>JAZDUH010000270.1:1217500-1825000 GCA_036419115.1 Scarus forsteni
TGCCTTGGCCTGCTCAATCACCAGATCTTAATCCAATTGAAAACCTGTGGAAAATCATCAAACTCAAAATGGAGAACCACAAGCCCAAAAACAAAGAAAATTTGTTTGAATTTGTCCAACAGGAATGGGCTGCTGTGACAGCAGAACAATGTCAGAAGCTGGTGGAGAGCATGCCAAGACGCATGGCTGCAGTCATCAAAAACAATGGTTATGCAATCAAGTATTAACTCTTGTGTGTATCATGTGTTTAAAGCAAACAGAAAAGAAAACATGGAATGCTTAAGTGAGCCAATTATTAACATTAAAAAAAAAAAAAAAAAAAAATATATATAATATATATAAAAAATATATATATATATATATATATATATATATATATATATATATATATATATATATATATATATATATATATATATATATATATATATATATATATATATATATATATATATATATATATATATATATATATATATATATATATACATATATATATACATATATATATATATATATCAAAGAGTTTGTTTTCAGCCTGCTCTGTTGTAAAGTACCTTGAGATAACACTCTTTATGAACTGGAGCTGCACAAATAAAGACTGATAGATTTAAAGCCCTTCATTGTTAACTCTGTTTCTGTCTCACAGGTCATGCAGCGATTTGAAAAATTCCACATTGGAGGCTGCATGCAGATGCCAACCATAGACAGATTCACCCTCGTTTGGCCCTTCTTCTTTTTTCCTGGCCTCTAACGGGCTTCATCTCCACAGACAGAAACTCCTGAACCAGGTGATGGACCAGAACTCAGACGGTTTGATATCCAACAGCTCAGGTGTTATGTTTTAATCACTCTGTGAGGCCAAAGCACAGCCATGGGTGGAGGGGCACTCTGATTTTAATAAACTTAACAGCATTTTACTGTGAAATCTGCAGCTACCTACTGTAAACAGCTGTGCAGTAAATTACTGTAAATGGAATGAGAATTCTGGCTCCTACATGTATGTTATTTACTGTAAAATATGAAAAATTTAAATACTGAAAATGGTAATGATCAGGAAAAAATCCACTTTTCTCATGAAAACCGACCAACAGCAAGTAAGATTTTTTAAAATAATGTTTCACATATTAAGGTGAAACAACTGTTTGAGTAAATGCATTTTACTGCATTAAAATGATGTTCTTTATTGAAGAGTGCAAATTTTACAAAAATTACATTTTAATCTTCTTGATATTGTGAAATACATAAATGATCCAACAAAGTAAAGAGGATATTAAAAAAAGGAATATTGGTATTCCCACTTACTGTTTTTTTTTGTGTGTGTTTTGTTTCTCCAGGTCAACACCCCGACCCTTACATGAACCATGTAGGAGCCACACTTCTATTAAAAAAAAAGTAAAATAAATTACAATTAAACAAACGAAATTAAACTTAAAAAAAAAAGAATAAATAAATAAAGGGAAAAGGAAAATAAAAAATGGAGCAGTAATAAAAAAGAGCTAGTTTTTGTTCAGTCTGTAGGGAGTTGAAATATGTCAGGAAAGGTTGCCATTAAAAAAAAAAACCATCTCTGAATTGTCCTTCAGCTCCTCGCTTATCTTCTCTAGCTCAGTGGGACTTTGCTCGACTTCCAGAGCAATAAAAGGCTTCGTCTTGCTAACAGTGACGTGAAAGCTAAAACTGTCTGTGTACCAAATATGTGTTATAGCGGCTTCCTTTGTCACTATCGGCGCACAGTATTTCGAAGGGCTTGAACGCGTCCCGTGTGTGCCAACCAAAACCAACGAAGCGAATGTCCACACACACACTTTAGTCCTTTTTTGCTTATTTATTATGACACTGTTTTCCATAAATCCATAGTAGGCTATTCCAAAATCCACAAAACACAAACCACGGCACGGTCAAAAACCGTTTAGCTTCCCTGCTGTGCGCACCTGCACTGATTAACCCACCTGACTAAAATAGACGAAGGACACCAGCCTTTACTGGCGCCTACAGGCACAAAATTGTATTACACCAACAGGAACAAAATGAGAATTCTGGCTCCTACATGTATGTTATTTTCTTTTTTTTTTAAAGTAGATCTTCCTAATGCATGATCAGTGAAATGGTTAAAGACATTGTGATATGAATTGAAATCAAATTCAATGTAATTTAAAATGTTTTAAAAAGTTGTAGAATGATGATACTGGAAAATGAAAAACAGTTAGGAGGCATTTTTTATAATACAGTAATATTGCTGTAGATTGAAAGACAGTAAAGACTTTTTGAATGAAAATACAGGACTAAACATTTACAGAAATACAGGAATATTCCTGTTAATTAAAATCGAATAATGATGCTGTAAAGACATTTACAGTAATTTACTGGCATCTTGTTCCATGTAAATTTTCTGGTGTCTAAATGTCAGAAATGGATGTTACTCCAAATGTGAACAGTCTTAAATCTTTTTAGTTCACATGTATGAAATGACAGACATCATGAAAAAATCTTTTTTTTTTATTCTCCTTCAGAAGAAGGAAATGGTGGTGGTCACTGATTTTATTAAAGTTTTAAACTGCATGAGAGTTCATGTCAGAGCTGTGATGAGCAGCAACAGTCTGGGTAATAAGGATAAGGAATAAGGATTTTAGAGCTGCAGATCTTTCACATAAAACTGACATTTACACATATATATTTCCCTCTGGACCGATTACTCTGTTTTTATGCCTTTTTGTTAATAAACAAATAAATAAACATGACCTTCTGCTTTACTGACTGATCTTTTTTCATGAGACTGTTGAACTTTAAACCGTGTTGATGTTTTGATTTTCACTTTCAGCCATGATGACCACACATGGACCACATTTAAGTTGTTGTTTCTGATTTATTTATTGGATGTAATTTATTGCCTGAACCTATTTTATCTGTTATTTTTCATTTTGATATGTCATGGCATTTAGTGTAAAATAAAGGCAAGGCAAGGCAAGTTTATTTGTAGAGCACTGATCTCAAGGCATTTATCTGGTTACAGAACAAGGTTAAATAAAAAAAAAAAATAGAACCAACAATAATAATTATAAAATGACTTAAAAAAATCATAATACAAAATAGAATCAACATTAATCATTATAAAATAAATTAAAAAGAAGAGTGCAGATCAGATCCTTTCAGTCATATGCACAGTTAAATAGAGTCGTTTTCAGCCTAGATTTGAACATTGTCAGAGTAGAGGCCTGTCTCACATCTTCAGAAAGACTGTTCCAGATTTAGCTGCAGAAAACTGAAACCCTGATTCTCCATGTTTAGTCCTGACTCTAGGCACCAGCAGAAGGCCGGCCCCTGAGGTCCTCAGAGTCCCAGATGGTTCATATGGCACTAACATGTCAGAGATGGACTTTGAAAGATACCATTGTGCATTGCGTTTTGTTACTGGCTGCGAATGTCTCACTCATCATTGTGACCAACAGGGAACATCGGTGTTCCCTGTTGCTTTTTGAAATGCACTTTTTGAAATGCACATAGAGTTCTGCAGGAGGCTGAGACTCTTCACTTTAACTTAGAAACTCACTGACGCAGAGGTTTTGATGGAGAGATGGCAGGTAAGGAATAGTTTATGAACTTTAGAAGCCAAACAGAATGCAAACGATCGGATCAGCTGTGGATTCAAGTTTCTAATTAAGGTCTCTAAGATGGGATTGGAAAGAGAAAGAGGGAGTTTCTTTGCTTTAGATTAGATTAGATTAGATTAGATTAGATTAGATTAGATTAGATTATACTTTATTAATCCCTTTGGGAGAACTCCCTCAGGGAAATTATGATTCCAGTTGCATTATATCATAAATAAAAGATAATACTTGTAGGCTACTGCTGCTGCTCCTTCCCCTCCTCTGTCTTCCTGTTACTCCTCATCCCCCCAATTGAGGAGTTATACAGTCTGATGGCCTGAGGGACAAAGGAGTTTCTCAGTCTGTTGGTCCTGCACTTGGGTAGGAGCAGTCTTGTGCTGAACAGGCTCATCTGGTTGTTGATGACCATGTGTAGAGGGTGATTGGCATCATCCAGAATGTCCAGCAGTTTGTCCAGTGGCCTCTTCTCTGCCATCGTCACCAAAGAGTCCAGCTTCATGCCAACCACAGAGCCAGCCCTCCTGATCAGTTTTTCAATCCTGGATGTGTCCTTGGTCCTTGAATATCTGATGAAACTGGCTCTTGGTAGCTGATGATAATGAAGCTGGCAGTTGGTGGCATCTTTTAAAAAAGAACACTCTGCTGGTATCCTCAGAAAAGCCTCCTGGCAGCAATGATGGTTCAAAAAGATATCCATAGGATATATAAGAAAAAAGAGTCTTAATAAGAAGTGCAGGAAGGTCAGAAAAAGATCAAAAAAGGAAAACTTTTGAAAATTGTTCAAAAATTAAGGAAAAAAACACAAAAAACAGCTAAAAATACGGAGACCAAACTGGACAGGCTGCTGCTGTTTACAGCGCCATGGCAACTACTTAAATATATATATTTTTTAATTAATTTACTTAAATAATCCATCAGGTGCTTTAAAGCAGGGGGGCCACACAGAGATCATGGTTTGGTGTTTTATTCAAAGCAGATTGATCAAAGGGGAAGTCATGAACTCAAGAGAAAATTTAAAATTTGTGATGTAGGAAACGGCCAGAGCACTTAAAAGTTATTCTCGTCATGAGGGGAGAACCTTAGACTACATTTAGATCCCAGCCCCAATGAAGAGAAGCAGGATGAATCCCCCTGAAAGAAAGTCAAGTTAAAATAGGCTGTTCGTATAAATAGCTATAAAACATAAGTATAAGAACTTGACCAGAAAATAATCTGAAAGTAGGGAGTTCATGGTTCACTCCCATCTCTGATGTAGAAGCAACAGCAACAGCTGTCCCTCTGAGAAAGTTGAGAAAAAAGAATCATAATTTGGATTATCAAAAGGGAATCATTTTTGGAAAGATATTTAATTAATCCATTAAATCTTTTTGCCAAACACATTTTTATTTTTTATTGAATTTTTAACACATTTCACACACACACACACACACACACGTACACAATATGAACACCAACACTGACAATGCTTTGCATGCATAGTTCAATAGTAGTATAGAATTATTCATAATAAATAAAATAAAATTGAGAAAATAAATTGAATAGTAATAGTAATACTGATGATAATAACAAGAAGAAGAAGATCAAAAAAAATTAGCTAAATTAATAGTGGAAAATAACTACTTAAATGAATTACCACTGTGCCATTGTCCTTATTTACTCAACTGGAAGCTTCAGTCTATCAATCAATCTTTATTTGTATAGCGCCAATTCATATAAATGTCTCAAGACACTTCACAGTAGAGCATAAAGCTCTTTATTTTATGGATACACATATATGCATAGATACATATATACATATAAGATACACATATACATATATATACAAATATATACATCCAACAGCAACATGAATCCATATAGCCAATCATGAATCCCTCCATCATGGCTCAAGAAAAAACCTTCTGTTAAGCAGCAGGAAATCTTGAATGTGGATCCCAGTCTCATGATGAACAGCAAATCCACACCATGCTGTGTTGGTGTGAGGGTGAAGGAAGGGAGGTAAGAGGAGACAAGTGGACTAAAGTAAGAACTAAAGTTAGAGACAGATCCATGAACCATCGACCTGTCGTCTGATTTATTAGAGGTTAGCCTCTTGAGATGCTACATCTGATTTTCAGGAGGGTCCTCATGTCTGAATGGTTGTGGTGATCATTTTATAGAAGTATAATCTTAGATATTCTTACTGAAAATAAGAATTTATGGTAGTGATGAACTCATGGATGCCCAGACCACAAGGTCATCCCGACCATATTTGTCTCTGTTAAATATAAATGTGTTAAAGGCCTCTTGAGATGTGACATCCCATTTTCAAGAGGGACTTCATGACTATGAAGTGCTAAAAATAGTTACTATAGATGTATTAACCATAGATTAAGAGATCATGCTACTATTTCCGACAGGGCTGAAATCCCAAAATGGCTTTTGCCATATGCCATTTTGGAAATGGCTTATGTCTGTGTATCTAACACTGAAGACTCTATTCCAAAAATCCTTGAAACATTTGATGAATTTAGCTCATTCTCTGGTTTTAATCTTAACTGGAACAAATTCAATTTGCTTTAACTTCATAATCCTGGGTGCCACCTGGAATTAGTATGATACCTAATCAAAAAAGATTGAATATTTGGGCATCACTGTACACAATTCACTAAATAAAACAGTCAAAGACAATTATGAAACAATGTTAACATCCAAAGTGATCGTACTAGGTGGACTACAATACCAGCATCCTTGCAATCAAAGATTATTGTTATCAAAATGAATTTGCTGCCCCATATTAATTTACTTGGTGCAATGAATCCTCTAATATATAACACCACCCATAGCATTTTGGAGGAGACTAGATTCCTTAATTATGGACTGCATTTGGCAAAATAAACAACCTATATAAAATACTCCACCTTACAGCATCACCTAACTTTAAACATTACCACATGGATTATCAACTGCACTACATTAAAATCAACATCCTCAGTTCCATGGAGGGATACGGAGCAAAGACAAGTTGGAACTAAAAGACTACAGGATCTCCCATTTTCAGATCTTTATTTTAAAAAGCGTGAACTAAACCTTGGTCCAGAACTTATACAGTCATACAACAGCAAACTTAAGACAAGTGGAGGAATATATACATTACACAAAAAGTGGCATCTTCATACCCCAAATTGTAATAATATGCATATCTTATCAGGAAGTAAGGAACTTTTCTCAATGGAGAGAAAATTCTATTTTTACTCTGGTTCATATTTTGAACCAATCAGGTCTGTTAAGCTTTTATGACTTAAGAGCTCAGTTTGAGGTTCAAAAAACGTCCTTTTTCTTTTTCCTATTTTTCCACTTGGCCCTCAACGTCTGGGTGCAATGGGCACTTCTTTCTATGTGGGATGAAATACACATAGCTTTCATTGCCATCTACTGGACTGGCATGCACATCACAGTGTTTTCAGGTGTTTCCGTGTTTCCACGTGAAGGTGAATGCTTTTGAAAATGCAAAGGAAAAAACCTTTGCATTTCTGGTAAGAGCATTGTAGTGTAAACATGGCCAAAGACTCTGCTCTGCTACAGTATGCAGTCTTTGCTCTTTCTGAATCCTCGAGATAGACGGGACACAGCTCCTCCCTCACAGCTTTTTCTCAGCATGTAGAAAGAGAAACAGAACCTCTCCAGTCTCTTCTTAGGGATACAACCTCAAGACTTCTTCTGCAGTCCTGCTCATTTCAGACTGTAGCACCACATAAGTGATGCATTAGTCTGCATAAGGAACAGGAGTTCCCAGTCAAAACAAGAAGCAACAAGACATAGTTAGCATCAAGCTGCTAACTCCAGGAACAAAGGAGCAACCAGGAGTCTTCAGAGACAGAAACTGAAAGGTCAGAACGACCCGGAACCCTCAAGGAAACCACCAAACCTGCTATGGAACCGTATTGCTGCCAAAACGAAAATGACATTGCAAACATGAAAATGAAAATGCAATACTGACTTAACATTTACATTTCAGGGTCAAAGGTGCATTCTTTGCGTCAAAATGAAAATTAAATGTCAAATATACCATTATCATTTTCATTTTCATCTTCAAGACTGCAAACTGTGTGATATAATTCAAATTAAAATGAAAAAGGTTGTTTGCATTTTAATTTTCAAGAAATGGTCCAGTATATTCATGACATAATTCAAATGAAAATGCAAACATGAAAATGAAAATGCAATACTGACTTAACATTTACATTTCAGGGTCAAAGGTGCATTAAGTGTGACAAAACTCAAATGAAAATTCAAATGACTCCTTGGTTGTACATCATATTCAACACTAGGTGGCAGAGTGTACATACGGCACTGTCATCAATCCAACAAGTAGCCTACCAAAAGAGGAGAAAAGGAAGCGCCAAGTTCTACCGCGAGAAAGAGGACAGGCAGAGAGATGGCGAGTCAGCAGCAAAATTTGGCGGTGGGAATGGAGAGATCAGCGGAGAACAGCGGAATTCCCCGACACCTACGGTTTGCCCGACACCTACGGTTGTCACGCCCAGTTCTTCCTCAGCTCCAACAGCTCCTGACCGCCGCACCAGTACGCGGGGTAAGATATTAGCTTTTCGGCTATGGTTGCATGAAAAGAAGGAGATTGATGGTGCCATGGACGGTTACAATCAATTATCAATCAATTATTTGAGTAAAAAATAAATTTATTTAATCTCATAACGTTCGGAATGCTCTCTGCTGCTTCAGTAGTGTTTGTTTTGTAAGTCTACATGCATGTATTACCGCTACTGGTTATACCATACTCAAGGCTAGCTAAAAATGGGAGCAGCCACACCATCGCAAGAAAAAATGGACGTCCGGTTGCTAAGTGAGGTAGCCTTGCAGCAGTGATGTGACGTTCACGATTCGAATCGAGTCTTTTGAACGACTTATTAACATGAACGATAGAATCCGAAACGCGATTCGTTGGGAGCCGTTCGCTTTTTCCTTCTCCCGAGTTCACCCCTATGGTTCACAGTACACAGACACTCACACAAGCTCATCCACACTGAGTTAGATGGAGGACAGTTCATTAATCCATTGTAGAGTTTGTACCAGTAGTATTAGTGGGCTGTATTCACAGTTTTTCGCTAATTTATTGTAGTTTTATCTATTTTTCGGATACTTTAAGTTTTGATTTTGAGGATTCTATCAAAATGTTCTTTGTGTGAAACGTTTTTCTCTAAAATGTTCACCAAAACATGACATGGTGGTACTGACCAATAACTTCTTATTTTTACAGAACCTTTAATCTTTATTATAAGCCTTTATTATGTCATTTTAAAATCCACAAATCCGCTATGTCACGCTGTGGCTTGATGCAGATTGGTTTGTGATGAGTGTGACTGGCAGAATGATCGTCCAATCACCAGCTCCTAGATTTTTCTTTTTTAATGTCCCACCTCTGAGATCAAACTTGAGCGGTCCTCATTTCATGTCACATTCCACATTTTTCCCGGTCTCCCAGCATATTTACCATACTTTGCAATGACTGCTTCCTGATTTGCATCCTGCAATGTCATTTCAATCAGGAGAGACTAAGTTTGAATGAAGTGGTATTTATTGTACAAGTTGATATGAATGAAAATGTGCATAGTCTCTGGTTAGAATCTCTTTTGGCGCTTAGACTCCGCCGTGCTGACTTGGTGTACTTCAGGGGTACTGAGAGTGAATGATAGATAGGATACCCCCCATGGAGTCTAGACACTGGTGGTGGTGAGGAATACAGGAGAATGAGTTGAAGACTTCTGCTGCTGGGATCCTGATGTAATTGACACAGGGGCATTTGAGATGAAGGAGCCAGGATTCTGAGGAGTTGGACCTGGGCACTGGTGATATGACTGGAGGTGCCTGGGGTGGAGGAGGCTTGCCGAGATCACCGGTATGACACCAACGTACTGAACGTGGAGAAGCAAAGACATGGTTTAAAAGAAGGCTGAACCATGATGATTGGCCAGAACATTATGTGTGGCAGGATCTGTGTGGCTCAGTGCTTGAGTGAGAGCACGCCCCTCATCAGCTGAGATTTGAATCACCTGTGCAGGTAGGCAGAGTGAGGCATGAAAGGAGAGACTGAATGAGCATACAGGTCTTCCTGACTGAACTTTCACTAAGCTTCATTACACATTATATTATTAATTTAGAATGAGCCTAGTGGAAATGTGAGACACATTTTTTTTTATTTAACCTTTATTTAACCAGATAAAACCCATTGAGATCAGGATCTCATTTACAAGGGTGACCTGGCCAAGAGGTCAGCAGCACACGTCATAATTATACAAGTTCATGTTAAAGTTTGAGGCAGTAAATAGCAAATCACAACAATAAATATGGCAAGGCACTAACTACACTCAGCAAAAATATAAATCCAACACTTTTGTTTTTGCTCCCATTTTTCATGAGATGGACTCAAAGATCTAAAATTCATTCCAGATACACAATATTACCATTTCTCTCAAACATTGTTCACAAATCTGTCTAAATGTTTGATAGTGAGCACTTCTGCTTTGCTGAGATAATCCATCCCACCTCACAGGTGTGCCACATCAAGATGCTCATCAGACACCATGATTAGTGCACAGGTGTGCCTTAGACTGTCCACAATAAAAAGCCACTCTGAAATGTGCATTTTTTTTTGCTTTATTGGGGGTCTGGGGACTCAGAACCAGTCAGTATCTGGTGTGACCACCATTTGCCTCATGCAGTGCAACACATCTTCTTCGCATAGAGTTTATCAGATTGTCAATTGTGGCCTGTGGAATGTTGGTCCACTCCTCTTCAATGGCTGTGCGAAGTTGCTGGATATTAGTGGGAACTGGTACACGCTGTCGTATACGCCGGTCAAGCACATCCCAAACATGCTCAATGGGTGACATGTCCGGTGAGTATGCTGGCCATGCATGAACTGGGACATTTTCAGCTTCCAAGAATTGTGTACAGATCCTTGCAACATGGGGCCATGCATTATCTTGCTGAAACATGAGGTGATGTTCATGGATGTATGGCACAACAATGGGCCTCAGGATCTCATCACGGTATCTGTGTGCGTTCAAAATGCCATCAATAAAATGCACCTGTGTTCTTGTTCTGTGGTCTGCGGTTGTGAGGCCGGTTGGATGTACTGCCATATTCTCTGAAATGCCTATGGAGACGGCTTATGGTGGAGAAATGAACATTCAATGCACGAGCAACAGATCTGGTTGATATTCCTGCTGTCAGCATGCCAATTGCACGCTCCCTCAATGCTTGCGACATCTGTGGCATTTTGCTGTGAGACAAAACTGCACATTTCAGAGTGGCCTTTTATTGTGGACAGTCTAAGGCACACCTGTGCACTAATCATGATGTCAGATCAGCATCTTGATGTGGCACACCTGTGAGGTGGGATGGATTATCTCAGCAAAGCAGAAGTGCTCACTATCAAACATTTAGACAGATTTGTGAACAACATTTGAAAGAAATGGTAGTATTGTTTATCTGGAATGAATTTTAGATCTTTGAGTCCATTTCATGAAAAATGGGAGCAAAAACAAAAGTGTTGCGTTTATATTTTTGTTGAGTATAAATAAGTTGAAGGAAACAGTAACAATTTAAATAGAAATAACACAGGTATTGCTCACAGGATTCAAAAACTTCATTGTGAAAGTGCTGTAGTTTAAAGAACAACAGATTAAAAACACGAGCATTGCTCAGAGGATTCTCGCGGCCTTGTGAGTAAAATAGAACGAAAAGTTGTAAATGACACCACATTTTCAGTTCAGTCTGTACGGTATTCCAGGCTGTGGTGGCTGCATAGTTAAAAGCCCGTTTCCCCAGTTCAGTTCAGACTCTGGGCACATTTTCTTGTTGCCATTGCTCATTGTACCATTACTTTTTGAATAATAAAATGTATGTTTAATCAAAATGAATCTGATCATCAATTATTTTCTTTTCATGTCTTTACCAGCCGAGGTTATGAAGCTGTTCAGCCCATACACCCCTTCACAAGGTGTGAAGACATTCTGCTCCCTCAGTCAACCAGACCACAAAAATGCAAACATGTACATACACGCACACCTTTTCCTGGGAACTTGAAAGGGTTGGTTTCGGGGTAAACAGAATTACATTTCCAGGTAGGTGTGATTGTTTTACGAGTAAATAAGACTCATACCTCAGCACAGAGTCACTCTCTCAAATCCAATTAAAATGAACACTGCTTCTTAATGTTTTTTTTTTTAAATTCTGTTTATTGGTATTTTTGTCTTTATAAACATAGATTATAAAATAACAAACAGACCAGACAACAAAACACAAAACAAAACCAAAAGAAATCCCAACCCGAGCTAAAAACGAGCGATGCGTTACATATTTTGACATTACAACAAAATGTATATAAATAATAACAATAATAGGAATAATAATAAAGGTATATATATATATATATATATATATATATATATATATATATATATATATATATATATATATATATATATATATATATACACACATACATACATGTATATATACATACATACATACATATATATGTATATATACATACATACATATATATGTATACATACATACATACATACATACATGTATACATATATACATACATATATATGTATACATATATGTATATATATATATACATACATATATATATACATACATATATATATGTATGTATATATATATATATATATTTATACATATATACATAAGCAGGAGTTCGGTGAAACAGCGCACAGTCCTCAATCCTCGTCCTCAGTGATGGATAGTGAATTACAACTTGTGTAAAAAGGAATGCAAAGGTTCCCATATCCTCCAAAACCTGTCCGAGTTATGATTCAGATCATGAGTCAATTTCTCAAGAGGAAGCAGAGTAGGAATCAGTAGTATCCACATGTCCACTGTAGGAACCTGGGGAGTTGACCACCGAAGTAAAATACATTTTTTAGTCAAAAAGAAAAGAATTGTCAACAGAGACTTGGTGTCCCTGTCCAGGGAATTATCAGAGACTGTACCTTATCAGTCCACATGGTTTATATATCTCTCTGGAGGTCCTTTCGGCTCGCTGCTCCTTCCTCTTTATGTAAATAAATGCACGCTTGCGCGGCGCTCGGTTTTATGACGGTGCAGTTACACCAACGACCACAGAGGGAGCTAGAGAGCAGAATAAATGGAATCCTACATAATGGGCCTTTAATAAAAAAATTTCTGATTCTGAGAATATAAATGTGGGACATTATTTCAATCCAATCATCAATCATCATCAGGGGGGTCTGGTTTCAACCATTTTCTTGTAACAGCTTTTTTACTTGCTGCCAAAAGAATCTGCTGATTTCTTGTCATTTATATTCTATCCATTAAAGAAAAAGTTTAGTATAGACTGTAATGCAATTGAAAAGGGATGTTAATCCCAAAAATGTTATTGATGTACCTTTGATAATGAAGGCTTATTCTAACATGATTTTTTTCTTGTTTTATAGCATGTTTGATACCTTACATACTACTTTTTAACCACTGACATTTAACCTCAAAACACTGTGACCTGTAGCAGTCTTGTTTTTTGATAAAATGGATTTTTTTTTTATTGTTGTTGCTTTCGTTTTTTTTTTTAATTGCATCCCCATTAGCTGCAGCTAGGCCTGTCATGGTAATCAGTAAATCAATTAACTGCACAATAAATAAAACAACCTCAGTAAGCTTGACCGCCTCGATAAGTTGCCACAAGTATGCGTGTTTGTTTTCCTCCTCTCTTTCCAACGAACAGGCTGGATTTATAACGGAGTGAGCATCTGTCAGTCGTTCAATCTTTGTGGGGGAGGTGGGGCCGCTCGGGTGTACACACAGAGGTGAAGTGAGCGTCATGAGAAGTAACAAGGAAACTAACACAGATATGAATGATGGTATGGAAGCTACAGTTCCTAAGCTGAAGGCTACAGCCACAGTGTGGGATTATTTTGGTTTTAAACAGAATTAACAAGTTGTGAGCTCAAGAACGCTGATGAGCTGATGTGTTCTATTGTTTTAAAGTAGCGACGACGAAGAAGGGGAGGTGCAGAGGAGCCTTCGTCCTGACAGTCAGCGCTTACTGAGGCGTTTGGTCGGCAAAGTAAATTAAATATTACAAAAGTTGGACAGACAACAGAAAGTACATGTCACAAACAATCACAGAACATTAAAAACTCCATTTTATTTGTAGTTTTATTTTGTGTGTGTTTTTATTGGAGTTTTTTTTTCTTTAAGATAAGATAAGATAAACCCTTATTAGTCCCACAGGGGGAAATTCCAGAAGAGAGAGGGTCTATTTTTTTATTGTTTTTGATTGGTTTAATGATTTTCATTTACATGGAATTTTTCCTAAAAGAGTCCATTCATTTTCATTGCCTCTTTTTCTCTTTTGTTAAATTTATTACATTGTCTGTTTTATTTATTTTAATAAAAAGCTCTTGATCTTCCAATTACAGCTAAATACTCTGAAGAAAATAAAGTTTATTGCTTTTAATACAATATGCTCACTTTATCATGAGACATATTATAAGTACATTATGTAAAAAAAATATTTTTCAAAACAATATCGACAATAATATCATTTATCGGCAATCATTTTTTTTGAAAATTATCATCCAGCAAAATTTGTTATCGTGACATGCCTAGCCACTGCCAAAGCAGCAGCTACCCCTCCTGGGCTCAGTGCATTAAATCACCATCCACAGAATACATCACTGACATTCAAAATGCTCTGAAAGTTAAAACAGAAACCACCTGACAGTCATGGTGATGATCTCTTAGATGCCCAAAGTAGAGCTGAAACGATTCCTCGAATATTCGCGAGTACTCGATTACACAATATCCTCGAATTAAATTTTGTGCCTCGAAGCCTCGTTTAATTTATAATTATACATATAAATATATATCTGGACTACTATACAGTGCACGGTGTTTGACACGGACGGTAATTTCTGTGGCACACCTCACCTGCTACCTCCGCTGCTGCGCGGCTTGTACAATCATGAAGGAAGAGAAAAGAGAGGGACAGAAAGGAGAGAGTCCACAGAAGAAATGGCAGAGAGTGTCCCAAGTGTGTGGTCACTACAAGAAGGGACGAAAAGAAAACACAGTGCAGTGTGTCTGATGTCAAACTGAGTGAGCTTAGCACGTAGCTTAGCATGATAGCACGTCGTTAGGGCTGCAACTATTACTATTACAGCATTTTAAATATGCTCATCACAGACATGCGTCCTCCTTCCATGGTGGAGGACACAGGATTTAAGAACATAATCAAGGATTTCAATCCAAACTACACAATGCCCTCCAGAACACACTTCACAAATATAATTGCAGAATTATATTACTGTTTTGTAAATCAGTATTGTATTGGCTTTGTTTTAAGCCAGTACTGGTTTAAACTTTGAAAGTTGTTAAAATAAAAACCCTTTTCTGAGGAATAAACGGCATTTGGTTGCTCATTTTGAAAGCCCTAACATGTTGCATTGTATACAATTGATTTATTTGTTTAAAAACAAAAAAGTCTATTTTGCTAGAGTACTCGAGTACTCGAAGAAATAATCGACAGAGTACTCGATTCCAAAAATACTCGATAGTTGCAGCTCTAGCCCAAAGAGGGGCCATTTTCTTCAAAACTGGGAAGAGGGGAGTGGGAATTATCCCAGGATATTCCAGCATCGCGTCATCAGCGATTTTCTGGATGTGTTATTTCTGTATTTCTGTTTTTCAGGACATGGGTGCTGATGAGCTGTCAGAGTGTGTGCAGGACTTCTACCACAGCCTCTCCGAGCGCCTCCAGACTCAGTCCAAAGGTAGTCCTCCACATTTCCACTGAAGTCTTCCCATACGTAACACCAAGCAGAAAACTCTGGAACATGGATTATTTTTATTTTCTCCAGGCTCGTCAGACCACGTGGAGACGGTCATGGATGAAGTCGAGAAGTACATGATGACGCAGCTGTATAAAGAAGTGTTCTGCCCTGAGACCACAGACGATGAGAAGAAGGACCTGGCCATTCAGAAGAGGATCAGGTGAGGAAGTAGGGATGTACCGGTATGAAAATTTAGTAGTAGCAGAAGTAAGTAAAGTTTATTTCAGACAAAATAATAACAATAACAATAATAGTAATAAAAATAGAAAATACTACAGAAGCCAAACACATGAAAAAGAAAACATATCAAGTGATTAAATGAATCATATATCCGAATAGGAGTGAGTGGAAGCCATCAATAATATAATATAATATAATTAGTGCTGTCACTTTAGTGCATTAATTAGATTAATTAATTACACCACAAATTAATGCGTTATAAAAATTAATCACAGATTAATCATATCACACAAACATTTTGATATTGTCCAGCTGGAGGACCCGTACATGGCAGTGGCACGTGTCACTTCACACATGCGTCTCTAGTCAAACCAAACAAAGCCCAGGTGACAACAGGAATGGCCTATTTAAGACTTAGTCTGATTTTATTTTTGAATGTATTTATCTATATTTGTCCTACATTCTTTAATAATGCATCAGGCCTAATTGTTTTGCTGGATGTCCTCGACCTTTTTCTTATTTTGAATTTGATTTATGAAACACACTTAAAGTGTAATTTGAGTTGCCTGATTGAGTTTAGAATTTTCTGGACAAGTTGCCCTGACTTTGGTTTTATTTAGTCACCAATAAAAATGTGGATTTACAATTCTTCACTTCTTAGTGTATTCATTTGATTAGTCCTGCACTACAATTTTATAATATCCTAGAATTCAAATTCTTTATTTGGGTACTTTAAGCAGATATGAGATTAAAATGTGATTAATTAGATTAATTAATTATAAATCCGGTAATTAATTTAATTTTTTTAATCGTCTGACAGCACTAGTTTAAATATGAAATATCTTTTCATTATTCTTTATTCAGTTGAATACATGTTGAAGGGATCTGCATATCACTCTGTCCTGCTCTTATACTCACATTAAGCCGGGCATCCACTGTGGGGCCCTTTTTGACATGATTTTTCACCCGTGTGACTATCTTGGGGATCGGGCCGAGCTTTGGCTCAACCGTGCGTCTCACATCGTGTAGTATACAGCGTGCCATTGCTGCTGAGGTTGGACGCAGTAAGACAGTCATTCTACATTTTTTTTGAAAGATCCTGAGCATTATGGAACAAAAAAGTCAAGTGGTAGACCCAAAAAAATTACACCTGTACTGAGCCGGTATTCAATAAATTACTTTTTCAAAGTGCTTTTTGTCACACTCCCCCTTCTTGCTTTTGCATATTGTAGCTCTATTTAAAACCTCATTAAAGTCCAAATGTGCAAAATATAATTCTTGCATTTTTAACTGGTCTTAAGATTTTGATCAGGTCTGTGTGTGCATTATTGACAGTTTGGCTGTAACTGTTTGAAATGTAGAAATAATACACAACACTTACAGCCCCACGTTGCTGCTGTTGAATATTTTAAGGGTTAAAACTGATAATTATGTTGATTTATAATGACTGCAACTAACAGATCATTTGACGTTCTTCCAATTGTGTTCACAAAGTTACTTTGTTGAAAACCATGTTCTTTGTTATTATGCAAAAAGGATCATTGGCAAAACCAAGTTCATGAAGTAATAAAAACCAGGAGGAACGTGCTTTTCAACAAACAGAATGTAGATCACAGATTTTATGCAGAGTGCTTAAATAGTCCTCACTTAGGTTAGTATTTGTGGTGCACTTTTATTATGCACAGAAATCATGCTTTCAGATGACATGCCACCAAAAGAGAGGCAGCTGCCGGTTTGAAGTCACTATGTTTGGATCCTGCTGTCAGAAGAACCTCATACAGCTCTAAATTATCTGAATCCTGTCTGTGCTGTCTCGATTAGCTACATGTTAAGATGGATTTGTAACTTGGCTTATTCTGCTCTCAAACTGAATCGACTCGGCGTCCCAGCTCTTTTGGAACTGCGGCTCGTCCCCACGCTGTCAAACTTAAACCTTCTTCTTTGTAACCCACAACAGGATGCTCCTGTTTTTAACGTCATCAGACCTCTGCGGTTGTTGCTCCAGTGTTGGGTGTGAGTGTGCATGCACGCAGAGACCGAAAATCAAAGTGTTCATTCGTAGGTGCGAGGCGTGGCATGGCATGGCGTGGCGTGGCGTGTGAACGTGAGTGCTTGTTAATAGCCGCTGTGTCTTTGTTCTGTACAAACTGATATAAACTCTAACACTGCCAATATCACATCAAGTCTGCCCTCCCATCCACCCTGGACCCCTACCAGTTTGCTTATCAGTCCAACCGCTCTACCGATGACGCCATCTCCACTGCCCTCCACTCAGCCCTCACCCACCTGGAGTTTCCATGGTGAAACCATGAGTTTCACCAATATTTCATCATGATCTGTTCCAGCTAGTCCTCCAGTACAGTCTGTGTCACTCCAGACAGCGTTGTGTGGCTGTGCTGACCTCTGAACTGAAGAGTTTGTTTATGTTTGCCTCCGCACATGCGCACTACTCTCTGGCGTGCTGCCACCGCGTCCTCCTTTCGATGAGCTCCTCATCTGTAAACTCTGGCTCGAAACTGTAAGGACACCCATCATATTCAAAGTTCTCCTCCACAACTTCTTCATCCGATAGATATTCGTCCATTTTGCACAAAACTGGAAGAAGAAAGACGTTGTGTAGCCGGCTGTCTTCCCCTGAAACAATGAGCTGCACTGCACATGTGCGGAAGCAAATGTTCTTCTTCTTCAGTTCAGAGGTGAGTACAGCCACACAGCGCTGTCTGGAGTGACACAGACTGTAATGGAGGACTAGCCGGAGTGGACCATGATGAAATATTGGTGAAAAACACGAGTTTTTGGACGATTTGCAGTTTTAGGAGCGACACTGTATGATGTCTGGATGTCTGCTGCTCGATTTTGGATCTAAATATCTCCTGAAGCACTGTTTGGGTCAGGAAAGCCTTCTGGGTGAGTATGTTCTATAAACAATGTAAAAGCTGCAGGAACTGAACTTTCCCTTTAAGTTTGCTGATGACACGACTGTGGTGGGTTTCATCAACAACGATGATGAGACAACCTACAGGAGTGAGTTGAGCCGCCTGGCCACGACAACCAGGACAACAGTCTCCTCCTGAACGTGGAGGAGATGAAGGATATTGTGGACTTCAGGAGAGAGCACACCCAGCATGCTCCACTAACCATCAACAGTGCTGCTGTGGAGAGAGTGAGTAGCACCAAGTTCCTGGGTGTGCACATCTCTGAGGACCTTTCCTGGAACATCAACACCACATCACTGACCAAAAAAGCTCAACAGCAGCTCTACTTTCTCCGCAAAGAAGGAGTGCGAGAGCCCCGGCCCCCATCATGACCACCTTCTACAGAGGCACCATTGAGAGCATCCTGACCAGCTGCCTCACTGTGTGGTATGGTGCCTGCACCGTGTCCTGCTGCAAGATCCTGCAGTGCATGGTGAGAGCAGCTGAGAAGATCATAGGTGTCTCTCTCCCCTCCCTCTCCTCCATCTACAACACCCGCCTCACCCGCACAGCCTCCAGGATTGCAGGTGACCCCATCCACCCTGCCCACAGCCTCTTCAGCCTGCTGCCGTCAGCTAGGAGACTGCGGAGTCTCTGGGCCAGAACCAGCAGGCTCAAGGACAGCTTCTTCCCCCAGGATGCTAAACTCCCTCCCTGCTTTGCCCCCACTGCTCCCCACCACTGACCTCAGGACTGCACTCTTCACTTTTCCCCTGCTCATTTGCACCATTGGACACTGCTGCACCTGAACTATAACTTATAACTACCTCTATTTACATACATGTACAAAAAATGTTTATTCTATTCATAGTGAATTATCCTGTTCTTTTATTGTTCATAGTAAATTTATTCTATTTATTACTTTTGAAACTAGTAGGCTATTATATTTTTTATACTATATTTTTATACATATTGCCTGTTTGCACCATGGGTCTGAGAGGACTGAAATTTCATCGGTGCTGTATGTCAAGCATGTATAGCATATTTGACAATAAAGTTGACTTTGACTTTTGACTTTGATATGTCCAAATGAGATGTAAGATGGAGTCTGGTCTGGTTGGATTATTCCTCTCATTTCACGTCTTTTCTAAGCTTTAAACCAACTGTACTCTGGTGTCACGCTTCTTTGGTTAGTTGATCGCGTGAAGTTGTCGAGTCGGTGAAGCATGAACTCCTGTAGCCGTAACACAGACTCAGTTTCTGGGATCAGACATGCACAAACTGCAGCTGTGACCGCGCTGCCTACTCAACGTGTTGCCTTTGTGTTGTATTGTGATGACACTGTTTTGTAAGTTCGATCACACTTTGTCTGATTTGCTTTTTCAAGTAAAGTTTGTCTGGAAAATCAAATATGGACTCAGTGCTCTGCTTTGTGCTCTTGTACTTGTACATTGTACTTGGAAAACCAAGCCAGGATACATACACCACATTAGATCCAGGACTGTTTTTGTCATTTTTGTCATTTTCTATGGGGGGCAGATTATAGAATAAACAGAAATAATACAATTTATTTTGGTTTTATAAACATATATGTTCAAACATATTTTCTCAGACTTGTTTGGGTTTCTTCTTCTTTAATAAAAGGATCAGTCCCTATCACTGATGCTGCTGACAGCCACATGGAGCAGGTTCGATATCTTGGCCACGTCTTTCTGTGAGTTTGACTCTCATGCACTCGTTCTGGCCGCGTGTTCATTATAAAATGGCAGATCGGAAGGCTGATGGTCTCGTGGTTAAGGTTGTGCTTAAATGTGCATTCACACCGAACGCTACTTGTACTACCTCGGCGATCACTCTCCATTCAAAGTCAATGTACAGCTGCAATGGGGCGGGGCTAACCCTCCTGCGATGCAACAGCCACGTACAAGACGATCACTTTACTCGTCGCGTGATGTCAAAGTTAAAAAAAAGTTGATCTATTCAGGCGATGTCGTGTGTGGCTATGCAGCATCAGCCAATCAGAGGTGCCTGTGTGTGTGACGATACCCGTGACAGACAGTTATTCATCCGGACTACAGGGCGGATGAGTTCCATCTAGGCGTAAATAATCTCAGTGAGGACATTAGTTCCACCTAAACGGACTGCGGTAAAATGACAGATAATGCTGCTGCATCATCAGCTGCAGTGTTTTGTGTTTGATAAATGAATGATAAGGATACAGCTGGACTAATGTCTGCTTATACATCCTATTATATGAAATATGATATGATCGTGGTGGATCTCGAGCGGACGTGACGTCACCGAGCGACGGCCGACGGCAAGGGTGACCAAAATTAGGTATTTATGGGCGTGCGACGATACGTCAGTGGGCAAGGCGATTTTGGTCGCTGGGTGGCTTGTGGTGTGAACGCAGCATAATGAGGTTCACCCTTGAGCAGGTAGCTCAGGTCACATCCCACCTGAGGCTTATTTACTGCATGTCATTCCCCCACTCTTGCCCCATTTCCTACTCTATCCACTGTCCTCTCTCCTCTGATTAAAGGCATAAAAAGCCCCAGAAGTATTTTTAAAAAATGGCAGATCGCTGATTTGTTTGATAGAGATCAAACATGAAGTCATTCCTGGTCCATAAGTTGAAATCCTTCTTGTTTAACTAGCTTCATTACTGGTTGTAGGGATACAAAAGACAAAAAATATGTTCAAGCCACCACAAATGTGCCCCTGATAAAACTCTGAGGGCCTGAGGGGGAGCTTTGAGGGGCCTCATGTGGCCCCCAGGCCCCTGGTTGATGATCAATGCTGTAACACTGGCAGCCTGTCTGGCCTGGCTGTGATCACCTGTTTGAGTTTGCTGACAGGTAAAGGTGGAGTAAAGTGCTCAAACCAGCCCCCTATTTCTTTACATTACATTAAAGGCCATGACTTTAGATTTAACAGAAGAAACAATATTAAAGAACAGTTATGGAGAAAGCCTGAAACATCAGGATCAAGCTGTCAAACGTTAAAGCAGAAACTTAAATGTGGTCCATGTGTGGTCATCATGGCTGAAAGTGAAAATCAAAACATCAACACGGTTTAAAGTTCAACAGTCTCATGAAAAAAGATCAGTCAGTAAAGCAGGAAGTCATGTTTATTTATTTATTAACAAAAATGGCATACAAACAGAGTAAATGGTCCAGAGGGAAATATATATGTGTAAATGTCAGTTTTATGTGAAAGATCTGCAGCTCTAAAATCCTTATTACTCAGACTGTTACTGCTCATCACAGCTCTGACATGAACTCTCACGCAGTTTAAAACTTTTATGAAATCAGTGACCACCACCATTTCCTCTAAAGGAGAAAAAAAAAAGATTTTTACAAGATTTCTGTCATTTCATACATGTGCACTAAAAGACTTGAGACTGTTCACATTGGCAGGGTTCCTACAGCTCAGGCCAAGTTAAATTCAAGACTTTTTAAGACTTTTTTAAGGCCGTTTGAAATCAAATTTAAGACCAAGTGGACAACGAATCACAACTGAAAAAACAAAACAAACTAAAACTCCAGATGACCTGGGTTAGAGGCAATTTTAACCCAATGTTTATTTTAAATAAAACATCAATTTTTGCCTTCTTTTTAACCCCATTTTACAACTTTGAGCCCAGTTTGCCCCCATTCATCTTCTTTTGGCCACTGTCAGAACCATCTTTGGATTTTTCACATGTTTTTTTAAATTTAATATCAAATTTAATTCCCAATTTTGCTGCCATAATCAATTTTCCTAAGCCAATTTTGGATTCTTTTTGCCAATTTTTCCCAATTCTTTTGCAATTTCATACCTATTTTGCACCTATTTAGTAACCTTATTCCACTTTCATACCATTTTTACCCAGTTTTTCCAATTTCATGCCTATTTTTTCTACCTCTATTCACACACAAGCCTGTTTTTACAACTTTGAGCCTATTTTGCCTCCATTCATTTTTTTTGGCCACTGTGAGAACCATTTTTGGATTTTTTACATGGTTTTTGAAATTTAATTTCAAATTAAATTCCCAATTTTGCCATAATCAATTTTCCTAAGCCACTTTATTTTGCCTCCATTCATTTTTTCTTGGGCCACTGTGAGAACCATTTTTGGATTTTTTACATGGTTTTTGAAATTTAATTTCAAATTAAATTCCCAATTTTGCCATAATCAATTTTCCTAAGCCACTTTTGGATTTTTTTTTGCCATTTTTCTCCCATTTTTTTTCTCTCTCCAGGCACTGTAGGTAGAACCAAGACATGCGTCTGCTCTAAAAGATCCTGGTGCAACCACATCACCGTTTTGTTAGTTCTGCTATTGTGATTACACGATGTTGCCATGAGAGTATATCGGGGAATTATTTTTGAAAAATAGATAAATGTAACTAAGTATTTTTTTTAGTTCAATTTAACATAAATCTTACTAATGTGGTCAAATTTTAAGACTTTTGAGAATTGGATTTAAGACATTTTAATGCCAATTAAGGCCTTATTTTTAGAATAATGAATTCAGTGTCTTTTCAGACTTTTCAAGGATCCGCGGGAACCCTGATTTGGACCAACATCCATTTTGGGCATTTAGACACCAGAAAATTTACATGGAACAAGATGCCAGTAACTTACTGTGAATGTCTTTACAGCATCATTACTCTATTTTAATGAACAGGAATATTCTTGTATTTTCTGTAAATGTTTTAGTCCTATTTTCATTCAAGAAATCATGACTGTGAACATTATAAAGTTACAATGAAACTTTATTGAATCTGATTTTTCTGTTTAAACCATCATGTGTTTTGTAATAATGTAAAAGTACTAATGTTTACTGTGAATTATTCAGTTAATCCTATGGTGGTATAAAATAAGCCTTGGGGCTTCAGCCTATCCCTTTTTCAGCTGCTATCTGTTTTCTTTTTTAGGTTAAAAACATGATTTTATTTTTTTGTTTTTAAACCAAAATATGGCATTCATTCATTCATTCACTGTCTTGCAATTTATAGCATTATTTTTTGTTTTATTAAAAATGCTTCCTAACTGTTTTTCCATTTCCAGCATCATTATTCTACGACTTCTTAAATGAATTTATATTACTTATTTTGTTTTATTAAAAATGCTTCCTAACTGTTTTTCCATTTCCAGCATCATTATTCTACGACTTCTTAAATGAATTTAAAAGTAAATTGAACTTGATTTCAATTCATATGACAATGTCTTTAACTATTTCACTGACCATGCATTAGGAAGATATCTTTTCTTTTTTTTTTAAATCACATACATATTTGGTACACAGACAGTTTTAGCTTTCACGTCACTGTTAGCAAGACGAAGCCTTTTATTGCTCTGGAAGTCGAGCAAAGTCCCACTGAGCTAGAGAAGATAAGAGAGGAGCTGAAGGACAGTTTAGAGATGTTTTTTAAAAGATGGCAACTTTTCCTGACATATTTCAACTCCCTAAAGACTGAACAAAAACTAGCATTTTTTATTACTCCTCCTCCATTGTTTATTTTCCTTTTCCCTTTATTTATTAATTCCCTTTTTTAAATTTTGTTAAATTTCATTGTTCTAAATTAATTTATATTACTTATTTATTTTTTAGTAGAAGTGTGACTCCTACATGGTTCATGTGAGGGTCGGGGTGTTGACCCAGGAAAAAAAACAAAACAAAAAAAACTGAGTGGGAATACCAATATTCCTTTTTTATATCTTCCTCACTTTGTTGGATCATTTATGTATTTCACAGTATTAAGAAGATTAAAATGTAATTTTTGTAAAATTTGCACTCTTCAATAAAGAAATTAAAACAAAAAAAATCACCTACATCAGTTTAATGCAGTAAAATGCATTTACTCAAACAGCTGTTTCACCTAAATATGCAAAACATTATTAAAAAATAGTGCTGTCACTGTAGTGCATTAATTAGATTAATTAATTACACCACAAATTAATGCGTTATAAAAATTAATCACAGATTAATCACAGCACACAAACATTTTGATATTGTCCAGCTGGAGGACCCGTACATGGCAGTGGCACGTGTCACTTCACACATGCGTCTCTAGTCAAACCAAACAAAGCCCAGGTGACAACAGGAATGGCATATTTAAGACTTAGTCTGATTTTATTTTTGAATGTATTTATCTATATTTGTACTACATTCTTTAATAATGCATCAGGCCTAATGTTTTGCTGGATGTCCTCGACCTTTTTCTTATTTTGAATTTGATTTATGAAACACACTTAAAGTGTAATTTGAGTTGCCTGATTGAGCTTAGAATTTTCTGGACAAGTTGCCCTGACTTTGGTTTTATTTAGTCACCAATAAAAATGTGGATTTACAAATCTTCACTTTTTAGTGTATTCATTTGATTAGTCCTGCACTACAATTTTATAATATCCTAGAATTAAAATTCTTTATTTGGGTACTTTAAGCAGATATGAGATTAAAATGTGATTAATTAGATTAATTAATTATAAATCCGGTAATTAATTAGATTAATTTTTTTAATCATCTCACAGCACTAAAAAAATAATTTACCTTCTATTTGTCAGTTTTCCTGAGAAAAGTGGATTTACCTCCTGATTTTCTGTACTTACTGTTAACATTACACTAAATAATTTACAGTAAATAATTGTAGACTTTATGATAAATGCTGTAAATTTGTACAAAAACCTGCAGTTTTCCACAATAATTTTCCATTTACAGTTATTTACTGCACATTTGTTTACAGTCTGTAGCTGCAGATTTCACAGTAAAATGCTGTTAAGTTTACTAAAGTCAGTTAGAGTGCAGCCCCCCACCCATGGCTGTGCTTTGGCCTCACAGAGTGAGGAGATGTCCGTGGAGATGAAGCTTGTTAGAGGCCTGGAAAAAAGAAAAAGGGCCAAACGAGGGTGCATCTGTCTTTGGTTGCCATCTGCATGCAGCCTCCAATGTTGAATTCTTCAAATCGCTGCATGACCTGTGAGACAGAAACAGAGTTAACTAGTGGGCGCTTTATATCTATCAAACTTTATTCGTGCCGCTCCAGTTCATAGAGTGTTATCTCAAGGTACTTTACAACAGAGCAGGCTGAAAACAAACTCTTTTACAGATACACATAAAGATAGATAGGTATATATATATATATGTATATGTATATATATATATATATGTATATATATATATATATATTTTTTTATATATATATATATATATATAGAGAGAGAGAGAGAGAGAGAGAGAGAGAGAGAGAGAGAGAGAGAGAGAGAGAGAGAGAGAGAGAGAGAGAGAGAGAGAGATAGAGAGATAGAGAGATAGAGAGATAGAGAGATAGAGAGATAGAGATAGAGATAAGTCGGATATGATCAATCTGTCTGTGTGCAGTTCACAGAGACAACCATGTTTTTACTTTTGTTAATCTCTCTTAATTATTACCATCCTAAAAGCATCATCTTAGCTGCTAATCCACTGATTCTTCTCTGCTCTCACTGTCACAGCTGTCAGTTCACAGTCTGGAGTATTTTCATGCAGATTTCATATTTAAAGAGACAGTTCGTGCTTTTTAAACGTACCCTTCTGAAAAGCACCTCGATCTCCTCTGCATGAGCAAAAGTGTTCAGGACTTCATTCAAGTACTGGATCAGAAAAGATCCTTCCTTAGTGCTCCTGTATGAGACAGTATCTGCAAAAACCAGACAAAACCAGGTTTCATTAGAAAATGAAGGTGAAGTAGCTGATGCAGATCACTGAGGCTCGTGGTTTGCAGACCTGGGGTGCAGGAGAGAAGAGAAATGAAGTCTTTTTCTCGATGCACAAATTTCAGAGTGTCCTCCTCGATGTCGTCCTCACCAGCAGATGAACTCTTCACATCATCCTGGACCAGCTCACAGTCTGCAGAATCGCTGACCAGCACAGATCCTCTCTCCCCTGGACACAAACACACCAACACAAGCACATTAGGACAGGATTGTTCACACTTTACACAAATTCAAGCTTTAATCCATCAATGGGATGATGCACATAAATAAAAGATGGATTTGAAGAGTGCAGTGACAGAAGCATAAAACACATTTAAATCAGTCTGAATATCTTTATGATACTGAAACTGATGGGAGAGGGAAGTCAGTGTGGCTACCTTTATAAACTGGCTTTTAACTGATTATATTTATTATTATTTTACATTATATTTTAACTTATTTTAATGCCATTTTGTTAAATGCTTTTCTTAGCTGATTTTATAATGCACTTGGTGTTAGGCTTTCTCATTTTACCATATTATTTATATTTCATTTTATATTATTATTGGAATATTTGATTTACTTACTTATTTTATCCCACAGTATTTCTATCTAATGTCTTATCATGATTTTGAACAATCATTTTAGTTTTAGCTCCTGTGTTTCCTCATCTTTAATTCAATATAGTGTTCCCTCTCTTCTTCTATTTTCTGTCAAAAGTTTGAGTAAGTGAGTGTTTAATGATTGTGGAATGGCGGGGTCATACTTTCATTTTATGCAATTACGCAATTTTCTACTTTTTGTTTCACTTATTGCCTCCGCCAAGGAGGTAACGTTATTGCAGGTATCAGTTTGTTTGTTTCTCTTTTAGCAACATAGTTCAAAAGGTTATGGACAGATTTTGATGAAATTGTCCAGATTGGGACAAGGAACAAATAATTAGAGTTTGGGAGTGGATTTTTTTAAGGATTCTTTAACATTGTGAGATAGGACCATTTTCAACATTTGTGCATATTACTCCACCAAAAATAGTCAGGGCATTTAGAAAAAAAATACAGGACAATTTTCAAACAGGTTCTACAAGATATCAAAGTCTAATCTGGATCCCAGCAAAATTCTCGATTCTGTGATCCAGCTACCTACTGTAAACAGCTATGCAGTAAATTACGGTAAATGGCAAATAATTGTGGGAAAAAAACAGTTTTTTGTAAAATTTACTACATTTACCATAAAATCTGCAGCTATTTATTGTAAAATGTCCATACAGTAAATACAGAAAATGGTAATGATCAGGAGGAAAATCCATTTTTAGATTTTTTTCAACAATGTTTCACATATTAGGGACAAACCATTGTTTGAGTATATGTATTTTACTCGAATTTAAATGATGTATGGCATTTTTTTATCTTTCTAATAAATGGTCAGTAAAACAGTTGAAGACATTGTTATATGAATTGAAATACAACAAAGTTCGCTGTTATTTAAATCCATTATAAAGTCATAGAATAAAGATACAGGAAATAGAAAAACGGTTGGGAAGCATTTTTTATAAAACAATAATGCTGTAAATTAAAGACTGTCATGATTCATTGAATGAAAATACAGGACTTAAACAATTTATGTAAAATACAAGAATATTCCTGTTAATTAGAATAGAGCTGTAAAGACACTTGCAGTAAGTTATTGGCATCTTGTTGCCAGTAAATTCTGTAAAATTAAAAATCCTTCTACAGTGAAGGCTCACCTCCTCTACAGGCCTGGATGATGATGATCTTTGGTTTGTTCTGCAGAGCCAGACACTTGTTTGGGCCCAGGTGTTTGTAGATGTTGTCGATGGGAAACTCGTCTGGTTTCTCTTCCTTCCAGTCCACACCGAGGATAACTCTCCGTTTCCCATGAGACATGATGACCACGACCACGCTGTCCGTTCCTCTGAGTTTGGGATGTTTGGAGAAGCTGATCAGGGCGTCATCGATGGCCTGAGCGAACAGGAGGAGGATGTAACTCCACTGCTAATCAACACGGTAACACTTTTAATTTAATCACTGTACCTGAGCTGTGAGGTTTCGATGTTTCACCACTTCATATCCCAGACGGGTGAGCTGTTCCTCCATGTTCTCCTCATCTTTAATGGCTCCATTTCTGTTTTTTGTTTTATCTGTGAACTCTATATTAGTGATGAGCAGAGCAACTCGACTCCTCATGGATTCTCTGGTCACTGGGTAAATCTGGAAACAGATTTAAAGAGAGCATGAATAAACTCAAATCATTGAATGTCTCAAAATCAGGGATGCACGATATCATTGGTATGAGTTTGGTATTAGTCAATAAAGTTTTGCAGATATTTTCAGCTGATACATCGGCCATCATCACTGCATAAATCCAGAGTTTTATATTACAAGTTAAATATTTATCTTCTGTAAAGACTTTGTGCTCTTGATGAAAAACATCAGCATCTGCAGAAATGAGTATAGAATAGGGATGGGACGATACACTTAAACTCACGATACGCTGCCCGGGTCATGATACGATACGTCACGATACAATATCAAAAAAGTAAAAAAGAAAAAAATATTTCTGTGTTATTACAACTTATTTGTTTTGAGAGGTTAGAGAGAGTGTATGCTAACGAGCGGAAGACTCGTTTTCACCGTCTTCGTCTTTTTTAATGAGAAAGCCAAAATACTGCCAGACAGATGACTTGTATCCAGGTGGAGCGTCCTCAATTTCAACCTCATTTGACTCCATCGTTCGGCTTTTTGGAGGTAAAGTATTTGGTGCTAATGTTTGTTGTGGTCACTTCTGGGGCCTGTACTACGAAGCTGGATGAAGTCATCCAGGATAACTCTGCGACATCTCACTGAACTTCACCGGATCTCCATCATCCAGATCTGCTGTACTACGAGGCTCGTTATCAACTCGATAAGTGAATCCGGCTGGGATCTGTGCACGCTCACATAAAATGGGCGTGGTTAGCGGCCCCGGAGCATTTTCCACAATGGAGAAGAGAGCAGCCTACTTCACGGTGGAGGAGCAGCAAATAATCCTGCAAAAGTCTGAGGAGTACCGCAGTATTATCCAGGCCAGGAGCAACACGGTGAAAAACATGGCCCTACATTTTCCAGAAACACAAATCACTGAAAATGTAATAAAGAAATCATCCACATTAAACCAAAATTATGTAATTAAATAGTCTTTTAAATGGTGATGTATAATTATTTTTATGTATTTTAAATGTAATTTAATTAGCCTGAATGTAATATTTAATTTCACTTTTATTGTATTTTGGATCTGAAACAACATTTGTCCCACTGTCATGATCCACCGCTATTGGACAGTGTAAAACATTTCCTCTTTTTTGTTAATAAAAATAATAAATGGACAGTGTTGATAACACTGGGATAAATCTATGAATGAAATTAAACATAAATTAGATATTTAAGAATATTTGTTCAAACTAAATTCTGTCCCTCAGTTTCATGGTGTTACTACCAAAATTTGGAGATCATATTACATTAGACAACATTTAAGATATGATGATTACTTATGTAATTGTAATTTAACTTTAAACCAAAATTATTGTTACTTGACTTTATCCATAATAAAGTTCAGTACAATTATCAGCATGTGTTGTCTTTTCTCAGAAGTAAACATCCTCGGATCAAACGTTATCACTGACATTCAGAAATAATGTCAATCAAGCCGATTACTTCTGTCTCGATAAAAACGCTCCCGACGAAGCGCTCCTCTTACAATTCACCGACATTAACCGGTTCTGGCAGAAATGGACAAGCCATTATCCAAGACAGCAAATTGGTGACTGTGCGGTCTTTTATGCCCGCCCGAGAGAACCGATTGGTCAGCGGTCGGTCTGTCACACCGCGTGAGATCTTATCCTGGAACTTAACCTGCTCCAGACCAGGTTTGGCGTTCAGCATCAGTTACCGGGGCAACGTGTCTGGATAAAAAGAGATCCACATTCGTAGTGCGGAAAATCCGAAACGTATCCAGGAAGTTATCTCTCTAAGAGCTAATCCAGCTTCGTAGTACAGGCCCCTGGTCACATGTGCTATTAGCGGACATGACGTCTTTATTTCGCGATCCATTTTTTTCAAACTCGATGCATTTCGTCACGTACTGTATCGTGATATATTGCCAAACGATATTTCATCCCATCCCTAGTACAGAAATATTTGCACATCAACACTGTGCATCCCTACTCAGATTAACAAGTCCTGACCTGCAGGTAAGAGTGCTCTCACAGCGGATGGTTTTAACAAATTGACGTTTTACTACATGAATTAATCACGTCCTCACTCGTCACTCTCTACATATCAGGATACTTTTATACAATGAAAGCAGCTGATCTATCGAGTCGCAGTTTAACCAAGAGCGGTGAGCAGATAACAGGCCTCAGAAACATTCAGACTAGGGCTGAACAATTAATTGCAAATTAGACTGAATAGCAATATGGCTTGATGCAATTTTCAAATCACAGAAGGTTCAATATTTTTAGCCCAAAACGTGTTGAACATTTTGGCATTGTGATGTAGTTTTTTTGCAATTTCATGCCTATTTTTACCTCTATTCAAACACTTTTTCCTCACTTTTGGACCATTTTTGGCTCCTTCTACAGAAACATGCCTTTTTCTGTCTCTAGCCTTAAGAAATATATTACTCCTGAAGAAAACAGTTTGTGTTAGATTATTTTAAGTATTTTATTTAAAAAACATATTACTTCATCTATCACACTGTTTGGAGCCATCAGCTTGGTAATATTTGCTTTTTAATCAATTATTTAGAACCCCAACCACAACAAAAGTGCTCGTCCCCACAGTCACTGATGGAGAGAAAGTGCTGTATTTTCAGTTTAAAAATATGTTTTTCTAAAAGAAAAAAAAGTACAAAAATGTATAAATAACTTTCAAATATATGATATAAATTACATTTTAAAACAAAATGCCAAATAAGTATTATAAAATATATTTAAAGTAGTCGTCCCCTGCAGTCATGTCACTGGTGTTACCATGTGACAAAAGTCTTTTATTTTGGAAAAAGAAATCACTCTGATGACATCACTTGACTTCCTTTGACCTCTTTCTTGAAGATCTATGAAGAGGGACCCTGGTAAGAACATTGTCCTTTTCAGTTTTCAGAAATATTAACATTTATCTCCTGATTTCATATGAAGCTTTTAGTTGACGTCTCCGGTGTTATTAACTTTATTGGCAGGGAATTGCAAACAAACAAATAAAAATGTATTTAGAAGACATAATTTAGAGAACAGATCAGATTAGTAACATGCTGTGTCATGCTCTGCAGCAGACATTTTGTTAAAGGACATTTTTTATTAAACTGTCCCTGGTGTTACCTTTCTTATGGGTAACAATCAGGAACACCAGTGACAATCAGACGTGTGGATACACTTTATTAAATGGTGTTTTGTGATAAATGTACCAAAAAAAAAATCATCAAGCTTTCATTTATGTGTATTCATAAAGTCAATGACATATGGAAGTTTAAACGTTACAAAAAGAAATAAAACAAAAGACATTTTGCCATCCCAAAAATCCACGTTTCTGTAGAATGACCCTTTTACCATTTTTTTAACCCCATTTTTACAACTTTATGACTATTTTGCCCCCATTCATCTTTTTTTGGCCACTGTCAGAACCACTTTTGGAATTTTTACGTGTTTTTTTAAATTTTATTTCAAATTAAATTCCCAGTTTTGCTGTCATAATCAATTTTCCTCAGCCACTTTTGGATTTTTTTTCCAAATTTTTCCCCATTTTTTTGCAATTTCATATCTATTTTGCGCCTATTTATTAACTTTTTCCGCTTTCATACCATTTTTACCCAGTTTTTATGATTTCAAACCTATTTTACTTCTGTTCTTCACTTCTCCACTTTTTCTTAAATCTTTTATCCTTAGATTAATTTAATGTCATATTGGTTTTACTATAAAAAGATCTACTGCTTGTGTTTGTTTAAGAATACATAAGATGAGGAACATTAAAACAACTGCAGAGTAAATCGCAATATTGGGGAAAAAGTCACAATTAGATTATTTTCTCAAATCATTCAGCCCTAATTCAGACTAATTATTATTAAATGATACGTGCACGGCTCGCTGTGCAAACTTCTGCTTCTGTAGATCAGTGAGGCTCTGATCAGAGAGAGGGTGACGCTGGTTTATCCTCATGGATGGAGGTCTGCATCTCCATCATCCAAACTAAGGTCTGACCTAAAAACATGCTCTCTGTTTGTTGGCTGTATGTAGAAGGAAGAAAGGCTCTGATTGGCTCAGTAAGGCTGGAGTTTCAGGTGATGAAATGACAGCATGATGAGCCAATGCTGACTAATGCCTGAACAACAACAGCATTATGAAGACTCGATTCAGAAATCCTCCTGGTGTCATATTTCACCACCAGCTGCTGTTTTATATCCAGCTGTAAAGCACTCTTAGACCAGGTTACAGTTTGATGTGATCTTTCTGAGATACTCACCTTTGTTTTCTGTTTTTCCCTCCAGAAATCCTCGGTTGAAGAGATCATGGTGGTGGACCAGCCCTGCTCCTGCACGGGCCCTGCAGCTGAAACAGCACAGCATTATTTTACAGTTTGTGTTTCCATGTCTGAGATGGAGCTGCAGCATCTGATGGATCTGAGTGTAGCTCAGGGACGGACTTACCCGCAGGAGCAGGCTGGCTGCAGGACAGTCACAGCACAGATGGATCTGAATGTGGCTCAGGGACGGACTTACCCGCAGGAGCAGGCTGGCACAGTCCCAGCACAGAGTGAAGCTCTTTGTCCCTCTCTTCAAGGCGAGCGATCAGCCTCCTGCTGGCTTTGTCTCCTTTGCTCCTCACCGTGTCGATCAGACATCGAGCTTTGTCTCCTGTGCTGGGGTTCTCCTCCAGGATGGAGTCCACCTCCCCATCGTTCAGGACTCCATCCTCCAGCAGGTTATCCAGGAGCTGCTTGATGACAGCCTTTTTCACCCTGTTCACAAATTCTGTCCTCACCCTCTGGAGCTCTTTGTCTGGACGAGGGAAGGAAAAAATTACAGTATAAACATGATATCTGTGGGTTTGATCATCAGTGAGGAGTCTTCCTGAAAGAGGGTTTGGATTATTAAGAGCAGCCACTTTAGTAGGAACACCTGTTTAAGTTTTTTATGCAACTAGAAAATCAGACAATCAGTTGGCAGCTACTCAATGCATTAAAGGGGCTCTTCAATATTTTTGAAGTGGGGTTGTATGAGCTCCATATGGCCTCTAAATACATTAGATCAACTTCAACTTTGTTATAATCCAGTGGGAAAATTGTTTTTCAGCAGCAGGCATCAGCACACAGGTACATGATAATACATAAATCATACAGGCATTACAAAAATCAGGAAAAATCCTGAACTCAGGTGAAAAAGGACAGCATAAGATATAAATATCGTGAGCCTTTGCCATGGGAAAAAGTGTTAGAAAAAATCATGTGTTTTTATTCTGCATTGGACTGCCATGGATCCACACTCATCAACAGCAGGTAGTTACATGTTAATAAACATTTTTTTAAAGGTGTTAATCACATGTTCAGTAAGCAGATACTCAGCTAAAGCTACATGTTTTTAAGATTTTTTGAAACAACTTCTCAGTAGCAGGATTTGATTTTTTCAGCCTGTTTAAAGGCTATGTGTCCACTGATGCAGGGTTATCACAGCTACAGGCAGATTTTTGTTATTTAAGTCCCTCTAATGCACCTTTTCTTTACATTAAAATGCAGCATAATTGAGTGTAAAAGGAAATTTATCCTTTTCCAGCATCGCCACATGCAGGTCATTTTGGTTTCTAATTACATTTTTTGTGTTATTGTGTTATTTGATATTCTGTTCTATGTCAGATTTCAAGTTTGGCTTCTTTTTATTTAATAAATTTGAGAAGTTGAACATTTTCTTTAACATTAAGGGGTGATGGTGGGTCCCAAAGCCAGACCAGTTAAGCTCCACTGCTCTAGTCTAGACCGGGACTGGGACTTGAATCTGGTCTAAGCCACTCCCCCTCACCATGAGAACTTTGAAGTGCTGAATTCATTTTCTGACCCTGACCTGAATCTCAAAGCTGAAGTTTGAGTTTGCAGACACATTTGTCATCAGTCCAGACCTTGGTCAACTCGTTCTGCAAACTTTAAATGGATCAGATTTCTGAGAATAATCGATCATGATTTCCTCTTTGATCGAATCTGTTCTGAATTAAACTCCATATGATCTCTGTGCGCCTCCTCTTCCGTGAATACAGCTGGAAGGAAATGGCGGGTATATCCCAAAGTGAAAGTAAACCCTGTCTCTGCTTTAACCCACCTGGTGGATTATTTTATAGTAATTAAACTCTCTCTCTCCATCACGCGTCTTCCTGACAGACTTTAATTAAACTTGACTCCACAGCTGATCCGATCGTGCGCGTGCTGCTGCGCGGCGCATGCTGCTGTTGGCTTAACCCATTAGTTCAAAATCACTCCTTACCTGCCATCTCTCAGTCAAATCCTCCTGCGTTTGTGAGTTTGTGAGTCAAAAGTGAAAAAACCTCCAAGTCTCCGCGTGCAGTTTGTACGATGACGCGCGCGTAATGCGTAAAAGTTAAAAGTTACAGATGTTTCCTGCTGCAGTGAAGCGACCTCCTTCACAGTGAGCGCGGAAGAGAGGAACAGCTCTAAGACTGCTGTTTGAGACAGTACAGAGGCGATCAACAGGGGGGCCCGCGGGCCACTTCAGGCCCCCCTGCAGCCTACATCCGGTCCTCAAATACTTTCACATTAAAAACATGTTCTGTTTTTTATTTATTTTTTATTTTGTCAGGTTCCTAAAACTTTATAAGCTGCCCCAAAACAAACAGAACTTTTTATATGTGATGCATTCACATAGATCAATTTGTCAACCATTAATATTCTACCAGGAGAGCGAGTATACCGCACATGCAGAGGTTAAGACTCATGTTGACACTTTTCAGCAGGGACAGAGTCACTCTGGATGGAGTCAAATCTTTGAAACGTTAATCCAGTTGAAAATGAGCAGGTGTTTAAACATATGTAGAAATTATTTCAGTAAATTGAACCCGTTGGTGTCACTGTATGATCTTTTAGTATCTTTAGTTCAGCTCATTTTCCCCATTAATTTACATGAAATGTAGGCTATACAGTTAAGTTACACGTTGCAGTGTTAATATAGAGTTAACACTTCAGAACTTAAAAATAAACTCGTGTGTATTCTTACCACATTACACTAAACATACGTGTTGATCTAATATTTCACTGTTCAGTGTTAAAAAGTTTCTTTAACACCTCAAAGAGTCAACAGTTACACTTGATAAGAGTTAAAGTGCCACTCACCAAAAGAGTAAAAAGAAGCTTTAGTGGTGTGGGCCCATAGAGACACTGGGAATGCAGGGTATTGGATTTTTAGATTCTTCTGTTCTCATTATCGCTGATATAAATAATTTTGGTGTAAACATTTGGGTAACTGTCTTGTTTCTATCAACATGAGATTGTATTCGTTTGTTTAAAAGAACAAAAATAACATTTAAAAAAATTGAAACTTGATTTTTAAATGCACCCATGCAGTGATGATGAGGTGAAGCATTCAGGTACATTTCTGCATGTTGTTGATATATCAGCTGCAAATATTCAAAAAATTTCAATGTGTCGATACCGGTATGATATCAATGATGTCATGCATCCCTGATAGACACGTAAGAATTACTAATATCAACTCTGACAGTGTTAAACTGGTCTGTACTGTACTAGTTTGGTAGCTGGACTGGGATGATGGCAGCCTCCGACAGAGGAGGCCAAAATCCCTCAGTCTCTCCTGCTTCAGTTTCATCAGGACCAATCACATCTAAGAGTTAAGAATTAAACATGTTGAAGAGGTGCACCCTCAATGAGCACTAACAAACCCTCTCAAAGACCTTTACTCTGATCTGATAGGTCAGCATCCTTCATGACGATCATTGTACCGTGAACAATTCAAACCTTTGGACCTGAGCTCTTATCTTACTGTTCATGTTTCTGTACCAGTCGTGTTACAACATCTGTGGTGTCTGAGGAATAAGAGCTATTTGATCAGGAGGAAGTTTTGGGTGCATTAAAACAAGAATCTGGGATTCAAGAGTCTTGGTGAAACTGTAAGGTAAGAAAGACGAAGCAGAAAATGAGTTTGACGTTTCCTGATTTATTTCTGATATCAAAGTCCTGAACTTCATAGTCCTCATATCCAACTTTGAAGTTTAAATGGCTCAGTAAGTGTCTTATTTAACCCTTCAAACCATCTGGATCTGCTGGATTTTATGTCTGTCATCAGGCAGATCCATCTTCAAACCTTCAGGCTGGAACAATTGAGCCAGAATACGACTGGGTTTACCCGTGTCCTTTCAAGGACAATGAAGCTGTAGTATGAGCCAGATGTGCTGTGCCACAAAAATGAAGTATCGACAAGCCTCTGAGTCACCAAGCATGTCATGTGTTTGCGGGATTTGGATTTTTTTTAAATTAAACTTTAAGTGAATGTTGGTCATGGCGTGATGAAGACACAGGAGGAATTTGGTGAATTTGGATGTAGGTACTGCACATCATTTTTAAGGAGTTGTTAGTAGTTTGAGATGGAGCAGGTTCCGTATTTCTCAGCAGAAAATGTTGGAAATGCCTTTATGGAGGTTTATCCTTAAGTTCAAAATGAATGAGACTGAGAAAGCATTTATCCAGTTTTTCTTAAAAGTTTCTGCCCTTCTAAATCACGTTCTATGGGACGTTTCCAAGATGGATGTGAAGTGTATCCCATGTGTTTATTTAATTTAAACATGTGTATGTATGTTTAAATTATGGGGTTTGTTTCTCTGTAAAGCATTGTCTGCTACATTAATTGATTGCTGGTGTAACTCTTCAGATAGTAAAGCACAACAGTGGCTGCCTCTTGCATGTGAGTGAATGTTTTAATGTTTATTTTATTTTTTTTTATTCTGTTTATTGGTATTTTTGTCTTTATAAACATAGATTATAAAATAACAAACAGACCAGACAACAAAACACAAAACAAAACCAAAAGAAATCCCACCTCGAGCTAAAAATGAGCGATGCGTTACATATTTTGACATTACAACAAAATGTATATAAATAATAACAATAATAGTGATAATAATAAAAACTATATATATAAGCAGGAGTTCGGTGAAACAGCGCACAGTCCTCAATCCTCGTCCTCAGTGATGGATAGTGAATTACAACTTGTGTAAAAAGGAATGCAAAGGTTCCCATGTCCTCCAAAACCTGTCCGAGTTATGATTCAGATCATGAGTCAATTTCTCAAGAGGAAGCAGAGTAGAAATCTGTAATATCCACATGTCCACTGTAGGAACCTGGGGAGTTGACCACCGAAGTAAAATACATTTTTTAGCCAAAAACAAAAGAATTGTCAGCAGAGATTTGGTGTCCCTGTCCAGGGAATTATCAGAGGCATGGTTAAGTAGACAGAAAGAAGGAGGAGGAAGAAGGAGTTAATACAATGTTTAATGTTTTAATGCTCTCTGAATGTTGGAGCTTGTTCTGTTTTTCTTAAAACCTTCAGTCTGTCAGAATGATCTGCTCATGAGTCCTCATCTGCCTCCATCAGCGCAGCCTCGGTCTCCGTGTGGCTGTTACTGCAGCTCAGCAGCAGGTGGCGGTAAAGCGCTGTGCGACAAACTGAAAAATCAGCGAAGAAGAAACAACAAATGGCTGCGAGGCGAAGCTAGCTCGTAGCTCGGCTGGTGTAAACATCTCCCGTGGGCAGCCTGGAGTCGGAGGCTCGATAAGGTGAACAGGTTTCTGTCTTTCCTCTGAGAGTGAGCCTGAAGGTTCAGATGAACTTTCAGCGCTGCCGGAAGAAAACATTTTGATCTGCATGACGGCAAATTAGCAGACGAGCGGCTAACCTGTGTTAGCCAGCTGAGTAATTAGCTTAGGTAAACAGGGTCGGTCAGGATTTAGTGTTTTTGAGTTTAAGATGAAATAAGATTATACAGATGATATTACAGGAGGTGTATGATGTGGAGATTAGTATTCATTATCATGTTAGTCAGTAGAAACTGTGATTAAGAAGCTCGATGTTACGAGTGCTGGTGTTACAGTCTGATGAGTTACCGTGTTATCGTCAGACTTTTGGCGTAAAGCGTCTCCATTGTCGTGATTTACAAGTCCTTTTCTTTAAAAAACATCTTTAACAAACAGCATGAGATCAGTATAATTTTGATTAATTGGTGTTAACAGCGTAAATGAAGCTGTAATGAAGAGTTTGTAGGAACAAACTGCGTCTGTCACAGATGTTAGTCAACACAGACATCAGTTAGCACGGTCACCAGTTACACCACTACACCCGACACCTCCAGGCTGAATAACAGGAGGTCAGACTGGAACTAATGCAGTTCAACCAGAGAACTGTCCGAGTAAAGAGACTTTAAAGACAACAGTAAGAGTATTTCTGTCTTTGAGTAACAATGACATCGTGACGTCACGTTTCTTTGCCCATATTAGTTTAGACTGTAAAGCAAAACACTTTAAATCAGGTTTGAAGTCCTAATAAACATTTACAAACAAAACAAACCCAATGAAAAGGCAGAATGAGCATTGTGACCTGTCCCCCTGAACCAGAGGTGGGCAACGAGCGGCCCAGGGGCCAAATGTGGCCCCCCTGCCCTCAAAACACAGTAGAGGTGTGGAAAAAATATCAGTATCGCAATATATATCGATATTTTGACTCCCGATACAATATCGATATTTCAAATCTTAGTATCGATATTTTTGTAAAAATAAAACGTCATATTTTATCAGAGTTGGAAGTAAAATACAACTTATAAAGATGTATACACAGGTTTTGTTTCATGCAGTCTATTCAGTTCAGACAGTGACAAGAGAAATATGTGACTTTTTTTACCTTTTTGTTCTGTCAGTAACTCAAAGCACTTTGTTCCTCATGTGTTCAGTTACAGTTTGAGCTGCACTGCAGGTTAGGATGATTTCAATACATTGTTGAAGGGATAACAGGAATAATTTCTTTGCAACATTAATTTAAGTGTCGATGCACTCTCTGTTTTCAAGTTTTCAAGCTATTTTAGTTACACTAAAATGGAAAAGTTACATATTCACTGTCTCTAGGTTTTCCCCAATTTGCTGTATATCGCAATATCACAATATTGTGATATGGTGATATATTGTGATATTATCGTATCGTGACCAAAGTATCGTGATGCGTATTGTATCGTGAGGCTCTTGCCAATACTCACCCCTAAAACGCAGCCCATCAGTCAATATGAAAATAGAATAAAGTAGGGATGTATGATCTAAGCCGCCCGATACAGGTATCAGCATGTATGAAAATGTTTGTCTCTATTTACAGCAGATATTTTGATCATAGGAACTGGCCATGAACATCAAATTACTGACTGTAATATTAGCATAATGTACATAGACCATGATTTCTAACCTTATGATCAAACAACCACTTCTATGAACCTAAATTAATAACAAAATATTGTTGTTCTTGCCTCACATTTGTTTCTAACACAAACGGACTGTATCCATGGAAGAAACGGGTCGATTGTTGTTAAGTATGGACTTTGTGCTCTCAACACAAAGATCAACTATCAGCTAAAGCCCAATATCGTACAACCCTGGTATAAACATTAAAAAAAAAAAAAAACGGTGGCAATATTTGCCATGAAAACACTGAAAACATTTTTTTCCCAAGAAAACTGGGCAGCAGTTGGCTGTGATCATGTCTTTAAATTCCTTTATAGCTAAATGCAGTTGTGAAAGAGAAAATAGTTGGTTAAAATATAAATAAATTCAGTCAGTAGACTGTTACTTGTACTAAAAAGTTGCCGATACTGGACTCAATGTTATGTGCTATTTATTACAATAAATCTACCAGTTTATATTTCTTGTTAAAGTTATTTGTTTTCTACTCAGTTAAACTTTGATTACATGGAACTAGATTTGGGCTTAACTCTCTCTAATCAATACAGGCTAAAAGTTCCGGTAAAATGCTCTGTCTCAAACTTACAAGTAACCACAGTAGCCTTGTGTAATGGGTGCTGCCTAAATGGCCTTTAATCTAAAGATAGGTCATTTTGTTAAGTGGATTCATTATACAATGTGGGGCAATTTTACTATCTGGTAGATGAGGAATAACTTATTGTTGCCCTTTTTAGTGACCGAAGCTGCTCATCTCTGGTTTAGAAAATCAGAAAATCTGTCACAACAGCCTAAAATACTGCAGACTTCTCATGATAATAAGGCTTTAAATGGATGTACTTTTTCCTCTAAACTTCTTTACGCAATTATCAAAATGTGAAAAACAACAATGTTGATGAAATGAGTTTTAATGACAGCTATGCTCATCTCTGTTAGTGCCCTACAAAAAGCAGAAAATCGAGCCCAAAGTTGCCCGTCCCTGCCTAAACAGTCACAGATGAAAACGCTGCCTTGGTTTCTGTGCTGCTGGTTGGTTGTACTCACTTTTCTTTGTCTGCCTCACAGTCTCGCCTGCTCCAGAGAAGGATGATGAGCCAGCGGCGAGGGATCCATCTGGACCAGTCGGAGCTGCTCTGCAAGAAAGGATGTGGATTTTACGGCAACACCGCCTGGCAGGGCCTGTGCTCCAAGTGCTGGCGGGAGGAAAATCAACGAGAAAAGCAAAAGCAGATTCAGGAAGACTGGGCCCTTGCAGAAAGGTTTGTCTCTCATGTTGAAAGGTCACCCCTTAAAGGCAGATCTCATTCTGTGAGTAACATCCTCTTTTTGTTGATCCTCTTATGCACAATAAAATTTACAAGCTTTATCTCTCCAGGCTGCAGAGAGAGGAAGAGGAAGCTTATGCAAGCCGACAACAGAAACCCCAATCACAGCCAACCAGCGCGCCCTTCGGCAAGTTTGAGGAAAGAAAAACGAAGGAGAAGTCGAGCAAAGTCCACACCGTTACAAAGTTCTTCACTCCTTCCTCAAAAACACCACCAAAAAAAGGTACTGTGGTGTGCACACGTCAGTCCACCTCACAGCCTTTGCGTGCCACATCTGTTTTCAGGAGTTGATTTTTGATCTAAAGAAAAAACTTTTGGGCAATCTTAAAATATCTGCTGGTGGAAGGATATGTAGCCAATATGCTGCATCACAAAATAGTTCCAAACATAGGGGCTGTTCGGAAAAGTGAGACGTAGTAAATTATCTAACTATAGGTCGCAAAAATAATAATAATGACGCATTTTGTTTAAGGGTGCCTTACATGACATCCGAGGTCACCTAACAAAAGATTAAAAGCACATTAAAATAGGCATAAAAACAGGTTTAAAAAACAAACAAACAATAGACAGTGCAAAAGATCAGAGGAGCGAGGAGAGCTGGAACAGATGGGTTTTGAGTCTTGTGTAGTTAAGCCTTAAGTGGGGTAATATTTAACCACTAGTGTTCATATCAGACTGTCCCTACAGAGGCTGAGGACCTCATGCAACCCCACTTCAAAAAACCTGAACTTAAAGTAATTTTCAATCATTTGAACTGTTGTTAAGAAGTATTTAATAGATAATTTGGTCCTGTTTCATGTATGAAGAAATTTGATCTGCCTGATATACTTGATCTGAGTTGATTAGATTTGTTCTTCTGCGTAAAAAATAAATGTTTTAAATCAGTCTGGATCTTAAAAGGAGTTTAAGAAGTTTCAGATTTGATTGTAAAAGTGTGTTTGGAAATCCTGGGTTTTGTTCCTTCTTTGCCAAATTGCTCAACTTCACTGCTTGAATTTTTTGCAGAACAGCCACTGTTGGCACGCTCAAATACTGAGAAACAAAATCTGACTGCAATCATCTTTATTTTTCTGCAGTAATCTGAGTTTAGGTTTAACCACTTCCCCAGTTTTAAAAACCCCAGATCAGTGAGAAGTTATTGCTTTTAGAATTTAATCCATGCTGCAGCTGCTATGAGGCTTATAAGGTCATGATGTTACAGTTTAGTTGAGAGTAATATTCTGTCTCTACCCCCAGATTCTTCCTTCGAAGCCCAGTCCAGCCCGAGTCCCAGCTCCTCTGCAGGCCGCCACTCCTTCCTGGACAGCGACCATGCCACCCGAGAGTTCATTGACTTTCTCAAACCTCTCAAGTCCGGCAGAGAGATCTTCAAACAGTGCCGGGCTTTCACCGAGAGCATGGTCTACAAGAGGGTGAGCCAGCGAGTATTTTTAAAACGAGCTTTTCAAACTGTTCAGTCCAAAGTTGAAAAAATAAAAGAGTTGGCACGCACATCCTATGTAGGGTGCTGGATCCAAAAGATTCTAGACATGAAAATGAGTAAAGCGATCCGCACACCAAAAAATAGCTCCCAGAAAAATTGTTTCTTAGAAAGTGACGTCGTAAAGTCCGAGGAAGAGCGGTTCTGCTCGAAACGTCACTTTCTAATAAACAATTTTCTTGGGAGCTATTTTTTGGTGTGCGGATCGCATTACTCATTTTCAAACTGTTCAGTCCACAAAAGTCCAGACGATACTGTACAGTTTAGTTTCCTTTAAGGCCCTGATTACACGGAGACCCTTTCTCCTGAAGTGCAAAGGTTCTTCCTTTGCATTATAAACAGCAACCCTCAGAAATAGAAATGAATGAAACTGCTGTAGTGTGTATGCCAGTCCAGTAAATGATGTAGGTTTGCAGAGAAACGGCTCTGCTACAACACACGTACGATTAAGAAAAACTTTTCACAAACAACAATGGTGAGTGGACGCACAAAGACGCAGGAGTTTCTTTTCTGTGTGGATAACAAAGCAAGCACGGTAAGCAGCTCACATGTTACTCTGTAGACGATGAAGCTGTTGTTGTTCCTGGTTTGTGTGCACAGCCTTCATGTGAAAGAGTACTGACCATGCGGTAAAAAACTGAATTCCGTCAACATGAAGCTAGGCAGCGATGTGTTTTTAAAATTTTCCACCCTGGACCCTGGTTTTAAAAGGGTTTTCAGGCCCTCCAGGCACCAATACACGTAAACGAGAGGCTGATGTGCAAAGAAAACTCTTCGTGTTTACCAGGATCCGGCCTTGTGTAAATATGGCCTATGTCAATCTTACTAAAGGATCTATTTTTATTTCTTTAAGGCGGCCAACATTACAAAAAGCAAATGAAGGCTTATTCTTTTTTTGTAATTCTTTCTTTATTGAGGAAGAACAAACATTTTGCAGTCAGCAATTCTTCTTAAGCCATTTAGCTCCTCAGTGGTTTTTTTTAAGCAACTTGAAACATGTGACAGAACATGGGAAGAATCCAAGGGTATAGATGGAGGAGAAAGCAAAAATTAGATCAAGAGCAACCCAAAAACAAAATAGAGAAGAGCCACATCTTCGCTGCAAACAGTCAAATGAAATCCTGCCTTTTCGGTTTAACAGATTCTGTCCATTTGGACTAGATTCTGTAACATTTTTCTTTTTGAACCTTGAGGACAATAAAAGTCTTTCCAGTGTTAATATTGTAAAAAGTTAATACTGTGTATACCTCCATCTCATTCAGAGTGATTTCCACTTAATTGCTACTTATTGTCCTTCATAAGGAAGTTGATATTGCTTAAAGGCTCTGCATGTTGCAGCCTGTTCATGCTCTTTTCATTTATTTTCACTCAAGTTCTATTTATTCTGTTTTATATTAATTCTACTTTATTTTAGTTTAGTTAAATTAATGCTCCTGTCTATTCTAATGTCCTCATCTGATATTTCCAACTGTAATACTTTGTATAAGAGCAACTAAAACAACCAAATTTCCCTTCGGGTATTAATAAGCAATTTCTAATTCTGACTCTGAGAATATAAATGTGGAATATTATTTTAATCCAGTCATCAATAGTAGGGGGGTCTGGTTTCAACCATTGCCTTGTAACAGCTTTTTTACTTGCTGCCAAAAGAATCTGTGCTAATTTCTTATCATTTATATTCCATCCATCAAAGAAAAAGTCACCCAAATACACCGTACAGCAATTGAAAAGGATGCTAATTCCAAAGATATTACTGATGTGCCTGTGAAAAATGAAGGTTTATTCTAACATGAATTTTTTCTTGTTTTATAGCTTGTTTGATACCTTAAATACTGGCTTTTAGCCTCTGACATTTAACCTTAAAACACTGTGACCTGTAGCAGTCTTACTTTGTGATAAAAATGATTTTTTGTTGTTGTTGCTTTTGTTTTTGTTTTTTTTTAAATTGGATCCCCATTAGCTGCAGCTAGGCCTGTCACGGTAATCAGTTAATCAATTAACCGCACGATAAATAAAAACAACCTGGGTAAGTTGCCACGAGCTTGCATGTTTGTTTCCCTCCTCTTTCTACCAAAGAGGCTGGATGAGAAGATGGGTCACTCTGTGCAACTTTCTTAACACCTGGGTGCATTGGTTCTATAGCAGATTTATAGCGGAGTGAGCATTTGTCATTCATACAATCTTTGTGTACACGCATACACAGAGCTTAAGGGAGCATCCCGAGGAGTAACAAGGAAACAAACACTAATATGAATGATGGCATGAAAGCTATGGTTCCTAAGCTGAATGTCACAGCCCCAGTGTGGGAATATTTTGGTTTTAAACAGAATGAACAAGCTGTGAGCTCATGAACACAGACGAGCTGATATGTCGTATGTGTTTAAAAGTAGTGGCAACGTAGAAGGGGAGGTGCAGCGGAGCCTTCATCCTGACAGTCAGCGCTTACTGAGACGTTTGGTCTGCAGAGTAAATATTAATAAAACAGCAAAATGGTGCACTCACAGAGAGTGTTGTTTGATACATTGCAAAAGAAATGCAGCCCTTCAATACAGTTGAAAAGCCAGCATTATTACAACGTTTGACAGACAGTACGAATTGACTGGGATAACGTACATGTCGCAAACAATTCAGGAACTGGAAAAACTCAGTTTTATTGTTTTTTTTATTGTTGTGTGTCTTTTTATTTGTTTTTTTTTCCTTACAGAGACAGGGTCTATTTTTTTATTGTTTTTGCTTAGTATAATGATTTTTATTTACATGCAGTTTTTCCTAAAAGAGAGTCCATTTCATTTTTATTGAGTTTTTTTCTCTTTTGTTAAATTTATTACATTTTTTGTTTTATCTGTTTTAATAAAAAGCTCTTGATCTTCCAAGTACAGCTAAATACTCTTAAGAAATAAAACTTTATTGCTTTTGATACAGTTTACTCACTTTATTATGACACATATTATTAGTATATTAAGTGAAAAAATGATGTTTCAAAACAATATTGACAATAGTATCGTTTATTGGCAGTCTTTCTTTGAAAATTATCCTCCAGCAAAATTAGTTATCGTGACAGGCCTAGCCACTGTCAAAGCAGCAGCTGCACAGAATACATCACTGACATTCAAAATGCTCTGAAAATTAAAACAGAAAGTGAAAGGCAGTTAAAACAGAAAACCTGACAGTCATAGTGATGTCCCTAATGGCCCTTTTCCACTCGCACGCCTTGGCCCTACTCTACTCTGCTCTACTCGATTAGCAGCGTGTTTCCACTAGCCTGGTACCTCCTAAAACAAGCTAGTTTTAGTACCTACTCCGCTCTGGTTCCAAGCGAGCTGAGTCCATACTAAAAGATGACGTCACCGACTGCCAGCTACTGATTGGTCAGACAATGTCGTCATCGATGAGTCATGAGCGCGACGACCTAGCATGCTAGCAGTAGCTACCATTAGCTTACCCTCATCTGTCTTTTCTTTGCAGCTGGATTGCTCTCGTCCTCAGCTTCATTCTGTTGTATAGCTTCCAAAACTCTCCTGTGCTTCTCAAGGGGTATTTCTTCTTACCACCTGCAGCCTTCTTCTGCTTTCCTTTTTTACTCGGTTTGTGACAAAAAGCCACAGATTGTTGTGTCGCACTCAAAATAATGTCACCGCAGTGCCGCTCAGCTGTTTAAAGCGACACTGCACCCCGTTGGGTAGGCGACTGGGGCTAATGGAAAAGCAGCACAAGGCGAGTAGAGTAGAGCCGGGTAGAGTCGAGTAGAGTGGGGCTAGTGAAAAAGGGCCATTAGATGTCCAAAGACGGGCCATTTTCTTCAAAACTGGGAAGAGGGGAGTGGGAATTATCCCAGCCAAGTGGGCTATTCCAACATCGTGTCATCAGCGATTTTCTGGATGTGTTATTTCTGTATTTCTGTTTTTCAGGACATGGGTGCTGATGAGCTGTCAGAGTGTGTGCAGGACTTCTACCACAGCCTCTCTGAGCGCCTCCAGACTCAGTCCAAAGGTAGTCCTCCACATTTCCACTGAAGTCTTCCCATACGTAACACCAAGCAGAAAACTCTGGAACATGGATTATTTTTATTTTCTCCAGGCTCGTCAGACCACGTGGAGACGGTCATGGATGAAGTCGAGAAGTACATGATGACGCGGCTGTATAAAGAAGTGTTCTGCCCTGAGACCACAGACGATGAGAAGAAGGACCTGGCCATTCAGAAGAGGATCAGGTGAGGAAGTAGGGATGTGACATATGAAAATTTCATATTATTGGTGTGACCAACATTATCACGGTTATCACGGTATTATTATTATCGTGGGATTGTTGCAGTGTGCTCAAAATGTTCAAAAAGTACTTTAACACAGTCCTGAAATCATTTAACCCCTTTAATATCATAATTTTAACAGTTCTTTTGTCTTTTTTGTCAATAACTGTGTCAGGAAATGTCCTATAAGAAAATTTGTTTAAACTTTTTCATGAGAAATAAAAGTAAATAATTCTAGAAAGTACTTGTCATATGTTATAAATGCTTAAACTGTGTGTAATTACAAGAAAAGAAAAAAAGAATTTGAACTTTAAACAGGTTTCTCTTCATAAACAATTGTAAATGAACATGTTCAAAGTTTTGAGACAGCCAAAAATAAATTTAACCTATTTTACAAACACTCACACATTTTAGTTTGCCTGCAGCATTAGTGTCCATGTTACAGCTCGTTATATTAGACCATGTCCAGGACTTTTTATTTATTTATTTTTTGTTTTACTAACAATAGTCCCTGAAGCAGTTAGCCCCCTTCATGACTCTCCTCTGGTCTCCACTTTCCATGGCAGATCTCCTCCACATCTCCTTCTTTAATATTTACAGATTACGATTGATTAAATCCATAAAACACAAACTATGACGGAAAAAGGAGGTCTACTACGACGAAAAACAGGGAATAAATGTCAAAAAAACAGCAGGAACTCACTCCATAATAACACTAAATGCTGTTATTTCCAACCTTTATACATTATTTACTCAGAAAATCCTGACAAACCTCCTATAATTCACTCAGGTATGGCTCTCTGAATCCTCTCTCTCTCTCTCTGCTCGTTTACTCGAGGAGTTACAGCAGTTTTAATCACGCACATTTTTGTCTTTCACCACAGTTTGGTGTTTTAGACGCGGTGACTGTTTTCAGTTTCCCCTCGGCATCCTTTAAAATCCAAACTTAGACCAGACTTTAGACTGGTGAAGCAGACGTCTGTGAGAGACGGCTGCTTCACCGAGGAGCAGACGCACATAGTTCAGGCTTTCCAGTCAAAGAGCAGCATCACCGTTAGTTACTGACACAGTGTGGTGATCAAACACAGTATAACGGTAATTTTAATAGGACGTGGTAATGATTACTGTGGGAAATTTTACCGCAGTTTACCATTTTACCAGTAACTGTTTCACCCCTTGGAGGAAGTTCAAGTTTTTAGTTCAGTTTCAGTTAAGGATGCACCAAATATTCGGTGACCTAATATGTTCGGCCTTCGGTGGAGTGAGGTAATAGGAAGGCCGAATAGAACTGTGTGACTCAATCACATATGTCACTGCGTGTGACTGTGGCTAAGCAGACTTGTGTCAAAAGGACAATAATTCATTTGTTGCAGGTTTATCCACTTCAATGCACGTTTTTTACCTCCACCAAGGAGGTTATGTTTTCGGGAGAGTTTGTATGTCCGTCCGTCCGTCTGTGAACATAATAACTCAAAAAGTTATGGATGGATTCAGATGAAATTTTCAGGAAATGTTCAGCATGGGAAAAGGAAGAACTGATTTAATTTTGGTGTTGATCTGGATCAGCGTCTGGCCGCCATGGTGAAAAATGTGATTTTGGTGAATAACTACTGAACTAAAATAGATATCATTATGAATCCAGTTGCTAATGTTATGTTTTCATGGTCAAGGAATCTAAATATTTACATGAAATAAAGGTGGGACTAATATTTATGGTAAAAATCACAATATGGGTGAGGACTGTGGCGGAGGTCTGCGCTCTCCGAGTGCTTTTCTAGTTTAATGCATGTTTTTTTATGTTTGAAGGCCTAATGTGAATGAAAAACTTTGTTGTGCTTTTTTTGAAAAGTAAAGACTACTGGAATATTAAAAAATGTCCTAATATTCAATAAACAATTACTTTCTTTTAAAAACATGTCTAAAATGCATTCTAAGCTATTTATGCAGTATTAAAAACTATAGTGAACTACTTAGCCTCTGCATTGGATATTAGGTATACGGCCAAGCGTTTATATTTTCTTCGGCCACAAATTTTCATTTCGGTGCATCCCTAGTTTCAGTGGAGGTGAGCACACGTGAGAGCTTCTGCTTGTGTTTGGTCACAGAGCCTTGCACTGGGTCACCATCGAGATGCTGTGTGTTCCTGTAGACGAGGAGATCCCGGAGGTGTCGGACAGCGTAGTCAAAGCCATCACAGGTCTGTCCTCCTGCGTTTATTAAACCTAAGAACAGACGACACATCGAGTTACTTTGAGACACTTTGTTTCCTTCTTAATCTCCATTTCTCTCTTAAAGACGTCATCGAGATGGACTCAAAGCGTGTGCCCAAGGAGAAGCTGGCCTGCATCACACGCTGCAGCAAGCACATCTTCAACGCAATCAAAGTCAGCAAGAAAGAGGCCGCCTCTGCTGACGACTTCCTCCCCACGCTCATCTACATCGTGCTGAAAGCCAACCCTCCACGGCTGCAGTCCAACATCCAGTACATCACCCGCTTCTGCAACCCCAGCAGGCTCATGACGGGCGAGGATGGCTACTACTTCACTAACCTGGTGAGACCTTTTTTCATACAACCACATAATGGATGGGTCGCGTTGTCTCTTAATACACTGCCTGGCCAAAAAAAGCGTACTTTCTCTAATATATCGTTGTCCCTCCTTTATCTTTGATTACAGTCTCATTCTCTGTGTCATTGTTTCTTTAAGCTTCTCCAATGTCACAGATTTGTCCCAGATCACAGCACTGCCCCCACAGGCTTGGACAGTAGGCACTAGGCATGATGGGTGCATCACTTCACCTGCCTCTCTTCTTCCCCTGATGCTCCCATCACTCTGGAACAGGGTCAATCTGGACTCATCAGACCACATGACCTTGTTCCAGTCCTCCACAGTCCAATCTTTATGCTCCCTAGCAAACTGAAGCCTTTTTTCTGCTTAGCCTTACTGATTAGTGGTTTTCTTAAGGCTACACAGCTGTTCAGTCCCAATCCCTTGAGTTCCCTTCACATTGTGTGTGTGGAAATGCTCTTACTTTCACTATTAAACACACCCCTGAGTTCTACTGTTGTTTTCTTTGATTTGATTTGGCCAAATGTTTAAGTGATTCACCGATCACCATCATTCAGGATTTTATTCTGACCACATTTCTTCCTTGAAGACGATGGTTCCCCACTATCCTTCCAGTTTTTAATAATGTGTTGGACAGTTCTTAACCCAGTTTTAGTAGTTTCTTCAATCTCCTTAGATGTTTTCTCTGCTTGATGCCAATGATTTGACCCTTCTTAAACAGACTAACATCTTTTCCACGACCACAGGATGTGTCTTTGACATGGTTGTTGAAGAAATGAGAAGCTGCTCATTGCATCAGCTGGAGTTAAATAACTTGTTTCAGCTGAAAGATAATCACCCATGCAGTAATTATCCAACAGGAGGCTGGTACCTGTTTGCTTAGGTTAACCCAGATAGAGACTATTTTTTGGCCAGGCAGTGTGTATCTGACTTTATGATAGACTTACTGACAGACACTGTGCAGTCTCTGTAGTTCAACTAAATCTACAAGAGCCTCTGAAATCCACTAAAGCTTCATGAATGACTAATCCACCAGTAGACCACTGGAGTTGGTTTTCACTCTGAAAGCGTATTTGCTTTTTCTGAGTTAGTTTGAAAAAGAAACATGCGTATTTCCTTTGGATCGTTTCATGATTGCACAGGCAGCAGTAGGAATTTCATGAAAATGCCTGGGCTGACCACGTTCTGTTCTTGTTCTGTTAGCTGTTGTCGATAAGTGCATAACTTTTCATGTTCGGTATTCTGGCAAGCATAAGTACACCTTGAAATACCAATTTTAGATTTGGAACCAATAGTATGTGTATTTTCTTCTTTGGCTTCTTACATTCTTTTTTACTTTTAATTATTATTAATATTATTATTATTAGTATTATTTTTTTACTTTTTTATTTTAAATTTCTTTCATTATTAGTAGTAGTATAATTATTAGTATTTTTCTCATATCTATTTATCCCTGTGATTATTTTAAGTATCAGTTTGTGTTATTATTATATTATCACTATATATTACCAAGACAGTAAGGATAAAAAGTTACTATGATAACCTTTATTTATCATAACCGTTTTTACTCAAGTCTTTTTACTTTATGATTTTATATTGTTAGTTTATTTTTATTTATTATTGTTATGACTATTATTATATGTTTTATTTATTTATTTATTATTACTTTTTAAAAAATGGTTTTATTTATTTTCCACTTATTTGTTTTTAAGGTTTTTTGTTTTAATTCCTTTTTAATGCTTTTCTTCATCATGCAGGTATGGGCGCGTATGTTTTTCTTTTTTTTTGTCTGGAGGGTCTTATGTACGTATATATGTGTTTATAAGTATGTTTATAGATACGCATACCTATATTTTGCATTATGATTGCACTTACCACTAGGGCTGGGACGATACGCTTTTCTCCTGATTTGATTTTTTACGTTTTTTTAGGTGCCGATTCAATTTAAATTGTGATTTTACGATATTGCCAATTTTTGCAATCTTTAGTTAGCTTTTTTAACCCCAGTGAAAAAGGTGAACAATGATGATGCCTACAGACGATATCAGGAAAAATACACATCACATGAGAGTCTGTTTTTAGGATTTATTCAGTAATATATTTTAATCAGCTGTTTATGCTCTCTCTTCAAAAGACTGGACTGCATTTAAAAGTGGATTATTAACACAGACTAACATGAAGCATTTAAACTTGGAAAAAAATCAATCTAAAAATTGTCAAACAAAAAATCCAGATACTTATGTGAATCGTTTTTTTTCTCCCAGCCCTACTTACTGCCCTTATGTTGTCCGTTGTGACCAACTTCATAGCTTATGTCGGTGACATTGCCAATGTCAAGATGCATGCATTCATTGTAACAAATTTTAAAAAAATGGTAATTAAGTGCCAAAAATTCAATATAAAAGAGTGTTTGGAAAAGAAATGCCTGAGCCAGCCCTGCATGATGAAGCCCCAGCCTCACTGAGCGGTGTGTCTCCCCCCTGCAGTGCTGCGCCGTGGCCTTCATCGAGAAGCTGGACGGTCAGTCTCTGAACCTGAGCTCGGAGGAGTTTGAGCTCTACATGTCCGGCCAGGCCTCTCCTAACTGGCCTCAGCCCTCCGCCTCCTGCTCTCCGGGCAGCGCAGCCCTCAGTCAGGTCCACCAGCGCCTGGACCTGCTGTCGGGGCTCGGGGAGCGGCAGGAGCGGGTCATGGAGAAGGCTCGGCAGCTGGAGAACGACCTCATCGACTGGACGGACGAGGTGGAGCAGAAGGTGCAGAGTGTCTTGGACGGCTTTCCTGCAGAGACTAAAAACTCGACCGCAGCCCCGGCCGAGGAGACGACATCTGCAGCATCGTCGGCAATCGACGCCGACAACGTAGAGAACGAGCTGCTGCCTCCACCACTCCAGCCACAGGTTTTCGCCGGCTGATGTGAAGAGCTCTAAAACTCCACCCGAGGCTTTACTCCACCCTCCCCCTTTTCCTTTTGCTGTCCGTGTGCACATGAAGCAGACGTCCAGTCTGGATGATGACATCTCTAATGCATCCGTACGTCACCATCCAGGCCCTGACGGAGCAGCTCCAGACCGTGGTAACAACAGTTTGAACCTTTCTGGGAGAGTCTGGGTGAGAAGATCAGTGACCACTCGTGTTTAATGGGAACCTTAAAGCTGCAGCCAGAGGAGTAGTTACCTTAGCCGGCAAAACTGAAGCTCATGTACAAAAAAACTCCTGAAAAAAGGCAGAAGTGGCACAAAAGCCACCTTTGCTAAAGGAAGGAAACTCTGCATCTCCAAAATGACTCACAGGAGTTACTAGAATATTAAGAAAATCTGTAAAAACATAATTGGCAATAGTTTTATACATTTAGTTAGTTTAAAATTTATTTAACGCTCTCATAGAGGTCACCAAGAGATGAGTAAATAAAATCAGAAACAATACAGATGTGAGGTTCCAGTTATGTTTAATCGTCCTGTAAACACCTGCATCAACGTGGGACTTTTGAAGCTGCAGCCAGAAGAGTAGTTAGCTTAGCATGCATGAGGGTTTGGAAGAATCTGTGAGCAAAACTGAAGCTCAGGTACAAAAAAAACTCCTGAAAAAAGGCAGAAGTGGCACAAAAACCACCTTTGCTAAAGGAAGGAACCCCTGCATCTCCAAAATAACTCACAGGAGTTACTAGAATATTGTTAAGAAAAACTAATAACATAATTGGCAATAGTTTTATATGTTTAATTGGTTTAGAATTAATTTAACACTCTCATAGAGGTGACCAAGAGATTAATGAGTAAATAAAATCAGAAACAGATATGAGGTTCGTTATTTAAATCGTCCTTCCTACCGTCCGTCTCTCTGCAGGGAAGAGCAGTGTAAATGCGGCTCTCGTTATCGCTGAATTTTCCCTGCTTTCATGGGGATATTGATCTTCTAATCTAACCCTGGATATGAAGCTTTCCCAGAGCGTTCCTGTTGTGTTGGCGGTGAAGTCGGGGCTCTGCTGCAGCCGTGTTTGTGACCCCGACTCTCCTTTTGTTACAGTTTGAGGATAAGAAGACTTGAATCAGCAGGTTTGACTCGGCCAGGTCATTTATGTTCCCAGGCTATTTAGGAAATCTAATCCCCCCCCTCCTGCACGTTCCCACTGTGCTCTAACCCTACACAGACTGGCATGCAGGAGGCGTCCTGACAGAGTGCCCAGAGCACCTGAACTGACTCCTGATCCATTAAACTTCTCTCCGAGCTCTCCCTACATCATCCTCAGTACCTCAGAGCCTCGTCCTCGTCGTCGATGTTACACGTGTGCAGATGGGGTCGATGATTTGATGTGATTTGTTGAATCATTCCTCGGTCTGTTATTACAGAGTGGACACTCAAACGGTATCTCTGTCCCATAATCCGCACTTTTGCACTTAAGATGGAGCCTGTAGGGTGTCCTGCTTTTCTAGTGTTGTTTTCAAAGAGCGCCCCCCTCTGCCCGTCATATGCCCTTCCTACAAGAGGGTAAAGACCTCTCTTCGCTTGAGGCTATTACCCAGAATCCCCTGGCACTTCAATCAATCAATCAAAGTTTACGTAGTACAGATCATACAGATTAAATTGCAGCTCAAATTGCTTTACATCAAGACAAAAAAGATTGACAAAAGACACACATATACTTGCATACACACACACACTTATTTATACATGCATACATACATATACACATACATAAACAATGATAACCACTTTCTTTCAACCACTTAGCAAATAAAACTCAGCAGAGGTCTGTCTACTCTGCTGTAGTTGTAATGAATGGTTGGTAGGATGTCAAGAGGATTTGGAGATTAATGCACGCCACAGAAGCTGAAGTAATATAAATGATTAAAGGTAGAATGGTTACGAGAAAAAGTAAAGCAATAAAACCAAGAAACAGACAAATAAATAAAATGCTCAAAATACTTTTGAAACAACTAAAAGCATGTTAAAAGATTAAAATTAAACATAGATTAGAAAAACCTAAAAGGTAAAAAACTATCAAAATATAGAAGCAGATATAAAAAATGGAATAAAGTATCAGACAATAGAAAGTTAAACAAAATTTTATAAGATAATTGCTACTCAGAAATGAATAATTATAATAGTCATTAAATTATTAATGAGATTTTAGATTACATTTAAGAATTTTTACATTTTCAGCTTACAAATACAAACAGGTTCATCAGAATGTTTGTTACCTGGAGGTTTAACGACCAAAGAAGATGACTAAAGGAAGAAAAAGCAATGTGATAGAGGAGAGATTTATTTTTTAAATCCTGCAGTACCTCGAGTGTCCACTTGAGGCTGGCCGCAGAAGCCTGACACTTTAATGACAGCGTGTGGGAAAGAGCGAAGGATCCTACGGTCTTAAGAAACACCTTTACAGTTTGGTTCATAAAACAGCTTCAGTCTAAATATAAGATGAATATTTAATATTTATCTAAATATAAGACATCTGCCTGCTGTCGCTGCAAGGGAGGAGATTTTTTAAGTTTAGATTCCGTTTTTGTTTTTATTTAGGATTTACAGTTACTGAAATTCAATTTTAACTTTTGGTCAAGTCGTGCTTCAGAACAGTCTTTGAGTCTGTGAGTAGGTTGAGTTTAGGGATGCACGATATTGGATTATTGCAGATATCTTAAAGGCTGATATCAAAAAGTAAACCAAAGTCAGTCTCTTGAAAATGAAAACTCTTGCTTTTAACTGTACCCATGATAAGGTGAAGCATCATATTATGCAGATATTACTGCAGATGTATGGTTGATGGTTTGATATTTTAGGCCAGTATCTGCTGATAACATACTGATATAATCTGCATCCCAACTGTCCAAAGACTGTGATCATTAGACATCACACGGCTTCTTCTGATTTACAGTCTGTGGTTAAAACCCAGATGTACATCAGATTATGGGCTGTATGAAGCTGTCGCCCACTGACAAACGATGTAGTTGATTTCTAGGAGTGTTCCGATACAACTTTTTCAGCTCCGATACAATTCTGATATTGCAGCCTTGAGTATTGGCCGATATCAGCAGGAATCATACAGACTTTTATTCCTTATTTTGTAGTCTGGGCTGTAAGAAAAGGCTTGAACAGGTGATTTTACTCAGAGAACAGTAGTCAGCAATAGTAGTTATGAGAAAAACTGACCCATTTGTTATTAACCAATGGGTTCAATAAATTTAACCTTAAACATAAGAAAAAACTACAGTTAAATAATAAACAAATTAGAAGAGCCTGAAAAGTAATCTCAATAAGTTCGAAAAAACATGAAAGATTTATTTATAAATTGCAAAATAACCACTTTGTTTAGCTTAAACATAAGCATATTCTACAACTAAATTAAATAAATAAAATTAAATAAGAGTGGCCTGCTTGAATCGGAGATTTTAGTTGCAAGCCAATATAATCTGATATTTTTATTTTTTTGCCGATGTCGGATCAGTATCTGATATTAATGTCGGATTGGGACAGCCCTATTGATTTCTCCTTCTTTTGCTCTTTTCCCACATTGGGACAGACCCCATGGTGATAAATTAAAACCATTTTGGGCAGAGGTGTGTGGCACAGACTAAAAATATGTTCAGACGAGTCTGTCTTGAAATCAGTAAATGATCCCCTAATCGGTTCTTTAAGATCGTCTGCAGTGCAAACAGAAACAATCAGTGTTGTCAAAACTGTCCTTTTCTGCTCCGAGCAGCTTCAGGAAGACTTTGGAGCACCAGTGCGGGTTTTGGGACGGCACCGTAATCTGTCATGTCACTAACATCAGATCTTTCTTTTTCTTAAAGATGACCCTCCATCGTGCTCGTGCTCCGTGCTGTATTTACCGCGTACCTCCCGGTCTTTCGGGGAATCAGAGAGCGTTATATACGTGTGCGTGCATGCCTGTGCGTGCGTGTGCCTGAGCGAGTGCTGCATGTCTCTGAGCTCTGACTTCCTGTTCGTTTGTGCGGATGTCGTCGTCCCGTTGAACCTCTCAGATCCAGTCATAAGCTGGGTGTACAGAAGTGATTTTATTTTTCTATAGAGTGGCAGATATCAATTCTCTCTGGATGCAATAGGAAACATTAATCCTGTAATATTTACAGTAGTACACTTCAGAAAAGAATCTGCTTGAAGATGTTGTTACATGAATTTTAATGAAATATAGTAAAAAATTCACCTTTTTGTTTGTCATGAAATGCGTGTGTCCCATCAGGAAGACTCTGTTTCAGCTTCTTTTTGTTTGATTTCTGGAGTATTGAGTTTTTAAGAGGACAGGAGATTCTGTTTTTAACATGGACTTAAAGCTAATGACTCTTCTTTATATCATTTTAAAAAACAAAATGTCCAATTTGACTTATGTTGAAGCACTTTTTTTCTGGGTTTGATTTGAGGCTCTTACTCTGAAGTGAAAATGAAGGTGAGTAGGTGATCAGTGTTCTCGGCTGTTACACAGATTTATTTCCTCTGTGTCTGTTGAAATGTCCTGGAGAGCTTTGTGTTTGGTTTATTGCTCATGAGCTAATATCTTTTGCTGTTGCTCAGTTTGATTTATTTTACTCTTTACGGCGTCGTGGGTGTTTTAGTTGGAGACTCCTAATGCAATAGCTTGAATAACTTCATATTGCACTGTATGCAGAAGCCATTCTCCGGTGTTTTAAAGACATTGAAGGCATCCTCTCTGTAACCTTATAGGTTTGTTAATGTATCATTTGGAAGGACGCATCTCAATACTGTCTTTTATTTAAATGTAACTTATTGGGCAGTATTGGGTTATTTGCATCTATGGGTGTGTGATGATTAATAAAACTCTAAAATGCAAACTTGGCTGAGTTGTTTCTCTTTTTCCTCCTATCATGTGCCAGGTACGACTCTTAACCCTTTAACTACCAGCTCCTGTTTGGCAGAGATCGTTAAATTCAGGGCTGTTTAATGTTTAAAGAAACAGTACAAATCAATGGGCCCCATGCAAGAACATTTTTGTATTCTCATCCTACATTTTTCTTACCTTTTTTCTTATGTTGCGTTCGTACAAACATGCTCCGTCTGATTCAACAAGCACTTCTACCTTTAGAAAAGTGTCTAAATGACCCGCGGAAACATGATGAATGCCACCTGTGGGTACTTAAGTGCATGCACGAGAATAGCATATTTGCATAAGTAACACCCCAAGAATACCATATAAGGATACGTTTCCCACACCATAAAACAGGAGTGTTCATTCAGAAAGATGGCGCCAAACACACGCTCTCTTCCAAGTGCATGGCGTGCCAGGGCATCCAAAAGAAGAAGCTCAGCCATGAAGCAGCTGGTTACTCTCTCATTTAACGTTTTATATTGGCCAGTCTAATAAACCTTCAGTTAATAGATTTTAATGTTTTCTCTGGTTTGACATCCTCAGATTTATTTCGTCTTGTGCTATATTTTAGTTAAATGTATAATCGGTATGTAAGGAACTTGATTTAAAAAGAGCAGACTAATTTGTTGTGATTTTTATGACAAGTCTGGACCACTCGTGATTTGTGTTCATACTTGAAAGAAAATTCTATAATATGAAAAAAATGCTGAATACGACAAATTCTCCTAAATCATTCGTACGCAACACGAACATTTTTGTTCGTACAAACAGTTCTTGCATGAGGCCCAACGTTTGGTTCCAGTAATACTTTAGGAAACAGAGAAAACCACAAACAAACTAAAATATATTTTTTACCTCCGCCAAGGAGGTTATGTTATTGCCGGTGTTTGTTTTTGTTTGTTTGTTTCTCTGTTAGCAACATAACTCAAAAAGTTATGGATGGATTTCGATGAAATTTTCAGGAAATGTCCGGACTGGGAAAAGGAACAAATGATTAGATTTTGGGAGTGATCCAGATCAGTGTAAAACCGCAATGATGAAAAATGTGATTTTCATGAGTAACTACTGAACTAAAACAGATATTATGAATCCATTTGCTAATGGTATGTTTTTATGGTCAAGGAATCTAAATATTTAGATGAAATAAAGGTAGGACTAATATTTATGGTGAAAATCACAATATGGGAGAGGTCTGTGGCACAGGTGGTGTTTGCTGACTTAAAAATGCACAAATGTCTGCTACAAAATCAATTGGAATAACAATGAACACCTAATTTGTACATATCCATCATATCAGTAAATGGTTAAGTCAAGTATTTAAAATAATAATGATGGAAATATTAATAATAGCTTTTAGCTTTTTAAACCTTTAAATCCTGCAAACAAAACATCAGTTCTTTTTTTTGGCAGAGAAAACATCAGGCTGAAGAAAGCACAAACCAAACTGGACCCAACACCAGCTTTTCCTCTTTGTCCAACTCGTCCATGAAAGAAAGAACATTATCAGAGGAGAGTTTAGATCTGGGATAACCTCACAATTAAAAATAGAAGCATGTGAACAAATTATCTTCCAAATAAATTCAGCGTTCCACTTTAGAGCAGAACCACTGCTGACTGTGAGAAACGTTGGTTCTCTTTACAGTCTCAGAGATTTCAGAATTCAAAAGACAAACCACGTCAACAGGTCAGACCAACTATAGTCAAACTAAACCTAACAATCTATTTAGTGTGTTCAGTCATTAACAGAAATGTTACACATACATCAACCTTGATAAATGTGTCATCACAGACTTTATTAACATGAACTTTTATATTTGTGTTTCAGTTATTAGGAGGAGGCTCTGCACCAAGACACTGGGTTGTTTCTATTTGTTGGTGAAGTGACTCTATCTTTGACTAACTCTATTGCCATCATTCTACCCTCCTGATTGAGGCCGTACCTTTTCAGAAGCTCGTTGTTCTTGTATCTTTCCTAAATGTTCTCTGATCATGAGCTGGATTGGCAGCAGCAGCCATGCTGAGATTCTTTCTGAACTGGTCTGAGTGACTTAAGGGTGTTTTCACACCAACCACATTTAGTGCACCAAAGAAGTTTTGGCCCAGGGTTTGGTACGTTAGTATCAATGTGAATGCAACCACCGCACTTTGGTGCACACCAAATCAGCCGGTCCAAGACCTCCATGAAGGGGTGGTCTGGATCCGCTCCATCTCCCTACATTTGGTGCGGTTTCACTGATGTGAAACAAAGTGGTCTGAACCGATCTACTTTTGATGCATTACTTCCTGTTAACCCCGCAGTTGAATCTTTTGCTTACTCAATTTGTGGATTTGTTTATTCTGGTTGAGGATTACGATGATTTACGAGGGTCCAGAAGGTCTCTGATGCCATCTCAAACATGATAAAAAAACACATTTGAAGGAAAATGTAGAAGAGAGCGAAACGTAAACATTGGTTGTTTGGTGTAGGAAATGGTTACCATGGTAGCCTCTTCTTCGTTCTCCTCCGTAGCAGGTTTGGTAACCAGTTACGTGCATATCGCCCCCTGCTGTTTCAAACTGAGTAAATACACAAGTGGGCCCGAGCACAGTTTGATGTTGCAAGTGTGAATGCAAGCCAGTGGGGGAGGGGGAGGGGAAGTGGGAGGGTGGCGAACCCATGGTGGCAAACCCATGGCGAACCGCGCCGCAGTACGGTTCCAAACAAGTGGACCTAATGTGAAAACGCCCCAGGAGTCCTCTTCACTATTTCTAACTCCTCACAGGCTTAGGAGCTTGGTTTAGCTCTAAAATGATTTGTCAAGTACTTTTAGGAGAGAAATTTAGAGTCCTAAATTTAGGACTGACATGCCCATTATTTTTGAGAGTTTTTCCTAAATCAGCAAGTTAGGAGAAACTTTAGTTGAAAGATGTTTTGTGAATACGGGCCCAGAAGTCTTTGGCTAACGTGTCTCTTCATCATGGAGACCATCTCTGCTCTCGTTCTTGTGCTCAGTCTCCATCTTCTCCAACCACTTGGTCAGTTTGGTAGTTTTTGATGATCTTTGATGGCACTGTCTTTTCTGCCTTCTGCATATCTTTGGTACCGTTTAAGGAGATGTTCTCATCACCTGCAGGGTTCCCACACACCTCAATTTATGCTCCAGAAGATTCATAGCCTGTAATAAATACCAGATTGTAATTTTCATAAACGAGTTCTTTTACATGATGTCTGGCTGATATGAAACCTTCTCTCGCGTTCTTGCTCCCATCCAACCCCCTGTACTTATTTCCTCTGCATGTCTCCACATGACTCTGAAACAGCATTTTTATGACTCTTATAAATAGTTTGCAGGATTTCGATGTGCCTGGTCAGGAAGATTAATTCCTGTCAGTAAGCTGAGTTTTGTTTCTGAAAATGGGTGTTGTCTTTATCTTGACTCACAGCTCTAAGTAGATTCACTTCCCTCCTGACAGAAGTTAAAGCTCTGTCCAGTTTCTGCTTCTCAGTTGCAGAAATCAAGATGGCCATGATCACTTCTCTCCTTGGTGAGTCTTTATTTAATCATAAACTACATTTCTGTGTATTTTCTTAAAGGTTAAATGTTGGATTTGTCTTGAGCATGGCTGTTTTTATATTTCAGTTCTTTCCGCTCTGCCTCAGCTCGTCGCAGCAGGTTTGTCCTTGATTTAATCTCCTCATGCTCTCTGTGATTAAACCATCTTTCAGGAGCTCCTAACTGAACAGAAGATCCAGACTAAAAGCTTTTGTCTCCATAGTTCCCCTGGTTAACTCGAGCAGACCCGTGCTGGAGCTGCTGTCTGGAGATGTGAGGGTCTTCTCCGGAGAGAGTGTTCGTCTGAAGTGCAGCATTCCTCTGGACTACAAACTGTCCTGGACCTTCACGTGGTTCAGAGGATCAGAGCAGCTCCCACAAACCAGTGAGCAGCTCCATCTGTGGAGCACCATGGTCAAAGACAGCGGGAGGTATTACTGCCAGGGCGTGAGGGACTCTCAGGTGGGACACATCCACACCATCAAGAGTCTGCCGCTGGAGATCATCGTGGACGGTAAGATCATGTTTAACTATTATTACACATTTCTGTCATTAGTGACCTGTACTGCATTGCCTCATCTTCTCCTGACATTTGCTTTTTACATTAACTTTAAAATTGGGGACAAATACTTTGAGTTATCCAAAGTGATGTAGTTCTTCATGTGAGGAGTGGAACCAGGTGTCACCACGGCCGCTGTTGAAGTAAAAAGTTGTTGTGCATCCACATTTAAAGGTGCTATGAGGAGAATCGATTTCCAGCGACATAGAGACTCTGTTACCCATGAGCACGCGCGGCGACTGTGGTAAAGACGTGACCCAAGCCAAAGCGTGTGTTTGTTGTGATGCTAATGAATGCAGCTCGGACCTTCCTCAGAACTTTGCATTGCTTTACAACTTCTTTTTTCAACAACTTACAGGACGCAAAGCCACAAGGTAATGTATCTCTTTCTAGTTACGTAGCGGTAGTTTTTGATGTGTGACAACAAGCAGTTTTTGGAAAACTTATCGTAGTTTTGTAGCCGGCTATATATGGCTACTTACAGCCCGGTGCTCTAAGACGTGTCTGAATAATATAAATTTGCTCTAGTTTTAATTGTCTTGTTCCTGAAGTTGAGTATCCAGGCCAGTCCAGCCCTGTCCGACCCGACCGTGAAGCTAAGGAATAGCATTTATAGATAACCTATTTTGATGCTATAAACTCATCTTAAAGTGTGTATTTCCATCAGGCAGATATCTAAAAGTGGGACTTTTCTGTAATTACTTAGAAACTCCTCATAGCATCTTTAACCAATGATGGACAAAATACTTAACTGTATTATTTGAGTGAAAGTTTAGATGCTGCTCGTCAAATATTACCCCCATATAAGTGAAGATAGTTCAGTCAAATTCTTACTCTAGTTAAAGTACTGGAGTATCTAATTCTGGAAATACTTAAGTATGCAAAAGCACATTTTTGTTTTAATGTCAACACGTTATTGTGTTGTTGCCTCAATTAATTTACAGAAGGTTATGACTCAAGCAATCTACTGAATGTGTTGACCTGCTTATAGATCCTGTAGAATAACAAGCTTGTAAGATTTGCTGGGAACCCTATGGAAGTGCCTTTTACATCACAAATGAATCAACAAAAGGAAAACCGTTGCTGTTTTCAGTTTTTAAATCATACTTAAAGAAGTTATGAGGAGTTTCTAATTGCAAAAAAGTCTCCCTTTTAGATATATGCCTGATGGAAATACACACTTTAAGATGAGTTTAATAACATCAAAATAGGTTAGCTATAAATGCTATTCCTTAGCTTCATGGTCGGGTCGGACAGGGCTGGACTGGCCTGGATACTCAACTTCAGGAACAAGACAATTAAAACTAGAGCAAATTTATATTATTCAGACACGTCTTAGAGCACCGGGCTGTAAGTAGCCATATATAGCCGGCTACAAAACTGCGATACTGAGTTTTCCAAAAATTGCTTGTTGTCACACATCAAAAACTACCACTACGTAACTAGAAAGAGATACATTACCTCGTGCATCCTGTAAGTTGTTGAAAAAAGAAGTTGTAAAGCAATGCAGAGTTCTGAGGAAGGTCTGAGCTGCATTCATTAGCATCACAACAAACACACACTTTGGCTTGGGTCACGTCTTTACCACAGTCGCCGCACGTGCTCATGGGTAGAAGAGTCTTTATGTCACCGGTAATAGATTCTCCTCATAGCACCTTTAAAGCTATATTTTATTTTATTTTTTATTTCATTTTGTTTATTTTTCACAATTATGAAATACACAAAGTCAAAGATAACAAATTATATGATGCACAGGAAGTGGTGAAAAGCCCAAAGGGCTTATTTAAAGCCTCCACCTAAAGTATCGCTTGTTAAATACTTCTTTAACACATTTACAATACTGGGGCTTTTTACATCAGAGGAACAGAAACACTGTCATCATATGTGCAGTCGCAGTAAACATTAGAGTACAGTGCGGAATAATTAGACAGTAACTTAAAAAACAAGAGCACATGGACAAAAACTCAAACTAAACTAACTGACATTATCATCACCAAATAAAAACTAGACTAAAATGTCTGACAGACTTAATCCAATCAGTCCTAATATGGTCATGTAGGAAGTAGAGACAAGTGATGAATCTATCCAATCACAGCTACTTTGGTTGTGTTAAAGGTTGGATGAGTTCAGAGGGACATCCAATCACAGCTGCCTTAGCTTGGTGGTGGTGGGATAAGTTGTGGAGCGATCCAATCAGAGCTGCTCTCTTTATGAATTGATATATTCATGTAGAGCAGGTTCACTGTTTGTTGTCAGTTCTGGTATTGTAACTGAGATGCTCTGCCAGGTAGCCTAAATAAAGGTGACTGCATTTCACACAAAGGAACATTTGTTTCTGTTCATTTAGACATTCAGACTTTACTAACATTCAATAAAGGCTTAGTAGATGTTAGGTAGGTAGGTATGTAGGTAGGCAGATAGACATTCAGACTTTACTAACATTCAATAAAGGGTTAGTAGATGTTTGATTTGATCCAAGAGGAAAACAGGACTTCAGAAATTCAAGGACACATAAAAATGTCTTACCCTTTACACTTCGGATTTTAGTCGACTAAATTTACAGCAGATTTCATCGACTAAAACTAGACTAAAATTAAAACAGTGTAGAGACTAAATTATGAATAAAACTTAAAGATATTTGAATCAGAAGACTGAAAATGAATTGAAAATTTCTGTAAAAATTAGGGATGGAGTAGATAAGATTTTATGGATACCAGTGCTATTAATGATCCTGCTAATCAATCCAATTCTTTAACTTTAACGATTCCCTTATTGATTCCTGCAGATTTTCAGTGTCAACAATGTCAAACACACGTCACAGCAGATAACTGCTTCTTTAAAGTGTTTCCACTCACTTAAGGTTGTGCAGTAGGCGCCTTTTGTAAAAAAAAATAAAGCCATAATTCTGATGTTTTTGAACACTGTCAGTGGAAGGAATTGATAAGGGAGTTGATTAGCAAAAAGATTCATGATATTGATTCTTTGATGGAGCTGTTAACGATTCTCAAATGGAATTGGTTTTCGATTCCCATCCCTAGTCAACACTAAGAGTCACATTCTGTTAACAGTCTGTTTTATGCAGGGTTGAAACAGAGGGGTTTATGAGCATGCCCAAATCCAATATTTGTGTTTTCTATAGAAACTTAACAGACATGTTCTGGAGTATCTGGGACCATAAATATGATTATGATTAAATATGATTAAAGGGAATAAAATATCTGTTTGTTTATCTCTGGACTTTTCCTCCAGGTGGATGGTCCATCCTGAAAGTCCCGCCCCGTCCCAGCTTTGTTGGAAAGGACTTGCATGTAACGTGTCGGGTCAGAGATGAACCCAAGCTCCATGAGGTGATTCTGTATAAAGACAGGGTTGAAGTTATGAGACAAACAGGCTCTGACCCGACGTTTCTCCTGCACAACTTGACCCTGGAGGACCAAGGATGGTACTCCTGCAGGGCCTCCTGGGACATCAACAGACAAACCCACTCCGTGATTTCAGCAGAAGTTCCAGTAACCGTCAAAGGTGAGTTCATCGACTGATAACAAGTTCAGTATCTTCTCTTGTTTGGACCGTTTGTTTTTCACAACCACTGTGAACCAAACTCTGGTCCACTTGGAGGCTTGGTTTCCAAAGTTGAAGTCTACTCCAGCACAAATGAACCCAACTGTCCAAAAAGCAAACCAGACTTTGCTTGGTTGATTGTAGAGATGTTCTGATACCTTTTCTTCCTTCTTGATACCGATGTTGATACTTGTGCTGTGGGTATCGGCCGATACCGAGTACCAATCCAACACCTGTATGTTACAAGATATCATATGATATCATACGGCACCTGTGTGACTGTGATATGATTATCATTGTGGTAAGGCCTGGGTCAGGTTAAACCCTTTGTAAAACATGAATAAATACAACAGTGTTGCAGCATGATCGTGCTAGTTAGCTTAGCTCCAAGCCTCGCATCAACCAACTCTGACACTCGAGAGTCTGTTTTGTTTGTGATCAATTCCTCCAGGTCCCTGCAGGCTGCAGCACAGCACTACTGTTTTAGCAGCGAAGAAGAACTGTGCAATAGTTTAACGTTGCAAACAGTAAATGGATTACTTATTTTATAAATTACGTGGTATCGGAAGATGCTTGGACTCCACTTCTCACCAATACCAATACCAGCATTTTGGGCAGTATCGGAGCGATTTCTGATACTGGTATTGGCACAACTCCAGTTTATAGTAGTGTTGTGCTCAAGACCACACTTTCCGAGACAAGAATGCATCGAGACCAAGACAAGACCAAGACTTTTGGGAGTCGAGACCAAGACCATCAAAATCAATTTACAAACCATGACAAGGTTGAACAGTTAAGGAGCGTGTCCCTCAGTCATCACAGGGGAAATAACACATGAACTGAAGCTTTTTGTTGTTTTACCAAGAGTTCCTCCTTATTCACATTAATGAAGCTGAAGAACAGCAGATCAGTGCTGGTCTGGATCTGGACGGAGACAAGACCAAGACCTTTAAAATGTGGTCTCAAGACCAAGACCAATCTTGAGTAACACAACTCTAGTTGATAGCATGAATTTTATTCCTATTCATGTACCAATATCATTATTTAAGTCATGGACCAATTCATGTATCTTTATTTCATCATGGACTTATCCTATCAAATATTGCTTTTTAGTTTGCTATCAGATTTAAGTTTCTTATGTATCCAGCCCACATAAACAACCTGCATCTGTTTCCAAGTGTCTGAATGCAAACAGACAGACAGACAGACAGTCTGACTATCATCCATAAATAAGAACCACTCAAGAAGCTGTGTAGGACCTGATCATATTTGAGGTGATCAATGTATGCACATAACTCTGCTGTCTTAGATTGCTACTGCCATATTTGTTACACACGTCTATATTACTGAAGAAATGACTTGTGTTTCTTTGTCAGTTTTGTACTGGACCCGCTGTAATAATCTACTCTGATAATCCCCACTCTTGTCAAAGGCATCTTTCATTGGTTAAAACATCTTGATTAAATTGGTCCAGACTGAAGCCGATCATTGATTCTGTCTCATCTCTGTTTCAGTGATTCTGTCCCAGCCGGTCTTGGAGATTGTTGAAGACACAAGCCTGAAGTTGATAAATAAGATGAAGCTTGTGTGCCACCTTCAGTACAACGCCCCTGACCCTGCACCACCTGTTCACTTCGACTTCTACAAGGGAAACAACAAACTGGGAACTGGAGCCTCTGAGAACTACAGTAAGGTCCGACGAGCCCCGGGCCAGTACAGCTGCAGGGTCAAGGTGCCCCAGCTGGGCCTCGCCAGGTGGAGTGAGCCCCAGTCCTTTGGACAAGACACAGGTACCAAGAAGTAAAACTCGCCTTCCTTTTGCCTCACCTTAAGTTTAAACTAAATTCTTCCCCAAGTGTCCGAATCATGAGCGTTCAAACACTGATAACCTCTGAGGTGCATGTCTCTTGTCCAATAGGACCAAAGACAATGATGCCTCCAGTTCTTCGTCCTAGAGACTCATGGCCTTTAGGCCCCCAACACCCATCACCAGACCCACCCCTGAGACCCACCACTGAGCCAATCACAGCCCGGCCCTCCCCTCATGGACCCTCATCATCCTCTCCTCTCATACCGCCCACTGACATAAGAACCCATCCTTCAGATCTTCTGCCCAACGCCTACCCGTCAACACCGAGCACCATCTTAACTGCAGCCAAGCCCGTCAAACAAACCACGGTCTCTGCACCTGCCGGCAGGTACGAGGAGTCTGGTGAAGAGTCTGGATCTGGCAGCATGGTCGATGGATTTGACGACATGCCTGAGGAATCTGGGGACCTGCCGGATGAATTTACTGACATGTTTGAGGAATCTGGCAACCCGCCTGAGGACTTAGACGACCTGCACGGGAAGGCCGACGACATGCTGACTGATTTCCATGAAGGATCTGGAGACGTGTCTGATGACTCTGATGACATGTTGGAAGGATCTGGAGACGTGTCTGATGACTCTGATGACATGTTAGAAGGATCTGGAGACGTGTCTGATGATGGTGATGACATGTTGGGAGGATCTGGAGAGGAGTCTGATGACTTGTTAGAAACTGTCCTGGATCAACATGTGCACTGATCACATACGTCTTAAATTACAGCTATGGTCTATATCAGCCTTACCAAAGCCTTGACACAGCTGATCATCTTTTCTTCTTCATTTTTTTAGACTTTCCGACATGGTTTCATTGTCAAACTGGCTGAATTGTGTAATTATAAAAACTGATAGCTCAGCTTCTTTCAAAGGGAGAACCTCAAGGTTCTGGTTTGGGTCCTTTACTATTCAAATCTTTATTAGTTATGTCACATCATTATTATTCACTTTCCAACTCCATGGAGTTTTCATCTGCACCCACAAGCGGTAACATTTAACATCAGATTTTTATGTGACTCTGTGTTCGAGAACTTCAGGAAAATAAATCAGTTTAAAACAGCAGGGATCAACAACTATGTTTATACAAGGCCAGTTTCAAAACAATTTGATTTAAATATTTTGGTCCAGTTAAAATGTTATCAGTCTCTATCACCAGCCCTGAAGTAACCATGTTGGGTTTTAGAAATAGTTGTAGGTATTTAACAACAAACGTTAAAATAACAACACATTTTTATCCCCCAACATTTTCTCATTTTGGAAACACAGAGGACCACAAGAGTCATAAAGACAAAAAAAACTGATTAAAGAAAGAAAAGAAAAGGTTGAAGCTGTTTTAACTTTGGAAAAAAAGGCCAGATTCTTAAATTAAATGTATTATTTTGGAGAGAAAACAAAGAAAAATCTGAGATAAATTAAGTATGATGTGAAAAGAATTAAAGCAGCACAACGGAAGATCCTCGCTTGACCGGATAGAGAACTCAACTACCCATGAGCTCTAGCGCGCGTATACTGTCGTAAGGATACAGATCTGCCGGTCGAGTGCTTTTGTTTTGTAGGCGAATCACAGAAGCCAGGACTTCACTCAAAAGTATTCTTCTGTCTTCAGCGGCTGTTTGCAGGATGGATAGCGACGAGGTAATGTATTTATTTTTGACTAAATGATGATGTTAAAAATCGCTAAGTTCAACTTGGTTTTATTACCATGAAGTCGCCCCCGTCCTGTTGAAGCGATAAAGTGAATAAAAGTAAAGACAACCACGAGCTGGTGATATCACACACTTGAAATAGGTCTAAACAAAACTACATACTGGTACGTTCTGGATTTGTTGTACTGTACTTTTTTCCTGTCAAGTTTTTTGAGGAACTTCGTCATAAATTAGTCGCTAACATACCTGATAGTAGTCGGACATCCCTCCTCGTCTTTTATTTCACGCCAGCGAGTGAACGCCAAACCGATGTTTATTCTGGTCCGAGCATTCAGCTTGTTTTTCTCTCGCTTTCTTTGTTTTGTATCCTCCGACAAAACTTTTCTCTTCCGTACGATTGCCTCCGCCATGGTTAAAGCTCCGCGATTGTCTTTCGCCGAGACTTCCATATTGTAAACGAATCAGGAATCGGGGGAAGTGACGTATGCCGTAAAGCAGTCCAAACGTGTAGTTTTTTAGTGTGGCAGGGTTCCTACCATCCACCTAGAAGTTACAAAGCGCCAGTGAAAGGGATACAGACCACGACAGAGGTGTCATTCAACTCATTGTAAAGTGGTGGACCATCACATTGACTATCGAAGGACCATATTATGTTTGAAAAGCTACAGTGTTGGTTTAAGAACTCCAAAATCTGAGTATGAATTAAGAGGAGATAAGCCTAAATTCTGAGAATTTGAGAATCTTCATTTTAATCTTAATATTATGATTTTTTTAAATAAAGAATCTTGACTTTAATTTAAAAAAAAATATATATATATATATATATATATATATATATATATATATATATATATATACAGTATATTTGCAGAGAGCCTTGTCTTCTTTTGTATAATTATAATCAGGATGCCCAGTGGAAAGCTTTGAGGAGCTGATGTGTTTTTGTTAAGCAAAAGTTAACTATGACAGATTATTTTTATCCCATATTTAAACGAGGAAATGTATCAGTGCTGATATACATCCTCCTTTTGAAAACTTCTTAGTGAGGCACCAGTGACTAAAGTGAATTAAAATGTCATTAAATAAGTTTAAATATGGAAATGGATCATGCTGACATGGTCTTTGGTAATCTTGTTCTCACAACAGCCAAAGTTTGATTTAAACTCACCAAATTCTCAGGTTTGACTCTTTAAATTAAATTAAATTAAATTCTGTGGTTTGTGTTTTGATTGAAAAGAACTTCATGTCATAGCTGCTTCATGATGAGTCTTTTTGTCTCCCTCTGCACTTTTCTTTTTTAATGTGAACATGACTGTGAGTCAAAAATATTAAAATATTCCAACTTTAATATTTTTTTTATCAGTCTTGCTTAGGCAGCTAGATGATGCTAAGTTTTTTGAGCAAACATTAGCATTGACGATAAATCTTTTAGCTTCTGAGTTTCCCTCTTTGGTATCAACTGACAGCAAACTTTAAATCTCAGTGGATACCAAAGAACCATTTACAATAAAATTAAAAATCTGCTACGTGTATGTGTTTGTAACTGTGCTTATGCTCTTTTAATTCATGTGTGTTCACATCAATGTTTCGTAATCGTAATCTAAAAAATAATAAAATATATTTTAAAAGTGTTTGTTAATGTTTGTGTATTTTTCTTAGTGTACTATAATGTTTGCACTAATAATATTGTGAATAAAAACATGCTCTCAACAATATCTCCAGATTTATTTAACATTGAATGAATACTTACAGGACTAAAGTGCTGCCAGAACATGTTTTCATATTTATGTAATATTACTACTTCAGGTTATTAGCTCCCTCTGATTCATATAATCTTATCAACAAACTGAGTTGGATAAAAAACAGTTTTGTTTAAAAAAAAACATCCCATGATAATGAAAACTAAAAAATACATATTTGACCATGAGATTTATTTCAAACAACACAAAATCTTTGCACAACCTCATGATGGAGCAAAACTTCTCTCCTATTATGAATATAAAGCATCAATAATAATAAAAATAATAATAATAAGGATACAGGTCACAGTGATACTCTCTGAACAAATACACCATACTGAACATTCATGTCTAATATTTTCATTTGTGTATACAGGAAAATTAAAGAGTTGGTAAAGTTACACACTAATATTAAAGATGAAGACGGGGAGGTATGAAGGAGTCCTGATGGCACGAGTTTAGGAAATAAAGTCAAATCTGTTAACTTAAAAAGTGAAGATTATCAGGAAAGAAAAGTGTATGAGCAACAACATACAGAGTCAGAGGAACATCTTTCCTCTTCTGTCCGGTTTATTTATCCACAACATTTTAAACTAACGTGAGCCAACACCAGATTCAGAAGAAAAGATACAGAACTAATGACCAACAATATCACGTTTTTAATATTTATTAACGAACAAGTGCTGAAGTGAGACCGATCTTATATAACAAACATTTCTCCATCATCCTTCTTCACTATTTGACTTCCAAACTAAGAAATACATTTGCAATGAATTATTTGTTGGTTATGATGGGTTCCTTTGTCTTCATTTAGAAACATTTCGGGTTTTATTTTTTAGATTACCAATCAGGAAGCAGATATGTTGGCCAGCCTGCTTTATTTTCAACTTCGTCTGCTGGGCTTCCCTGCACTACGAGTCATGCCTGGATTGGTCCGCCGCGCTTACGAGTGCAGGAGCGCGACGCACTGCGGAAGCACGCTTATAACACCGTTTAGGCTCAAAATGTAATACCAAATGACCCCGTCAATTACACTATGGACGCGCATTCGCCAGGACACTCTGGATTACAGCGACGAGCAGTATGAAGGAAAATAGGCACGCTTGTGGACTTTATGACCTTTTTTCTTTCGGCCTGGCTGCCTCTGTTAGATGGAAGTTTGTTGACAGCGTAAAATCACCCCGGACTCTCGCTGCATTTGAGAGCATCAAAAAGCACTGGAGGTTGCTCAGCATGAGGGTGAGTAGAAAATTAAGGCATATCATTCTTTGGGTGTAATATTCCTTTAAGGCAAAAATGGATTTCTTCTATTTTTCAAAAAGAGAGCAAAAAAAGAGCAAATTTTGGACTTTTAATGGTTGACCCAGTTTTCTGAGTAATCATAGATACAATTTTCATCATCAAATTAATTTCCTTTAACAAAATTATTATTATTAGAGGGTCTGGAAATATGTGAAAAAAGTTCTTACTCCACTGTTTGCTCTTACTGTTCGATTTCTGAGGAGCGATGCAGCAATGAAAACCTCTGTTATTGCCTGTGTCTGTTTGTTTGTTTCTCTGTTAGCAACATAACTCAAAAAAGTTATGGACGAATTTTGATTAAATTTTAAGAAATTTCCGGATAGGGACAAGGAACAAATTATTAGATTTTGGGAGTGATCTGGATCACCGTCTGGATCCAAGAACATTTTAAAGGATTCTTTAACATTGCGAGATAGGACCATTTTCAGCATTTGTGCAGATTACTCCACCAAAAACAGTCAGGGCATTTAGAAAAAAAAAATACAGGACAAGTTTTCAACAGGTTCTACAAGATATCACAGACTGATCTCAGCAAAATTCTGGATTCTCTGATCCAGAACAAGAAAAATTTTGATATCCTTGGAGTTTTCCTCCTAGCAAGGGAACAAATAAAGGCTTAGACTTAAAACAAACACCAAAATATAGCAAAGATACTGTAAAGTCTGGAGTGTTCAATCTGATTTGTTGGATCTTCAAAAACTTCGGAGCTCGATCCAGAAGAAAAACGCCACGACAAAAAATGTGATTTTCATAAATAACTTCTGAACTAACATAGATATTATTATGAATCCAATTGTTAATGCTATGTTTTCATGGTCAAGAAATCTAAATATTTAGATGAAATAAAGGTAAGACTAATATGTACGGTGAAAATCACATTACGGCGGAGGTCTGTGCCCTCCGAGTGCTTTTTTTACTTCACGTCGTTTTTTTCTCATCTTAAAAAAATTATATTGACGTACAGCAGCACCTGCCAGTTGATACATATTGGTGTTAAAAACACTGGTGAATAAAGAAAAACTAAAATCTTAAATACAGTGGTAAGGCTGCAATAGTCAACCGCACGGTTACAATGCCAGTCAGAGGTTAATGCAGCACCACCTGAGTTTGGCCTTTCTGCAGACAGTCATGACCAACATGTTCTTTAAAGCTTTTCAGGGCTTGTCTGAGTAAAGCAGGAATCCAGAGAAGATGCTGTCGTCCTCGCTGCTGGCATACACCCCATTCCAGTCTCTGAAGGTCTCCATCCACACCTGATCGCCTGCCTCCAGCCGCAGCACCACCAGAGAGGACGCCTGGTCGATGTCCTGGCCGTACAGGGAGTCTCGCGTCCTCACTCGCCGTGACCCGTTCACCACCAGCGTGGCGCGGAGAGGCTGATTCCTCACGGTGATGTGGAAGGAGAAGACGTAAACACCGGGGTGGACGCATGTGAAGCTGTTGGAGGTGATGTTGAAGTGGTTCTCCTCATTGTAAAAGACTTTGTCGAAGCGGATCGGGAACCCCGAGGGCGGGAACGACCTTCTTGGAGAGATACCGACACTGAACGCCGAGCGCTTCTGAGGCACCCACGATCCTTTAGCACCTTTGATCCCACGAACACCTCGATCGCCTCGCATCCCCGGGTAGCCTCTGTCGCCCTTCTGCCCCGGCACCCCCCTCACTCCCATCAGTCCTTGAGGTCCTCTGACTCCTGGTTCTCCTGGTGGACCAGGAAGTCCCGGATCCCCTCGGACCCCCACGGGACCTGGGGTACCATGCTTGCCGTTGATTCCTGGGATGCCCATTGTCCCAGGGGTGCCCGGAGGTCCAGGATCTCCTCGGTCACCTTTGGGCCCTTTCTCCCCAAAAACGCCACAGTCCCCCTTGTCACCCTTGTCCCCCTTAGGACCTGGTTCAACAAGCCCTCCTGGAGGTCCAGCCGGGCCCTCTTTACCTGGTTCCCCTTTCTCACCTGCACTCCCTTTGAGGCCAGGCTCCCCCTTCCCCCCGGCACCACCTTTGAGTCCTTGCAGCCCCATTTCTCCTTTTTCACCTTTGAAGCCAACGTCACCTGCAAGACAAGGGAACAGTCAGAACACCGGCTCCAGGACTTAAAGGTGCAGTGCCTAGAAATTGACATTGTGGCGACATCGAGTGTTCAGATGTTGGAATGAGCCCGACTGTTTCTAAAACATCACATCACTAAGAGACGGTGAAGACCAAAAACGATCTTGAACAGGGCATCATTTACAACAGTTACCAGGTGAGGGTTTATCATTTATATTTGTAAGTATTATTTTATAGATTATAGGTCAGGTAAGATGATGATTATAGGTTTTGTAGACTTTTGTAGACTCATATTAAAAAATCACGTTCGCTCTTTTTGGCCCAAAAACCCACCCGTAGACAGCATGGAGGATCGTTATGTCAGCCTCCACAGAGGGGAGACCCACGGTACATAGGGGTGTAACGAAATCTCATGCCATGAATTTTTGTGAAATAAAAAAATGACGAAATAAAATTCAAAGAGGCACGAAATAAAAAAACGCGAAGGGGTGCTGGGGATTTTTTACCCTCCTTGCCTAAAACACTTGCTTCAGAATGGAGGAAGAGGAGGTCGAGGAATTAGCTGACGCTCCTTCGTCAAATAAATCTGTTGTGTGGACCTATTTTGGCTTCCCATGTAAAAGACGAGAGAACGGTGAGAAGATTGTGGACAAAACAACAACCGTGTGCAAAATATGCCACCACAGTTCGCCGTATACTGCGGTGAGTACAACTACCAACTACTTTGAACTGGAGACAGGCAGCAACTGTGTGTTTGTGTAAGTCTGCATAAAAAACAATATTTGATTTTTGCATCTACTGTTGAGTTGACAGAATTTGATCATACTTGAAGATCAGAAGTATATGCACTGTTAGAGGCTAAATATTATAGTTCACAGTTCAGACATTTATAGGTCTAAACTGCAGCTCTGAGGACTGCTGTTTGTTTTCCTTTTCATTCAAGAATGTACTTATCCTGATTGTTACAACAACAAAGCACTTTTTATTGAGATTTTATGTTTGTATTTGCACTCTAGTCTAAATAAGAGGAAAAACTACAACTTTGTTTTTTTTAATGAATATTTATTTTGTACTGATGCAGCAATATTATTTGTATTCCTGCATTAGGGAGAAAATAAAGAAAATGAGATTTTTGCACAACTTCCCACTGTTGGGGATTTTATACAATCTTTATGTGGTATCGTGAGCCCTGTTTCATATTTCATATCGTTTCGTGAGTTAACCATTTTGTTACACCCCTAGTACATAGATATAGAAAGATTCTTCTAACTTAATAAAAAGAAAACCAAAGTTTTATGAGGATGATTGTTCATCTTTTTTGACAGACTTTACACACAGATAGAAACATTATAACCTATATTCATCATTTCTGTTTGGGAAAATACTGCCAACTTCTACACTCCGCACCTTTAAGAGCTAAACAATGATTCAAACGTGTTTTCACCTTTCTGTCCCGGTTTACCGAGCACACCTGGCTGCCCCACTGGTCCGATGCCTCCTCTGTCGCCTCTCTCACCTGAAAAAGTTACAGAGCAGAGCTCAGACTCTCTGTCAGGAGATTCACCATCTTACTTCCTCTTTAAATCCTGACTCAGAGACTGTGAGATAATAACAGGGAAATGAAAATTGGGTCATATTTGTCCTTGTTGGCTAAACATCGTAAACACCCACATGTCCCGGGACAGGCCCTTACTTAACCTGCAGCTGTCCAGGTGTAACCAAGTTAAGTTCTGGGTGAAATATCAGCATCAAATTCATTGGAAAATACAATTTGTAGGACAGTAAAAAGAACATAATGGATGCATGGATATGTGTTCCTAATGCAGGGCGTTAAGACGTGTAATGAAGGAACACCCTGGAGAATAATTCCAGGTATAAAGACGAGGGAGCTTGGTTTAAGGGCAATCCCAATTGTACCCCTTAGCCCTCCCTCTTCGTCTTACCCCTCTGTTTTGAGGTCAAGAGTACGGGGTGGAAGCTGTAGCTACTGCTGTGAAAGCTAGCTTGTTCTAACCAGCAATTTTAAAGGTGCTATGAGGAGAATCTATTTCCCGCAACATAGAGACTCTGCTACCCATGAGCACGCACGGCGACTGTCCTAAAGACGTGAACCAAGCCAAAGTGTGTGTTTGTTGTGATGATAATGAATGCAGCTCAGACCTTCCTCAGAACTCTGCATTGCTTTACAACTTCTTTTTTCAACAACTTGCAGGATGCAAAGCCACGAGGTAATGTATCTCTTTCTAGTTACGTAGCGGTAGTTTTTGATGTGTGACAACAAGGAATTTTGGGAAAACTTAGTATCGTAGTTTTGTAGCCGGCTATATATGGCTACTTACAACCCGGTGCTCTAAGACGTGTCTGAATAATATAAATTTGCTCTAGTTTTAATTGTCTTGTTCCTGAAGTTGAGTATCCAGGCCAGTCCAGCCCTGTCCGACCCGACCATGAAGCTAAGGAATAGCATTTATAGATAACCTATTTAGATGCTATAAACTCATCTTAAAGTGTGTATTTCCATCAGGCATATATCTAAAAGGGAGACTTTTTTGTAATTAGAAACTCCTCATAGCATCTTTAAAATATACCAACAATTAAAAACATGATTTACTATTTACTTATAAATATGCACTTCCTTCAGTCTATGCTCTGCCATTTTGTTGGTGTATTGGTGACACCCTTTCACAAGACATGAACGGAAACCAAGGACTACGGGGTAAAACTGAACCTATCTGTGGTGTGGCAGCACTCCTGTGGTAAGTGATTAGGTATTTTGTCATAACTCAAATGTCTGTTAAAGTATTTCCTCTCACCTTTCTCTCCCTTTAACCCTATAGGGCCCATCACCCCGGGCTGCCCTGGTAAACCAGCAGCTCCTGTGACTCCTTGTTCACCTGGAGGACCTACATGATTGAACACAGCAGGTTAGAGGAACAGGTAAGGGCACTAAACCATGTCCGTCTCTGTCTTGTCTCTCATACCTTGCAGGCCTCTGTCTCCCTTCGGCCCCCGGGGGCCTCTCTCTGGCGGGCAGCACTCACAGAAGTTGAAGTAGCACTCATTATAATCCAGGGTGTAGTTATATGGGCCGACCCCGGGGATGTCCGTGCCCTCTGGGTAATATGGCGAGTACCCGTGGTTCTGATACGAGGTTTTGTCTGTGGCGGGCGGGGGCTGTGGCTCCACGGGTTTCAGGCTGGGTATGGTCTTGGCGGTCTTGGGCATGCTGGTGGTCACGGGGTTGTGCACTGTGACCTGAGGGACTGGCTTCTTGGTGTACTGGTACTTTGGTTTGGGCGTGGTCTTGGCTTCAACGCAGGACGCCACGGCGAGAGTGACCACAACAAGAGCCACAAGGGTCGACTGACGGGAGATTATCCTCATGGTGGACTGGGAGCTGAGGGCCCACAGAGGAGGTTAGGACTGCATTAACACTCGCTCTGCAAACATTTGTATTTAATTCATACGGGAACTACACAGCAAGGAAAACTACCATGCACAGTCGGTCTGGTCTAGAGTGGTAGATGTTAGTTTGGAGGTCTTAACTGTTTTTGAAAGCACAGACTACATGAGCAGTATGTCTCGATTTAGCCAAAATGCAAATGTTGTTTGCAAAATTCTTTGGTGTGCCAAAAATACCAGTTGGCAAATTGCTTCAGGAAAATCATGACAATCAAATAACTAATTTGATTTTTTAAGTCCATAAATAATTGTTGTAATTTTGCAGCCACAGACAAACAAATTTGTTAAATTATTGGTTTAAAGAGCTCACAATGTCCTTTAACCTTTTCATGCATGAATTATTAAATCTCAAAGACTTTGATTATTTTTTGTTTTAATTTTTGCTTTCAACAAGTTAAAAGTGATGGTAATTTTTTATGTTTTTTTGTGGGAATTATACATCTGTCCATCACAGTAGTCATTTCGTATAACTTGATGAGGATCCACAAACACGTCTTCGAAAAGCTTTTATTAAGAGTAAATAAAAAAAAACAAGAATAAAATCTGAAGTATATATATGTTTGCAGTAATCAAACCATTTACCTTTGACTTACACCAAAATAATAAAAAAAACAAAATTATATAAATTCTGAATACAGAAATTATACCAAATTTGTCCTTTGTTGGCTGTTTTGGATTGATGATGCAGAATCTGGATGTGGAAAAAATATGCAAATATGATATTTTTATGAGATTTGAGACACAGGTTTGGAAATTTTCCACCAAGCAGTTGAACATGGTACTGCAACCTAAAGGGTATATTTATTTATTCCAAATGTTTGTCTACTGTAGTAACCACCATGCATGAAAGGGTTAAAGCACATTTTCCTTAACTGTACGGTATGTTAAAAAAATGTCTCCATAGTGCAGAGTACCCCTGATAGTCCTGTATTCTCTCTCCATCTGAGATGTTTTTTAAGAGCTCCACTCATCTCTGATTTCTCTACAAGCTAACTTTGCAATGAGTGGTCAGATCAGTGCTGCTTGTGCCATGTTGTCAACAATTCTTCATTCATTGTAACCTCTGAGACTGATGATGAAACAATGATATGATGTCACACTGGTAGGTCTGTTCTGGGGCGGATGAACTTGGTGTTTTAAGCAGCTGTTGGAGCAACAAAGAGAGAAAGAGGGAGGAGACTTAAGGGAGGAGACGCTGAATGCACTGAAGATCAGATAAAACTAAGGCATGTGATATTGTCTCTTTAAGGAGGGAAGCTCACACTTAAACACAATAACAGTGATAAACAAAAATCTATAGTGCCACCTGCCAGAAAGACAAAATGCAATGAAACCAGATCAGTTCGTCACTCATACTACAAATTAAGTTAAGTATCCAGTAATGCAGGGGTACCCAACCTGTGGCCTGTGGACCAACGCAGCCCACGGTCCAGTTTAAGTTCTAAATAATGATGTGAGCTTGTGTTTGACTGTTTGATAAAATCAAACAGATGACAGCTCTTTGAATTTCCTCTTAGGAACAAATAAAGTTTTTGTAATTTTAATTTCATTTAACTAAAAAAGCATCACAAACTGTTTCCAGTGTCTTTTAGGTGCTTCATAGTGATCTGGTCTTCTTCGTGTGCTTTAAAAAAAGCTTGAACACCCCCAACACACTACATTGGACTGAAGTCGGCGGTTTTGAAGACAGCCATGCTGCTGCTCAATTACATCACCTTTCTGTCTTCCTCATAGGAATGCACTGATTTCACTTTTTTAAAATGTTTTTTTTTTTTGCATTTTATTGATAGGAGAGAGACAGTGGATAGGCTGGTGAAAGGGGGTAGAGGAGGGGAAGACACTCTGCAAAGTGGTCACAGGCTGGATTCTAACCCAGACTGGCAGAAGCATGTACATGAGATGTGCATGGTTGTTAACCACTCCACCACATTAGCACCCCTTATTTCACTTTTTTTAGACCAAGTACAAGGAGAAGCTTCAACATCAAAGTCAACTTCATGTTCAAAGTTTCTCTTCTCACTCTAAAACATTTTAAAGTCATAAATTTAAAGTTTGTTTTCTTGTCCTCAGAAACTCCTCATCCTTCTCCTGACAGTTTATCAGTGTAGAGTTTGCAGTCATTCTCACTTTTGTGATCCTCATTTGAGTTAAAATATCAACCTGCAGACATAACTCCAACACATGCCATCCTGCTTCAGTGCTGTCAAGCCTGCATGCTCTGAAATGACAGCCTGCACACATCTGATTGTTTAATGAGAAGGAGCACTTGGATTAGAAACAGCACCCATGCTTACATCCCTACAAAATACCACCAGCACAATTCTAATCTGCTGTAGTTGAAGTGAAATGTATCAGTTTGTATCAGGGTTCAGCTTAGACATCCAGACATGCAGAAATCATTTTTATGCCTCAGTCATGTTTCTTTTCCTCAGATTATCAGTAAAAGCCAGGACTCACCCTCTTATGCATAGGTGGTAAGGTCATTTATCCTCTCTAGTCTTTGCTCTAAGACGGCACCAGGAGCTCCAGCTCTGCCTCTGCCAGGCTGTGGAGAAAGAACATCCCCACCTACAAGGGGCTGGAGCTGCAGACGCAGGGGGAGGTCTGAAATCCAACTACCGCGGGCTGGAGCAGACCCAAGGAGAACCAGTGTGCTGTGGCCGCCCCTCTGTGCCCCTGTTGTGTAGAAGTGGCTTTTGTGACATGGGATATAGCGCCCCCCTTTAGCCCTCCCCTTGCTGCGAGCGAGGTGAGGAGCAAAGGCCGTGGGGCAATGGGTCACCTGATATGGGAGGCATTCCTCCAACGTCCAACCTGCTAACCAGGCTAAAGCGGGGCACAGAGGGCACTGTGAGGGGCCAGGGCACTGCCAACGTTACTCTGCTGCAGACGGGAAGACCGAACTCTTAACCTTACCCTAACCTGTGTGAGAGTGGCCTTGATGACTAAGCAATTTATCAGCGAACTGGCGCAGCACAAAGCGCTAAGTATTCGATTAGCATCCAGCAAAAAGCCTTATCCTTAAAAGCTCCGATAATCTCTTCACTCACCGGTTGCTAAACCTGAGCTGTTGTCAAGAGGACCAGCTTATCTCCTTCGAATCGGTGCGAGTGCCCGATCACTGTGACCGACTTTCTGCGCATGAACCCCCATGACTGCTGGCACCGACGCTAGCTGGCTATGATACATACTGCACGGCCGGACAATGATTCATTCTTACGGCGTAACGGGATAGCATCGGGTTTTTGTAGAAAAGTGATTTTCTGGTAGCCGTCTCCTCGAACCTCTCGACTTGCCAGTGACAATGAATGCTTGAGCAGCGGACACGCCTCAGTTGTCAAAGACCTCACACCCTTAGAGGGATCCATGTCCAGGTATGAGTGAGCAGGAAGGAGGGAAATGAAATTAGGGAAACAGAGAGGGGCTGACGGTTGGATGGGTGGACCCAGAGAGATTATTGAGCTTAATCAAACTATTTTACATCCACATCAGTGTGCCAGGTGCTGTGTCCCGGACTTGCTCCCTAAAATGTGAATCAAAAGGAGATAAGATGTTCAGCTGGGCCCTGACAAAAGACAGAGGGGCTCCTCGGGGCTCGCCTCGGTCCTCATTGTCTCCCGGCTCCATTCAGACCACACACAACAGCGTCGTGTTCAGCCATGCCCAGCTGGCCACAAAGGACCCAGACACTACTTACCTGTCTGTTCATTTAACACCAGCACCAGCGCTGCCCTCAGACTCCATCCACACAGGGCGCAAAGTAAAGGATCAGGAAGAGTTAACTTACTCAACGGGGGCAGCCGAGCAGAGAGGCGGCCAGAGATGGCTTGGATGGATGGAGGTGGATTGCCTTACATTCACTCCATTCATGGAAGAAAATCTTCTTGTTAAGAATGTAGGCCGATTGTAGAGCCGGAGGGAGAAACCATACGTGAAGTTTTTAATAAGCAGCATGTCCCGTATGATTTTAGCATGAGCTCGCGGTAATACTGAGGCCACAGGTGGCTTTTTATTCCTTACTGCTCTTATCGAAGGAAATCTAGATCCTGCTGAATTAGCAGCTAATGACTTTGGCAAGATATCTGCTGGCATGGAGCGCACATCTCATGTAGTCGGATGGAGCACAGCATCACTTTCACTGACACACTTTTGCAGCCAGATTGGTTTCTTTAGCCCTCAAAGTTGGACGTTTAAACATGACAGTGATCGACACAAAGAATGTTTTGCATAAAGCAGTTCAAGTGATGCACAAGTCAGATCTTCCAATAAGCCTTCAAGTTTTAACTCCGTTAGTGATGACCAAGTTTTGTACTGCGGGTTTGTTTGTATCGTCAGGACAGCTCTGGTGCGTTAGCTGTTAGCTGTTAGCTTTAGCGGTGTGCAGTTTGCATGTTTTCATGTGCATGCGTGGGTTCTCTTAAATCAGTTTGGCTTCCACCCACAGACTAAAAACATGCTTATTAGGGTGGCTGGTGACTTTAAATTTCCCTTAGGTATGACTGTGAGTGTGAATCATTGCCCGTCTCTCTATGTGGCTCTGTGATTGGCTGGTTACCAGTGTAGGACGGGGCCAGCAGGAACAGGCTCCATCCCCTGCAACTCAGAAAGAGATAAGCCATATAGACTACACACGAATGGATGTTAGCTTTAATTGGTACACTGATAAAAAAGACAGAAGCACGGCTAGGAGTTGCTAAGAGTTAGCATTGCTCTCATTAGCATCAGCTGGCTTGTGTAAATGAAAATAAATAAATACATAGAAAAGCATCTTAAACAGAAAATGCATCCAAAAAAGTCCACTTGTTACTCTTAAAGCATTACTGTGCCTTTGAAAGGATGGCAACAAATGAATTGCTAATGAGGAGAGATGGATTTAATTAGCTCTGTCACGGAGGCCAAGGCCGTTTTCGAATTCGCCTACTACACACTGAGTATGATAGTAGTATGTAGTAGGCAGTGCCTCAACAGCCTAGTAGGCTACAGCTGATTTATTTCCCAAACTTAATTTTAATTGTACAAAACAAACAGACCATGAGTACATGTTGACATTTCAGTTATTAATCTGCAGATATTTACAGAAGCAGCTTCTATATGAAACAGTCAGTGGTGGAGAATACGTATTATTTCAGAGAGGAATTATTTTATATATTTTGTGTGACGGCGTATGACGGCGTATTAGGGCCACTTAAAAGAACAACAATAAAAAACCAACACATCAAGACTAACATCACACGCACAATACAGGATTAAGAATGAGGAAAACCGGGAAAATTTAAGGTAGTGGAAAACAAATACAGAATGTAATGGTAAAACGTCAGACTTGTCTGAGGTTTACATTAATAATGTCGCAGGTGTCCGGCCGTTACGAACCGTTAACGGAAAAATAACAGCAACAGCTGACCTTTTTACAACTTATTACACACTATTACCTGTTGAAAAGGTAAAGATAACATGTTGTGGCTCTTATATTTGTTTTCGTCTGCTGCTCCGGTTGTTGAAGCTCCGCTCTGAGTCATTTTCACGTCAGTCGCTTTGCATTGTGGGTAACAGTAGGCAAAGCAGACTGGTCCGATGCATACTGTGAATTTTTTCCTGAATCAGTGCATCATCCAGGTATTTTTTGCATACTGCAACTTCGCTTTTGTTCACATACTGTAAAGGCCTACTGCAGACTACATTTTGGGTGAATCAGTATGCACTGCTGGTATAGTAGGCAAATTCGAAAACAGCCCACGTTTTAGTTTGTTTGTGAAGATGATAACTCAAAATGTTACCAAAGGATCTGGATGAAATTTTCAGGAAGTGTTGGTCGTGACACATGGATGAAGCCATAATGTTTTGATGATCCTGGAAAAGGATTTGGTAAAAATGTAAGCTAGGACAGTTTCCACATTGTCATTAATAACTCAATAAGCCCTCAGTAGATTTGTTGGTCATGGCACAAAGAAGAAGAGAGTGGAGTTTGGTGGTGATCTGAGTCTGGATGTGGATCCAGGATGTGTTAACACTGTGAGATAGGGCTGTCTCTGTCTAGTTTCTGATGTTTTTTAAATGACTGCAATGGTGTGTTCACACCGGACGCGAATTCGCACAGACGCGTCGAGATTACATACAAAGTCAATGCAAAGGTGTGTCTTGACGCAGATTCGCCCCGGGTGGCGCGTTGGACGCGTTTGGTGCGGCGCGTTTGAGGCGTCGAGCGTCGAGGCGTTTGACGCCTTCGACGCCCGATGCCTCAACGCTCAAGTTGAAAATATTGAACTTTTGACGCCAGTTCGCTTGACGCTGTGGCGCGGCAGCCAATCAGCGATGACATCCCCCCCCCCGACGTCATTGATTTTATGACGTGTGACGCCCCGGTCTCCTGCTCCTGCTCAAACCCCCTCTTAAAGATGGAGGAGCGGTTTATCTGCGCTGTTTGCTATCATCCGGAGCTATACTATTCGGCGTGTGTACTCTACAGAGACCGGAACAAAAAGGAGCAGGCTTGGGTGAAAGTCGCCGAGGAGACAGACAGGTTTGATTTGATGACGTGTGACGCCCCGGTCTCCTGCTCCTGCTCAAACCCCCTCTCAAAGATGGAGGAGAGGTTTATCTGCGCTGTTTGCTATCATCCGGAGCTCTACTACTCGACGTGTGCACTCTACAGAGACTGGAACAAAAAGGAGCAGGCTTGGGTGAAAGTCTCTGAGGAGACAGGTTTTGAAGGTAAGTTCTGTAAATATTCGTTTCCATCTGGATTTGCCTGCACGGGTTATCACTGAGTCCGACAAGCTCCGGCTCTCTACTGCGCCTGCGCAAAGATGCGCGTCGTCCCTCAGCTTGTCAAAATGTCCAGCGTCCAGCCTTGGGCGTTAAGCACGGCGCGTCACAGGCGTTTCGCGCGTCAATTTGCGTCCGGTGTGAACGCAGCATAAAACAAACATGGTCGCCACATTCATGGTGTGTGCGTTTTTGTATGTGTACTTTTTTGTGTTGTAGTTTCTGGTTGCCGCTGTAGGTGACGACAGTGCAAAAGGTACAGAAAGTTACTGATAGAAGAAGAGTTAATCAGCAGGTGAGCTGATGAACTCAGATTTTTTACTTTCACACAAGTTAACTATGTTGTTGCCACGATATTATCAGCTTAGATGATATATATTTTTAACCTGTTTGATTCTTTTTCCTGAAGGGCGTGGTGCAGTTCACCCTTTGTTGACCATTTTGGATTTATGATGCAATATCTCAATGTAACGAAAATATGCAAAGATATTATTTTTATGGAACATGAGAAAAGGGTTTAGGAGTTCATGGTGCTTTGACATGGTACTGCAATCTCAGTGGAATGACACGTGTTCCACATTTCTGTCTTAACTTCTGTCTTAACTTTAAGCTTTTTTGAGGCTTGTTTGTCATTGCACCACCGACCTGATTTGGACCTTTAGTTCAGGAGGAAGTGATGGTCCCAGTTTGTCGATGCTGGTGGTGGCTGCCTCTTAATCAGACGTCATGTTGTAATTCCCCAAAAAGCGAAACAACAGCTTTTTAGTTGTTAGTCCTGTATCCTTTAGAATACATTTTAAGATTATTTAATTAGTTTTAAATCTCTTAACAGTCTTGCTCCTTCCTATTTATCCAATTTGCTTTTACCAGATGAACCCAGTAGAGCCTTCAGGTCTTTTAACTGTTCCCAAATTAAAAAATAAAACATACGGTGAAGCCTCTTTTTATTATTATGACCCCTGTCTGCAGACCTGAGGGCAGCACCTACTGATCATAAATTATTTGTGATTATATTTTAACTTATTGTAACCTTCTTATTCTGTTTTATTTCCGCGTTTCAGTTCAGATTTTTTTATTTGGACTTTTATTCTTTGTTAAATGCTTTTCTTTTTATTATCATATTTTAGCTGCTTTCATTATGCACCTGGTGTTAGGTTTTCTCGTTTTACTGCATTATTTATCTAAATTCATTTCATATAACTATTATTGTATTATTTAATTTTTTTTGCTTATGTGCTTATTTTACCCTATCGTATTCTATCTAATGTCTAATCATGATTTTGTGCAATCATTTTAGTTTTAGCTCCGGTGTTTCCTCATTTTTAATTCAGGATAGCATTTCCTCAGTCCTCTAATTTAGTTTTCTGTCAGAATTTCCTTTTTATGTCTTTGTGTGTTAGAGTTAGTGAGTGTGTATATTGAATGTGGATTGGGGGAGGGGGGTTGTGGGGGTCTTATATTTTTAATTTATGCAATTATGCAGTTTTCTACCTCTTATTTCAGGCGTTATTTCATTTTGTGTTTCATGTAAAGCACTTTGTATTACAAGGTCCTGTATGAAAAGGTTATGTTTCTTACTTAAAAAACTGGATTATTACAATGATCTTGTATGAAACAGATTTTATAATCAGAGATTCAATAACATATATATATATATATACATATATATAGAGAGATTTTAGTGGAGAGTGCAGCGTTGTGATGACTCCTAGTTTGACCTCCAAAAACATTTCTATTATATTGTGCATGTAAATCGGTATACAAATAAAGATTGATTGATTGATTGATTGATGTAAATGCACCGACTCTCTGCAGACGAACCACATGACCAAGGTGACGCTCTTGTTGAGCTTTTTGTCTTTAAACCTATAAACTCACTGCTGATGTTTCTGAATCTGTCATTTTAGGCAGAAACCAAACAGATGAAGAGCGGAGTTCATCTCAAACTAAATCCACAGATGCTGAATCACTGAGTCCAGCCCACAGTCTGTGTTTACAGCATGAACGAGACCAAACTAATTACTAGAAAACAATATAGAGATCCAACCAACTCATTATTTCTTCAGTTAAAAGTGTTGAAATTTTATTATTTAGTAGATTATTGTATCTTGCAATTTATGTTTAAAGCACAAAAGATTGTTGCCCATTAATCTTCAGAAAAGATTTGAAAAAAGAGAAAGTAATAATAATTTAAGTGGAATAGAGATTAAAAAAAACAAAACAAAATTTAGGACAAAAAAGATGGTTTGTTGTGTTTCTGTTAAAGGGGTTAATTTATGGAATAATCTAACCAAAGACATTAAACAATCCACATCAACATTTACATTTAAAAGAACATTAAAGGGCAGTGTGTTAAGTAAGTACCATTACCATTTATGTAATTGATGAAATCTCTTAAATATTATATTTATTAGTATTATTTTGGTGGTTGTTGCTTGTTGTTGTTGTGAATCAAAAAGAATTTGAGAGCAGCAGTGTTGATGACGGCTGTTTTATTTTATTATTGTTGTTGTGAATTATGTTGATCATTGTGTTGTTGTTTTTGAAATATTTTTCAAGCGTCTAAAAGAGGCAGATAATATAAGATTGTTCTTCTTTCTGTTCCTTTTCATTCAATTATGTGCTTGTCTGAAAATGTTTTATCTCAGATATGTGAAATAACTAACTAACTAACCAAACAGTAAAATCTGATTTCAGCCTGTTTGGGCTTTTTTAAGCTCCATTTTGAACTCTTATTAATGATTAGTTATTTCTCACCTGCACAGGTGTCCGTCTGTCCGTCTGTGTCGTTGTTTAATGATTAAAGGGACAGATTCACAGGAGCTTTAAGGTTTTAGAGAACAATCTCCTCTGAGTAAAAGGTCATGAATACTCGGTTTATTCTCCCTCCACCCTCCACCTTTACTCCACCTGCTCTTACCTCCAGAGCTCAGCCCGGCTCCCCAAGGCCCTGTCCCGCCACAGCCTCTGGAGTCAGCCCCTCACAAAGACCCCTCTCAGCTGACCTTGAATGCCCCGACTCAGACCTGAGTGTTTATCAGATGAGTTTGAAACCAGGAGAGAAGGTCAGGCCACAAACGCAGACATGTTCAAGTTTAACATTTCTGATAGGAATATTTCATTATGGTTGATTTTATAAACCAGTGTTCGGTCAGGCATAAGAAAAGAAAAGTGATTTTTATTATTAATATTAAGAAAAAAAGCAGCTTTAACCTCGCATGGCAGGTGATTTTTCCAGATTTCACCTCTTTTCCTTTGGGATCCATCGTGTGAAGCTCAAGATGATGAATCTGTTCCTTGGCAGAAAATGATCTGATAATCGGATTTATTAAAGAACAAAAGTCTGTAGCTCAGCTTAGCTGTGCAGAATTCAGGAAGAGACTAAAATTCCCTTTTTTCAATCAAATCAAATATCATGCAGATGCGTGTGTTTGGTGTTGTTGACCCTGAAAACCTGAGAAGGCCTCCTTCACACTTAAATCCACAAGAATCTGTTTAATAATCCATAAATCCAGGATAAATAAGGATAATTACTTCCACCAAGGAGATTTTGTTTTGACAGCTTTTGTTAGTTAGTTAGTTAGTAAGTTAATTAGGTTGTTTGATTATGAGAAGGATATCTCAAAAACCAGTAAACAGATTTGAAATTTTATTGTTGGTTTAGTGTTGGTCATTAAGGATTCTTCTTAATGATTTGTCAGCATTTCAGGGTAGAGCAGTTTTCCATGTTTTTAAAAATACTCACAGATAGTGAAGGAAATCCTTTGGCTGAAGTTTGTGCTCTTGGAGAAAGTCTGGTTTGTAAATGCAATAAGATCAATAAAGTCTTCAAAGTTCTTTACTCTAACTCTAAAAAGCACACAGTCTTAAAGATCAAGTTGGAATGTTGAGAAAGAAAAAGTACAAGGATGAAGAACAAATATTAAATACAGTATGAGGATAACAATTATTATTTCATTTAAGCTTCATTCTTACATTTCTTTGTCCACGTCAGTCTTATTGGCCTTTTCTGAAAGTGCCTACTTAAGAGAATACTCCTCCTCTCATTATTTATAGCTCCCGTGTGTCCCTAATATTTTTAAAGTTAAAACAAGAAGAACATTTAGATATGATCTACTTCGAAAAGTTTTGGCTTCATTAAAAGCTAGTTTCTGCTTGTAATATCTTAAAAAGAATTATTTACATAATCTTGAAGATTGTAGCTTTATTAATTAAAACATTATATCCAGTCTTTACACTGGTTAAGTTTGGATTATTCTGTCTGCAGACATCTTGAGAGTTTGTTTAAATTTTCTACTAAAACTCTTTTATCGTCCAAACATTAGGAGGTTTGCATTTTTCTGTAAATATCCAGAACTGAGTTACAGCATATCTATAATGCCTATATCTACATCTGTGTGTAGATCAGAGGGTTAAAAAATGTAAAAACACTCTGAAAACTCAGATCTTTCTCAGATTTTGTGATTCATTATGGGTCTAAAATATCTCTTTGTATTGCAGTCCACTCACCACACTAAGAGTTTATACCTTCTGCAAGTAAATCAAGAAACTGTTACAGTAATGAGGTATTTTTATCATTAATACCACAAATACTCCTGCATCATTACTGTCAGTGTGAAAATATTTGCGACTTCAGCTTTTTGTGGTGTCTTAAATTCCTTTAAGAAAGTCAGCACAGTCTACACGAGATGAAAACTGACTTGTTCCCTTCAGTGGGTCAATGAATCTGTGCACATCAGATTTTAACTTGAACATGCAGCGATGATGAGGTGAAGCATCATGATGCATTTGGGTTTTTCTTTCCAGATTTTACAGTTGATATATGGAGTTAATATGCCCAATATACTGGCTGAATGTATCAGAAAAAAATTATATATCTGCTGATACAGATGTTCTACTTTTTGGGCCAACATCTGTTCTTCATTCAGCTCAAACATTTTGTTTGGTTTTTATTCTGTGTCTTTTAAGTCAGTTTTAGATAGAGATTTTGTACAGAATGATAACCACTAAAAGCTAATATAGCATTTATTCTTCACAAAAGTACCTTTGATCATTTTGTAACTATTGCTTTTTGCATTTCCTGCTAAGCCAGTAATATTTCAGGTTAACCCTTTAAAGCCCAAGACCATAGATTATAGACAGAAAATTCTAATTTGTTTGGAGCTGAAATGTTTGTTTCACTTTCTGCTAAAATACAAAAAATACTAAAATGTCCACAGAATTCAACATATAGATTTTTCGTTTCTCATTTGATACATTAGGTGTTTTTGGCAACTGATAATCCATTTGAGGACATTTTCATCATTTATCTAAGTGTATTCATATGCTTTTTTTTGTAATTTGTTGATCATATTGAGTAGATAGAGGTATTATAAAAGTATGTATCAAATATGATACAATCGGGGTGCTGGTTTGGTGGAGTGGTTAGCAACCAGGCACCCCATGTACTTGCTTCTGCCGGTCCAGGTTCGAATCCCACCTGTGACCAGTTTGCAGAGTGTCTTCCCCTACTCTCTCTCCCCCTTTCACAAGCCTATCCACTGTCTCTCTCCTATCAACAAAGACACAAAATGCCCAAAAAATACATTTAAAAAAAATCTATATATATATATATGATACAATTGGCTTTATAGGGTTAAGAGTAAAATGGCTGTCAGTCAGATTTTAAAAAGTATAACTCTTTAGAAAGAAACATACAAACTGTAAAGGAGCAGTAAAATGTTAATAAACTGATTTTCATGGTATAAATGTGTTCTGCCTCTCTGATGATTCCTCTCTCTGACCAGACGATGGCAGCCTCGTTCTTTATGCTCTTTGCATCCACTTCAGTCACTCAGGTGTGTTTTTAGACACCTGAGTAAATAAAATAAATGTTTTTATAATTTGTTTATCAGGGGGAGTGAGTGGGGAATATTAGAAACAGGTGTAAGATAATTCAATGATGTGAGCGCGTAAGAGAGCAACTAAAAAATAAACAAAAACAAAAAAGTGATTTTCACACTTTAATACGGGGGTGGGAAACTGGCGGTCCGGGGGCCACATACGGCCCTCCGCATCACTAAGTGTGGCCCGCCAGTCATTTTCAAAAATCAGCAATTGTAAATATGAAGAAAACTCAAATATCTAATCAAAATATTTCTATATTATCTTGATTGATATTTGTATTGGCTTTTGCAAATTATTTACGACCTTACTTTGCTGTTACAGTGTCTCTAAATCTCTTTCATGAAGCACTGGGACATTATATCAATAAAATCAATATATCTATATTTAAAATATGGCAGCAGGAAAACCTTTGGGCTTTAAAAATTAGGAAACACTCATCATTTCATTGATTTGAAAATAGCTTTGTCGGCTTTAATTTCATGTATTTTGGCTGAATTTGCTTGAATTCTGGGCCAAGTTCATTTAATTATGCATAATAACTTTTATTTGTAACATGTGAATATTGGTATGATAATTTTAGGATTAATTAATATCCCCTAATGGTATTTATCCAACTTCTTTTTTCCCTTGGAGAATTTCCGAAAATTTGTAACAATGCGGCCCTCAGGCTGGGAAAAACGGTTTTGTGTGGCCCTCTTGGCAATGAAAGTTTCCCACCCCTGCTTTAAAATGTTTCCTGCAGAGAAACCGATAAATAAAGTAAATGGGCAATTTTATCTGTGCAGCACCTTTAAAGAAGAAGGAAATTCAGGCTTCACACACGAGAACAGAGTGAAAAAGAAAAACCACAAGACATAAAAACAAGGAAGTTAAAACATTAAGAAACAATGAGCTGAAACACAAGACACAATGGAGCAGAAATAACTTTATTAAAATTTAAAATAAGACTCTCAACCAGAAGAACAATCATGAAGTCAAACCAGAGATGGAAAACATGACAGGATAGTTAGTATGGGTGATAGGGACTGATCTCACTTTTAAAGGCAACATAACAGCACAAAACAGTTGTTCTCATAAAAAAGTAATTAAAGAAAGAAACACCTCAGATTCTGTTTTTTTTTTCATCTAGCCCACAGAACAGTGAAACACCCAGCCGAGTAAAAACAAAAGGTTTCCTTAAAACACTCAAATAAAAAGTAATAACAGGGCACGAGGTTTTCTTCTGAGAGGCTCCAAACCGTCTGTTTGTTTGAACTTTTATTTGGTTTCACGATGAATCACAAGACTGAGTCATGTATTTGTTCGGAAACACTTGGCTCTGTTGGTCACATGAGTTTGTGTAAGTTAAGGGTCAATATGTGTTTTCTAAGTTTTCAAACTCCAGAACACAAACGAGGAGCTGGCCACCTTATCATCAGACACTGATTCTTAAAAGTTTAATGATTGTCTGAAATAAAGAAAATTAGCTTCTTGCTGGCCTAATCATCAGCTCACATTGTCCACAACTGGAGGCTGCAGACCTTAAAGGAGACATATCATGCTGATGCATGATTTAATACTTACATATAATATAATAAATTTGAAAACAAGACCTTACACCCCCTTAATTTTCAAAACATGAGATATTGTATTTTTTCTGATATCCTAGAACGAGATTTGATGCCTCTGAAAATAGGTCATTGCGAGATGTCCGTGAGATTTAAATCGTCGTGACGACACGAGGTACCTTTCTTTTTATTGGAGTAATCTGATAAAACACTTCCTCCTCTGTGATGTCCGTTAGCCCCAAACCCTCACCGAGGAACACATTCGTCCAGCAGCAGTATATAGATCCCTAGCTCACATTCACTCATTACCAGCTCTGGCCTGTAGGGGGACTCAATACGCGGTCGCTGCTTTGAGCCTGCTGGAAAATACAGTAGAAGAAGAAGGACAGGCTGGCTCTACCCCCGATAGAACTGACCAATCAGAGCACAAAGGGCTGTGACGTTGTGAGGTAACTTTAGGTCATCCTGAGATCCGAGCGTTTCAACGAGAGCTTGATAATGGCCTAAAATGAGGATTTTGAGAACGCTATTGTGGGGCAATGAAGGAACTAAATGACTTGTACTGAGGGCAGAAATGCTTTACAGGCATCCTAGTCTGGCATAGTGAAAAGGAGAAACAAGCATGATATGTCCTCTTTAAAGCAGGCAGAGCTGCCAGAAGCTGCAGTTCCTGGAGTGTCCACTAGAGGCTGGCTGCACAAACCCAGGAGTTGTTGTGATTGTGTGCAGGAAAAGGACGTAAATATGTTTTTTCTGGTTCAAAAACTGCTTCAGAGTAGATATACAGTCCTGCTCAGTATTATTGGCACCCTTTCATTATTTTCATTACTTTAACAACATCTTCAGAAATAAATTGAAATGTACAAAATTTATGTCATCAGGATCTTTTAATTGAAGGTCCAAAATACTTTAACAAAAATCATTTTTACATGTTACATATTGTAATTTCAAAGAGAGAACTGAAAAAAAGCATGTGCAGCAATAATGGCACCCCTCTTCAGTATTTTGTTGCACACCCTTTGGCACTGATGACAGCCTCCAAATGTTTCTTGTAGCCATCTATAAGCTTCTTGCTCTTCTCAGCTGGTATTTTCTCCCACTCTTCCTATGCAAACTGTTCAAGCTCTTGAACATTTGCAGGTTTCTTTTCCCCAATGGCAGATTTCAGCCATACCAACAGTATGATCAGGACTCATTGCTGGCCATTTTAAAACAGGCCATTTTTCCTTTTCAACCATTCCTGTGTGCTTTTGGATGTGTGCTTTGGGTCTTTGTCTTGCTGGAGGGCCCACGATCTTCAACTCAAACCAAGTGTTCTTACACTGGGTCGGACATTTGGCTCTAAAATTTCTTGATAATTCTCTGATTTCATGATTCCTGTGATACAGTCAAGGCCTCCAGTACCTGATGCAGCAAAGCAGCCCCAAACCATTATGGAACCTCCACCATGCTTAACTGTTGGTAGGGTGTTCTTTTCCTTTTTTTTAGGCTTCAAGTGGTTGCAATTAAAACTGCCTATTCTAAATATGAATACATGATCACAGTAGCTAATGAAGTATAATTTACAAACCTTAATATGTGAACATTACTTCTGCCAAGTTTGAGTCTGATAAAGTGATGCAGAGCAAAGTTGGAGAGGTTTGTAAAGAAACTGTACTGTCACATTGTGTACTTAAACTTCATGGGTGCCAATAATGATGAGTAGGACTGTATATAAAACATCTTTGTGCTCTCACTGTGAGGAGGTCGAGTTTTAATACGCATGTTTTTATCTTTTTCAGGATTCTGTTTTCAGAAATAGGAACACGAGTCCCTGATGGTCAAACCCTTAAATCCAGCCACAGTTGACCTAAAGTAAAGCTGAGATGACCTGTGATGACACCTGCAGTCTGTGGTTCAGTCCAGCTCTGGGATAATCTGAGAACATTCAGCTGTTCTTCCTCTTCTGTCTTCTCTTACAGGAAAAGTGAATTTCTCAGAATGTTCTTTCTTCCCCATTTTGAATTTGATGCCCACAGCAACACGCCCATCATTCTTGCTCAATGTGTGATTCTAGCTGATGGTCAGATGTTCCTCTTCTCTAAAACCTAAATAATGAGGTCAAATTTCACAATGAAGCGTTAGTTTATAATTGAAATCAAATGTGGAGTTCAAATGTTTTCATCCAACATAGGTTGAAGAAAACAGGAAATTCTTTTGGAAAGGAAAAAAAAAAATCACCTTTTGGTTTGCTCAATATTTAAAGTTCAAACTGAAACACTTCATTGTGTGTTTTTTTTTTTTTTTTAAGTTTTTTTTGTTAGTTTTTTGCTGATTCTCTCTTATTCTGAATTCAAAGCTTACAAAAAGACTGTGAAGTTGAGAAATGCTCAGAAGAAAACACTTGTTGAAACATTCTTAGGCTGAACAGATGAACTGAAAACAGGTAAGTGTCATTATTTGGTTTAAAAGGAGCATCCTGACGAGGTGAGGTTCACCACTTTGTGAACAACTGTGAGCAAATCTATCTTTATCCGGCATTGTAACCGTACGGTTGACTTATTGCTGCATTACCGCTGTATTTAAAGTTTTGAAAGCTCACCTTTGTCTGTTTTTTTCTTTTTTACCTCTCTGAACAGTGTTTTTGACACTAAGATGGATCCACTGGGTGGCGCTGCTGTACATTAATATAATTGTTTAAAAACTAGAAAAAGTCAGAAGTGATCGTTGCTGCATAGCCTCTCAGAAATCTGACACTAAGATCATACATCGACATAAGAAGAAATCTATTCACATATTTAGAATAGAATAGCATATAACTTTATTTTTCATTGCAACAAGTACAACGAAATTGCAAAAGCCCTTCAGTCAGTGCAAAACAGTGTGAGACAAATACGATAAAGTACGGTGCAAACATAAGTGAAGTAAAATAAGATAAGAAATAAAAATAAAATGAAATAAGATGAATATATAAAATAAAATATTAAAGGTGAGGTGCAAAATAGAATAACAAAGTATGATACAGTAAGTAACAAAATAAGGTGCAAAATAGCTGCCATGTTGAGGTTCATTAATGACAGGTAATTATTATAATTATTATGATTATTATGACGACAACTGAGGTAGTGATTTTTTACTGATTTTTTTTTTTTGTTGTGATTTTCAGATCCCCTCACAATCATATTTAATTTGAATGAAATAAAGTATCTATGATTACTCAGAAAACTGGGTCAACAGCTAAATATCTAACACCTTGCTCTCTGTGATGTTTTCAAATGAAAAACAAAAAGCTGCAGAAATAAAAGAAAGTCATTTATGCTAAGTACAATCTATAACAGGCGAGCCAACCAGCAGGTTGACCAACATATCTGCCTCCAATTGAGTAATCCGAAATGATCAGGAAGGAACAAAATTTTACCAACAAATAATTGGTTGCATGTATATTTCTTAGCTTTGGAAGTCAAAGAGTTAAGAACAAGGTTACTCATTGAGGTGTTTCATCTTCTGCAGTTCATAATATCGTCAAAAGATTCAGAGAATCCAGAGAAAGCTCTGCATGTTAGCAGCAAGGCTGTAAACCAACACTGAATGCCTGTGACCTGTGACCTGATTCCTCAGACAGGAGGAATGGCATGGGTAACCTGCACATCTGTGAAGGTTCATTAATGCTGAAATGTAAGGAAAGGTTTAGACACATGCTGTCTCATGTAAATCAAGCAAGAATGTGAAAGAATATCACCTACAAAGCTTCAACAGTGTCCTCAGTCCACAAACACTGAGGTGATCAAACAGTGATAAACATGTCCCAGCTTTTCTGGAAAGTGTAAATAAATAAGTATTTGCTAAAAAACAATAAAGTTGATCAGTTTGAACATTAAATATGTTGTCTTTCTGGTGTGTTTAGTTGAATATTTGTGGAGAAAGATTCAAACATCATTGTTTTCTGTTTTATTTACGTTTCACACAACGTCCCAACTTCATTGGAATTTGGTTTGTGTAGAAGCTGTGTGTGTGTTTGTGTGCGTTTGTGTGTTGTCAGTCTGAGTGTGTATCAGCGGCAGTATTAGGTTAAAACCATGGAGACGTCCATTGTGAGTACACACACCTGTAGGAGGCTCAACAATGGCTCACCTGAGAGGAGCAGTGTGTGTTTGTGTGAGTGTGTATATGACAGTGTTTATGAGTATGTGAGTGTGAGTGTGCATAAGACAGTGTTTATTAGTGTGTGTAGGTCTTGTAGGTGGTCTGGGATCCTTGGTGTAGACTGCCTGCTGCTGTGAAGCCTCAAAAACTACAATTACAGACATGACACGTTTGGCCATTTCATTAGGAACATTCCATTCCCATTATCATTATAGCTGTTAATGTAGATATTAGCATGATCTCCATATCTATGGTTGATACATCTATAGTATCTATATTTATCATCACATAGTCATGAGGTCCCTCTGAAAATGGGATGTCACATCTCAAGAGGTCTTTAACACATTTATATTTAATGGAGACAAATATGGTTGGGATGCACTTGTGGTCTGGGCACCATGAGTTCGTCACTACCATAAATTCTTATTTTCAGTAAGAATATCTATGATTATACTTCTATAAAATGATCACCACAACCATTCAGACATGAGGAGCCTCCTGAAAACCAGATGTAGCATCTCAAGAGGCTAACCTCTAATAAATCAGACGACAGGTCTATGGTTCATGGATCTGTCTCTAACTTTAGTTCTTACTTTAGTCCACTTGTCTCCTCTTACCTCCCTTCCTTCACCCTCACACCAACACAGCATGGTGTGGATTTGCTGTTCATCATGAGACTGGGATCCACATTCAAGATTTCCTGCTGCTTAACAGAAGGTTTTTTCTTGAGCTATGATGGAGGGAGTCATGATTGGCTATTTGGATTCATGTTGGTGTTGGATGTATATATTTGTATATATATGTATATGTGTATCTTTATATGTATATATGAATCTATGCATATGTGTGTATCCTTAAATGAAGAGCTTTATGCTCTATTGTAAAGTGTCTTGAGATAACACTTGTTATGAATTGGCGCTATACAAATAAAGATTGATTGATTGATTGATTGATATGAGAGTGTGTGTGAGTGTGTGTTTGTGTGCGTGTGTGTTTGTGTGCGTGTGTGCTCAGGAGCCTGCAGTCCGAGTGGACGTTGTTGTTGGTCGTATGAATATTCTCCGGCTCTCCGGGTCTCCTTGTAAGCTGATCGTTGTTTTTGTGCCTCGTTGGCGTTTGTGTGCAGAGCCGTCTGTTGCCTGGAGTCTCCTGGATTTAGTGTAACAGACACACTCACAGGTAAACGCAGGAGAAACTAAACACCTCACCTGAGTGTCCTGAGAGTCAGCAGGAAGCCTTGTTTACTCTGCTGAGATAACCTTTGACCTCCATGTTCATGGGACTCAAACTGACAGGAGAGGGAATAGAAATCAGAGCCTCGCAGAGGGAGGCGGGAAAAACTCAAGTGGGCGGGAAAACAAGAAAACACTTTATTCTGAGTGAGACAAGAGAGGAGCCAAAGGTCAAGAAATAACGTCAACAAAGAGATGAAGAGGAGAAGAGAGGAAGAGAAGGTGACCTTGGATTGATAATGTCATGTGCTTGTAAGTCTAAGCAGAGGGGAAATGCTTAAAAGTCATGTTGTTGGAGAAATAAGACCAAACCGTCTGCCCAGGCACGTGGTGCTGCCTGTTGAAGACCCAAAGAGTCAAGGATATGTTAGCATGTAATGTCAAGATCTGACCTATTTAGGTGAAATGCATCCAAACCGTCTGCACTAGCATGTTTTTCAGCCTGTTTAACATCCAAAAAGTCATGTTTGAGCACATATTTTTTACAAGTCCAAAATGGAAAAAAAGTCATACATTAGCCTTAGTGGTTTTTTTTTAAATCCTTAGAGGAGAGAAAAAGTCATATAATTCTTTTTTTAGGTAAAAGATGACAAAACAGTTTGCACAAGCATGTTTTTGGGCCTGTTTTAAATCCAGAAAGTCATGTTTGAGCACATATTTTTTTCAAGTCCAAAATGGAAAAAAAGTCATACATTAGCCTTAGTGTTTTTTTTTAATCCTGAGCTGAGAGAAAAAAGCTTTATAGTCAATTATTAATTTTAATATGACCAAACGGTCTGCACTAGCATGTCTTTCAGCCTGTTTAACATCCAAAAAGTCGTGTTTGAGCACATATTTTTTTCAAGTCCAAAATGGAAAGAAAGTCATACATTAGCCTTAGTGTTTTTTTCAAATCCTTAGATGAGGGAAAAAGTCATATAAGTCTTTTTTTAGGTAAAAAATCACAAAACCGTCTGCACTAGCATGTTTTTCAGCCTGTTTTACACCCAAAAAGTCATGTTTGAGCACATATTTTTTTCAAGTCCAAAATGGAAAAAAAGTCATACATTAGCCTTAGTGTTTTTCTAAATCCTGAGATGAGAGAAAAACTTTTATAAGTCCATGTTACAGTCAAATATGACAAAACAGTTTGCACTAGCATGTTGTTCAGCCTGTTTTAGAACCAAAAAGTCATGTTTGAGCACATATTTTTTCGGAGTCCAAAATGAAAAAAAAGTCATACATTAGCCTTAGTGTTTTGTTCAAATCCTGAGATGAGAGAAAAAGGTCTATAAGTCGATTTTTATGTCAAATATGACCAAACCGTCTGATCTAGCATGTTTTTCAGCCTGTTCTAGACCCAAAAAGTCATGTTTGAGCACATATTTTTTTCAAGTCCAAAATGAAAAAAAGTCATACATTAGCCTTAGTGTTTTTTCAAATCCTGAGATGAGAGAAAAAGGTCTATAAGTCTTTTTTGTTTAGGTAAGAAATGACAAAACAGTTTGCACTAGCATGTTTTTCAGCCTGTTTTAGACCCAAAAAGTCATGTTTGAGCACATATTTTTTTCAAGTCCAAAATGGAAAAAAAGTCATACATTAGCCTTAGTGTTTTTTTCAAATCCTGAGATGAGAGAAAAAGGTCTATAAGTCAATTTTTATGTCAAATATGACCAAACCGTCTGCACTAGCATGTTTTTCAGCCTGTTTTAGACCCAAAAAGTCATGTTTGAGCACATATTTTTTTCAAGTCCAAAATGGAAAAAAAGTCATACATTAGCCTTAGTGTTTTTCTAAATCCTGAGCTGAGAGAAAAAGTTCTATAAGTCCATGTTACAGTCAAATATGACAAAACAGTTTGCACTAGCATGTTGTTCAGCCTGTTTCAGAAACAAAAAGTCATGTTTGAGCACATATTTTTTTCAATTCCAAAATGGAATGAGGGAATTAGATGAGGGAAAAAGTCATATAATTCTTTTTTTAGGTAAAAGATGACAAAACAGTTTGCACAAGCATGTTTTTGGGCCTGTTTAACATCCAAAAAGTCGTGTTTGAGCACATATTTTTTTCAAGTCCAAAATGGAAAGAAAGTCATACATTAGGCTGTGTTTTTTTCAAATCCTGAGATGAGAGAAAAAGTTCTATAAGTCCATGTTACAGTCAAATATGACAAAACAGTTTGCACTAGCATGTTTTTCAGCCTGTTTAACATCCAAAAAGTCGTGTTTTAGCACATATTTTTTTAAAGTCCAAAATGGAAAGAAAGTCATACATTAGGCTTAGTGTTTTTTTCAAATCCTTAGATGAGAGAAAAAGGTCTATAAGTCCATTTTTATGTCAAATATGACCAAACCGTCTGTACTAGCATGTTTTTCAGCCTGTTTTAGACCAAAAAAGTCATGTTTGAGCACATATTTTTTTCAAGTCCAAAATGGAAAAAAAGTCATACATTAGCCTTAGTGTTTTTCTAAATCCTGAGATGAGAGAAAAAGGTCTATAAGTCAATTTTTATGTCAAATATGACAAAACCGTCTGCATTAGCATGTTTTTCAGCCTGTTTTAGAACCAAAAAGTCATGTTTGAGCACATATTTTTTTCAAGTCCAAAATAAAAAAAAGTCATACATTAGCCTTAGTGTTTTTTTCAAATCCTGAGATGAGAGAAAAAGGTCTATAAGTCTTTTTTGTTTAGGTAAAAAATGACAAAACAGTTTGCACTAGCATGTTTTTCAGCCTGTTTTAGACCCAAAAAGTCATGTTTGAGCACATATTTTTTTCAATTCCAAAATGGAATGAGGGAATTAGATGAGGGAAAAAGTCATATAATTCTTTTTTTAGGTAAGATGACAAAACAGTTTGCACAAGCATGTTTTTGGGCCTGTTTAACATCCAAAAAGTCGTGTTTGAGCACATATTTTTTTCAAGTCCAAAATGGAAAAAGTCATATAATTCTTTTTTTTTTTTTTTTTTTTTTGAGCTGAGAGAAAAAGTTCTATAAGTCAATTTTTATGTCAAATATGACCAAACCGTCTGCACTAGCATGTTTTTCAGCCTGTTTAACATCCAAAAAGTCGTGTTTGAGCACATATTTTTTTAAGTCCAAAATGGAAAAAAAAGTCATACATTAGCCTTAGTGTTTTTTTCAAATCCTTAGATGAGAGAAAAAGGTCTATATGTCAATTTTTATGTCAAATATGACCAAACCGTCTGCACTAGCATGTTTTTCAGCCTGTTTTAGACCCAAAAAGTCATGTTTGAGCACATATTTTTTTCAAGTCCAAAATGGAAAAAAAGTCATACATTAGCCTTAGTGTTGTTTTTCAAATCCTGAGATGAGAGAAAAAGTTCTATAAGTCCATGTTACAGTCAAATGTGACAAAACAGTTTGCACTAGCATGTTGTTCAGCCTGTTTTAGAACCAAAAAGTCATGTTTGAGCACATATTTTTTTCAAGTCCAAAATGGAAAAAAAGTCATACATTAGCCTTAGTGTTTTTCTAAATCCTGAGATGAGAGAAAAAGTTCTATAAGTCCATGTTACAATCAAATATGACAAAACAGTTTGCACTAGCATGTTGTTCACCCTGTTTAACATCCAAAAAGTCATGTTTGAGCACATATTTTTTCAAGTCCAAAATGGAAAAAAGTCATACATTAGCCTTAGTGTTTTTTTCAAATCCTTAGATGAGAGAAAAATGCTTTATAGTCAATTATTAAGTTTTATATGACCAAACGGTCTGCACTAGCATGTTGTTCAGCCTGTTTTAGAACCAAAAAGTCATGTTTGAGCACATATTTTTTTCAAGTCCAAAATGGAAAAAAAGTCATACATTAGCCTTAGTGTTTTTTTCAAATCCTGAGATGAGAGAAAAAGGTCTACAAGTTCATGTTACAGTCAAATATGACAAAACAGTTTGCACTAGCATGTTGTTCAGCCTGTTTTAGAACCAAAAAGTCATGTTTGAGCACATATTTTTTTCAAGTCCAAAATGGAAAAAAAGTCATACATTAGGCTTAGTGTTTTTCTAAATCCTGAGATGAGAGAAAAAGTTCTATGAGTCCATGTTACAGTCAAATATGACAAAACAGTTTGCACTAGCATGTTGTTCAGCCTGTTTAACATCCAAAAAGTCATGTTTGAGCATATATTTTTTTAAAGTCCAAAATGGAAAGAAAGTCATACATTAGGCTTAGTGTTTTTTTCAAATCCTTAGATGAGAGAAAAAGGTCTATAAGTCTTTTTTGTTTAGGTAAAAAATGACAAAACAGTTTGCACTAGCATGTTTTTCAGCCTGTTTAACATCCAAAAAGTCATGTTTGAGCACATATTTTTTTCAAGTCCAAAATGGAAAAAAAGTCATACATTAGCCTTAGTGTTTTTTTCAAATCCTGAGATGAGAGAAAAAGGTCTATAAGTCCATTTTTATGTCAAATATGACCAAACCGTCTGTACTAGCATGTTTTTCAGCCTGTTTTAGACCGAAAAAGTCATGTTTGAGCACATATTTTTTTCAAGTCCAAAATGGAAAAAAAGTCATACATTAGCCTTAGTGTTTTTTCAAATCCTTAGATGAGGGAAAAAGTCATTTTAAGTCTTTTTTAGGTACAAAATCACAAAGCCGTCTGCACTAGCATGTTTTTCAGCCTGTTTTAAACCCAAAAAGTCCTGTTTGAGCACATATTTCTTCTGATTCCAAAATGGAAAGAAAGTCATACATTAGCCTTAGTGTTTTTTTAAATCCTGAGATGAGAGAAAAAGTTCTATAAGTCCATGTTACAGTCAAATGTGACAAAACAGTTTGCACTAGCATGTTGTTCAGCCTGTTTTAGAACCAAAAAGTCATGTTTGAGCACATATGTTTTCTGAGTCCAAAATGAAAAAAAGTCATACATTAGCCTTAGTGTTTTGTTCAAATCCTGAGATGAGAGAAAAAGGTCTATAAGTCCATTTTTATGTCAAATATGACCAAACCGTCTGATCTAGCATGTTTTTCAGCCTGTTTTAGACCCAAAAAGTCATGTTTGAGCACATATTTTTTTCAAGTCCAAAATGGAAAAAAAGTCATACATATCCTTAATGTTTTTTTAAAATCCTGAGATGAGAGAAAAAGTCATACAAGTCTTTTTTGTTTAGGTAAAAAATGACAAAACCGTTTGCACTAGCATGTTTTTCAGCCTGTTTTAGACCCAAAAAGTCATGTTTGAGCACATATTTTTTTCAAGTCCAAAATGGAATGAGAGAATTAGATGAGGGAAAAAGTCATATAATTCTTTTTTTAGGTAAAAGATGACAAAACAGTTTGCACTAGCATGTTTTCAGCCTGTTTTAGACCCAAAAAGTCATGTTTGAGCACATATTTTTTTCAAGTCCAAAATGGGAAAGTCATACATTAGCCTTAGTGTTTTTTTCAAATCCTGAGATGAGAGAAAAAGGTCTATAAGTCAATTTTTATGTCAAATATGACCAAACTGTCTGCACTAGCATGTTTTTCAGCCTGTTTTAGACCCAAAAAGTCATGTTTGAGCGCATATTTTTTTCAAGTCCAAAATGGAAAAAAAGTCATACATTAGCCTTAGTGTTTTTCTAAATCCTGAGCTGAGAGAAAAAGTCATATAAGTCTTTCTTTTTAGGTAAAAAATGACAAAACAGTTTGCACTAGCATGTTTTTCAGCCTGTTTTAGACCCAAAAAGTCATGTTTGAGCACATATTTTTTTCAATTCCAAAATGGAATGAGGGAATTAGATGAGGGAAAAAGTCATATAATTCTTTTTTTAGGTAAAAGATGACAAAACAGTTTGCAAAAGCATGTTTTTGGGCCTGTTTAACATCCAAAAAGTCGTGTTTTAGCACATATTTTTTTAAAGTCCAAAATGGAAAGAAAGCCATACATTAGGCTTAGTGTTTTTTTCAAATCCTTAGATGAGAGAAAAAGGTCTATAAGTCCATTTTTATGTCAAATATGACCAAACCGTCTGTACTAGCATGTTTTTCAGCCTGTTTTAGACCAAAAAAGTCATGTTTGAGCACATATTTTTTTCCAAGTCCAAAATGGAAAAAAAGTCATACATTAGCCTTAGTGTTTTTCTAAATCCTGAGATGAGAGAAAAAGTTCTATAAGTCCATGTTACAGTCAAATATGACAAAACAGTTTGCACTAGCATGTTGTTCAGCCTGTTTTAGAACCAAAAAGTCATGTTTGAGCACATATTTTTTTCAAGTCCAAAATGGAAAAAAAGTCATACATTAGCCTTAGTGTTTTTCTAAATCCTGAGATGAGAGAAAAAGTTCTATAAGTCCATGTTACAATCAAATATGACAAAACAGTTTGCACTAGCATGTTGTTCAGCCTGTTTAACATCCAAAAAGTCATGTTTGAGCACATATTTTTTTCAAGTCCAAATGGAAAAAAAGTCATACATTAGCCTTAGTGTTTTTTTCAAATCCTTAGATGAGAGAAAAATGCTTTATAGTCAATTATTAAGTTTTATATGACCAAACGGTCTGCACTAGCATGTTGTTCAGCCTGTTTTAGAACCAAAAAGTCATGTTTGAGCACATATTTTTTTCAAGTCCAAAATGGAAAAAAAGTCATACATTAGCCTTAGTGTTTTTTTCAAATCCTGAGATGAGAGAAAAAGGTCTACAAGTTCATGTTACAGTCAAATATGACAAAACAGTTTGCACTAGCATGTTGTTCAGCCTGTTTTAGAACCAAAAAGTCATGTTTGAGCACATATTTTTTTCAAGTCCAAATGGAAAAAAAGTCATACATTAGCCTTAGTGTTTTTTTCAAATCCTTAGATGAGAGAAAAATGCTTTATAGTCAATTATTAAGTTTTATATGACCAAACGGTCTGCACTAGCATGTTGTTCAGCCTGTTTTAGAACCAAAAAGTCATGTTTGAGTACATATTTTTTTCAAGTCCAAAATGGAAAAAAAGTCATACATTAGCCTTAGTGTTTTTCTAAATCCTGAGATGAGAGAAAAAGTTCTATGAGTCCATGTTACAGTCAAATATGACAAAACAGTTTGCACTAGCATGTTGTTCAGCCTGTTTTAGAACCAAAAAGTCGTGTTTGTGCACATATTTTTTTCAAGTCCAAAATGGAAAAAAAGTCATACATTAGCCTTAGTGTTTTTCTAAATCCTGAGATGAGAGAAAAAGTTCTATGAGTCCATGTTACAGTCAAATATGACAAAACAGTTTGCACTAGCATGTTGTTCAGCCTGTTTAACATCCAAAAAGTCATGTTTGAGCATATATTTTTTTCAAGTCCAAATGGAAAAAAAGTCATACATTAGCCTTAGTGTTTTTCTAAATCCTTAGATGAGAGAAAAAGGTCTATAAGTCTTTTTTGTTTAGGTAAAAAATGACAAAACAGTTTGCACTAGCATGTTTTTCAGCCTGTTTTAGACCCAAAAAGTCATGTTTGAGCACATATTTTTTTAAAGTCCAAAATGGAAAGAAAGTCATACATTAGGCTTAGTGTTTTTTTCAAATCCTTAGATGAGAGAAAAAGGTCTATAAGTCCATTTTTATGTCAAATATGACCAAACCGTCTGTACTAGCATGTTTTTCAGCCTGTTTTAGACCGAAAAAGTCATGTTTGAGCACATATTTTTTTCAAGTCCAAAATGGAAAAAAAGTCATACATTAGCCTTAGTGTTTTTTCAAATCCTTAGATGAGGGAAAAAGTCATTTAAGTCTTTTTTTAGGTAAAAAATCACAAAACCGTCTGCACTAGCATGTTTTTCAGCCTGTTTTAGACCCAAAAAGTCATGTTTGAGCACATATTTTTTTCAAGTCCAAAATGGAAAAAAAGTCATACATTAGCCTTAGTGTTTTTCTAAATCCTGAGATGAGAGAAAAAGTTCTATAAGTCCATGTTACAGTCAAATATGACAAAACAGTTTGCACTAGCATGTTGTTCAGCCTGTTTTAGAACCAAAAAGTCGTGTTTGAGCACATATTTTTTCTGAGTCCAAAATGAAAAAAAGTCATACATTAGCCTTAGTGTTTTGTTCAAATCCTGAGATGAGAGAAAAAGGTCTATAAGTCCATTTTTATGTCAAATATGACCAAACCGTCTGATCTAGCATGTTTTTCAGCCTGTTTTAGACCCAAAAAGTCATGTTTGAGCACAAATTTTTTTAAAGTCCAAAATGAAAAAAGTCATACATTAGCCTTAGTGTTTTTTTCAAATCCTGAGATGAGAGAAAAAGGTCTATAAGTCTTTTTTGTTTAGGTAAAAAATGACAAAACAGTTTGCACTAGCATGTTTTTCAGCCTGTTTTAGACCCAAAAAGTCATGTTTGAGCACATATTTTTTTCAAGTCCAAAATGGAATGAGAGAATTAGATGAGGGAAAAAGTCATATAATTCTTTTTTTAGGTAAAAGATGACAAAACAGTTTGCACAAGCATGTTTTTGGGCCTGTTTAACATCCAAAAAGTCGTGTTTGAGCACATATTTTTTTCAAGTCCAAAATGAAAAAAAAGTCATACATTAGCCTTATTGTTTTGTTCAGATCCTGAGACGAGAGAAAAAGGTCTATAAGTCAATTTTTATGTCAAATATGACCGAACAGTCTGCACTAGCATGTTTTTCAGCCTGTTCTAGACCCAAAAAGTCATGTTTGAGCACATATTTTTTTCAAGTCCAAAATGAAAAAAAGTCATACATTAGCCTTAGTGTTTTTTTCAAATCCTGAGATGAGAGAAAAAGGTCTATAAGTCTTTTTTGTTTAGGTAAAAAATGACAAAACAGTTTGCACTAGCATGTTTTTCAGCCTGTTTTAGACCCAAAAAGTCATGTTTGAGCACATATTTTTTTCAATTCCAAAATGGAATGAGGGAATTAGATGAGGGAAAAAGTCATATAATTCTTTTTTTAGGTAAAAGATGACAAAACAGTTTGCACAAGCATGTTTTTGGGCCTGTTTAACATCCAAAAGTCATGTTTTTAGCACATATTTTTTTCAAGTCCAAAATGGAAAGAAAGCCATACATTAGGCTTAGTGTTTTTTTCAAATCCTTAGATGAGAGAAAAAGGTCTATAAGTCCATTTTTATGTCAAATATGACCAAACCGTCTGTACTAGCATGTTTTTCAGCCTGTTTTAGACCGAAAAAGTCATGTTTGAGCACATATTTTTTTCCAAGTCCAAAATGGAAAAAAAGTCATACATTAGCCTTAGTGTTTTTCTAAATCCTGAGATGAGAGAAAAAGTTCTATAAGTCCATGTTACAGTCAAATATGACAAAACAGTTTGCACTAGCATGTTGTTCAGCCTGTTTTAGAACCAAAAAGTCGTGTTTGTGCACATATTTTTTTCAAGTCCAAAATGGAAAAAAAGTCATACATTAGCCTTAGTGTTTTTCTAAATCCTTAGATGAGAGAAAAATGCTTTATAGTCAATTATTAAGTTTTATATGACCAAACGGTCTGCACTAGCATGTTGTTCAGCCTGTTTTAGAACCAAAAAGTCATGTTTGAGCACATATTTTTTTCAATTCCAAAATGGAATGAGGGAATTAGATGAGGGAAAAAGTCATATAATTCTTTTTTTAGGTAAAAGATGACAAAACAGTTTGCACAAGCATGTTTTTGGGCCTGTTTGACATCCAAAAAGTCGTGTTTGAGCACATATTTTTTTCAAGTCCAAAATGGAAAAAAAGTCATATGTTAGCCTTAGTGTTTTTTTCAAATCCTGAGCTGAGAGAAAAAGTTCTATAAGTCAATTTTTATGTCAAATATGACAAAACAGTTTGCACTAGCATGTTGTTCAGCCTGTTTTAGAGCCAAAAAGTCATGTTTGAGCACATATGTTTTCTGATTTCAAAATGGAAAGAAAGTCATACATTAGCCTTAGTGTTTTTTTCAAATCCTTAGATGAGGGGAAAAGTCATATAAATCTTTTTTTAGGTAAAAAATCACAAAACCGTCTGCACTAGCATGTTTTTCAGCCTGTTTTACACCCAAAAAGTCGTGTTTGAGCACATATTTTTTTCAAGTCCAAAATGGAAAGAAAGTCATACATTAGCCTTAGTGTTTTTTCAAATCCTTAGATGAGGGAAAAAGTCATTTAAGTCTTTTTTTAGGTAAAAAATCACAAAACCGTCTGCACTAGCATGTTTTTCAGCCTGTTTTAGACCCAAAAAAGTCATGTTTGAGCACATATTTTTTTCAAGTCCAAAATGGAAAAAAAATCATACATTAGCCTTAGTGTTTTTCTAAAACCTGAGATGAGAGAAAAAGTCCTATAAGTCCATGTTACAGTCAAATATGACAAAACAGTTTGCACTAGCATGTTGTTCAGCCTGTTTTAGAACCAAAAAGTCGTGTTTGTGCACATATTTTTTTCAAGTCCAAAATGGAAAAAAAGTCATACATTAGCCTTAGTGTTTTTTCAAATCCTTAGATGAGGGAAAAAGTCATTTAAGTCTTTTTTTAGGTAAAAAATCACAAAACCGTCTGCACTAGCATGTTTTTCAGCCTGTTTTAGACCCAAAAAGTCATGTTTGAGCACATATTTTTTTCAAGTCCAAAATGGAAAAAAAGTCATACATTAGCCTTAGTGTTTTTCTAAATCCTGAGATGAGAGAAAAAGTTCTATAAGTCCATGTTACAGTCAAATATGACAAAACAGTTTGCACTAGCATGTTGTTCAGCCTGTTTTAGACCCAAACAGTCATGTTTGAGCACATATTTTTTTCAAGTCCAAAATGGAAAAAAAGTCATACATTAGCCTTAGTGTTTTTCTAAATCCTGAGATGAGAGAAAAAGTTCTTTAAGTCCATGTTACAGTCAAATATGACAAAACAGTTTGCACTAGCATGTTTTTCAGCCTGTTTTAGACCGAAAAAGTCATGTTTGAGCACATATTTTTTTCAAGTCCAAAATGGAAAAAAAGTCATACATTAGCCTTAGTGTTTTTCTAAATCCTGAGATGAGAGAAAAAGTTCTATAAGTCGATGTTACAGTCAAATATGACAAACAGTTTGCACTAGCATGTTGTTCAGCCTGTTTAACATCCAAAAAGTCATGTTTGAGCACATATTTTTTTCAAGTCCAAAATGGAAAGAAAGTCATACATTAGCCTTAGTGTTTTTTCAAATCCTTAGATGAGGGAAAAAAGTCATATAAGTCTTTCTTTTTAGGTAAAAAATGACAAAACCGTCTGCACTAGCATGTTTTTCAGCCTGTTTTAGACCCAAAAAGTCATGTTTGAGCACATATTTTTTTCAAGTCCAAAATGGAAAAAAAGTCATACATTAGCCTTAGTGTTTTTTTGAATCCTGAGATGAGAGAAAAGGGCCTTTAAGTCGATTTTCAAGTCAAAAATCACAAAACTGTCTACACTAGCACGTTTTTCAGCCTGTTTTTAAACACAAAAAGTCATGTTTGAGCACATATTTTTTCTGAGTCCAAAATGAAAAAAAAGTCATACATTAGCCTTAGTGTTTTTCTATATCCTGAGATGAGAGAAAAATGCTTAATAGTCAATTATTAAGTTTAATATGATTAAACCGTCTGCACTAGCATGTTTTTCAGCCTGTTTAACATCCAAAAAGTCATGTTTGAGCACATATTTTTTTCAAGTCCAAAATGGAAAAAAAGTCATACATTAGCCTTAGTGTTTTTCTAAATCCTGAGATGAGAGAAAAAGGTCTATAAGTCCATGTTACAGTCAAATATGACCAAACCGTCTGCACTAGCATGTTTTTCAGCCCGTTTAACATCCAAAAAGTCATGTTTGAGCACATATTTTTTCTGAGTCCAAAATGGAAAAAAAACAAGTCATACATTAGCCTTAGTGTTTTTTCAAATCCTTAGATGAGGGAAAAAGTCATATAATTCTTTTTTTAGGTAAAAGACGACAAAACAGTTTGCACAAGCATGTTTTTGGGCCTTTTTTAAATACAAAAAGTCATGTTTGAGCACATATTTTTTTCAAGTCCAAAATGGAAAAAAAGTCATACATTAGCCTTAGTGTTTTTTTCAAATCCTGAGATGAGAGAAAAAGTTCTATGAGTCCATGTTACAGTCAAATATGACAAAACCGTCTGCACTAGCATGTTTTTCAGCCTGTTTTAGAACCAAAAAGTCATGTTTGAGCACATATTTTTTTCAAGTCCAAAATCGAAAAAAAGTCATACATTAGCCTTAGTGTTTTTTTCAAATCCTGAGCTGAGAGAAAACGTTCTATAAGTCCATGTTACAGTCAAATATGACAAAACAGTTTGCACTAGCATGTTGTTCAGCCTGTTTCAGAAACAAAAAGTCATGTTTGAGCACATATTTTTTCTGAGTCCAAAATGAAAAAAAAGTCATACATTAGCCTTAGTGTTTTTCTAAATCCTGAGCTGAGAGAAAAATGCTTAATAGTCAATTATTAAGATCATTATGATTAAACAGTCTGCACTAGCATGTTGTTCAGCCTGTTTAACATCCAAAAAGTCATGTTTGAGCACATATTTTTTTCAAGTCCAAAATGGAAAAAAAGTCATACATTAGCCTTAGTGTTTTTCTAAATCCTAAGATGAGGGAAAAAGTTCTATAAGTCCATGTTACAGTCAAATATGACAAAACAGTTTGGACTAGCATGTTGTTCAGCCTGTTTTAGAACCAAAAAGTCGTGTTTGAGCACATATTTTTTTAAAGTCCAAAATGGAAAAAAAGTCATACATTAGCCTTAGTGTTTTTTTCAAATCCTGAGATGAGAGAAAAAGTTCTATAAGTCAATTTTTATGTCAAATATGACCAAACCGTCTGCACTAGCATGTTTTTCAGCCTGTTTAACATCCAATAAGTCATGTTTGAGCACATATTTTTTTCAAGTCCAAAATGGAAAAAAAGTCATACATTAGCCTTAGTGTTTTTCTAAATCCTGAGATGAGAGAAAAAGTTCTATGAGTCCATGTTACAGTCAAATATGACAAACAGTTTGCACTAGCATGTTGTTCAGCCTGTTTAACATCCAAAAAGTCATGTTTGAGCACATATTTTTTTCAAGTCCAAAATGGAAAGAAAGTCATACATTAGCCTTAGTGTTTTTTCAAATCCTTAGATGAGGGAAAAAGTCATTTAAGTCTTTTTTTAGGTAAAAAATCACAAAACCGTCTGCACTAGCATGTTTTTCAGCCTGTTTTAGACCCAAAAAGTCATGTTTGAGCACATATTTTTTTCAAGTCCAAAATGGAAAAAAAGTCATACATTAGCCTTAGTGTGTTTCTAAATCCTGAGCTGAGAGAAAAAGTTCTATAAGTCCATGTTACAGCCAAATATGACAAAACAGTTTGCACTAGCATGTTTTCAGCCTGTTTTAGACCCAAAAAGTCATGTTTGAGCACATATTTTTTTCAAGTCCAAAATGGAAAAAAAGTCATACATTAGCCTTAGTGTTTTTCTAAATCCTGAGATGAGAGAAAAAGTTCTTTAAGTCCATGTTACAGTCAAATATGACAAAACAGTTTGCACTAGCATGTTTTTCAGCCTGTTTTAGACCGAAAAAGTCATGTTTGAGCACATATTTTTTTCAAGTCCAAAATGGAAAAAAAGTCATACATTAGCCTTAGTGTTTTTCTAAATCCTGAGATGAGAGAAAAAGTTCTATAAGTCGATGTTACAGTCAAATATGACAAACAGTTTGCACTAGCATGTTGTTCAGCCTGTTTAACATCCAAAAAGTCATGTTTGAGCACATATTTTTTTCAAGTCCAAAATGGAAAGAAAGTCATACATTAGCCTTAGTGTTTTTTCAAATCCTTAGATGAGGGAAAAAGTCATTTAAGTCTTTTTTTAGGTAAAAAGAATCACAAAACCGTCTGCACTAGCATGTTTTTCAGCCTGTTTTAGACCCAAAAAGTCATGTTTGAGCACATATTTTTTTCAAGTCCAAAATGGAAAAAAAGTCATACATTAGCCTTAGTGTTTTTTTTAATCCTGAGATGAGAGAAAAAGGCCTATAAGTCGATTTTCAAGTCAAAAATCAAAAAATTGTCTACACTAGCACGTTTTTCAGCCTGTTTTTAAACCCAAAAAGTCATGTTTGAGCACATATTTTTTCTGATTCCAAAATGGAAAAAAAAAGTCATACATTAGCCTTAGTGTTTTTCTAAATCCTGAGCTGAGAGAAAAATGCTTAATAGTCAATTATTAAGTTTAATATGATTAATTTGTCTGCACCAGCATGTTTTTCAGCCTGTTTAACATCCAAAAAGTCATGTTTGAGCACATATTTTTTTCAAGTCCAAAATGGAAAAAAAGTCATACATTAGCCTTAGTGTTTTTCTAAATCCTGAGCTGGGAGAAAAATGCTTAATAGTCAATTATCAAGTTTAATATGATTAAACCGTCTCCACTAGCATGTTTTTCAGCCTGTTTAACATCCAAAAAGTTGTGTTTGAGCACATATTTTTTTCAAGTCCAAAATGGAAAAAAAGTCATACATTAGCCTTAGTGTTTTTCTAAATCCTAAGATGAGGGAAAAAGTTCTATAAGTCCATGTTACAGTCAAATATGACAAAACAGTTTGGACTAGCATGTTGTTCAGCCTGTTTTAGAACCAAAAAGTCGTGTTTGAGCACATATTTTTTTAAAGTCCAAAATGGAAAAAAAGTCATACATTAGCCTTAGTGTTTTTTTCAAATCCTGAGATGAGAGAAAAAGTTCTATAAGTCAATTTTTATGTCAAATATGACCAAACCGTCTGCACTAGCATGTTTTTCAGCCTGTTTAACATCCAATAAGTCATGTTTGAGCACATATTTTTTTCAAGTCCAAAATGGAAAAAAAGTCATACATTAGCCTTAGTGTTTTTCTAAATCCTGAGATGAGAGAAAAAGTTCTATGAGTCCATGTTACAGTCAAATATGACAAACAGTCTGCACTAGCATGTTGTTCAGCCTGTTTAACATCCAAAAAGTCATGTTTGAGCACATATTTTTTTCAAGTCCAAAATGGAAAGAAAGTCATACATTAGCCTTAGTGTTTTTTCAAATCCTTAGATGAGGGAAAAAGTCATTTAAGTCTTTTTTTAGGTAAAAAATCACAAAACCGTCTGCACTAGCATGTTTTTCAGCCTGTTTTAGACCCAAAAAGTCATGTTTGAGCACATATTTTTTTCAAGTCCAAAATGGAAAAAAAGTCATACATTAGCCTTAGTGTTTTTCTAAATCCTGAGATGAGAGAAAAAGTTCTATAAGTCCATGTTACAGTCAAATATGACAAAACAGTTTGCACTAGCATGTTGTTCAGCCTGTTTAGACCCAAACAGTCATGTTTGAGCACATATTTTTTTCAAGTCCAAAATGGAAAAAAAGTCATACATTAGCCTTAGTGTTTTTCTAAATCCTGAGATGAGAGAAAAAGTTCTTTAAGTCCATGTTACAGTCAAATATGACAAAACAGTTTGCACTAGCATGTTTTTCAGCCTGTTTTAGACCGAAAAAGTCATGTTTGAGCACATATTTTTTTCAAGTCCAAAATGGAAAAAAAGTCATACATTAGCCTTAGTGTTTTTCTAAATCCTGAGATGAGAGAAAAAGTTCTATAAGTCGATGTTACAGTCAAATATGACAAACAGTTTGCACTAGCATGTTGTTCAGCCTGTTTAACATCCAAAAAGTCATGTTTGAGCACATATTTTTTTCAAGTCCAAAATGGAAAGAAAGTCATACATTAGCCTTAGTGTTTTTTCAAATCCTTAGATGAGGGAAAAAGTCATTTAAGTCTTTTTTTAGGTAAAAAGAATCACAAAACCGTCTGCACTAGCATGTTTTTCAGCCTGTTTTAGACCCAAAAAGTCATGTTTGAGCACATATTTTTTTCAAATCCAAAATGGAAAAAAAGTCATACATTAGCCTTAGTGTTCTTTTGAATCCTGAGATGAGAGAAAAAGGCCTTTAAGTCGATTTTCAAGTCAAAAATCACAAAACCGTCTACACTAGCACGTTTTTCAGCCTGTTTTAAACCCAAAAAGTCCTGTTTGAGCACATATTTCTTCTGATTCCAAAATGGAAAGAAAGTCATACATTAGCCTTAGTGTTTTTTTAAATCCTGAGATGAGAGAAAAATGCTTAATAGTCAATTATTAAGTTTAATATGATTAATTTGTCTGCACCAGCATGTTTTTCAGCCTGTTTAACATCCAAAAAGTCATGTTTGAGCACATATTTTTTCAATTCCAAAATGGAAAGAAAGTCATACATTACCCTTCGTGTTTTTTTAAATCCTGAGATGAGAGAAAAAGGTCTATAAGTCCATGTTACAGTCAAATATGACCAAACCGTCTGCACTAGCATGTTTTTCAGCCTGTTTTAGAACCAAAAAGTCATGTTTGAGCACATATTTTTTCTAAGTCCAAAATGGAAAAAAAGTCATACATTAGCCTTAGTGTTTTTCCAAATCCTGAGCTGAGAGAAAAAGTTCTATAAGTCCATGTTACAGTCAAATGAGACAAAACACTTTGCACTAGCATGTTGTTCAGCCTGTTTTAGAACCAAAAAGTCATGTTTGAGCACATATTTTTTCTGAGTCCAAAATGAAAAAAAGTCATACATTAGCCTTAGTGTTTTTCTAAATCCTGAGCTGAGAGAAAAATGCTTAATAGTCAATTATTAAGATCATTATGATTAAACAGTCTGCACTAGCATGTTGTTCAGCCTGTTTTAGACCCAAAAAGTCATGTTTGAGCCCATATTTTTTTCAAGTCCAAAATGGAAAAAAAGTCATACATTAGCCTTAGTGTTTTTCTAAATCCTAAGATGAGGGAAAAAGTTCTATAAGTCCATGTTACAGTCAAATATGACAAAACAGTTTGGACTAGCATGTTGTTCAGCCTGTTTTAGAACCAAAAAGTCGTGTTTGAGCACATATTTTTTTAAAGTCCAAAATGGAAAAAAAGTCACACATTAGCCTTAGTGTTTTTTTCAAATCCTGAGATGAGAGAAAAAGTTCTATAAGTCAATTTTTATGTCAAATATGACCAAACCGTCTGCACTAGCATGTTTTTCAGCCTGTTTAACATCCAATAAGTCATGTTTGAGCACATATTTTTTTCAAGTCCAAAATGGAAAAAAAGTCATACATTAGCCTTAGTGTTTTTTTCAAATCCTGAGATGAGAGAAAAAGGTCTATAAGTCAATTTTTATGTCAAATATGACCAAACCGTCTGCACTAGCATGTTTTTCAGCCTGTTTAACATCCAAAAAGTCATGTTTGAGCACATATTTTTTCAATTCCAAAATGGAAAGAAAGTCATACATTAGCCTTAGTGTTTTTCTAAATCCTGAGCTGAGAGAAAAAGTTCTATAAGTCCATGTTATAATCAAATATGACAAAACAGTTTGCACTAGCATGTTGTTCAGCCTGTTTTAGAACCAAAAAGTCGTGTTTGAGCACATATTTTTTCTGAGTCCAAAATGAAAAAAAAGTCATACGTTGGCCTTAGTGTTTTTCTAAATCCTGAGCTGAGAGAAAAATGCTTAATAGTCAATTTTTAAGTTTAATATGATTGAATCATCTGCACTAGCATGTTTTTCAGCCTGTTTAACATCCAAAAACTCATGTTTGAGCACGTATTTTTTTCAAGTCCAAAATGGAAAAAAAGTCATACATTAGCCTTAGTGTTTTTTTTTAATCCTGAGATGAGAGAAAAAAGCCTATAAGTCGATTTTCAAGTCAAAAATCACAAAACCGTCTACACTACCACATTTTTCAGCCTGTTTTAAACCCAAAAAGTCATGTTTGAGCACATATTTTTTATGAGGCCAAAATGAAAAAAAAGTCATACATTAGCCTTAGTGTTTTTCTAAATCCTGAGATGAGAGAAAAAGGTCTATAAGTCAATTTTTATGTCAAATATGACCAAACCGTCTGAACTAGCAATTTTTTTCAGCCTGTTTTAGACCCAAAAAGTCGTGTTTGAGTGCATATTTTTTTCAAGTCCAAAATGGAAAGAAAGTCATACATTAGCCTTAGTGTTTTTTCAAATCCTGAGCTGAGAGAAAAAGGCTTATAAGTCGATTTTCAAGTCAAAAATAAAAAAATTGTCTACACTAGCACGTTTTTCAGCCTGTTTTTAAACCCAAAAAGTCATGTTCGAGCACATATTTTTTCTGATTCCAAAATGGAAAAAAAAAAAGTCATACATTAGCCTTAGTGTTTTTCTAAATCCTGAGCTGAGAGAAAAATGCTTAATAGTCAATTATTAAGTTTAATATGATTAATTTGTCTGCACCAGCATGTTTTTCAGCCTGTTTAACATCCAAAAAGTCATGTTTGAGCACATATTTTTTTCAAGTCCAAAATGGAAAAAAAGTCATACATTAGGCTTAGTGTTTTTTTCAAATCCTGAGATGAGAGAAAAAGGTCTATAAGTCAATTTTTATGTCAAATATGACCAACCCGTCTGCACTAGCATGTTTTTCAGCCTGTTTAACATCCAAAAAGTCGTGTTTGAGCACATATTTTTTCTGATTCCAAAATGGAAAAAAAACAAGTCATACATTAGCCTTAGTGTTTTTTCAAATCCTTAGATGAGGGAAAAAGTCATATAATTCTTTTTTTAGGTAAAAGATGACAAAACAATTTGCACAAGCATGTTTTTGGGCCTTTTTTAAATCCAAACAGTCATGTTTGAGCACATATTTTTTTCAAGTCCAAAATGGAAAAAAAGTCATACATTAGCCTTAGTGTTTTTCTAAATCCTGAGCTGAGAGAAAAATGCTTTATAGTCAATTATTAAGTTTAATATGACCAAACCGTCTGCACTAGCATGTTTTTCAGCCTGTTTAACATCCAAAAACTCATGTTTGAGCACGTATTTTTTTCAAGTCCAAAATGGAAAAAAAGTCATACATTAGCCTTAGTGTTTTTTCAAATCCTTAGATGAGGGAAAAAGTCATATAAGTCTTTTTTTAGGTAAAAAATCACAAAACCGTCTGCACTAGCATGTTTTTCAGCCTGTTTTAGACCCAAAAAGTCATGTTTGAGCACATATTTTTTTCAAGTCCAAAATGGAAAAAAAGTCATACATTAGCCTTAGTGTTTTTCTAAATCCTGAGATGAGAGAAAAAGTTCTATAAGTCCATGTTACAGTCAAATGTGACAAAACAGTTTGCACTAGCATGTTGTTCAGCCTGTTTTAGAACCAAAAAGTCATGTTTGAGCACATATTTTTTCTGAGTCCAAAATGAAAAAAAAGTCATACATTAGCCTTAGTGTTTTGTTCAAATCCTGAGATGAGAGAAAAAGTTCTATAAGTCAATTTTTATGTCAAATATGACCAAACCGTCTGCACTAGCATGTTTTTCAGCCTGTTTAACATCCAAAAAGTCGTGTTTGAGCACATATTTTTTTCAAGTCCAAAATGAAAAAAAGTCATACATTAGCCTTAGTGTTTTTTCAAATCCTTAGATGAGGGAAAAAGTCATATAATTCTTTTTCTAGGTAAAAGATGACAAAACAGTTTGCACAAGCATGTTTTTGGGCCTGTTTTAGACCCAAAAAGTCATGTTTGAGCACATATTTTTTTCAAGTCCAAAATGGAATGAGGAAATTAGATGAGGGAAAAAGTCATATAATTCTTTTTTTAGGTAAAAGATGACAAAACAGTTTGCACAAGCATGTTTTTGGGCCTGTTTAACATCCAAAAAGTCATGTTTGAGCACATATTTTTTCTAATTCCAAAATGGAAAGAAAGTAATACATTAGCCTTAGTGTTTTTCTAAATCCTGAGCTGAGAGAAAAAGTTCTATAATCCATGTTACAGTCAAATATGACAAAACAGTCTGCACTAGCATGTTGTTCAGCCTGTTTTAGACCCAAAAAGTCATGTTTGAGCACATATTTTTTTCAAGTCCAAAATGGAAAAAAAGTCATACATTAGCCTTAGTGTTTTTCTAAATCCTGAGCTGAGAGAAAAATGCTTAATAGTCAATTATTAAGTTTAATATGACCAAACCGTCTGCACTAGCATGTTTTTCAGCCTGTTTAACATCCAAAAAGTCGTGTTTGAGCACATATTTTTTTCAAGTCCAAAATGGAAAAAAAGTCATACATTAGCCTTAGTGTTTTTTTCAAATCCTGAGATGAGAGAAAAAGGTCTATAAGTCAATTTTTATGTCAAATATGACCAAACCGTCTGCACTAGCATGTTTTTCAGCCTGTTTTAGACCCAAAAAGTCATGTTTGAGCACATATTTTTTTCAAGTCCAAAATGGAAAAAAAGTCATACATTAGGCTTAGTGTTTTTCTAAATCCTGAGATGAGAGAAAAAGTTCTATAAGTCCATGTTACAGTCAAATATGACCAAACCGTCTGCACTAGCATGTTTTTCAGCCTGTTTAACATCCAAAAAGTCATGTTTGAGCACATATTTTTTCTAATTCCAAAATGGAAAGAAAGTCATACATTAGCCTTAGTGTTTTTCTAAATCCTGAGCTGAGAGAAAAAGTTCTATAAGTCCATGTTATAATCAAATATGACAAAACAGTTTGCACTAGCATGTTGTTCAGCCTGTTTTAGAAACAAAAAGTCATGTTTGAGCACATATTTTTTCTGAGTCCAAAATGAAAAAAAGTCATACATTAGCCTTAGTGTTTTTCTAAATCCTGAGCTGGGAGAAAAATGCTTAATAGTCAATTATCAAGTTTAATATGATTAAACCGTCTCCACTAGCATGTTTTTCAGCCTGTTTAACATCCAAAAAGTTGTGTTTGAGCACATATTTTTTTCAAGTCCAAAATGGAAAAAAAGTCATACATTAGGCTTAGTGTTTTTTCAAATCCTGAGATGAGAGAAAAAGGTCTATAAGTTCATGTTACAGTCAAATATGACAAAACAGTTTGTACTAGCATGTTGTTCAGCCTGTTTTAGAGCCAAAAAGTCATGTTTGACACATATTTTCTCTGAGTCCAAAATGAAAAAAAAGTCATACATTAGCCTTAGTGTTTTTTTCAATCCTTAGATGAGAGAAAAAGGTCTATACGTCAATTTTTATGTCAAATATGACAGAACAGTCTGCACTAGCATGTTGTTCAGTCTGTTTTAGAGCCAAAAAGTCATGTTTGAGCACATATTTTTTCTGATTTCAAAATGGAAAGAAAGTCATACATTAGCCTTAGTGTTTTTTTCAAATCCTTAGATGAGGGGAAAAATCATATAAATCTTTTTTTAGGTAAAAAAATCACAAAACCGTCTGCACTAGCATGTTTTTCAGCCTGTTTTAGACCAAAAAGTCATGTTTGAGCACATATTTTTTCTGAGTCCAAAATTGAAAAAAGTCATACATTAAGCTTAGTGTTTTTCTAAATCCTGAGAAGAGAGAAAAAGGCTTATAAGTCCATTTTCAAGTCAAAAATCACAAAACCGTCTGCACTAGCATGTTTTTCAGCCTGTTTTAAACCCAAAAAGTCACGTTTGAGCGTGATTTTTTTCTGAGTCCAAAATGGAAAAAAAGTCATACATTAGCCTTAGTGTTTTTCTAAATCCTGAGCTGGGAGAAAAAGTTCTATAAGTAAATTTTTATGTCAAATATGATTAAACCGTCTGCACTAGCATGTTTTTCAGCCTGTTTTAGACCCAAAAAGTCATGTTTGAGCACATTTTTTTTCTGAGTCCAAAAATGGAAAAAAGTCACATGTTAGCCTTGGTGTTTTCTCAAATCCTGAGATGAGAGAAAAAAGCTTAATAGTCAATAATTAAGTTTAATATGATCAAACAGTCTGCACTAGCATGTTTTTCAGCCTGTTATGAACCCAAAAAGTCATGTTTGAGCACAAATTTTAAAATTAAAAGTATAAGTTCTTTTTTATAATCCTGACGTGAAGGAAAAAAGCCTAAAACTCATTTTTAGGTCAAATATGACCAAATCTTCTGCACCAGAGCGTCGAAGATCCAACAAGTTTTAGTATATTTTTTTGGGTCAGAACGAGCAAAAATCGTGTGTTTTTTTTGTCATTCATGTATTCCTGCCTGTTTAGAACCAAAATCTGTGCTCAGGTGTACTTCAGATTGTTTGTTTAGTAATTATTGAAAATGGAAAACTGTCTCATAATGTGCCCATTGAACTTCAATGATCTCTGCCATCCTTCTGCACATATATACAGATCCATAAACCTCACCTTTCTGTTTCTGTCCTTGTATTATGACTGTGTTATTGCTCACACATGCACAGCTGAAACATATTTCTGTTTGAGAAAGATTAAAAGTGTGTTCAGCAGAAAATAAGACCTTTAAACAACAATAAAAACAGTGTGGGAGTGAAAGGAAAAGAGTATTTTCTTTTAAAGGTCACACAGAGCATTCATGTTAGTGTTTGATATCCACGTTCCTCTCAGGTGGAGTCCAGTTACATCAGTTACCTGTCCTTCAATCACCTCTCATTCACCTGTGCTGTCGACAAACCGAGCACGTTTTTCTCCACAGAAGTTTGCGTGTCGTCCCTCACACTGATTTAATTTGTCGGTCCTCACAAAGATGCTGCTCCCACAGCTTGTCTGGTGTCTGCAGCACAGAAAGCACGGCTCCCGGGGATTCATTCCTGCACCATCGAGGAAGAACTGGTTTGGTGGCTCTGCCTCTTATTGTGTAAATTCACTTTATGTGGTGTCAAGAATGTGCTACCCATAAGGCTTTGCTCCGCTGTGTCAAAGCGCCAAGGCTGAGGGTGTGCAAACTCTGCACTGCATGGGAATAATAAAAAGACAATAGCATGGACTTTGGAAAAGCAGGGTGAGGCAGAATCATCAGGTGTTTTTTAGATGTGTTTATTTTCTGATCATTGCAGTGACGTGTTGCATTAATGTAGAAATATATCATTCTTTAGGGAGCTGTACTCCCCTAACATGAAATGTGACACAGCCAGTATCAAACAATCGTGAAATGAGAGGACGTGAAATATAAAAGCATTTGACATAGAAAACAAAGCAAAGAACAAACTAGAGTCAAATTCAGAGTATAAATCGCTCCTGATGTGGAGCTTTGGTTAGGTTTCACCTCCTCTCCTCAGCTCGGCTAAATCTGCTCCTGATCATGAAGAGTTAAAGCAGAGCGAATTATACTCTAAATCAACAGACCTGTTTCATTTATGGCCACAAGAGAACACTTGTATAAATATAATCCTAGCAGTTTGGTAAGTGACATTGTAACCAGCCAAGCATTTACCAGTGGATATAAATACAGACGTTTATATAAATAACATTCACTCAGAGATTAGACTGTGATCAGCGAACCCTCGACCCAAAGCAATCAGGAGGTGATCAGAAATACACAAACAAAAGCTGGACGTCTGCAGCTCCCTCCTACTCTACAGCTGCTCTCTCTTCTCGATAGGTCAGAGATCACCAACTGGAGGCCCCATAGCTTTGTGCATGGCCCCCGTATGATTATCTAATTTAGAAACATACCCAGGGTAAGTTTTGTGGTGGTTTCAAAGGCGTCTTTCTGCAGTTAAATCACCAAATTTTCTTTGACTGAAACTGTTTAATCAGACATGACTCCATATGAAAACTGTTTAACATGAGCTCACCTGTGATCTCAAATTTAAAAGCAAAGAAAAAGGACACTGGAGCCAAACAAACAGCTGGAAAATCTGAAAGTCCACCACAGTAGTAGCTAGAGTATCTCCTTGTAGGTTGCAGCAGTATGGGTGATAAGGACTGATCTCACTTTTAAAGGCAAAGGAATGCAAACAGCTCTGAGGAAATCCAACTATGTTACTCGCAAATATTTAAAGATGCTATGAGGAGTTTCTAAGTAATTCCAAAAAAGTCTCCCTTTTAGATATATGCTTGATGGAAATACACACTTTACGATGAGTTTTATAGCATCTAAATAGGTTATCTATAAAGTCAAAGAAAAGCTGCTGGTCAGTCAAGGAGGGGAAGCTCATTTATTCCGGCCTACATCATAAATTTGCTCCGGTGGAGGGTTATACTTCAAGATCGCTGATTGGCTCATTTCACTGTCAATCAAAAAGGGATTGGGCCTCAGACAGATCATCCAATCATCATGCAGAAGCCGAGCGTCCAGGCCAGCCCACTGCCTCATAGACCCCCAGAGACGCTGAGCATCGATGGGCGGGACAAAGCCCAGCGTTTATCCAATGACCGTCCAGTTTCCACAGTGGAACAACCCACTCTACGCTTCCCCATCGAAGTCAGAAGACGCTCAGCGTCCGACTGTGTTAAAGCACTGAGGGGGATGAATGAGAAGGAAGTCGCTCCAGTTACCTGTGATAAGTAGCTGATTCTGAACAAAAGATGAAGGTATTCTAGAGCATATTTAGTCACTGAAATGTACACACAGCAGGACATATCAACACTTTTTGGGGGGACATTTTGGGGGAAGCTGAGCTTCCCTTGCAGTCTTAGAGCAATCGCCACTGCTATAAATGCTATTCCTTATCTTCACGGTCGGGTCGGACAGGGCTGAACTGGCCTGGATACTCAACTTCAGGAACAAGACGATTAAAACTAGAGCAAATTTATATTATTCAGACACGTCTTAGAGCACCGGGCTGTAAGTAGACATATATAGCCAGCTACAAAACTACGATACTAAGTTTTCCAAAAATTGCTTGTTGTCACACATCAAAAACTACCGCTACGTAACTAGAAAGAGATACATTACCTCGTGGCTTTGCATCCTGTAAGTTGTTGAAAAAAGAAGTTGTAAATCAATGCAGAGTTCTGAGGAAGGTCCGAACTGCATTCATTAGCATCACAACAAACACACACTTTGGCTTGGGTCACGTCTTTACAACAGTCGCACATGCTCATGGGTAGCAGAGTCTCTATGTCGCCAGAAATAGATTCTCCTCATAGCACCTTTAACTAGATTTATTTTAGAGTCCAGCACTCATAACATATGTCAGGAAACAGCTGGCCCTTGGATAGATGTAGTTGATGACCCCCTGCTATAGGTCAACTATAGGCGAGGGGGGGGGGGGTCGTCATTCAGCTTTCTGCATTTCACACGAGCCAGCTCTGACTATTGGTGAAGTGGGACACAAACACAGTCCAGCCTAAAACCCAGAGGTGTGTAGTTTCAATATTTGCTCATGCTCAGTGCCGAGCACACCTTCCTGACATACCTGCAGCGAGGGCCTCGGCACACGTCCATGCCTGTCATTACTCACCTGGATCAGCGAGTGAGCAAATAAAAGCCACAGAGCCGTGATCAGGACTGTGTGAATCCTGTTTTTAAATCAGTTACTGTCACGTCAACATGAGCAGAATCTCTAGTAATTCAAAGGTGAAAGCTGCAGTAAGTGCTTCTCAGAATTGTTGGGACGAGAACAAACTCATATTTGTTTAGAGAAGAGTTTGAAACGAGGGACGTAAGCTGCTCCAAACATGGAGGAGCCCCCGGCTAAGTTTACTCATCAGGTTCAGTTAGAGCTCCCTGAGGGAGTTAAGCTAATCTACTTTGGCCTTGACTTTCCCACGGCTGCCTCTGAAATCACTTCATCAAGTTACTTTACTCTCTTGTTGGCAGCATTTTGCCAAACAGAAACGGTTAATATAGGATATAAAGTTTGTATTTGTATGTAAAATCCATCAAATAAATGTATAATCATCCCCATAAATTTTTGGTTTCCTTTTTATTAAGTTAGAAAAATCTTTTTATATCTATGTACCGTGGGTCTCCCCTCTGTGGAGGCTGACATAACAATCCACCATGTTGTCTACAGGTGGGTTTAAGGGACAAAAAGAGCGAAATGCAGATTTAAAAAACCTATAGGCATCATCTTAACTGACCTATAATCTATCAAAATAACAGTTAAGAATATGAATGACAAACCCTCACCTGGTAGCTGTTGTAAATGATGCCCTGTTCACGATCCTGTTTGGTCTTTATCGTCTCTTAGTGATGTGATGTTTTAGAAACAGACGGGCTCATTCCAACATCTGAACACTAGATGTCGCTAATATGCCGATTTCTACACACTGTACCTTTAAAACTAATAAAATCATGTCTCCAAAAGTCTGAAAAGTAACTTCATTTTTTATTTAATTTATTTTTCTGCTCTAAAGCAGGTTAATGAATGAGCCCTGCAGAGAGAGTTCAACTTTTGGGACAGCGCTGTGCTTGTCTGTGTCAATTCTCCCTCATTGACCAGTCAAACACAAAAAGGGGCAGGACCATTTGCTTTGTAAACAGTGGAGGCGTAAGTGAAACTGAGCTGACTCGTACTTACATGGGAACTCTCTCCTGGTCTGCAGCTTCTATCAGGACTATTTCTAGACTCTGTGTTTATGTTTTCCGAGAAATATTTTTGAGTAAAGGGACGCTGACGTCAACAGTCGTTAGCTTAATTAACATAACGAGTTGGCCCATTAAAACTTTTGGCTTCACCCTTCCATAGCCTGTGTGCTGTCCATTCTTATACAGCGTATGTACAAACTGGAGTAATGAAAAAAGCCATGTTCAGGTGCATTATGGGAAATGTAGGAGTTGTTATTGTGGCTAAAATCTTTTCGATGACTTTTTTAAAATCAACACATTTAATAAATGAATGTTTCTCTGCAGGATGGCCCTTTTTAAAATCTGAACCTTCTAGAAAAAACAAGCCTTGTGGTATTTTGTAGTGAGATGAGCATGCAAATGACCCAGCGGCCCACGTTTGACCCTATCATGCAAAAACCCAAGAGGGGGCGGGGTGCATTCACACGGGACATGTGGGACGATCAACATTAACAGGACGTTTCACAGTTGTGTCTAATACCGTGGGGTAAGGCCGGAGGATGTAAAGAAGATAGTAAGGCTGATTTCCAGATCATTCCGTTAAGATCTTCATGTTGTAGTCCTGACATGGGGGGGGGCTCCAGGAGTTCAGAGATGATTCAGGACTGGTGCTTAAAGATCCTTTCATGGCCCCGGCTCCCCCATCGCATCCCGTCTTTAGTTCATGAGGGCCATGGTGCTCTCCGGCTGGCCCCCGAATATCCCCGAGAAGAACTCCAGCGCCAGGCGAACGTGGATGGGCACGAAGACGTACGAGGTGTAGACGACCATGGCGATGGCGGAGAAGAGGACGGAGTTGAAGATGGACTTCTCCCACGGCTCCAGGACGTAGATCCCCGTGATGAGCAGGTACTGGTAGTAGAGCCAGGCCAGGTACTCCCTGCAGTTCTTGAAGTTCATGGTGTCGGTGGACTGGGACTAGACAGAAGCAAAGAAATGTTCAACAGTGATTAAACAGTCTGAAAACGTGGTCAGTGTTGGTTTAATAACCTGAGCAGGAGAAACAAAAGGCCACATGTTTGCTTTTTCATGTGGAATTCATGAAAAAGGAACCATTAAGTGAATCTAAAATCAATTTGAAATGGAGTGTAAGAACGTTTCGATTTGTTAATATAATATGAAACTTTTTTTTTTCTTTTGGAAAAAACTTAAAAATCAATTATTAGCTTAAATTATAGACAATGCCAATCAAGACTTTATAGTAATAACATAAAATTAACCTGAAATTTTCACTTTGTCTACAAATATCATGAAATGAATGTTTGATTCATTTTAAAGATCCACTTCAACACCATGTGAACAGAGAGGAAAACCACAAACCCTGCCTGTTAGTGACGGAGATAATTATATTAACTGTACGTGTTGATGACTACATTTTAAGACATTTATTGAACCTTGTAAAAATCTTTTTTTCACCTTAAAAAAGTGAACTCTTTTTCAAACTCCTCGCCTGACCATATTGTTATAAAACCTCTCTAATTTTGCTCTGCACCAATTTATAACAAAAGTCCTTTGCAGAGATAATGAAAAATTGTTTTATTATTCCTTTTTATAGTTTTAAAGCCACTCAAGCATCATTTTAAAGAGATATTCACAATAAAAAATGTTTTTTTTTTAGGTGAGGATGAAATTTTCTTATTATTCTGCCTTCTATCTTCATTTACTCTGTCCCAGTAACACACATACTGGCAATTACACATCTGGACAAATCTCTTAAGTGTTACTTTGTTATGACACCAAAATGATTCAAACAGACTTTGTGGTTGCAGAGATTCAGTCTTTTCTTTATGAGTATGCCCTTTCTGAGCAGAGGGCTTAAAAATGGACTGATTTAAATAATTTCTAAAGGGTTTTAACATGAAAATGGATTTAAAGTCTTTATTTTCATCTCTAATTCCATTGTAGATTCTCCCTGAAGTAATGATGGCCACTCGTTTCTCTTAACTTAGCTGATTGGTTTTTGCCATAATATTAATTCTAACAGTTGTCTAATAGGGCTGTGGGCTGTGCATCAGCCTGACTTCTGAACAACACAAATGATGGTCCAACCCCATTAATAAGGCAAGAAACTCCATTAATTAACCCTGGAAAGGCTCACCTGAGAAGAGAAAACCATTTCAGGTGACTACCTGTTGAAGCTCATAAAGAGAATGAAGAGTGTGCAAAGCAGTAATCAGAGCAAAGGGTGGATACTTTGAAGAAACTAGAATATAAGACATGTTTTCAGTTATTTCACACTTTTTTGTTAAGTACATAATTCCACGTGTTCATTCATAGATTTGATACCTACAGTGAGAATCTACAATGTAAATAGAGATGAAAATAAAGAAAACACATTGAGTGAGGAGATGTGTCCAAACTTTTGGTCTGTGCTGTATATTCATGTTTTGGACTGTAAAGACATAAACAAAAAGTATCATACATATAAATATATGTCTAAAAATATGTCTACAGGCTGACATCCTACCTAATGTTATGTAGGTCAACTATTAATGCATGGGCCTCAAAACCTGCTTCAAATCCAGTCTGAATGTTTCTGTGTGCAGGAGTCTGTGATGAGCAGGTATTTACTCCTCTCTGCTCTGCACGTCATCCTGAAGGAAAATCTGTGCATTGTGGAAAATGGTTCCTCTTATAGATGCTGTTTATTAATTAGCTGGTATGAGAATAAGTAACAACAGCCCACAGCGGAGCCCTGAGGGGGCAATCAAACAGGCCCTGAGGACCCGAGGGTCTTAAAGAAAGGCCGAGGAGAGCGAGCCGAGGGTCCCTGATGGACCTCAGCTCTTTAAGATCAGTCAGCACATGTTTCCACACACGGGACCCTGCACAGGTTTACTGTGAACGAGGTAATGAGCTGCAGTTTCCACTCCTATAGAGCATCTATACATCTACCTATACGTTAAACTCTACCGAAGACAAAGACAACAACATACTGGAACTAACTGAGGCAAAGTGGAAAAGTCCGCTGTGGTCATTGGTCCTGTTTACACGGAGACGCTGACACCAAAAACACAAAGTTTTTTCCTTTACGTATTCAAACTCAATCAAATGGAGACTCTAGAAATGAATGAAACTCTGCAGTGTGCATGCCAGTCCAGTAGGTGGCGATAGGTTGGTAGGTTTGCAGAGAAACAGCGCGGTGCTACAACACAAAGAAGGTAAACTTTTCACAAACAACAATGGCAAGTGGACGCAAGAATGCTGCGTTTAATTAACCTCAGAACTGGGAAGAGGGAGTGACGTCTTCTCCAAGTTATCAGTGTTCTAGTTACTAAGTCTGAAAAAAATCTACCAGGCTACAAGGGATGTAACGAAATTTTGCGAAATCAAAAAAGACGAAATAAAATTCAAAGACACGAAATAAAAGCACAAAATAAAAAACGCGCGCACACCACTGAGACGGATGATTTTTTACCAACCTCTCGCCTATCGTAGTAAAACACTCGCTTCAATATGGAGGAAGACGAGGTCGAGGAATTAGCTGACGCTCCTTCGTCAAATAAATCGGTTGTGTGGACCTATTTTGGCTTCCCATGTAAAAGACGAGAGAACGGTGAGAAGATTGCAAACAAAACAACAACCGTGTGCAAAATATGCCGCTACAGTTCACCGTATACTGCAGCAAGTACAACTGCCAACTACTTTGAACTGGAGACAGGCAGCAACTGTATGTTTGTGTAATTCTGCATAAAAAACAATATTTGATTTTTGCATCTACTGTTGAGTTGACAGAATTTGATCAGACTTGAAGATCAGAAGTATATGCACTGTTATAGGCTAAATATTATAGTTCACAGTTCAGACATTTATAGGTCTAAACTGCAGCTCTGAGGACTGCTATTTGTTTTTCTTTTCATTCAAGAATGTACTTATCCTGATTGTTACAACAACAAAGCACTTTTTATTGAGATTTTATGTTTGTATTTGCACTGTAGTCTAAATAAGGGGAAAAAACTACAGTTTTGTTTTTTTTTCAAAGACCATTTATTTTGTACTGATGCAGCAATATTTTTGTTTGTCTGCATTAGAAGAAAATGAAGAAAATGAGATTTATGCACAACTTCCTACTGTTGGGGATTTTCTATAATCTTTATTTTGTGTCGCGAGCCCTGTTTCGTATTTAGTATTGTTTCATGAGTTGACCATTTCGTTACACCCCTACAGGCTACTGTTTGCCATTGTTAGCACGTCCTGCGTTGTTGTTCACAAATACCACATGAAAAATGTAAATATCACTGTGACAGCATTTTTGCAAATGAAAGTTGAACAATACCATGTATACGGCTGATTTAGTGCTTCACACACTAGTGAGAAGTGCAGATAAATGGACATTACATGAGCTTAGTAACTGTTCACACTGGGGGCATCCATCTTCATTTGTCAACTCGGGGGTGGTGAGGATCCCACAAGTTCCCAGTAGGAAATTCTGAACTTGAGGTGCGTTCCAGTTGCAGTTTCCTACTTGGAACTCAGAAATTCCGATTTCCGACAACAACTGGAACGCACCGGAAGAGGCAGGAGTTTCTTGTCTGGACAACAAATCTGTCTGGATTACAAAGTGAGCACGGTAAGCAGCTCACATGTTAGTCTGTAGATGATGAAGCTGTTGTTGTTCCTGGTTTGTTTTGTTCCTGGTTTGCACAAATCTGTTTTCAAAGCTTTTCGCTCTGGACCCTGGCTTCAAAAGTTTGTAAAGTCAGGCACTCCAGTCACCTTTCTCACCTAAACGGGAGGTGAAAACACAATAAAAACTCTTTGTTTAGGCTGAAAACGGAGCTGTGTAATCACCACCTGAGTCCACGTCAGACTGTTTTTGGACATCATGGACGTGGTGTCCTCCAGATTAAAGAGGAAAAGGACCATCCAGACTGTTATCAGAGCAAAGGCCAAAAGACAGCATCTGTGATGGCATGGGGCGGTGCTAGTGCCCATGGCATGGGTAACCTGCACATCTGTGAAGGCTCCATTAATGGAAAGGTTTAGACATATGCTGCCTTATGTAAATCAAGTAAGAATGTGAAACAGTGAGTGTCCTCAATCCACAAACGCTGAGGTGATAAAACAGTGATAAACATGTCCCAGCTTTTCTGGAATGTGTAAATAAGTGAGTATTTGCTAAAAAAACAACAACAAAGTTGATCAGTTTGAACATTAAATATTAGCCCTTTTTCATTAGCCCTACTCTACTCTACTCAACTCTACCCTACTCTACTCTACTCTACTCGCCTTGTGCTGCTTTTCCATTAGCCCCAGTCGCCTGCCCAACAGGGTGCAGTTTCGCTGTAAGCAGCTGAGCGGCACTGCAGTGACGTCATTTTGAGCGCGACACAACAATCTGTGTCTTTTTGTCACAAACCGAGTAAAAAAGGAAAGCAGAAGAAGGCTGCAGGTGGTAAGAAGAAATACCCCTTGAGAAGCACAGGAGAGTTTTGGAAGCTATACAACAGAATGAAGCCGAGGACGAGAGCAATCCAGCTGCAAAGAAAAGACGTATGAGGGTAAGCTAATGGTAGCTACCACTAGCATGCTAGGTCGTCGCGCTCATGACTCATTGATGACGACATTGTCCGACCAATCAGTAGCCAGCAGTCGGTGACTTCATAGTATCGACTCAGCTCGCTTGGAACCAGAGCGGAGTAGGTACTAAAACTAGCTTGTTTTAGGAGGTACCAGGCTAGTGGAAACACGCTGCTAATCGAGTAGAGCCGAGTAGAGTAGGGCCAAGGCGTGCTAGTGGAAAAGGGCCATAAGTTGTCTTTTTGGTGTATTTAGCTGAATATGTGTGGAGAAAGATTCAAAAATCATTTTCTGTTTTTATTTATGTTTTACACAACGTCCCAACTTCACTGGAACTGGAAAAGGACCATCCAGACTGTTATCAGGGCAAAGGTCAAAAGACAGCATCTGTGATGGCATGGGTGGGTGTTAGTGCCCATGGCATGGGTAACCTGCACACCTGTGAAGGCAGCATTATAAGGCCCCTTAAATTCCATATTCAATAACGGTACAAGCATGGGGATAAATATCTGTAACAAAAGAGTAAATACACATTTGAATGTAAAATATATAGTGGCAGCACATCACAGCTTCATCCAACAGAGGGCGCTCTCATGCAGATTGAACATCAGACACATGACCTGAACCCACATTATGGGTTCTTCACTGTTGATGGAAAACTTAAACCAAAGACTGGGCTGTGAGTCGTTCACTCATTCGTCCTCCACATCAGATTTTTGGGCTAAACATCGGATTTCATCGCAGTTATACAGCTGAGTGCAGCGGTGCTTCATCAAGAGTTTAACCCATGTGACTGGGATTTTTTTTACCAGGGTCTTTACTGAAGGGGGGATAAGAGAGTTTCTGTTCTTTACTACCGAGGGCGGCAAAATAACCAAATACCTTCAGTCATATAAGTGTACGTTCGAAAACCGTTCAAGTTTGATTTTGAGGAAAACTGACAGCCTGAAAAGTAAATAAAGATTTAAGAGCAACATCTGCTCCAAGAGACTCCAGACCTGCCTCAGTAAAAATCAAATGTGAAGTAAAACAAAGGAGACGCTGGACTGTTGAGCAGCAAAAGACATAACGAGAGGAATGAGAGAGGATTACAATCTGTCCTCAGTTTGAATGTTAAATATCTTTTATTTTTAGTGAATTCAATTGATTTTAGGTCAAAAAGCAGTTGAAAGTCATTTGTTTACATTCCAGCTAAATTTAAATTGGGGGTTTTATCTTTATTTAACCAAATATACAAACTAATAAAGTTCACGATCTCTTTCTCAAGGGTGACCTGGCCCGGATGTCAGCAGTACAAATCATGAACAGCCTAATTAAAGAAACCAAAGTAATCAGAGTAAATATTGGCCTGGACTCTGTTTTGTCCACTCTGCACCTTTAATTGCTAATAATCTGTCCTCTGATTGGTCAGTTTTAGTTTAACACCTGTGGCCCCTCAGACTCAGAGATGATAAAATAACATGATCGGTTACAGTTCTCCAAAGATCTGACAGGGACAGAGCTGCGTGTTTATTTGAGGTTTACGTCGCCGCAGGCAAGAACAGATCCTGCTACACAGGTAGGGGGCGGGGCTAACAGGTGCGCTTCGATGCAGGTGCACTTGTGTGGCTTCTAGAAAATACTATGAGTCCAGGGGGGAAAGGTTATCTCAGTGTGGGAGTTTGGGGATGAAACAGAAAAACTTTGTTCGAGGATAAAAACAAACTAAATCAGGTTGATTTTTAAAGACAGATATTTTCAGGAAACTTTAACGATTACTTTCCCTTTTTGATTTTAATAAGAAAGGTTTCTGGATCAGAATATTAAAAGAAGCGTAAACTGAGTTATGGTTTTATCTGTAAATGCTGCACACGCACACGCATTTCCATGTTTAAGTCCATCATCAGTCCAGTCACGCGTTAAGGACCACACCAGTGGGTCTGGATCTCCTCCTGAGGCAGACTGGACCCACACTTTGACTCACCTCAGCCTCCTGAGCTCCTCTGGGCTCGCTGATGATGAAGGGGGTCGCAGGTCGAGCCGTCGGCAGCCGCCGCGTCGCTCCGCTCCGCGCTGCTGTGTGAGCGACTGAAGCTGCCTCACGAGCTTGTCCCCGGCCTATATGTAGTAGGTCATACACACTGTGGGAACTACGCCACACCCACTGCCCATGCCTGCCACTCACCTAGCTGTCGGACCAGGCAGGTGGAGGTGCAGAGACGGAGCGCGCGCAGGGTGGACGACGTTGCCGCAGAGACCGGAGGCGCACATGGAGCTGTGCGCGTGTTTTAGCCACGTTAGGTCCGCAGTGAGAGCAGCATCTTTAAACTTTCTTCAGCCTTTGTCGCATCCTTCTGCGCATCTGTCCCACCAGCGCCTCCTCCTCCTCCTCCTGCACCTCCTCCTCCTCCATGCTGCCGCAGACCCTCCGCGCCGCAGCGCCGCCTCTGACGCACACAGCAGCAGAAAAACAAGCGGAGGCAGCAAACGGAGCTGGACGGAGAGGTGGAGGTGGGGTGGGGGGGCAGATTAACTCCTGCAGGAGGACAGACACGAGAAACGACACAGCAGGAGCATTAAAGACAGAAATATTCACCAGGAAGTGAAATCATGTTCATTCATCACCAGTCTGAAGCTTCACCGCGTGTCTCTGAATAATAACAATAACAATAATAATAATAATAATAATAATAATATGATAATAACAATAACAAAATATTATTAATAACAATAATAAAATAATAATATGATGATGATACTAACAACAACAACAACAACAACAACAACAACAACAATAATAATAATAAAAGAATAATAATATGATGATAATACTAACAATAATAATAATAATAATAATAAAGTAGCCTATAGATGAATCTGCTGACAGAGAAAATCACTTCAGCAGAACACTAGTTAAGCGATGGAGCATGTTTTTAATCTGTGGGAGGAAACTGGAGCACACAGAGTGAACACACTCATGCACAGAGATCCTCCAAACTCCACACTGAAAGGCCCTGCTCAACCGGGGAGTTGAACCATCAACCCTTAGGCTGTGAAGCAGCAGCACTATCCGCTGCAGCAACACAATGACGCCATATTAAAATAACACTGCAAAAAGGTTTTTGTAAATTTTACAGTAATTTGCTGGCAACAAGAGACCAGTAAGTAAATGTCTCTATGGTAGCATTACTCTATTTTAAATTAATAGGAATATAATTGTATTTTCTATACCTGTTAATCTTCTGTCTCTCAGTTTACAAGCATTATTATCATATTTAAAAAAAGCATCCTCGCTGTTTTCCGTTAACAGTATCATTACTCTGCAACCTTTTAATGCATTTTAAATCACAGTAAACTTGCCATATTTTACCGATATAAAGATAACTTTAACTATTTTACAGACCATTAGTTAAAAAGTTATCATTTTATAAATAAGATAAATAAATAAATACATCATTGCTTTATCCAATGAAATACATTTACTCAATGGTTTTACCCAAACATTTAAAACATTACCCAAAAAATCTTACCTGCTACTGGTCTGTTTTCCTGGAAAAAAATATTTTTTTTCTCCTGATCCTTTACCATTTCCAATATTTACTTTATGCACATTTTATGGTAAACAACTAGACATGACAGTAAATGCTGTAAATTTTCTACAACAATCAGATTTTTTTCCTACAGGATTTTTTCATTTACAGTAATTTACCACATATCTGTTTACAGTAGGTAGCTGTAGTTTTACGGTAAAATGCTGTAAAGTTTACAAGAATCAGTTACAGTGTAGAGAAGCCCTCAGAGAGCACAGACCTCCACCAAGCAGCTCAGCTCAGCTGTGGCTTTTCCACAAACCCTGAAAAAGACACAAATCTGGATCAGCTGTTCCAGACTGAGCACAAACATGGAGGCTGTTACCATGAACACAATAGGTTTAAGGAACATCACTAATATTTTCATTTTATATGAATCATTGAATGTGGTCAATGGGATTTAACATTATCAAGTTCAAAGTTGTCTTTGTGACGTCAGTCTGGATCAGATCAGGATGAAATTTACCATGAAGATAGAGACATGGACGCCATATTATCCTGTAATACTGGAGGCAAAGCAGTTGAAAAATGGCAGAGATGTGAAAATTTTAAAACTCCGCTCAATGTTTCCCTAGGGGGTATTTTACATTTTGGGATTTTTTTGCAACCAGACTAATATATATATATCACCACCAAAATGTAATCATTTTTAAGTTGGGCCATTAGAAACATCTCCAGAAAATTTCAGCAGATCTGTCCAGTAGTTTTTCTTGCAGACAAACAAGCAAACAAACAACTAATTTTGGGAAAGTTGACATTTAAGTCAAACTTGTGATTAAAGCTGATATACAATTTTGTGATAAAAGTCAAAATACATTGTATGTCAACTTTATTCTTGACTTTTTGTCTCAACAGTTTAACTTTAATTTCATCATTTTGACTTTTATCACAGAATTGTATTTCCACTTTATTGTCCACATTTCAACTTTTATCTGAAATGTCGACTTTACACTCAGCCTGTTAGAATTATTTTACCACCTAAAGCTCTTCTGTAAACCAGGATCAGGCCTCAGTGCAGCTGAGTCTTTATTTGTGCCGTCCACACTCTGCTGACCTGCTCAGGTCCTGCACTCGTCATGCATTATTGATGTGTAAACATGGCCGAGGCGCCGAGCTGCACGGGTTTCTGCACGCCAGATCTTTAGGAACATTTTCCTCCTGACGGTTTCATAACCCACGGCCTCAGCAGATCCTGTTTTAACAGAAAACTGCCTCCACTGTTCAGGTGAGGCGTGAAGCCTCCTCTGACCTCACCTGGGCCACTGACCTGGAGCTCGTGGGCACGTTATGGGGGTGAAAAGTGGGTCAGCAGGAGGGCAGCGTGCTGGAAAACAGAGCTCCACACTCCCCCCCCCACTGAGGGACGCTCCTCGCTCACTTTCCCAAGTGGATCAGGTTTCAGGTAAGCAGCAGCTCAGGTGTGTGGAAAACAAGAGCGTCCTCGTCCTCAGAATATGAGACATGTCACACTAATGCGCTGTGATGCTACATTCCTCTGCAGCGTCCGGTTTCATAAAGCTTCAGATCTGCAGGTGAGCACCACCTGAGGACGAGACAGCGAGGAGCAGGCTAAAAAAACGTGTTCAGAGAGCGAATAAGTTCATGTCGGCTTATTTAGGAGGAAGTGATGCTCAGGAAAATATGAAATGTGCAGATATGTGACTCTTTGTGTGCACAGTCTTCATGTGAAAGAGGAATGCACATGTGGTGACGTCTGTTTCATCCTGAAACGCTCTGACTCTGTTTACACAGAGCTGCATGGAGGACAGTTTAGAAAACTCTCCACTCTGGAACCTGGTTTACAAAGTTTGTGGATTTAAGCACTCCAGAACCTGTCCCCATGAAAACAGGAAAGCAATGAAAACTCATCGGATTTGGCCGTATAAGGCTTCGTGTAAACGGTCCCTCACTCTTTGCTGATTTGTGTATTGATACAGATTATATTTTAGATTTATGTCATTCTGTTCATACCTGGGTAACAACATACTGATTCAATGTTTCTCCAGGATCTCATTCAGACATCCCACTGTGAGATATAACGAGAACAGCTGAGTAACTAAAATGAACTTAATAGGAGTCTGCACTGAATAAACAGGTTTAAAATGCTCTGGATAAAAGGATAAAGAGATAAAGAGCAATTTATTTAAATCATCTGGAGTACAGCACAGGCCAAAAGTTTGGACACACCTTCTCCTTCAATGGGTTTTCTTTATTTTCATCTCTATTTACATTGTACATTCACTGTAGGTATCAAAACTATGAATGAACACATGTGGAATTATGTTCTTAACAAAAAGTGTAAATAACTGAAAACATGTCTTATATTCTAGTTTCTTCAAAGTATCCACCCTTTGCTCTGATTACTGCTTTGCACACTCTCCATTCTCTTTATGAGCTTCAACAGGTAGTCACCTGAAATGGTTTTCTCTTCTCAGGTGAGCCTTTCCAGGGTTAATTAATGGAGTTTCTTGCCTTATTAATGGGGTTGGACCATCATTTGTGTTGTTCAGAAGTCAGGCTGATGCACAGCCCACAGCCCTATTAGACAACTGTTAGAATTAATATTATGGCAAAAACCAATCAGCTAAGTTAAGAGAAACAAGTGGACATCATTACTTCAGTGAGAATCTACAATGGAATTAGAGATGAAAATAAAGAAAACACATTGAATGAGAAGGTGTGTCCAAACTTTTGACCTTGGTGTGGTCACCTTGTTTTAAAGGTGTAGCATGTGGCATTGGCACATTTCATAGAACAGAAACTGAATATAGGAAGACCTGAAATTCTGTCTGCAGTTTCTCCTTTTTCTGTCTGCGCCGTTTTGTTTCTTTTAAAATATTATTACGGTTAATATTATTCTGTAAAACGTGAGCTTCATCATGACTGGTATTGTATTGTGAGGTAGCTGGAAAAACTATTTTGCATGATATTTGCCCTTTAGACTCTTTTCTGTGTGAACTGTCAATAATCAACGACTTTTAAGGCCATGAATGCTTTTCTTTGTTCATGTGTTTGAATAAAAGTGAATCAAACAAATACTTGAGATTATTATTAATGAGCCTGGATGTGTGTGTTTGCTTTTCTCCCGTCAGGGATGGATGGAGAGGGTGGAGCTGTTTGCACTCGAGCTGTGACTGAAATCAGTTGAACTAACTCCAGTTGATCCGAGGACGTCGGCTGAGCTTCCACCTGCAGCTCTTTGTCTTTGGGCCGCTGACGGGACATTTGAATGTGTCCTGTGTTATTCAAATGACAGCATTAAAGACCCCCCCCCACACACACACACACACAGCAGGGCTGCAGGTGAGTGTCACACACCTGTGTCACTGCCCCCTGCTGGAGCGGGGCGGACTGACAACAGGCCGAGCTAAAGAAGTCTGAGCTGTAATTAAATCATCATGAGGCTGTAGAGACACATTTATATAAAACTAACCTCTTTAAATGATCATTAATGAGTCCTGAGCCTGACGATGATCACAGCTGTGATAGTTTTGGAGCTGGATGGTCACCAGCCTCAAATCCAAACTTCTATACTTATTTTTGTCAGTGTTGTTGACTTTTCAATCTTTTAAAATTAGGGATTCACAATATTATTATATTAGGATTATTATGGATCTGCTGCTAACTTTAATTCTCACTTTAGTCCACTTGGGCCATGATGGAGGGATTCATGATTGGCTATATGGATTCATGTTTTTGGATGTAAATATTTGTATATATATTTATATGTGTATTTTTATATGTATCTCCTAGGCCTGTGCTCAAAATATCGATACGGCAAATTATCGTCACGCACTCCTTGGGTATACGTGTATCGATACAGATTCTACAGAATCGATTCCACCTCAATGAATATACTATACTATATACTGCATACTATATATTGGGGACAAACCTCCCACTGTTACTATGTGGTACAAAGAGATTTTTTCTGTGCTTCCACATGAGAGGATTACTGCAGTGCTAAAAGGCAATGAACAGTTATTTTTGATCATTGGCAACCACTCATGGACTACCTTCCTGAGGAGAGTTTTAATTCATTGTCCAAAGGATTTTCTTATTTGAGTTGGAAGCCCTGTGGACCAAATACAACCACCTGACATACCCATCCAGACTGAGGCTGGATTTAAATCTAGTGGACTTTGGCAGGTGGACATAGAATAATGAGCTGAAATGAACATGATATGGAAATGGGGTACTTAATGTCCTATTTTATTTTATTGTTAATCTTTTTTGCTTTTATTGTACTGTCTGTTTTGTTTCTTCCTTTCTCTTTATGGTAATGTCCATGTACATGTCCTTAACTGTTATATCATTCTAAAAATTCAATAAAATTGTTATTGAAAAAAAATATTATGAATGAATTTTGATGAATTCTTCAGGAAAAGTTGGTCATGACATTAAAAAGAAGCGATCTGATTTTGGTGTTGATTTGAATCCAGATGTGGATCCAGGATTTATCTAAAATGCAAAAGGGCAGGTTTCCACAAATCTGACAATAACTCACCCACAAAGCTGTGTATGAATTATTGATAGTTATATTTCTTTTGTTTTAACAAATGCATATAATAGTGCACATAGAGGATTACACAGAAACATTACAGCCATTCAAGGCTCTACTCTTAGAAATATTCTTTTTAGGATATTTTCACTGCAGATTAGGTCAGGTTTTCTCCATGCATAAACATTCTTTTGTTAAAATTAAATCCACCTGATAGAAGGTTTAATCATAAAAATTATTAGTGTAACAGTGAGGAGCTAAGAGACAGACTTTAAATTCAAGTGGTTCCTTCCTGTAATTTCTCATTGGCCCTAATACTCCTCTGTAATACAGATGTGTGAGTAAATATGGATATATTTTCATCTATATCTGAAAAAACATTAAAAAACTTTAAATTTGACCCCTGATGAAGTTTTTCAAAAGTCAGATTATGTGTCAGACCAGTGTGCATTATGAAGTGTTTTTTAATATACTGAACTTTTCTCTTTTTTTACACTTCAAATGATCCATGAAGAGGAAAATATTTAAAAAGTTCATTACTGTGAGTCTGAGCTGAGGATCAGATTAAAAAGTTTCTCTGTGATAAATTATCAAACCCAGTGTTTGGATTTCAGGTGTAACGAGTTACTTCACCACTCTGTTGATTTTATTAAGCATGAAATATGATTTATGATGTTCCAAATGTCCTCGTCCAGTTCTCCTGTGTCTGTCTGATCATGTGTCTCTCAGGCTGGGCTGTGATTGGTCAGTCCGTCATCATGTCGGCGCCCTCTCCTCCCGTGGCGTCAGACAGGCTCAGCTCCTCCAGCATCTCCGCCAGAGAGATCCTCGGAGCGCCGTCGTCGTCGGCGTCGCTCTCCACGGGAATCTTTGACGCATCTGGAAGCAAAACAACCTCACATCAGTTCATTAATTATCTATGACATCACCTAACGGACAGCAGCGGTGTCCAAACTGTGGCCTGGGAGCCAAATGCGTCCCGTCGTCAACTTCAATCGGCCTAAAAAGTCTAAAAACGAGATCGAATATTATCAGTTACACACCCATATAAGCCATTTTTACACACACCAAACACAACGTGAACACAAAGCAAATGAATGATCAAATATCCAAATCTGTTTCACTTTGATTCAAACTTGGGTTGATTTGTATGGATTTCTTTGAATGAGAAAATGTAGAGAGTTCTGCTTGATTTTCTCCAAAAAGAAACAAAATAATGTATTTATTTTATTTGGTTTTAATATATTTTTCTGAAAAACAGTCACAAACTGCCACAGATAAGCAGAAGAAGATAAAAACTGTAGTAATTGGGTGTAACGAACCCCAAAAGTGACATAAAAGTGAAATCTAAAGTTTGGTATATCAGAAATGTCAAATGGGACTAATGGAGCCAAACTGAGCCAAGATTGGGCCTGACCACTCTGTAGTAAAACCTCTCTAACTTTGCTCTGCATCACTTTATCAGACTCAAACTTGGCAGAAGTAATGTTCACATATTTTCACATTCATTCATAGAGTTCTAAAGCTGCAGCTGCATCATTACAAAGAGATATTCACAATAAAAGCTTGGTTTGACTTCTATCTTCATTTACTCTGTCCCAGTAACACATATACTGATAATTCACATCTGGACAAATCTCTCAAGTGTTACTTTATTATGACACCAGAATAATTCAAACAGACCTTGTGGTTGCAGAGATTCACTCTTTTCTTTATCAGTATGACATTTTTGAGCAGAAGGCTGAAAAAAGGGGCTGAACAGGTTAATTACTAACCCACAGACCTGATTTTTCAGATCTCAAACTTTTACAGCAGGTACGTCGCTGTGGCTCAGTCATAAAAATATTTAATGTTAAAAAAAAGTTTGGACACCACTAAATCAGCAGGCAGGGGGCCACAAGCAGCCCTTCCCTTTACTCAATGGGGCCAGACAATAATTTACAAAAAACAAATTAGAAATAGAAAAAAACACAACAGCTGCTAAATATGATTCATCATGAGAAACCAGGACATCCTACTTTAGAAGTTAGGATATGTAATAAAATATTCCTGCCTTAGATCGATGTACATGCTTTGTTTATTAAAAGCCATTAAATACTTACTTTGCTGTGATTGTATCTCTAAATATCTGTTGGGAGGCATTAAAATCTAATATATAGATTTAGTTACACCTACATTTGGAACTGGGAACATTCATTGTTTTATGTCATTAAAAAGAAGCTTAAATTGGCTTCAGTTCACTTTTAAATTGTGTTTGAGTTAAAATATATTAGGCATAATCCTTTAATGAAGCTTCATATTTACTTTTTTTCCTCACTGAGAAAGCCTCAAACTACGTCACAGTGTGGCCCTCATGCACTGGAAATAAATTCATGCAGCTCTCTCTGTAACTGGAGTTGCCCACCTCTGCTGTAAATGAATTTAATCTTCACATTTAAAGCAAAAACAACAGAAAATCAACACAGTGGTGAAAAGGCCGCTCACCTCTGAAGATGTTCACGTTCTTCCTCAGAGCCTCATCTTCCTCCAGGTCCTCCAGGAAGTCCTGATATTGTCTGGAGACAGAAAACAGGTCACAAATCAGAGGATGGAGGTGTTTTGGCAGACTGCGTTAGCTGTGAGTAAGTACCCAGAACAATGCCTCATATGGAAGTTTGACCTCCTCTGACGACGTGCTGAGCAGAAAAACACATTTCACCAGAGAGAGGGGAAGTCTGTTTGATTCAGGACTGGACTTTGGTGTTCCTGATTAATGAGGCTGGTTTATTTATTTATTTATTTCCCTCTTTGGCTGGTTTATTTACGATAACATAAAGCTAAGACATATGTAGACATGACTGTGTTCTACAGATCAGATAAACAACAGTGTAGTGACCACTTGTTTAAAAAACTCAATTAAAAAAATCAAAATATCAAACTGAAACTTTAACCAAACTTAATGGATCACTGATGCACCGTTGGGAGGTGATTAACAGGCAAAAGAAGTCTAGTTTCCAAAAGTTCTGCGATTTCCAATGGTTTATTTTTTGGCAAACAAAAGAACAAAGGAGATCACGGCTCCTGCTGCCTCTCTCACGCTGGTAAAAAACCATCGGCCCACCCCGGTGCATGCTGGCTGTCTGTCACCTACCTACCTAAATAACATCCGGTGCCCACAGTTTGTCATTACCAGACAAATAAAACTAATAATAATAATAATAAATATGCAAAACATCTAATTATAGTAAACAAATGACTAGCCAATATAAACATATATTTATATATTCAACCCCAAAACTCAAACTTAAATTTATTATAAGAAAGGAAAATGTAGCTAAATCTAAATACTAATACTTCAGATTACTTCCAAATTAAAATAAACCACTAAATACAAAATCAAAATAGCTCCAACAAACAGAACAGCACGGTGAAGCTAACACTAAGCTCCACAAAAATCTGTCAAACATAAAAACTGAAGACTGAACTTAAGTTACACTTCATTACTTATTCATCCTTCATGAAGTCCATGACTAAACTGTTTCTTTTATTTTGTTTTAATCATGTGGTTGAGCCTCCTTGATGATGTTGTGTTTTTGTATTTGTGCAGTTTCACTGTACACCACCAGGTGGAGCTACAGTTTTAAAAGCCAGGAGCTGCAGGCCTCTGCCTGGCTGTGCAGAGGAAACCCAAAACCATGGATCTGCTGCAGAATCTGGGGCCTCACTAATGAAAGAGCTGTTAGGAGTCCAAAGTAAAAGAGTTCCTGTGCCAAAGAGCCGGGATGTGGATAGTTAGAGAGATTAAGGAGTCAGTTTGACAGTTTTTACACCTCTAAAGAGTTAAATACACCTCAGAGTTTGTTCACAGGTGCATAAGTTTGTTTTTAAGGTCCATGCCCCGGTCTGTTGGACCATTTACATCATGTCTTTGGTGGCTTCAACCAAGGATTTCATTTTGGTTAATTAAAAAAAATACAAAATATGGAGGTAACCAGGCATGACCCATACACAGACCCTTCCCAAAAATTTGAATATCATGGAAAAGTTTATGTTAAACTTCCATAGATTATAGATTCAGGGCCCACAATTTAAACGATTTCAAGTATTTATTTTAGTTTTACATTATCTGGGCTTCCAGCTCATAAAACACATGAAAAAAAAGTTCTAATACTGTGAAGAAATCAGCCCAAACTATTTTGTTTGTTGTTGGTTCATTTGTCTTAGTTCGGTTCAATATTGGGAAAGCTGACTTTAGTTTGAGTTTAGTAGATGATTATTGTTCGACACTCAGTTTAAAACATTCATGTCCTGCAAAATTTGGGCTAATTTCTTCACAGTACTCTAATTTTTTGAAATCCTGTTTTCATGGATTTTATGAGCTGGAAGCCCAGATTACAGTATGTAAAACTAAACAAATTAATTCTTGAAATCATTTAAACTGAGGGCCCTGAATATATAATCTGTGGAAGTTTAACTTTTTAGATGAAACTATGGAAATAAATAAACTTTTCTATGATATTCTAATTTTTTGTAAAGGTCTGTATATGCCTCTGCAGCCCGGGTTTGAATCCAGCCTGTGTTCTGTCTGCAGAGTGTCCTCCCCTTCCCTCTCTATAGGCCTAAAAATGCCCCAAAAAAAATTCCTAAAAGAAAAAAAAAGAAAAAAAGAAAAAAGACAAATGTCTCTGTAAAGCATCAGCACCAGCTCTTTTTCTTTCCCCTCTGGAAACATTATGGTCTGGTGGGTGGAGCTACAGGAGGCTATGATAACGAGCTCTGCACTGATTGGCTGCCCATATAATATGTGATGCACGAAGGGAAGAGGAGTCACAGGCGGACTTTTAAAACAGGTATGAGCTGCATATTAACATCACTTTTTCAAAAATCAAACTCGACCAGTTTTCATACCTGCACCCAAATAATCAAAGATATTTGGTTAACGGTTATTGCCTTATGTTGGATGAAACAGTCCACTGCTCCAGCTGATGTGCTGCTACACACAATACTTTACATTTGAACATTTATTTTCTATTTGTTACGGATATTTATCCCCATATTCAAACAGAAATTTGAATATCAAATATAGGGAGACAGCCCTCTCCTGGTGACACCTTTTTAAAGTTTTCTCATGCTTTCAGTTTTTCATAATTTATTTCTTAATATATTTGTCTTCACTGTTTTTAACCTGGGTATCCCACCTTTTTCATGATGTGTTTTTAACTTGATTGTTTGTACGAGCAATAATGGGATATCTTGAATTTCCCTTCGGGGATCAATAAAGTATCTATCTATCTATCTATCTATCTATCTATCTATCTATCTATCTATCTATCTATCTATCTATCTATCTATCTATCTATCTATTACTTTGTTACAAGGTGTCCCAAACAAATGGACTAATTTATTTTTCACCAACTCAAATTCAAATCTAATAATCCTGGCTTCTGAGACCTTAAGTTTTTATCTCCTCCACGCTCAGCATCAGTATTTCAGCAGAGCGTTGATGGATGGCTGCATTAACGCAGCTCTGCTCACTTTATTCTTTTAAAAGACTGACCTAAAAGAGAAGTGCTGACCCCACAGCTCAGTGCATTATTGATGTTTTAATTTATTCACATGCACTCGTCTCCTACCTCTCGTCATCGCTGTCCATGCCCTCACGATCCCTCGCCATCTCCTGCAGCTTCCAGTTCCTGCGCCTCGCCCTCCTGCTGCGGTCGTAGCTCTTCTTGATCAGCACCTACGAGGTCACATTCAGGAGTCACGATTAAATAAACCACAACAAAAGGAGCTTCATCTGTGATAGCATGTAGGTGATGAAAGCTGGAGTCATTATTACACCTCCACCAGAGGGCAGCATGAGCCCAGTCTGAATCAGTGACTGCAGGAAGGTAAACCCAGGAGACGTTAGCAGCACCTTTACCAATAAATAAATAAATAATAATTAACCAATAAAGCACAAGAACAAGTCAGCAGGTTTATAAATAAATCCACTCAATGTAAGTCACTCTGGTGTTTAAGTTCTGAGGGTTAAAAGTCCTGATTTACTTTGTGTTCAGTCTCAGGTGTTCGTCTGATATCACTGCAGCACGGTGCTGTTTTCACCAGGCTCAAAGACAAACTGGCAGGTTTTAATCAAGAAATGTTTTTTTCCACAGACAATGAAATAAAACCTCACAGCAGTGATTTTCAAACTGTTTAGCCCAAACAACTCCTACAACCAGGTAAAAATCTAAAAGCACATCATGTTTACATCCATACAGAAAAGCCTTTAGTGCTACAGAGTGTTACCGCTCTGTTCATTCCTATTTTATCTGTCATAAAGTTTGGTAAGCAGCACGGTTACTCATGAAAAACTTTTAAAAATATTTAGACAAACCTAATCACAAATTCACAAATAAAAAAATAAGCTGCACAAACTTGGGCTTCATAGGTACTACTACTACCACTACTACTACTAATAATAATAATGATAATGATAATAATAATAATACCACATGATGTAAGGTTTAGACCTAATTTTACCTGTGGAAGGTTTCAAAAAGGTATTTTTTTAGCTTTACTCATTCCTTGGAAGTATTTCAGGCATGATTTAATGATTTTTTTAAGACATTAAATATCTTGTTTTTGTCAAAAAAGAAAAAAGAAAAGGTGGGGTGCTGGTCTGGTGGAGTGGCTAGCAACCAGGTACATCCCATGTGCACACTTCTGCCGGCACGGGTTCGGATAAAGCCTGTGACCAGTTTGCAGAGTGTCTTTCCTACTCTCTCACCACTTGAAAAGCCTATCCACTGTCTCTCTCCTATCAATAAAGGCACAAAATGCCCAAAAAATACATTAAAAAAAAAGAAATGGCAAATTACAGTGTGTGCATACATCTCCATCTCTCCATCTACAATTTTATACATATATATGTATATATATATATACATATATACACATATATATATATATATAGATATATAGATAGATATATATATATATAGGTATACACACACATATACACACACATATATATATAAATGTATATATATGTATATATATAGAAAGAGAGAGACATATATAGGCATATATATATATAATGTGTTATGCCATAGCAGCCCTACATTACCTTCTTTGTTAATTAAAAAACACTTTTTTGTTTCCATAATGGTTAATATCCCAGTATGAAGAAGCTCTTAAACCAAAATGATACAATTTTGAATCCCATATATAATCAGAATTGTTTTCTATGAATGTTCAAATCTACTGTTTTACAAAAAGAACACTGAAAATACTAAAAATTCAATAATATATAAATATATATATATATATATATATATATATATATATATATATATATATAAATATTTATATATACACATATATATATTATTATACATACATATATATATATATATTTATATACATATATATATTTATATATATATATACATACATATATATATATATATATATACATACATATATATATATATATATATATATACATATATATATATATATATATATACATACATATATATATATATATATATATATATATATATATATATATATATATATATATATATATATATATATATATATATATACATACATATAGTCTTAATAAAGATGTTAGATTACAGTCATTTTAAGGTTTTTTGTTTTAAGATGTTTTTGATAGAGTGCTTACATATCTGTTTTTTTGTTTTTTAATATTTAATTCCGTCCACACAAAGTCACAAAAGGCCTTAAACCTTCATACTTTGTTCTTGTGTTTTTGCATCGCCCTCGTCGTGCTAAGACCTTTAAACTGAAACTGTCTTCATTGTGGCAGAGGTGATTAATCAGATCTAAAGTTGGCCTTAAAGTCCTCCGGATGTTTCCTGGAGTCTTGAGTTCAGGCCCAGAGGTTCATATCTGTGACTCTTACCACATCAGGGACGTGGTGAGGGTTCATCTTATTCAGGAACTCATCGTTGATGTTGGAGTTGGCAAAGTCGAACCTGCAGGGCGACATAAATAAATATATGTCTATATTCTTCTGCCGTCATGGCTGAGCCCTCACCTCCCCCCTCCTCACCCCAGCACCAGGTCGCCGATGTTGAGCAGGTGACCCAGGAAGGTGCGGCAGTGATACTGCTGACTGGTGTCCATCTCCGAGGTCTTCTGGACCCACACCTCCGCCAGGGTGTGCTGCACAGCGGAGACACAAACAGAAACGAGGCAGTGAAACAGAAACAGCCTCCAACAGACACTCCTGAACGACGACACGAGCTCGAGATAATTTAACGGCTCCGTATTGATTTTGCTTCCAGAAGAAAAATAATGCTCCACCTCTAACGCCATCAGTCCAATAATAACACACAGACACACAAAGAGAGCCGGTCTCACCTTATGGGACCTGGAGCCGGCCCCGGCGCCCAGCTTCTGGTCTCTGATGACGTCCACGTCCATGACGATGAACTCCTCCAGCTGACGGGGGTTACACAGGCTGCTGAACGGGTAACGCCAGAACGTGATCCCGTCCACCTCGGCGACTGAGGAGGGGAGACGAGCAGGTTTAAGTCTGAATATCACCACAAAACACACAGACACGGAGCTGGATGATGAAAATCTTTAACATCTAAACTCAACACGCGGCCCGAAAATCAAACAGTGATCCAGTTTTAATGATCATAATCCTGTTTCAGTGTCTCTCCTTCTGCACCAACACTACATTCAATCAATCACTCAAACTTTATTTATAGAGCACTTTTCACTCAAAAATAAATAAAAAAACAAATATGGGGGTGGGCCTGTCACCATAACAAATTTTGCTGGACGTTAAATTACCAAAAAAAAATTATTGCAGATAAACAATTTTATTGTCAATATTATTTTGAGGCATAAATCTTTTCATTAATGTAATTATATTTCATAACAAAGTGAGTACACCATATCAAAAGCATTAAACTTTAATTTCTTAAAAGTATTTAACTGTAATTGGAAGGTCAAGAGCTTTTAAATAAAATAAACATACATATAAATAAATATAAACAATATAATACATTTAACAAACAAAAAGAGAGAAAAAAAACAATGAAAATGAAATGGACTCTCTTTTGGGAAAAATTGCATGTAACTAAAAATCATTATACTAATCAAAAACAATAAAAAAATAGACCCTGTCTCTGTAAAGAAAAAACAAAACAAAACTCCAATAAAAACACACACAACAATCAAAACAATAAATACAATGGAGTTTATACAGTTCAGGAATTGTTTGTGACATGTACTTTCTCCCTGTCAATTCGTACTGTCTGTCAAATGTTTATAACATTTCCCGAAATGCTGGATTTTCAACGATATTCAAGGGCTGTATTTCTTTTGCAATGTAGTGAATATTAATATTTCCTTTGACGACCAAATGCCTCAGTAAGCGCTGACTGTCAGGACAAAGGCTCCGCTGCACCTCCCCTTCTTCGCCGCCACTACTTTAAAACAAATTCAACATATCTGCTCGTCGGTGTTCATGAGCTCACACCTTGTTCATTCTGTTTAAAACCAAAATATTCCCACACTGGGGCTGTGGCATTCAGTCTAGGAACCATCGCTTTCATGCCATCATTCATATTAGTGTTTGTTTCCTTGTTACTCCTCACGACGCTCACTTCAGCTCTCTGTTTGTACGCGTGAGCCTTCATTCAGTTCCGTTCATTCTGCTATAGAACCAATGCACCCAGGTGTTGAAACAGATGCACAGAGTGAACCATCTTCTCACTAGGGATGGGATGAAATATCGGTTGGCAACATATCGTGATACAGTACGTGACGAAATGCATCGAGTTTGAAAAAAATGGATCACGAAATAAAGACGTCACGTCCGGTAATAGCGCATGTGACAAGAAGTGATGACAACAAACATTAGCACCAGCTACCTTGCCTCCAAAAAGCCGAATGATGGAGTTGAATGAGGTCGAAATTGAGGACGCTCCACCTGGACACAAGTCATGTGTCTGGCAGCATTTTGGCTTTCTCATTAAAAAAGACGAAGACGGCAAAAACGAGCCTACCGCTCGTTAGCATACACTCTCTCTAACCTCTCTAGGGTTAGAGAGAGTGTTATTGTTTGTGTTTGGCCTGTTAGGCCTTGTGTTTTCCTGTGTGCAACTCAAACAAAAACAATAAGTTGTAATTACACAGTAATATTTTTTACTTTTTTGATATTGTATCGTGACGTATCATATTGTGACCCGGGCATATCGAGGTGCAGTGTATCGTGAGTTTAAGTGTATCCTCCCATCCCTACTTCTCATCCAGCCTGTTTGGTAGAAAGAGAGGAGGAAACAAACATGCATGCACGTGTCAGTTTATTGAGGCTGGCAAACTTAACAAGGACGTTTTAATTTATCGTGCGGTTAATTGATTTATTGATTATCATGACAGGCCTATATGTGGGATTCCTGTCCACCCAATCTCAGCCATAGGAAGTATCTGTGCAGAAGATTGAAATACACTTTAAGTTATTGACAGTCCATTTAAATGATTCTGATATTCATTAGCAGAAATTATAGAAATAGTAGATATAAATAAACATCTTTTCTTATATTCTTATGTTAGGGGGAATTTTGTGCCTTTATTGATTGGACAGAGAGAGATAATCACCTTTTTAAGGACTTTTATAATCTGGTGCTTCCCTTAACAATACATCATTAAAATTTAATGTACTACCCCAGAGTGCCCATAAATAACTGACTCCTGATGCTTTTTCTGGCTTCAGATATTTTCTTAAATTCTATCAGACATATTTTAAGCCTTTTATGACTCTAAAGGACTCTGTTACTGCTGAATATGGGACTAACATGATCATGTGTTTTCTATTCAGAAGAAAGAATGCAGAGTTTCTGTTTCTGCAGAGAGTAAACCAAACATAAGAATCACAGAAACAGCAGACCAAATATTTTTAATCCTGCAGTTAATTTCCAGCCGCTGCTCCGAGTCTGCAGCACAGAGCCGTGCCCGCGGCGTTTTCTGTCTCCAAACTCTCCGCAGCAGAAACGTTTGCTCTTTGAAGAGGAATTAAAAACGTGTGTGTGCGTCAGAAATGTCAGATTTCTGCAGGAGAGTCTGGCCTCCAATAAAACACCTGATGGAGCAGATAACAGGTGACGGTGTTAACCCTTTAACTACCAGCTCAACTTTCTGTAGGAATACTAACCCTTTAACTACCAGCTCAACTGTCTGGCAGAGGTCATCAGTGAATTCAGGGATATTAGGGTTTAAAAAAAACGAAAAAAATAAAATAAAATAAAATCCTTGTAGCTCCTATAATGTAACAATTTCCTGAAAATGTAATAAAATTTGCACTTAACTCGATCAAAACTGTAATAAAACCAAATAATGTTATAATTTAACCAATTATGTATCAAAATATCCAGCACCTTCAAAAGCAATCTTAACTGCATTTTCTCTCTCCAGAAACATTTCATAAAAATGATCACTTTCTCCAATAGATTCAGCAGCTCTACTCCTTTATTTCAGTCTCTCAGAATCCTCCCCATATATGATCTTAACTATCGGCATTTGTGTTTGTTTATTTTCCAGTCTGTTAACAATTTACTTCCCGTCCATTTCCATAATTTCTTTCAGATTAATTCACAAATCCATCATCACAATACAAGGTCAGCCAATAATCTTCATGCAGCATTTTTCAGGACAACTTTTTCTCAATTCTCCTTTAGATTTAGAGGACCACAGTGTTGGAATAACTTACCAGGACACATCAGAAACAGCACCAGTTTGAAATCATTCAAAAAACAAACCATACAGTTTTTATTAGAACAGTTAGCCAGTACTCCACCATAATTATTCACTTTTCTGTCCGACTTTGCTAACACTGTATTGATTTTTTCTTCTTTCTCTTCTTTGACTTTATGTTGTTAGTTCCACTGCTTGAATGGATTTCATGGATAGTTGTGTATATGTATTTATGCATGTATGTTGTTGAATATGTATGCATGTGTATGTTCATATTTCTATATGTGCAAAAAATAAATAAAATAAAATAAAATGATATGCAATAGCATTTTTACTGATAATGTAATACCTTATCACATAATAGGGGATTTAGTTCATTTTCAGGTGGGTCTTTTTTTTTTCAAAACTGATAATGTAAAACTTGAGAGATAATGTAATATACGTTCATTTTCAGTCCAAAGTTCTACATTCGTGTTATAAGAAACTAAGACTGTTATATACTCTGGATTTGAAACAACAGAATGACTACTGGTTGTTTTGTTGGTTTGTGCTTGTTGTTTTCAAGAAGTAGTGATTTGTTGGAAAACTGAAAAGTGTCATGTTTAGAGAAGCAACAGTCATTCTGTTGTTTGATTTTTATAACATCTTCAGGCGTTATTACATTTTCAGGATTTTTTTTTTACACTACAGGGTGCTACATTCCTTGTTTAAATCTGTTAACACCTAAGAGAACAGAAAAAACTACAAACAAGCCAAAAACAGATCTTCTCCTGGTGTAGGATGTAAAGGGTTTAAAAGCCAACAGCTGATGACCTGATGACATTAAAATGCACAAAATTTGTCACTAACTCTATTAGAAAAATCAGAAATGCCTGTAAACAAAATAGTAAGAATGACCTAAAATAGATGATATCAAGTTTTATCAAACACAAAAATTGTTTTTGATGAGTAACAGACTATATATAAATCATCATATTAGTAAGTGGTTAAGATAAGTATTTAAAATAATACAGATAGTAATTAGAACTTTCAGCTTTTTAAATCCTACACATAGAAAATAAGTTCTTTTTGGTTCGTTTGCAGTTTTTTTCTGTATCCTAAATCACTGAAAGAAACAAACAATGACATGTTATTTATTTTAACACATTTAACCCTTTAACTCCAGCTCAACTGTTTAGCAGAGTTCATTAAATTCAGCAAAATTAAATGTGTTAAATAAACATAACACATCATTGTTTCTGTCAATGTTTTATGATCCAGAAAAAATGCAAACAAATCAACAGACCTGGTTTTTTTGTTTGTGGGATTTAAGGATGTAAAAAGCTAAAAGCTACTATTATTATTATTATCATTAATATTTTAAATTCTTGACTTAATCATTTACTGATATATTGTTTTGTGTTCATCAAACTCAACATAATCTATTTTAAGTTATTTTTGCATTTTTTACAGACATTTCTGCCTTTTCTAATTGATTTGTGCAAATTTTTTGTGCATTTTTATGTCATCACACATTAACTGTTAGTTTTCCAAGCCCTTAAAATCTCACACCAAGAAAATATCTGTTTTTGTTTGTTTGTAGTTTTCTCTGTTCCCTGACGTGTTAATGAAACCAATCGATGATTTGATTTGTTGTTTTTTAAAACATTAAATATTACTGATTATAATGATGATCATCTTCCTTATGAAGGAGAAAATAAGTAAAAGTATAACACATAGCTGACAGCTTCTATGCAGACACGTCTACAGGTGCTATGCTAAGTATATATGCTGTTATAAGCTAACATGCTATATGATGGATTCACCAGGTCTGTCATGGAGAAGCAAAAAGGTCGACTGTGTGTCAGATAAAGGATGAAGTCTTAAGATCTACTAAAGATCTACATGCTGGCCTACAGTCTGTTTGGATCGGTGCTGTGTTCAGACTCACTCTGCAGCGTGTTGGGGTCGATCAGGTGGATGGTGCTGGTCACTCTGACGCACACGCACACCTGACCCATGTTCCCCAGACTCTGCGCCAGCCGAGGAGAGAGGCACACCACGTTGTCCTGGAAACAGAGAGCCGGGGTCAGAGGTCAGGAGAGAGACTTTTACAGAGAGGTCGGTCCTGTTTCCACAGAAAAGCTCCTGTCGTCCTTTTGGACTGGGAGGTTTCACTCTGAAGCTGAAGGCTGCTTTTGTAAACGTTTGATAATAATAAATAAAAAAAGCCCTGCAGGGAAACAACTAAATAACTGTTTATTTTTTAGCCTATTTTATTTTATTTTTATTCTATATTTTTATATCTGATTATTCTATTAACAATGCATGCACCTTAACTTTAATTATCATCTTTTTACTTATTTGTCTGTTTGCACCAACAGCACCAGAGCAAATTCCTCATAAGTGTAAAAATATACTTGGCAATAAACCTGATTCTGATTAGTTTTAATGTAGGGCTGGGCAATGTGGCCTAAAAATAAAACCCTCAATGTATGATTTTAATTGATTTTATCCCCTCAAAATAAAGAAAAACAAATTCAAAGTGCCACAAAATTAACATGCATCAAGTTTTACCTTTATGCTGTCAAAATGTTCCCTAAGCAAACAGAATCTTCCTCTTAAAGTCAAAGTGTGTGTCATAAATGTTGATTATATAGTTCAAACGTAGGTCAACGTCAACAGTGAAGGCTGAGGTATTTTCACAGTGTATTAATACTCTTTGATCAGTATTTAATCTCATTAAAAAACAAATACAGCCTTAAAAAGTGCTTAACTGAAGGGCCTTCCAACATGAAAACAGCACATTTTCAGCATCTATATTTTCAAACACCGCAACAACTAACAAGTACTAAGTTGTTTTAATTTAAAAAAAAGCAGTTAATTTTAATATTTTTTTTCATTCTAATAATCAATTTAATCAATATATTGCCCAGCCCTATTGTAATGTAAAGAAATATTTAGTATAAGATTATCTGAAGCTTTGAAAATCATTCATTACAAAGTTTTTTAAGGTTGTCTGACATTCACTTTACTTTAATGCTGTCATGAAAACAGCATCACAAACTATGATGAAAAGTTAATAAAGAATATTTGACATCTGTTGCAATGAAATATAATATTAAAAGTCCCCTAAATACAATAGGGGTGGGAGAAAAAAACTGATTCACATAAGTATTGAGATTTTTTTGTTTGACGATTTTTAATCCCGTATTAATTGTTCAAAAAAATTTTTTTTTCCAAATATAAATGTTTCATTTTAGTCTGTGACTCACATGTGATGTGTATTTTTCCTGATATAGTCTGTAGGCATCATCATTGTTCATCTTTTTCACTGGTGTTAAAAAAGCTAACTAAAGATTGCAAACATCGGCAATATCGAGAAATCGCAATTTAAATCAAATCAGCACCTAAAAAAATCGAACAAATCGAATCAGGAGAAAAGTGTATCGTCCCAGCTCTAAAATATAACAGTGAAAATAAATGCAGGTCCAAAACAGCAACAAACAATTAAGAATAAAGTTGCAGTAAAGTCTAGAAGGTTGCTTAATTTTGTTGTATTATTGCTCTCCTGACCTTTACACACAGGAAGTACATCCTGAGAAAATGGAGGGAAAGCCAGACATCTGAAGAGCACTGCCAGGAAGCACTCTGGGCTCCACACCGCCAATGGAAAAAGAAAAAAGAAAAGGCCTATGTGCTGAGTAGGTGCAAAGCAGCTGGCCCACTCCTCATCCACGACAAATCTGCAGGCCCATTAGTTGGCTGTCTACATACATCTTTAAATATCAATGTGTATGCTCAAATTACATTTTTGGGAAAAGTGATGGTCCTAGCCCTGTTTAAAGTTAATCTTTCCTCTAAATGTTGCTAAAATAGTTCACTCGGGACAGTTATGATCATTTTTATCAAAATAAAGACAAAAATTAAAATGTTATTATGAACAAAAATGTATAACAAAACAACTACTTGTCATCATAATTTCAGCAACGACCAAGGCTGAAAAAAATCAGGATCTTTTTTGTTATCTTCAGTATTTTTTATTATACTGAATGGAAAAGTTTGTCTTGAAAAGTATTGATATATAGTTTAGTTGTGAGTAAAACTGAATGAGAAGATATTGACATTTAATAACTACCACAGAGAAACAGAAAGACAGTCTACTGCTGTGTTTAAACCCATTAATAATTAAAATTTACAAAGTGCTGTTTACCTTGCAGACAGGTACGATCTCCACGGAGAAGGTGCTCTTGTAGTTATACGTGTTTGAATGGATGTCGTGAGAGATGAGCCGCTGTGAAGTCTTTGTCCTTTAAAAAGAAAAGAAAAATATTTAAATTCAGTTTAGAAATGTGACTGATGAGCAGCTACAACCAGACAAAACATGATTTAAGACATTCATATTAGAGAAGAATGTTGTTTCAGCTGTTTAACTGCATGACTGATGCTTTGTCACATTTATAAAAACTCTAAACATTAAATATAAAATTATTTTTCATCCATGAGAACAGCTGTACTGTGCAGCCTAGTGTCCACGTCCAGCAGCAGGATTACGTAACGTTTGAGTTTCTGTGGCCAGAAACAACATGACTGAAGCTTTTTCCAAACAGGAGCATGTAAACACGGTGATACAGATGAAAATATACAGATCCTATGGACACGTCAACAACCTTTGAGCAAATATTCACAGCTGCTAAAATAAGCTACAAAATAAACTGACCTTTAAAAAGTTTAAACATAATCCAAACTGTCTCATCTTATATGAAAAAACAACATTTATTATGTAAGTGCAGGGTTAATAATAGTGTCATGTTTTAATAACTGCCTCAGTACATATATTAAACTGTGTATTTTTTTTATGCTTTATGTTCCGTCTATTTGCAAATAATTCATTCATGGTTTCTTTAAACTTCTATCTTTATAGCTACAGAAGTTGAAACGTTCTCTTTTTTCAATTTATCATTGCTTATTTTATGGTTATTAAAATTGTTATTTTCTTAAATTTTTTTGTTCTTTTATAAACATATATAATTTTTTATTATTTAATTTTGCTACACTGGAACAAATTGTAGTTCAGCTGGTTAGAATATCTGGGTGACAGAAAATGACCTCTACTTCAAGAGCATAATGATATTAAAGTATACAAAAAGGTAAAGTTATTATATCTCTGATTCTAAGGGAAAGGTTGAGGAAGGATGACTGATGTAAAATGAAATATGTATTATTGTAGTGGCATGATCATTGTGTACCAGATGGATGCAAAATGATATTAAAATGTTCAATAAAAAGAAATTTAAAAATTTTTTTTTTCCAGTTTCCTTTTTGTTTTTTTGTCCCAAATGTCGACAGAAAACTTTTTGAAAAGTGATTCAAAACGTTTTTTAATCCCACAAACAACCCCAGCCTGTTAAACCATCATGACAAACAGTAAGTTAAATGGGGAGGGAAAAAGAAGAGAGTAAATAAACATGCATATGCTAAAATGAATCAAGATAAACAAGTAAAAGAGTTTGTTCATTCATGTCATGTTGAACAGGTTTATCTTTCCCACTTGGCAGTCATGTGGTGGAAAATTTAAAAGCTTCTTGTAGTATAGAGGGATTTATTCTTTAACTCCAATATAAGTGTTCCTGCCATCAGTGTAGAAAAACATCATCACATTTAACTTTGTGGACGGAGATTTTTTGCACAGATGTGACAAAAATAAAATTATTTCTATGGAAAACTCAAAATGAAAAAACAGATTATATTATAGACATCCTTCAGCTCTGTGTGATGTAGTAAGTGGTGTTAATCACAATCAGAAATATTTTAAAGACAGCTTTGTAATTTAAATAACAGTTTTTTCCCCTCTGCTGTCAACATCATCATTTATCTTTATCTTTTATTTTTTTTATCTTTATCTTATCTTATCCTGCTCTACGATTTAAATGTTTAAAATTAATGATTAAATGTTTCCTTAATGATTATTTATTTATTTATGTTGTTGACTGACTGTATGAATGCATATACACTGGGAAGCTACAAATGAATTGCCCATTGTGGGATAAATAAAGTTGTCTGAATCTGAATGAACAGTACTCCATTAAACAGACTGTCTATATATTAAAATCATACTTCACTGTTCAGTGTCCATTTGGACAGCTTCACTACACCTGGGTTTTGTTTTTGTTCTTTTTTGTGTCTAGTGTATATTTTGAAGATTTCTGATTTATACTCATGTCATTTTTGCACAGTTTCTACCTATTTTTTTATACCTTTTTTCCTCCATGACGTTTATTTTCTATTTTTTTTTTCGAGTATATGTTGTTCTCTTTTGCACCAATTTACAAGTCAGATTGTCAGATGTGCAAATGTAGTTCCCAGTAGAAAACAATTCTGATTCTTATTCTGAAAACTTTTAAATATTTTCAGAAATCAGACTAAGCGTGGCTCACCTGCAGGGCACGGTGCACTGGAGGAAGTCGTTCATCTTCTGAGCGTGCTGCTTGGAGCCGTAGTAGAAGTCGATGCCATCTGGAGGAAAGCAGAAAAGTTTATTTCATTTGTGTGTCACAGAAGAAATAAAAAGAAATTAAGGTTTAACATTGAGCAGGAGAGGTTAGAGGCAACAGACGTCTTCTCATTTCTCATGATGTTTAAGGGTAAGGGTTCAGAGAATTTAGTTTTATAGTCTTTTGCTTAAATATCTAAGTTTTAGTCATAATTTAGTCTCTACACTGCTTTAATTTTAGTCCAGTTTTAGTCGATGAAATCTGCTGTAAATTTAGTCGACTAAAATCTGAAGTATAAAGGGTAAGGCATTTTTATGTTTCCTTGAATTTCTGAAGTCCTGTTTTCCTCTCGGATAAAATCAAACATCTACTAAGCCTTTATTGAATGTTAGTAAAGTCTGAATGTCTATCTGCCTACATACCCACCTACCTAACATCTACTAAGCCTTTATTGAATGTTAGTAAAGTCTGAATGTCTAAATGAACAGAAACAAATGTTCCTTTGTGTGAAATGCAGTCACCTTTATTTAGGCTACCTGGCAGAGCATCTCAGTTACAATACCAGAACTGACAACAAACAGTGAACCTGCTCTACATGAATATATCAATTCATAAAGAGAGCAGCTCTGATTGGATCGCTCCACAACTTATCCCACCACCACCAAGCTAAGGCAGCTGTGATTGGATGTCCCTCTGAACTCATCCAACCTTTAAAGGGAAACTCCGGTTTTTTGACACCTGGACCTTATTTTTAGGTTTGTGCATGCTCATATACTCACTCAGACAAACATCGTGCAGCTCGGAGTCCTTAAGAAGTTATTTAGATCCAACCGATGTAGCCGCACTTAGCGGGGGCCACGGCAACGGAGCTTCAGCGCAGGACGTAATCTCTGCAAAATCGCTTGTCTCTACCACAGCCCGGTTTGTCATTGCAGAGAAATCCTCCAGAGTAGTCAGACATATATTCCTGGATAGATCCATACGCTAGTCAGCCGGTTTCAAGTCCCACTCTGAGCAGCTAACACACTCCTCTTCTGTTGCTATAGGTGAACACTGTCCACAGGCGCACCGCCAGTTAGCATTGAGTCGTGGACGTGCTCCTGTTTGTTGTTCTCGAGCCAGCTGTTCGTCTTTCTCCCTCTGAATCCTTCTCTCATGGAGCTCCTCGTCCGTGTACTCAGACTCAAACCGGTCGTCATAGTCTGACTCTTCGACATCAGATAAATATTCTGCCATGTTGCTCAGCAATGCCGGCTAAAAGTAGGTCAGCTGTACTTTTGTGTCGCGCGGCTATGACGTCATCAAAAGTTTGTTTACCAGGTCAGCTGACTCACCTGAAGACGGTAGACGAGCTGACTTTCTGATAACACTGGTGATGGATGAAAAAATATAGCCGAAATGAGCGATTTTGCAGAGATTACGTCCTGCGCTGAAGCTCCGTTGCCGTGGCCCCCGCTAAGTGCGGCTACATCGGTTGGATCTAAATAACTTCTGAAGGACTCCGAGCTGCACGATGTTTGTCTGAGTGAGTATATGAGCATGCACACACCTATAAATAAGGTCCAGGTGTCAAAATACCGGAGTTTCCCTTTAACACAACCAAAGTAGCTGTGATTGGATAGATTACTAACTTGTCTCTACTTCCTACATGACCATATTAGGTCTGATTGGATTAAGTCTGTCAGACATTTTAGTCTGGTTTTTATTTGTTGATGAAAATGTCTGTTAGTTTAGTTTGAGTTTTTGTCCATGTGCTCTTGTTTTGATTAGTTACTGTCTAGTTTTCATCAGGAGTAAAAGGCTTGTTGATGAAACTATGATGAAAATAATGAAAATAATTATTTAACAAACCTAATTATACCTAACTATGTCTATACTGATACCTCTTAGAGAATTAAAGTCTGAAATGAAAAATGAAATTGTGTTAATGTTGAGTGTGTGAAATGCAGTCACCTTTTAAAATAATTATTAAATGCACCATGCAGTCAATAAAAAAGCATTGATGGAACACTTAGAGAGCTCTAGGTGAATGAATATAAACAATCATAAAGAGAGCAGCTCTGATTGATCGCAATCATTGTCTGTATTGCAAGTGTATAGATGATCTAGATAGAGAGTGATTCATCCAACCAGAATCACAACCTTTAACACAGACCAAAGTAGCTGTAGATTGACTTCATCACATCTCGACAGATTTCCTACATGACCATATTAGGTCTGATTGGATTAAGTCTGTCAGACATTTTAGTCTAGTTTTTATTTGTTGATGAAAATGTCAGTTAGTTTAGTTTGAGTTTTTGTCCATGTGCTCTTGTTTTGATTAGTTACTGTCTAGTTTTCATCAGGAGTAAAAGGCTTGTTGATGAAACTATGATGAAAATAATGAAAATAATTATTTAACAAAATTATCACTTCTGTGTGCTACTGATGAACACGAGAGAGCTCAGGCTGTAAACAAATACCTGACATATATAAATTAACAAATAATGTCATTTTAAGACAGGGGAAAAAAGGTTAACAAAAATAATTAGTCAAAAATATTAACACAGATAGATAGGTAGGTAGATAGGTAGGTAGGTAGGTAGGTAGGTAGGTAGGTAGGTAGGTAGGTAGGTAGGTAGGTAGACAGACATATAGAAAGAGAGTTAGAAAGCAGGATAGATAGATAGACAGATAGATAGATAGATGGATAGATAGATACATAGATAGATGGATAGATAGATACATAGATAGATAGATAGACATAGATAGATAGATAGATAGATAGATAGATAGATAGATAGTTGGTAAAGAAGCTGCTGTTTCAAACCCTCACGTTGGTAAAGAAGCTGCTGTTTCAAACCCTCATGTTGGTACAGAAGCTGCTGTTTCAAACCCTCATGTTGGTAAAGAAGCTGCTGTTTCAAACTCCACGTTGGTAAAGAAGCTGCTGTTTCAAACCCTCATGTTGGTAAAGAAGCTGCTGTTTCAAACCCTCATGTTGGTAAAGAAGCTGCTGTTTCAAACTCCACGTTGGTAAAGAAGCTGCTGTTTCAAACCCTCATGTTGGTAAAGAAGCTGCTGTTTCAAACCCTCATGTTGGTACAGAAGATGCTGTTTCAAACCCTCATGTTGGTAAAGAAGCTGCTGTTTCAAACTCCACGTTGGTAAAGAAGCTGCTGTTTCAAACCCTCATGTTGGTAAAGAAGTTGCTGTTTCAAACCCTCATGTCGGTAAAGAAGCTGCTGTTTCAAACTCCACGTTGGTAAAGAAGCTGCTGTTTCAAACCCTCATGTTGGTAAAGAAGCTGCTGTTTCAAACCCTCATGTTGGTAAAGAAGCTGCTGTTTCAAACCCTCACGTTGGTAAAGAAGCTGCTGTTTCAAACTCCACGTTGGTAAAGAAGCTGCTGTTTCAAACTTCACATTGGTAAAGAAGATGCTGTTTCAAACCCTCATGTTGGTAAAGAAGCTGCTGTTTCAAACCCTCATGTTGGTAAAGAAGATGCTGTTTGAAACCCTCATGTTGGTAAAGAAGATGCTGTTTCAAACCCTCATGTTGGTAAAGAAGCTGCTGTTTCAAACCCTCATGTTGGTAAAGAAGCTGCTGTTTCAAACCCTCACGTTGGTAAAGAAGCTGCTGTTTCAAACCCTCACGTTGGTAAAGAAGCTGCTGTTTCAAACCCTCATGTTGGTAAAGAAGCTGCTGTTTCAAACCCTCATGTTGGTAAGGAGAGCTGCTGTTTCAAACCCTCACGTTGGTAAAGAAGCTGCTGTTTCAAACCCTCATGTTGGTAAAGAAGCTGCTGTTTCAAACCCTCATGTTGGTAAGGAGAGCTGCTGTTTCAAACTCCACGTTGGTAAAGAAGCTGCTGTTTCAAACCCTCATGTTGGTAAAGAAGCTGCTGTTTCAAACCCTCATGTTGGTAAAGAAGCTGCTGTTTCAAACCCTCATGTTGGTAAAGAAGCTGCTGTTTCAAACTTTCACGTTGGTAAAGAAGCTGCTGTTTCAAACTTTCATGTTGGTAAAGAGAGCTGCTGTTTCAAACTTTCACGTTGGTAAAGAAGCTGCTGTTTCAAACCCCCACATTGGTAAATAGAGCTTCATTAGTGGAGATGCAGCGACACGCAGCACTGAGCATCTCCAAACAGGGCATGAATGGAGCGTGCATGTCAGGAATTTGGTTTGGCATGCCTGCTCTGATTACAGCGCAGTGATTAGAGGCTCAGAGATGCCCCTCAGAGGCCCACGCCAGGACAGCTGCATGGACCGATCGGCGCCGCTGATAGGCACGCATGGCCTGCTGTCTGGTACTGTGGGGGGGGGGGGGGGTAATTAACGCTCAACACGTCATTATGTTCTAATCAGTTCAATCCAGGCTGGTTACATGTGACAAATGGAGTCTGACTGTTTGAGTTGTTTGTTAAGATGAATAAAGCAGAATGTTCGTCTCCATCAGACATCAGGACACATGAAGACCTACCTGAGGACCTACTGTGGATTTCTTCCACCTACTGGGGATTTCTTTCTTACTAGGGCTGAACGATATGGACAAAATTTAATGTCTCGATATTCATGCCAGAAATGTTGATATCGATATGATACGATATGACTACTCGAGCTGCCACAAACGACTATTTTTGCGGTTAGTGGTCTTGTCACATCATCATGAACTGCAGTGTACCGCACCAGCTTATAATCGCTTATAATAAGCAGATCTGGCAACTATGGCTCCTGCGTAGTTGTGCATGCAGCACATATGTGAGTGTGGTTGACTCCTGCGGCGTGATAACCAGGAAACAGGGTGAGGGAAGGACAAACTACCAACCACACTCATGTCTGCTTTGTAGAGGGAGCTGGGTGATAATCATGTAGGATTCACACAAGCAGAAGAGCCCAAAGTCACTTTAATGAGCCTACCTGGCAACACAATAACTGTTGTCTTAGTCTGTGCTCAGCCTGCTCCCTAACGCTTTCTGCTTCCTACACGGCTGTAGTAATAACCTTTGTTCTAGCAGACTCACAATAGTCAAACACTGAAATCAGGCACATTTTCAGGGACAGCTTTAACCGGGGACAGGTCATCCAGAACAGGGACTGTCCCCTAAAATCAGGGATGTCTGGTCACCATGCTGTTGATGCTAATGTTAGCAGCTAACTAGCCAACTAGCTTATCAAGACGACTGTCCCTCTTCGTCAGAAACTGAATCTGCCATGACGTGCTTCTTTTTTAGATGCTTATGCATCGCCGTCGTTCTGCCACGGAAGGAAAGTTCAGCCTTCTTCTCTTTTGTTTTGGTAAAATGCTCCAAACTTCGGAGCTCCGTTAACAGACAGCAATGATACTGTTTATTCACTCTTCCAGTGACATCACAACTGATCCAGATTATCAGGACTGCCATGTGAGTCAAGCTGTGCATTCAAGGGCAATCGGAAAAATGAATTTTATTGTGACTTCCAGAGCTGCACAAGAAGGGCGAGCGTAGGGGAAATCTGTATCGTTTATATCGTTGCTTTTTCAATATTAATATCTTGAATGTTCATATCTGGATATCGATACGATAACGGTATATCTTTCAGCCCGATTTCTTTTCGCAGATTTCTTTTCTTACCGTGGATTTCTTTGATGTTCAGGGCGTTTTGGTGGAGCTTGTGTTTGAGAAGCAGCTGCTCCAGGTAGTAGAAAGTCTTCTTATGAACAGTCTGTGCAGAAAAAAATCATCATGTTACAAAGACAAAGATGAGGACGCCAACAGCCCTGTGCCAACATCATTTAAACATGTTAATTAAGATTTATAAGAGAATAATGTTTCTTTTATCATGTTAGTGCACTAAAAATTATCTCTAATCTTCCGTTCTTCTCCAAATTTCTCAATAACACTTTTGCCCATTAAACTTTATTCTCATCTGTCCCACGATAATCTCTATGAGCAATTTCAATCTGGTTTCAATCCTCTTCATTGGGATCAGGCCTCCTTTGTGTCTGTGTCTAGGCCTGGATTGTTGTGCTTACTTTTTGGGGGTTTAAGTTCTTTACATGTTGTGGATCTCTCTCAATTTCATTTTTCCATTTGTGCATGTCTTAAATGTTTTTTGATTTTACTTAACCTTTTTCGGTTGTTCTTTTTTCCTTCGTGTCTAAGCTCTCGTGCTTTCTTGTCTTAAGTTCCTGCTTGTTGTCACAGCACTTTGTAAACCAATGTTTTTAAAAGTGCTACACATATTAAGTTTATTATTGTTAATATTGTTGTTATTATTATTCATTCCACTGACACCGACTACACTTTGGCCCCCATAGTACTGTCAAACTTTAAAAATAAGAGAAGAAAAACATATTGCTGTTTTAAGGATAATTTTGGTTGTTTTGTGTCTACAAGCATTTAAACAGCCTCCAAAACAACTGAAACAGTTTTCTTGGGAATGACTTCATATTTGATCCGTTTACAGACATCCATCTGTCAGCCAGTATCAGTCAATATTTAACCAGGAGTTTCAGTATTTTACAGCCAAACTATGATTGAAAATATGGCGGCCCTTAAATGTAGTGGCAAAGAAATCTACCTGTCCTCATGTGGCTGCTGGACTGCTGACACTTTTATAGGTTAATAAACACAAACAATTTTGGGAAAAAAAAGGCAAATAAAATGTTAATTCTAACAAAAAAAATATTGTTTTTATGTATTTAAAAATCCGCTCCTGAAGCACATGTCAAAAAATAAACTGGCCCTGGTACAAATTTAGTTGATCCCTGATTTCCATCCTCCCACATGGACACATCCTCTGATCATTTAAGATTCAGTTTCACTGCTACGTGGATGACACCCTGCTCTACATCTCCACTAAACCTAAATCCATCCTCCTACCTTCCTCCTTCATCAACTGTCTCCTTGAAATAAAGTCCTGGTTCACACAAAACTTTCTCAAATTAAACAGCAGTAAACAGAAATTTTATTAAGTGGCAGTAGATCATTCTCAACAAATAACTGACTCATTATTTCATTTGACCACCTCCTCCATCTTCCCCTCAGGTAAAGAGTCCACGGCTGCAGTCGAATAGTCGCCTCCTAAGTCCTTTCCTAACCACCTTTCCTTAACCTCGATGGAGAACGTCATGAGGTTAAGGAAAGGAGACTTCAGAAGGACTTAGGAAAGGAAAACTGGCGTGCAGAGAGAATCCAACTACACTTTCACTACTCTACGTCATCATGTGACGGCAGATGTTACTGCTGCAGTGAAACTACAATTTTCTGAAGATGGACTACAAAAGGCTCATCTTAGAAGAGCTGGTGTATCATGACAATGTTGTTCCTTTAGACAATTTGAACATGAACAACCCGGTAAAAATGAGTTGTGCATAACCGATGTTGAAGTGAGGATGGAAATAAATCTGTCCTCTCATTATCAACATGAACACCAGTCAGTGCATGAAAATAAATGAACTGAAGGAAAGAAAGGCACAAACTGTTCAGACCACAATCTAATAGAGTACAAATGATTCATATTGAACAAAGTTTAAAACAGAATCAACATCAAATGTCTCATATCCTGCTCTCTTCAGAGAATCAGACTGCTGGGAAGTTAAAGGGACAGTCCCTTTAAGGCAGGTTTTGGTAAACTTAAGGAAAATTTCTCGATAGCATTACTACTATTACAAGTATTGTATTGATAACATCTTTATTTCTTGCTTTGTTTCATTTTTTTCGTTTGTTCTCACTGTTAAATGTTCACGTTTGTACACTTAAAATATATAAAAATATGTAGTAAAACTTAATCTGCTGACTTATGTCCATAAATCTAATTGTACTATTAGTATTCCTGTATTTATCTACATTACTTCTTCTTTTTCTGTTTAGTCTAAATTCTGATTCTTTCATTTTTTGTTTTTAAAACCAGGGATGCATAACTTATAAATTTACCATCATTACTTGTTTGATTAAGTCTACACAAGTTTATTTTGTATTAATGTTGATTTTACAGTGTTTACTCATGAAAAAAGCCAAATAAATAATTGAAAAAAGAAAAATCCAGACATGCAATGAAACAATACAAAAGCAGCAAAACCTCACAATGAGAAAAATAAAGTCTATTAATGAAAACAGAAAAAGCTCGGCCACTTCCGGTTTGCAAAAACAATTCAGTTAGATCATTAATATCTTGTCTCTGTAGTTTATTCAGTCTAACACAGATCAGGAATTTCAGATCACTGTTTTCTGATTTTATTTACATTTAAAACAGCCTCAGTGTGACTGAGTGTGTCCCGCCCCTGCCTCCTATTGGACGGAGAACATCCCGCCAACACCTGTGATTGGTCATGGAGGGAGAGGCCCTACGGCTCAGTGACGCCACCACGGGGAGAGAAGCCCGGCTCGTCCGTGATCCAAACAGCCCCATCAATATTGATCATTATTATCATTATTATTGTTATTATTTTTAATATTGATCCATTATTATCAAGGAGTTGCCATGGCGCTGTAAACAGCAGCAGCCTGTCCAGTTTGCTCTCCAGATTTTTAGCTGTTTGTGTTTTTTTCCTTAATTTTTTAACAATTTTCAAAAGTTTTCCTTTTTTGATCTTTTTCTGACCTTCCTGCACTTCTTATTAAGACTATTTTTTACTTATATATCCTATGGATATCTTTTTGAACCATCTTTGCTGCCAGGAGGCTTTTCTGAGGATACCAGCTGAGTGTTCTTTTTTAAAAGATGCCACCAACTGCCAGCTTCATTATCAACAGCTACCAAGAGCCAGTTTCATCAGATATTCAAGGACCAAGGACACATCCAGGATTGAAAAACTGATCAGGAGGGCTGGCTCTGTGGTTGGCATGAAGCTGGACTCTTTGGTGACGATGGCAGAGAAGAGGCCACTGGACAAACTGCTGGACATTCTAGATGATGCCAATCACCCTCTACACATGGTCATCAACAACCAGATGAGCCTGTTCAGCCCAGACTGCTCCTCCCCAAGTGCAGGACCAACAGACTGAGAAACTCCTTTGTCCCTCAGGCCATCAGACTGTACAACTCCTCAATTGGGGGGATGAGGAGTAACAGGAAGACAGAGGAGGGGAAGGAGCAGCAGCAGTAGCCTACAAGTATTATCTTTTATTTATAATATAATGCAACTGGAATCATAATTTCCCTGAGGGAGTTCTCCCAAAGGGATTACTAAAGTACAATCTAATGTAATCTAATCAGCATCGAGCGTGAGAGCGACTGTTTTATGCTGTTTTAGATTATGGTGAGGTAGAGGGGAATTAGTTCTTGAGGTAATTTAACTGGTTCATGCATTAATTATTAAATCACAAAGGAATATTTTTTAAATGTTTTATTTTTTTACTTTTCAAACAAGTTAGAAACTGTGTCGTTCCCACTATATTATCAACTTAGAAGATATGTATTTCTAACCTGTCTGATTCTTTGAGAATAGAAAGATTTAACGTTAATTCATGAAGGAGGTGGTGCAGTTCACCATTTGTTGACCATTTTGGATTTATGATGCAATATCTAAATGTGAAAATATGCAAAGACATTATTTTTATGAAACATTAGAAAAGGGTTTAGGAGTTCATCACTTGGTACTTTGACATGGTACAACAATCTCAGTGGTATGACATGTGTTCCAGATTTCTGTCTACTGTACTGGTCACCATGAAAGGGTTAAGCAGCTGAACTGATTTTATTATTGTTGTAAATATTGATTTGTAAAAACAAACAGTACCGACTGCTCGGTTTAAACTTCATGTTACTTTTCTTCAAACACCTGGTTCCTACCTTTTGTCTGACTTGAACCACGGCCTTCCAGAAGTCCTTGGCCTCCACGCGATGGCAGTCGTCGCACATCTGATACTGGACGACGAACTCGACCACGAACACCTGCTGGAGGATGGCGCCGTTCATCACCTGGAGAGGCAGAGAGGTGCGTGTGTGAGCTCTGACTCTGCTCCTAAACCTGATCATCGACAGGCTGAAGGAAACACAGAGCAGCTTCTCAGCCTGTCGATGAAGCAGGACTACAAAGACCTTCAGAAAGGCCGAACAAAAACATGGTCCAGAGAGAGCGAGGCCTCGGGCTCTTACCAAAGGTCAAGAAGATGAGGTGACAGCCACGGCTCTCCCTCCTCAAAACAAAGAGGTGAGTCTACAGGAGAGCACTGAGCAGCACTGCCAGACTTTCTACTGAAATAAACAACATCACCTAACATCTCCGTCTCTTTAATGGGAGATTTAGACTTCACGTTAAAGGACGAGTATCTTTGGAAAATTAGGACTTTGGCTGCAAAGAAGGAAACTACCCGACACAGGCTGAAGTCTGAACCTCCTACAGCAGATACCTGGATCAGTTTTATTAAGGACATACATGAGATTTAAAGACCTTCATTCCTTCTCAGACTAAAAAAGACCTTTACTTGGCACGGTGGGAAAATGGCATTTATTTCTCCGGGAATAAAGTTATGTATGATAACTTTCCTCATCATTTTAATGAACAGCCTGATTTCTTTTTCTTTTTTTTTAATGTGTTCTTTATGATTCTGGCTGAGGTGGTTTTGGACCTCCTTGTGTGCTCTTTATAGAGCTTTATTTTAATAATAATAATTATTATTATTACTTTTACTGATCTGGATATATAGTTGGATGTGGACTGGTAACAATGTTCATGCACTGTGCTTTCCTTATTTTGTTGTTTCATGTTCAATTATCTGTATGTCAATATAAAAAAGAACAATAAAATCGAAGAATTTAAAAAAGAAAGTTTTATCTGATGTGATAAACTATTTTTTAAAAGATAAATCTATATATAAAGCACTTTTCCATGATTTTAACTGTTTTTAACCTATTTTATTTGAACATTTTTATGGATTTAGTGTATTCTTAAATGCTTTACTGTTTCCTTATCATGTGATTGGTTTGATGTTACATGTGTGTTGTGTGGTTGTTGTTTCCCGATCTGTAAAACTGATTTACCGTCTGGTACCAATAAACAAAACTTGAACCTTAAGTGTGTTTTAAGTTTCATGTTTTCTTTCTTTCTTATGTTTGGAGGTGGAACATCCTTTTCTTTATACAGGAGTGTTATTAATAAGTCTGCTATCACTAAACAGTCTGTCTATTATTGATTTTTGTAACCAAACAGAGAAAGTCAGGCTTTTATCTTATTTTTATTTTGATCCTCTGCAGCTTCAGAGATAAACTTAATTCTGGATATAAGGGTTTCTATTTAGTGGAAACATCATTTTTTGCCTCTTTTTACCATCAAATTGACATCTGTGTTCAGCGGGAGAAAACAGTTTGTAACTTCTGAACTGAGCATCAGATCTAGGGCTGAAAGACAAAAGGTGAACGTATCGATATAAAGATATGAACATTCAAGATATCAATATTGAAAAAGCAACGATATAAACGCTATACATTTATTTTAAATAAAACCCCACTTTCCACATTCTTTTGTATTATGATGTTTTTATTTTTCCAAAAATTACTTGGTTTCCACAGAACCCGATATTGAGATATCTGGCATGAATATCGAGATGAAATTTTGGCCATTTAATTCAGCCCTAATCAGATCCTTTCTGGTTTGGGCCACAACAAGCCCAAAAAAACACACAACCCACAACTGCCAACATTTACAAGCAACTGTTCAAAGAAAGGAGCCCAAAGTCGCTTATAATTAGCAGACCTGGCAACTCTGGCACTGAAACTTCATCACTGTTCATGAACATTAATAAATCAGCGTGTGGATGATCACTGCAGCACAAACCCAACATGAGCTTCAGATTAAAGTTATTAAAGTTATATTTCAGACATCAGGTCCCTGAAGACATTTGGTGTGTTGTTAAAGTCGCCCTCACCTCTTTCTGGATCGTCACTTTAATTTTGATCCTTTTGGAGTGCGGCTCCGTCCACAGGAAGCCAGCATCGATGAGACGGACCTGTGGGCATCGATAAGACGAACAAACTTTTCACACACGCTCTTAAGATCGAATATTTGACTTTTCAAAAAGTTTAGAATCATCAAAGACGTTCAAGGCTGTTCTGGCCTGCATCAACACGTAGGCGGATTAAAAATATAAAAAATAATTATAATCCTGTCAACAGGTGAAATTTATAAAAATATCCCCATCAAACAAATGTGCAGAAACACAAAGTCACTGCTAACACTGTTTATTATCATATAAACCATAAACCATTTTCTTGCAAAAGCAGGTTTCATTTATGTTTCTTTCCAACCCCAAGTCTGAGTGGTGTTACAGGTGAACTTGTAACCATGTTAAGTGGTGTCAGCAGCTGCACTGAGCAAAAATGTCTTTATTTACTTCGCTATAAGACAGATCTGATCATTTTGATCAAATTCTGTCATTAATATGGACGGGATAACCCTGATTCACTGTCTGTAATAAGGCAGATCCATCTCACCACGTTCAAATTTCTCAAGAAGTGGATGTGAGTGTCATAGGACTGTGCTCTAATGTTTACACGCACATGCTCAGACACGTTCCTTCTAATGAAAGCAGACATGTAACGAACAAACACTTAATTCAGGAAGTGTCTCCATCTATCCACAAATGACGACATTAAGGAAAATCTTTCAACTGGCAGAAATTCTTGAATGTAAGAAAAATGACAAGTTGTATTTCACATAGTTCTTGACTTTTGGAGATACTGCTGTAAAATAATGGGAACTCAATAACATATGTATTTAATAAATAACGGTGATTTTGCTCTTTGATATCGGTGTGAATGCAGAGCGCTTGTTGTTTTATTGTTTATGTTCCAAAAATTAATATAATCTATTCATAAAAATAAATAACGGTGATAAATCTAAAAATAAAAGGATGAAGATGAACATGGAGAGACTTTGGAGAATCACTGACATCTTTTTTGTTCAATACTGTTTTTTGTTTGACACTCCACATTTTTGCTTACTGCAGACACTGAATCAAAAGGATCCAGCTGCTGTGCAAGGTTATCCCATCCCTATTAAGTACAGAATTTGATCAAAATGATCAGATCTGTCTCATAATCAAAGTAAACAAAGACATTTTTGCTCAGTGCAGCTGCTGACATCAGTTAACATGGTTACAAGTTCACCTGTAACACCAGTCAGATTTGAGGTTGGAAAACATTTTAAAAAAAATAAGGTAATAAACAGTGTTTAGCAGTGACTATGTTTTCTTGCACATTTGTTTGACTGGAAATGTTATTATCAACTTCACCTGTTGACAGGATAATTATTTTTTATTTTTTTGAAATCCCGCCTACATATTGACAGAGGTCAAAGCAATTTTGATTATTATATCAACATATTTTATTTACTTATGTAACCAAAATTAGATGTTTAAAAGCTTCAATTAACTACAATAAAGTTCATCTTTAAATTTGTCCAAAAGGGGTAGCTTCTGTTACAATCATTTGATTCTGGTGCAACGTTTCTAAGAACAAACTCAGAAAAACAAACGCACCTGTGGCATCTCCATCCCTTATATTAATTAAATATAAACTCACTCTAATCATGGAGCAGATGAGGAAACGGTTCAAATTTAGAGATAGAGACATGTTTTTGGTTAAACTTTTATTATTTTATCAGCATGTGTTATTTACTTATTTAACATCTTCAATGATAGATTAAAAGCTTATTTCATCACATGGATAAAACAGGCAGCCTCTAAAGTTATTAATGTGATTGTGGTTCAGAGTTTTAAAGAATAAACTCACTTTAGTCATGGAGCTCTTTATCTTCTTCAGGCAGAGGGTGAGCAGCTCCCTGGACTCCAGAGCACACTGCACCCAGGAGGCCGGAGGCTGCAGGTATCTGCAGACAGAAGAACAGATGATAATTATATTTATGATTAAAGCTTCTGTGTTTTGTCCACATCACTCAGATTACTGTTTCCTTCAGACACTAACCTCTCACACTGCTTGCAGAAGTGCACGGTGACCTGCTTGGGGATTCCCTCGCTGATGTCCACCTGCGTGCGCAGACAGGCGACGCACATGTTGGCGGGGTTTGGCGGGATGGGAATGCCGCAGGTGCAGCACAGGCTGGAGGGAAATCAAAATAAAGGTTTAATAGTCCAAGAAAGTTCATTATGTCTACGTGGATGATACCCGTATACTCTCTTTCTTAACAGAACTCTTACCTTTACATGTTTCAATGGAGCTCATGGCCTTCGACAGAAGTGTGTGAAACATGTAAAGGTAAGAGTTAAAAACCTTACTTTACTTCATTAGAATAAAAAAGGTTAAAGTCTGATAAATATAGAAAGATGTGACAATTTAATCACACATAACCCCTTTATTTATTCAAACAAAGTCTAGAACAGTGAGCATTTATGTTTAATTTTTATCAGCTGGTGAATCATGACAGTTAAATATTTATTTTAGGATGTCTTACAGTTACATAGGGCTGGGAAATGAGGCCTAAAATAAAATCCCTATTTTTTTCCACAACACTTGATTTACAATTTAATTGACTTTTATATTTTTTTGAATTGAATCCAGTTTTTACATTTATTTTGTTAAAACACATTCCCAAACCAAACAGAATTTACCTCTTAAAGTTTAAGTTTGTTGTAAAATGCTGCTGATGTAGTTCAAACATAGGCAGGTTTGTCTACAGAAACACTGAAGGCTGAGGTATGTTCACAGAATATTAACATGAAACTCTGATCGGTGTTTGCTCTCATTTAAAATACAAATACAATTTAATTTAAAAACTTTATTTGTCCCTGAGGGCCAATTAAAGGCACACGGAGCAGTCAGTGATGAAACTGCACTTACAGTAAATGGTAAAAAAATTAAAATAAAGGAAAGATAAACAGTCATACTTATTAAATATATACACAAATAATGATGTTTCTTGACAAGAGCTCAAACTCTGTACTTCTCAAAAATAAACTTATTTCTCTCTGTGTTACAGCAGATGTGCGAGGAACAGATGTCAAACAAGAAAAACAGCATTTAACAGCAAAAATTAAACCCTTGATTATCCGAAGTATCCATGCAGAGATGAGAAGGTGCATCTGTACTTTTGAGTAATTTTCTGGTATTAATGCCGATATAAAAGGCAGTAAATATCTGAAAATGTTTCAATAGTTAGGCTGATAGCAGCCAATACTGATATCAAACCGATAACATCGTGCATCCAAAGCTCACATGGTAGAAAATCTGATCCACAGAGTGTCAGGTGAGATTATTATGGATTATTTTTCTGTTATCTGTTTGTGGTTTGACATTAGCAGACCAGACGCCTGCTGCATGGATGTTTGTTTTGTTCTTTATTATTTGTAGGAGTGTCCCAATACAACTTTTTCACCTCTGATATGATACTGACATTTCAGCCTTGAGTATTGGCCCATACTGATATCAATCTGATACGAGATCAGCAGGAATCAAACAGACTTTTATTCCTTATTTTGTAGTCTGGACTGTAAGAAAAGTCTTGATCAGGTCAGATTACTCAAACTGAGAACAGTAGTCAGCATAGTAGGTATAAGAAAAACTGACCTATTTGTTATTAACCAATGGGTTCAACAAATTAACCTTAAACATAAGAATAAAGTACAATTAAATAAAATAAATTAGAACACACTGAAAATTAACCTCAAGAAATCCAGTAAAAATAAAAAGTTATTTTAAAATTGCAAAACAACCACTGAGTATAACTTAAACATACTCTACAACTGGAATAAATAAATAAATAAATCATTAGAATGGACTGCTTCTTTCAGAGTGTTTATATCTGATATTTTAAATGCAGGCCCATATTATCCAATACTTGTTTTTTTTGCTGATATCAGACAGATACTCTATATCAATATCAGATAGGGACACCCCTATTGATTTCTATATAGGATTTCAAAATAATATCAAGAGCTTATTTTTGATAGAAATGTTTAAATCAGCACAATACATTTTTTGGGGAAAGATATATGTAACATAAGGTAAATATGAGTGTATATTATTTTAAAGGAGGTTTACTAAGTGGACACAAACCATCAGGAAACAGAATCCCTGATGGAGGAGTGTGATTGAATAACTTTGTACTTCTTAAACTTCTTTTTGAGCATATAAATGAATCAAACTGCTGTTTTCTTACACAGTGTTCCTACAGCTCAGGGCAAGTTAAATTCAAGACATTTTAAGACTTTTTAATGACTTTTGAAATCAAATTTAAATACAAGACGACAACGAACCACAACTGAAACAAACAAAAACACCACATGAATTACCTGGTTACAGGCAATTTTAACCTAATGTTTATTTTACATAAAACATCACTTTTTACCTTTTTTAACCCCATTTTTACAACTTTATGCCTATTTTGCCCCCATTCATCTTTATTGGTCACTGTCAGAACCATTATTGGAATTTTTACATGGTTTTTGAAATTTAATTTCAAATATAAGTCCCAACTTTGCTGCCATAATCAATTTTCCTAAGAAAAAAAAACCAATTTTCCTGGTTTTTTTTTTTTCAATTTTTAACCTTTTTTTCTCTCTCCAGGCTCTGTAGGTAGAACCAAGACATGAAATCGGTGAACTTTTTTTGAAAAATAGATAAATGTTACTGAATATTTTTTTTTTACTTCAAACTAACATAAATCTTACTAATGTGTTCAAATCTTTAAGACTTTTGAAATTTGGATTTAAGACATTTTAATGCCAATTAAGGCCTTATTTTTAGAATTATGAATTCAATGCCTTTTAAGACTTTTCAAGGATCTGCGGGAACCCTGTTACAGGTGATCTTTGTTAGTTTGATTTTGTTTTATTATTTTGAGCATATAAATGACTCAAACTGCTGTTTTCTTACTTTAGGATCTTTGTTAGTTTGATTTTGTTTTATTATTTTGAGCATATAAATGAATCAAACTGTTGTTTTCTTACTTTAGGATCTTTGTTAGTTTGATTTTGTTTTATTATTTTGAGCATATAAATGAATCAAACTGCTGTTTTCTTACTTTAGGATCTTTGTTAGTTTGATTTTGTTTTATTATTTTGAGCATATAAATGAATCAAACTGCTGTTTTCTTACTTTAGGATCTTTGTTAGTTTGATTTTGTTTTATTATTTTGAGCATATAAATGACTCAAACTGCTGTTTTCTTACTTTAGGATCTTTGTTAGTTTGATTTTGTTTTATTATTTTGAGCATATAAATGACTCAAACTGCTGTTTTCTTACTTTAGGATCTTTGTTAGTTTGATTTTGTTTTATTATTTTGAGCATATAAATGAATCAAACTGTTGTTTTCTTACTTTAGGATCTTTGTTAGTTTGATTTTGTTTTATTATTTTGAGCATATAAATGACTCAAACTGCTGTTTTCTTACTTTAGGATCTTTGTTAGTTTGATTTTGTTTTATTATTTTGAGCATATAAATGAATCAAACTGTTGTTTTCTTACTTTAGGATCTTTGTTAGTTTGATTTTGTTTTATTATTTTGAGCATATAAATGACTCAAACTGCTGTTTTCTTACTTTAGGATCTTTGTTAGTTTGATTTTGTTTTATTATTTTGAGCATATAAATGACTCAAACTGCTGTTTTCTTACTTTAGGATCTTTGTTAGTTTGATTTTGTTTTATTATTTTGAGCATATAAATGAATCAAACTGCTGTTTTCTTACTTTAGGATCTTTGTTAGTTTGATTTTGTTTTATTATTTTGAGCATATAAATGAATCAAACTGCTGTTTTCTTACTTTAGGATCTTTGTTAGTTTGATTTTGTTTTATTATTTTGAGCATATAAATGACTCAAACTGCTGTTTTCTTACTTTAGGATCTTTGTTAGTTTGATTTTGTTTTATTATTTTGAGCATATAAATGAATCAAACTGCTGTTTTCTTACTTTAGGATCTTTGTTAGTTTGATTTTGTTTTATTATTTTGAGCATATAAATGACTCAAACTGCTGTTTTCTTACTTTAGGATCTTTGTTAGTTTGATTTTGTTTTATTATTTTGAGCATATAAATGACTCAAACTGCTGTTTTCTTACTTTAGGATCTTTGTTAGTTTGATTTTGTTTTATTATTTTGAGCATATAAATGACTCAAACTGCTGTTTTCTTACTTTAGGATCTTTGTTAGTTTGATTTTGTTTTATTATTTTGAGCATATAAGTGAATCAAACTGTTGTTTTCTTACTTTAGGATCTTTGTTAGTTTGATTTTGTTTTATTATTTTGAGCATATAAATGACTCAAACTGCTGTTTTCTTACTTTAGGATCTTTGTTAGTTTGATTTTGTTTTATTATTTTGAGCATATAAATGACTCAAACTGCTGTTTTCTTACTTTAGGATCTTTGTTAGTTTGATTTTGTTTTATTATTTTGAGCATATAAGTGAATCAAACTGTTGTTTTCTTACTTTAGGATCTTTGTTAGTTTGATTTTGTTTTATTATTTTGAGCATATAAATGACTCAAACTGCTGTTTTCTTACTTTAGGATCTTTGTTAGTTTGATTTTGTTTTATTATTTTGAGCATATAAATGAATCAAACTGCTGTTTTCTTACTTTAGGATCTTTGTTAGTTTAATTTTGTTTTATTATTTTGAGCATATAAATGAATCAAACTGCTGTTTTCTTACTTTAGGATCTTTGTTAGTTTAATTTTGTTTTATTATTTTGAGCATATAAATGAATCAAACTGCTGTTTTCTTACTTTAGGATCTTTGTTAGTTTGATTTTGTTTTATTATTTTGAGCATATAAATGAATCAAACTGCTGTTTTCTTACTTTAGGATCTTTGTTAGTTTAATTTTGTTTTATTATTTTGAGCATATAAATGAATCAAACTGCTGTTTTCTTACTTTAGGATCTTTGTTAGTTTGATTTTGTTTTATTATTTTGAGCATATAAATGAATCAAACTGCTGTTTTCTTACTTTAGGATCTTTGTTAGTTTGATTTTGTTTTATTATTTTGCTTCAGTTGTGTTCATGTTCTAAATATTTCAGATTTATCTCCTCCAGGTTAAACTTCTGCTCCAGTCCTCACTCACATGTTTCCCTGGCTGCTGGGGGCAGGAGCCGCGATGTACTCCATCACTGAGGCTCTGGGCTGGACCTCCGGGACCAGGTCTTGGTCTGCAGGTGTCAGGGACCAGGTCTTGGTCTTGAGGACTTGATCTTCAGGTCTCAGGTCCTGGTCTTGGTCTCTGGGGACAGAAACAGAAAGCCTTGACAGACTGACACAGCTCTAACTGATCAGAATAACCAGGTGCTGGTCCAGCTCTGAGGTCTACCCGTCCCTGGTCCAGCTCTGAGGTCTACCCGTCCCTGGTCCAGCTCTGAGGTCTACCCGTCCCTGGTCCAGCTCTGAGGTCTACCCGTCCCTGGTCCAGCTCTGAGGTCTACCCGTCCCCGGTCCTGCTCTGAGGTCTACCCGTCCCCGGTCCAGCTCTGAGGTCTACCTGTCCCTGTAGCTGCTGTTAGCATGTTAGCATCAGAGGCTAGGTCGTGGCGCGTTTGCGGCCTCAGTAAATTGGAAACTCGTTCACGCGGATAAAAAAGTTAGACTAAACTAAAGCAGGATTAATAAAGTGATGACAGGACTCACGGGGCTCTGTGTGAAGGTAAATCCACGGAGAACAGTCACTCCACGTTTCTACACCGTGCACTCAGGAAGGCTGATGACGTCACGGGAGGCTGAAGGACCCCGGAGGTGCCTTCGTCCGCCTGAATAAAATCATCCTGAAAACAGTTACACAGAATTTATGCAGCTAAAAAGGAATTTAATGCTGATTTATCACGATGACTGATCTATTCTTATCATCAGGACAATCAGAAACTGGCAAAAACTGGAACAATAACCAAAAATAAAGAGAAGAACAGATTATCTTAAAGTTTATCTACATAATACAAAGAGAAAAACACTTTAGATCCAACAGGTGAGACATAAACCTGCAGGAGAGAAAAGAAAAACAGCTTCAGCTTTTTAAAAAGTATTATTATTATTATTATTATCATTATTATTATTATTATTATTATTATTATTATTATTATTATTATTATTATTATTATTATTATCATTATGTTGTATTGTTGTTGTTGTTTTTAATCATCAATATTATCGTTATTATTATTTGTATTGTAACTAACACCCCAAAAGTCAATAAACTGTCTGTCTATGTATTGAAATTAGAGAAATAAAAGTGATTTAAGCTTAAGTGATCAGTAAATGTTTACATGCAAAATAAATAAAAATGGCTAGATTTTTTTTGTCTTTATCTTATTAGGTTTCATGTAACCTAACACACAGTAAATTTATATATGTAACTAAAACCATTACTCATTAAAAAATATAAAATTAAAATCATTGTAATTTCCAGGTTGAGAACGTCCTTCAGATTGGATTCAGGCCTGAAACAGTAAAATAAAATATTATTTCACTTCTAATTCAACAACTCAAACTGTTTTGCACACTGATAAAGTTTCTTCCTCTGTTATAGTCCAGAAGAAAGAGAAATATTTTGTATTTTAATGTTTACACTGATTTCTGTTCTTGAACATGAAGTGGGAAAATGAAGAGAAGATGAAAAGCTTTACTGCTCAGAAAATATAAAAATATTAGTTTTTCCAAAGATTAGAGCTGTCACTGTGCCTCTAACTTTTTATATCTGTTACATCTTTAATGGACAACATACCTGAGTCATAAGATACATTCAGTCACCTACACAGGAGCTAAACTGGCCTGAATTATGTGTTTATGCTCGTTAAATCAAATTAAAACTACTTATATTCCAGTTAAAATATAAATTTTGATCTAATACCTTATTATAAGACATTTTTGTTCCTCCTGTTGAATTACAAGAAAAAAATATTTTCTTTACAATGTTTTTAATTATCTAAATAATCAGACAAACTTTCCACATAATCTCACAAAACATAAAGAGTTGGTAAGTTATTTTTGCTCACAGTCCTTATTCTATTTAACTTATACTGTTTATTTTTTTATATTTTGGTGAGGCTTTGCTTCTTGTGTTTTTTTAATTGTATCTTACTGTTTCTCTTGTTCTCAGCTGGGTCAGCAGAGACTCTAAGGTGATCACCTTAAATACTGTAAAGTTAATTAAACCCAATTACATGACTAAATGGTGCCAAAGGCTTTTGGCAGCTCTGTCGAGTAAGAGCTTAAATCTTGTTACATTTAGGATGAATTTTGAGAAAAGAGAAAACAGCTGACGTGTTTCACAGATTTATAACAGCAGCTTTATTTGTCAAAATGTCATCCACCAGACTTAATAAAGACTGATCTTAAAAACTCTCTGCCCCTGTGGTTTTGAGGTTAGGAACTTGCCTTACTGGATCTCTGAGAATTCCGAGCTGCACCTGAAGGCAGCACCACAGTGCAGTCAGATAATGGGGGGGCATTGACTTACAAGCTTTTTAAATAAACTAATAAACAAGTACAGACATCATAAATCTTGTTACTGATGATTCTTGTTGTTTTTTTGTTTCAGCTCGATCCTGTTCTCTAACCGGTTTATTTTGCCCCTGGGCCTAACTGACTGACTTACATCATTAAATTCAAAGACATTTAGAGACAACTTCTCCACATCAGAGACACAGCTGCAAACTCTGCAAACATCTACACATGTTTGCAGAGTTTAATCTGAGTCTGAGCAGATGATAGATAATCCACAGTTTGATTTTTCTGGTCGACATCAGAGTTGAGAAGTAAAGAGAAAGTTCCAGTATCTGTCCAAACTGTTTTGAGACTCTTAAATAATTTGACTTTATGCCTAAAAGTTTCCTAATTAAAGACTGAGAGAGAGGCAGTCAGCACAAACGATGAACTGAGGAGTAACTCTGATGGGAAAGAGACAGAAGAATATCTTTTTGATAATCACAAATAAAATCAAACCATAAGACATATAAGCAGGCAAATACAAATAGATAAACAATTAATAATAAGAAGAAATAAAGTAAAAAAACAGACATTTATTCACATTAAAAAGCACAGATGTTGTTAGTTAAATTTCTTTGCATTCTTCCTGATTTAAAAAAAATCTTAGTTTTTAACTTTACTATCATAATACTTTTTCTTACCACAACAATGAACTATTTTATTTTTATATTTTATTTTTCTATTTTAATCAAATGGTTTGGCAGTAAAATCATACAACATTCAAACCAGTGAAGCCATTTGAAGTTAATTAAATTAGTATGATTCAGAAATTTAACATAAACCTGAATTAGGTACAAAAAGTCTTGAACACACTTCTATGAATTAAAATAATACACATTTCTGTCAAAGTTTCAGTAAAATATCAATAAATTATAAACCTGAAAAAAAGTTATACAATATCTTCCAGAATTTTCTCAAAAACCAAAGCATGACTATGATATTTATTTTCATATATTTGAATATATAAAGTGAAAGTTTTATGTCTTTGGAACTCTTTTATCTGGATCTCTTAATGTATTTGTTTAAATTAAAAAGAACCAATAAGTGAAAAATAATGCGCAAAAAGAGAAAAAATTAAGACAGTCACACTAAAATGTAGATTTAATTTGCTATAATTCAATCTTTAACTGTTATCTAAGTCTTAATTTCACAGTACAGTGTTTGTAGAGTTATAAATAAAACTCCATATACATTCACAATGCCTATATCTGTATATTTGATGTTGTATTTCAGAATCAGAAATATTTTACTAATCCCCAAGAGGAAATTCGGTTGTTTCAGCTGCTCTTATACTCAGAAATATCAGATGAAGACTTTAGAATAGATAGGAGCATGAATTAAACTAAAATAAAATTAAAAAATACAACGAAAGATGAAAATAAATTAAAAATAGCGTGAAAATTAGGTAAGCAGAGCCTTTAAGCAACATAAAACCTTTGTCTTCAGGCTGATATAAAACATAACTATGGTTCATTTATTCGTTATATACATTTAGATATATAATAATGCATTTTGTATTTAACTCTATTTACATTGCACTGCTGGATTGGATGCCGGATGACTTTTCGTTCCTCTGAGCTTGTGCAGTTTTAATAGATTTTAATTCAGTCGAAATCTTAATAATCACAACTTTAACTTGAATCTTATTTTCCAAAGTTTTCTCAGCTCTTTCTGTTTAATTATCTAAATGTTTGAATTAATGAGAGTCTTCAGTTTACTCCGAGGCCCTCGTGTGGGCAGAAGTTGCCCACCCCTGCTGCAGCTCACTGGTTCCCCTCTGTAATTTCCGGGCTGTCCGTGAACGCATCGCCTCGGTGGCTCAGACGGCAGCAGATCAGCAGCTGAGAATGTGAGTCTCCGCACAGACTCTATTTCAGGACGAGCAGCAGACCTGCCCGCAGCTCCACGGCTCCACCGAGGCTCCACCGAGGCTCCGCCTGAAGGTCGGTGCTCCCCGCCCGCGGCAGATGGTCCCGCTCCGGCCGGTGGAGGCTCTCTGACTGCGGGGACCGGCCGCTGCTCCGCCCTCCTGCCCGGTGAGTCCGGCCGGGGATGCAGTGAAGCTCTCCGGTGAGTCGCTGTTGGATGATCCTCGGTGCGCAGAGCCACCGACCATGGACTGAGAGCTGCGGCGCGTGCGAGCGATTCCTGCGCGTGAATAAATAAATGCTAGAGGAGACAATGACCCTGCTGTCTCTGTTGGGAAGGATCATGCGTTATTTTCTGCTCAGACCGGAGACCCTGTTCCTGCTGTGCATCAGCCTGGCTCTGTGGAGCTACTTCTTCCACACGGACGAGGTGAAGACCATCGTCAAGTCCAGCCGGGATGCGGTCAAGATGGTCAAGGGGAAAGTGGCGGAGATGATGCAGAACGAGCGCTTCGGCGGGCTGGACGCGCTGGACGCGCAGTTCTCCAAGACCTGGGAGTTCAAGAGCAACAGCGCGGCCGTGTACTCCATCCAGGGCCGGCGGGAGCACATGGAGGACCGCTTCGAGGTGCTCACGGACCTGGTCAACAAGAGCCACCCGTCCATATTCGGGATTTTCGACGGCCATGGAGGAGAGGTGAGTCTGGACCCTGGTGGTCCACGGTCTGCAGAGCATGGAGGAACTTTAGTCTGAGATCAGGGGCTGCAAACTTTTACACCGGGGGCCACAGAAAGAGGAACACAGGATGCTGAGCCTCATTTAACGTATTAAAGTTTAGACTTCAGGTTTTTGTCTGTGAAGGGCTCATCTTCACTGTCAGACACAAAACAAGAGTAAACTGCAAGAATGTTGGTGCTTAAAGATGCAGGGCTCCAGATTAACTTTCTGCATTGGCTGCAACGGTGCACCTAAAATATTTTTTTAAGGTGCACCAGCACAAAAAGTAGGTGCACCCAGATTTTTCATAGTGTCACCTTTAGCATCATAAGGTCACATCTTATCACTCTATTACTTTGATGTAAAGAAATACTTAACTTTATTCAAAGCAAAATTACATATTAAAAGAACAATAGAGCATTTAAACCAAAATATTAAGCAAACTAAAACATTTCCAAATAAAAGTGCTTAAAGTACTTTACTGAACTGAAATCTAACAGTTCAAACTCAAACATCTCAAGTTAAAATATTTCAAAATAAAAAGAGCTTATGTTTAAGGTGCTATGCTGGACTGAAAAATGAAATTAATTTCCAGATTTTAACAACTAACAACAAAACATTTAACTGGATGGTCTTATTCTCCAATAGAAGTGAACCTAGAATAACAATTCATAAATTCCAAATGAATACAAAGAAAAACAATCTAAACACCCTCACCACAAATAAAAATCCTGTAAATTAGTGAATAACTCATAATAATAATAATAATAATAATAATAATAATAATAATAATAATAATAATAGAAACACATCTTAAATAAAACAGTTTAAATGACCACAGTCTGCACACATAAGGGAGACTTATTTGGTATTATCATCTGTAGAAATATTCACTGGGCTTTACTTTACATTTGAATCAATCTGAACTTTTCCATTTGAAGAGTCAATTTTAAAAACTAGTTTTAATTTAATTTAATTGTTTTTAATAAGTTGACCTTTGTCCTGATTTGTGGCGCCCCCTTGAGGTCAGCCAGCTTTGTCTGAATCCTTACTGCAACTGTAAAATAATATTAAATAGAAAATACACAGCTCTGCAGCACATTAGGCCTGCAGCACATGACCAACAAAAGGCCCATCGCTCTCTTGACCTCAACAACACCTCAAAATGAAGAACAGGCAGCTGGCTAACTCCTCGTCCATGACCAATCTGCTGGCCCATATGTCGGTCTTTCACCAAGAGCAAATCCTGTTACACTCACATACTCTACTGGCCCTTTTCCACGCTACCCGACTCGACTCTACCCAGCTCTACTCTACTCGCCTTGTGCTGCTTTTCCATTAGCCCCAGTCGCCTGCCCAACAGGGTGAGCGGCACTGCAGTGATGTAATTTTGAACGTGACACAATAATCTGTGGCTTTTTGTCACAAACCGAGTAAAAAAGGAAAGCAGAAGAAGGCTGCAGGTGGTAAGAAGAAATACCCCTTGAGAAGCACAGGAGAGTTTTGGAAGCTATACAACAGAATGAAGCCGAGGACGAGAGCAATCCAGCTGCAAAGAAAAGACGTATGAGGGTAAGCTAATGGTAGCTACCGCTAGCATGCTCGGTCGTCGCGCTCATGACTCATCGATGACGACATTGTCTGACCAATCAGTTGCTGGCAGTCGGTGACATCATCTTTTAGTATGGACTCAGCTCGCTTGGAACCAGAGCGGAGTAGGTACTAAAACTAGCTTGTTTTAGGAGGTACCAGGCTAGTGGAAACACGCTGCTAATCGAGTAGGGCCGAGTAGAGTAGGGCCAAGGCGTGCTAGTGGAAAAGTGCCATACGTGTCATCTCTGTTTCTTTTGCATCTGAGCTGGAGTTCATGTTGCACCGCTCAGCAAAGTCGGGTAACTCATTAACAACAGGCGGTATCATTTGTTTTAAAAAGTGCTGCAGCATGAAAGAAAAACGGGACACGTCTGAAAAGGTGCTTCACTTACAGCATCTCCTGTTCTGCCCAAAAATGTTTGGCATTTCTGTAATTACCTTTGCCAACTGCCTACAGAGTTATTATACAACCTGAACGAAATGCAAATGTGAGCAGCAGAGTCTGTCACCTTTTCTTGTTTCCTGGTCTCGGGGACTCCAGGTGTTGCTGATTCCAGCTCGCAGTGTCGAACCAGCTGCTCGTGCAACTACAATAAATCTCACTGCACTGAAACAAAGAGTTTCAGCAGCTTTTTGAAGATTAAACATTTTTGTTTAGTTGATTTGTTTAGTCAGAAAGCACCGAACAAAACTAAGGAGATTTAATTCTGGTCATGGTTGACATCAGAGAATCACCTGTGTGTCCAGACAGGTAGACTCTTGCTTGCCTGTGGTGTGTGTGTGTGTGTGTGTGTGTGTGTGTGTGTGTGTGTGTGTGTGTGTGTGTGTGCAGCATGGACGCAGATATTGAGGATTAGACGGGGATGCCACTTTGTCCTGCTGTGGGGAACATGCAGCTTGACTGAAAGCCATTAAACTACCTGATCGATAAGATACGTTAGCTACTGAAGAGCCAGAAAAAACACACACACAAAAAAAAAACACATAAGATCTAGGGCTGAACAATTAATTGCAAATTAGATTAAATCGCAATATGGCTTGTTGCAATTTTCAAATCGCAGACAGTTCAATATTTTTAACCCAAAACGTGTTGAACATTTTGGCATTGTTATGTAGTTTCTTGCATTTTCATGCTTAATTTAACCTTTTTTAACCCAGTTTTTACAGCTTTATGCCTATCTTGCTCCCATTCATCCTTTTTTTTGGCCACTGTCAGACCATGTTTGGAATTTTCACATGGCTTTTGAAATTTAATCCCAATTTTGCTGCTATAATCAATTTTCATGAGTCACTTTTGAATTTTTTTTGCCTTTTTTTTTGGAATTTCTTACCTATTTTGCACCTGTTAACTTTTTTTCCGTTGTCATTACATTTTTTTACCCAATTTTTTACAATTTCATACCTGTTTTGCTTCTGTTCTTCACTTCTCCACTTTTTCTCAAATCTTTTATCCTTAGATTAATTTAACGTCATATCGGTTAAAAAGATCTACTGCTTATGTTTGATTAAGAATACATAAGATGAGGAACATTAAAACAATCGCAGAGTAAATGGCAATTGCAATATCGGGGAAAAATATCGCAATTCGATTATTTTCTCAAATCGTTCAGCCCTAATAAGAACATAAAAAATCATCAGAATTTCCCTCTTAAAATTAAAGTGTGTGTCATAAATGTTGATTATGTAGTTCTAACACAGGCAGATTTGTCTACATAAACACTGAAAGCTGAGGGATTTTCACAGCTTGTTGACATGTTTCTGTCTGATTAATGTTTTATCTAATTTAAAAAAATAAATACAAGCCTTTAAAAGTGCTTGTGTAAAACCTGACAGGACCACCATCATAAAAACTGTAAAGTTTCAGTGTTTATATTTTTTAAAACTTTACAACTACTTACAATTTAAGTAAGTGAATGAAAAAAATTGATTTTAAATTTTAAATCTTCAACAGAAAAGAATTCGAATTAATCAATGTAATCAATATATTTCCCAGCCCTACTCCAAGGTAAAATAAAGTTTAATAAACTTTCTCAAGTGATTGATAGCCAAGAAATCCAAATCAGTAGTTTTAGAAATTGATCTTTTCCCTAACAAAACAGTTAGATAAATAATGCATTTTTATCACATAATTTCATTGCGATGCACACACTTTGAGATCGTTTGCTTTAACTGTTTGTGACATAAACAAGCCCAAAGCTTTCTTACCCCTAAAGTTCATGAAAACGAAGGAAAACCTGATCGTGCAGCGGTGTTAAAGATGTCGGGCAGGCGTTTGGATTCAGTGTTCGAGCATGGAGCAAACTTATAATTACAATATTGTATAAATTATTTGGTTGTATACATGTTCACCTGATGAAACCTTTTTATTCATCTTTTTATGGAACTTTAATTTTTTCTGGATATTTTAATTCTTATGTACTCTTTAATGAACTGTGTCTTAGGTGTCTCTGTTCTTTTTTTTTCATTTCTTTTTGTACATTTTTAATCCATAAAAGCCTCCCATGGACTGGTGTTGAAAATTATTAGCATCGGTTAGGGCTGGACAATTAATCTGATTTTGATCATGATTTCAATTTTGCCATCTGACAATCATAAAAACATTATAATCGAAGAAAAATGATTAATATGCCACACAGTGTGGAGAGCTGTGTCTGCAAGTTCCTGTGCTTCGTAGCGCTTCTGTGTTCCACGTGCAGCCACAACGAGTGTGTGTGACTTATGTGGATCAATAATACTGTATGTGCCACTCGCTGGTTCTTTAAAGTTGTGTTTAAATCAATACTGAAGTTTTTAAATAAATGAATAATTGTGTATATTAATTGTGATTTCAGTATCACTTAAAATAATCAGGATTCTTATTTTGACCATAATCGTCCGGCCCTAGCATCAGTGTTACTGTGTGTCCATGTCAAATAAACGATGAATAAATAAATTTTTCTTAATGTCTATAAACAGTGACAGGCCGTCAGCTGCAGAGTGATGCAGCTTGGTGTTTAACTGCCTTAAACTGAGCCGTACATCCTCACCTTGTTTACATGATAACTCAACAGAGCAAATGTTAATTAGATGTTTGCTGCCTGTAGTCAAAACTAAAGGTCTGCAGACTTAATGCTGTCTCACATGAGCACCACCTCCCATCCAGGTTTAAGTGAAGGAGCACAAGCACAGATAAGAAGATGCTCTGCCTTTAGGCTGTGCAGGAAATTGGTTATTAGAGCATGTGGTCGGGGTATTTGTGGATAATTTGTAGAATAATAAAGAATTCCTGCCTGTGTATAAGCCCTCCCTGCAGCCTGCACACACACGCCCACTCTCGCTCTGCTTGCTTGCTATTGGCAGGTTGAATCTTGAGTCTATTTTGGGCTCTAAATCCGGCCAATATATCACATTTCTGTGCCCAAACACATTTTGGGTGCAGGCAGCATGGGCCGCACAGGCTAACGTGATTATTGCAGAAGCAGGAGGATGAACTCGATTTTGTGCGCTTCAGCTCCCAGAGCTCAGGGCTGTGAGGACTGAAGTGGGTCATTAAATCACTGATTTGCCGGTCGCTGTCCACCTCAGTCGGAACTTTCTGGCAGCTGAGAAACGGCCTTTTTACTCCGTTGTCTTCTGACACGAGCGATGCAGTGCAGCGAGGGAGCAGCTTCACAGAGAAGCCACAATAAAAGCCTCAGAGAGAGATGTCAGTGAGGCGGACAAAGAGCATTGGAGATGACGCCACAGCTCTGCAGGAAGATGAAAACGCTGATTTATCGAGAAGTCGTGGCTTCTCCAGCGCTGCCATTGTTTCTCAGCTCAGCAGCGTGACCTTATTTATTTATTTATTTATTTATTTATTTACATTTGACATGGACACACAGTAACACTGATGCTGTGATATTTAAATACACACAGGTCCTAAAGTGTTTATTAGCACAGCACTAATTTCCAACACCAGTCTATGGGAGGCTTTATAAGCCCCGCTATGTCAGACTCCGGCTTTCTGCTCTCTAGTGCCGTCTGTGGTTGCTGAGTGTAACTGCACTGTTGTACACCAACCTGCATTTATTGACATACAGAGGGAGGCGAAGCAAGACGGCAGGACATCCCAAGACACAAATAAACCATGTGGACTGATAAGGCACGGTCTGATCATGATTCTACTTAAATAACCGCTGGTAGCATTTAGTGACAAAACAATGTCCGCCAGGTTACACAAAGCATGCAATGCAGGCTAGAGGCTGACATCCCGCGGGATGGGAGTCAACTCTACTATTAATCACTGGTTGGGACAGTACAGGATTAAAAGTTAACAAGAGCAGACAGGAGCGGGAACCAATTAAGAAGACAAAATATGACATGTGACATGCGCCACCATTTTGTAGTTTTATTCCCAATAATCCTACACTATAACGCAATTGAAAAGAACTACATGGCCCAGAAGCCAACAGTGCTTCAAAGAAGAACAGCAATGGAGGGAGTAAACACTGGCGTAGAAACTGATATGCTACAAACTGATGTGCAACGCACATGGTGTCAACATGCTGTATGCCGCTTGCAAAATGTGTTTAACCATAGTTAAGTACAACAGTGAGTCAGGGATGAGTGGGCTCAAGAGACTAACTTGCAAGGCATTGGAAACAGAATTGCCATATCTTTTGAAATAAAGCTGCATAACACAAAGTAATCTAAAAAAAAAACAATGAGGAGAAAATCAAATCAAATTCAAAATAGGATTTTTTTTCCACTCTGACCCGGTATTAGGACAGGACAAGATTTTTTTCTGTGGGAGTGGAATGGGACAAATGCAGACACAGGCCGTGGAGCAATGATCCAACCGACAGAAACCAAGTGACCCTTCACTAAGCCCCTCCCACAAACAGCCAGTCTATCTGTCTGTCCAATCCCACGTTAGCAACCATAACAATACACAAGAGGCCTGTCAAGCTTTCAGCAGAAAACAACATGGCTAAACGGTGTGCATACGGGACTAGCAAGTCCGACAGTTGACAGTAAAACTACTTTAAAATATAACATTGATAAAAATGAGCATGATTTGTAACTTGTTTGAAAGTAACATTGTAACTTGTTTGAAAGTAAAATGAAGCTTTGAAAAAGTATTCAGTCGTGATTTAGTGATTCATGCATGAAAGGGTTAAAGTGAGTTTGCATGTTCAGCTGGATGTGTGGCCCTGCTGCCTCCTCGCTGTTCCTCCTTCATGCAGCTTCACAGTAAACATGGAGTCTGTTTGATATGAAGGACCTCATGCTGCTCATGCAGCGTCTTCCCTCTGCTGTGGCCCGATGCAGCCTGAACGATAACATGCTAAAAATAGGCCGGCAAAGGCAGAGAGGATGGCTGTTCTTTTAGGGGAAATTAAATTTTAGGCCGCAGTGCTGACTGCTGCAGCTTTTGACCAAAAGTGGTCATTGGATTGTTTTCCCCCGCGGCCTCTCTCCTCCCAGGAGAGCGCCGGCCTAACCTGTCGACCTCCAGCTCACATACGTACGTGTGAGCCGGGAGAGGAGAGTAGTGGATGTATACGTGGAAGAAGAAAGAGAAACGAGTGGGAGAGCATCAATGGTGAGAGAAGGTTTGCCAGTGTGGGCGAGAGGCTGTTTCATCACCGTGTCCACTGGCAGCAGTTCGCTCTGTTTTCATTCCCACGCTTTCTTTTGAAGTGTGAGGAGCGATTGCCAGACAGCAGCGTTCAGAAACAACTTCCTCTGTTCAGCAAATCAAGATCCCCCCCCCCCACCCCCCGAGCATCGGGCGAAGCGGAGATGCTGCACAGCCCGAGGCGACACCAGGAATACAGGCCTCCTCAGCTGGCTGGTCAGAAGGTGTCGGAGCTTTAATTTCTGCCCACGCACTCGCCGCTCATCAGATACAGAACACACACTCTCGTTAGGGCGACGTCGACTTGTGTCAACATCTATCAGGCTTTAAAGACTTGGAATTAGGGATGTATATCGTTATGATTTTACCGATACAGATACAGATACTGATACTCCTTATCGATACTACAACACGTAATTTTGTGTACAAAATAAAGACTCAAGAAGATATTAAAAGATCCAACCTTTTTTTATTACCACAAGGTAATAATAAAGCTTCAACAGAAGAGAAGTAATGCTTTACAAATGCTTCTCGGAGGCAAAAAGAAAGCTAAGGAGATGGCAAAACCGCTTCATGCCGCCCAACAGACTGCATGTACAGACAGACCCATATATCAGTGGGGCTAAAATCGATGCTGTAATGATGACTACAAACTAGACAAGGTGCCGCCGCCACGGTGCTGCAGTCTTTAGTGTTAGCCGGGCTGCTAACTTTACTCCTGTTGCACTCCCTTAGCTTCATACTATGCGCGCGCTCCAAGCGTTTGGTCATGTTGCTAGTATTTCCCTCCTTGGACGCAACTTCTCTCTGACAAAGATTGCATCGGGTCGAGTTTTCATTAACTTTGCTAAAGTGAGCCCAAACCTTAGAGCGCTTAGCCCTCACCGACATGCTTGAGCCAGCTGCGTCATCACCTGTCGATGGCGGTAGTGTCATAACTACGTGACAGTTGAAAAGACGTTCAAGTACCAAGAACAGTACCGTTTTTCCAGATTCTTGACGGTATTTAGGTGCTGACTAGAGCATGACACGGGAGCGGATTTTCACTCCTGTCCCGTCCAAATCCGAGAGAAAAAATCCTGTCCCGTACCACTCCCGTAGAATGACTCCCACTCCTGTCCCGTTCCCATTGAATGAAACCAAACATGTTGAAAAAATGTTGCATTTTTTATTTTAGGTAAAGTTCAGTGCATATAAAAGGCCTTGTCTTTAAGTTTCACATGCCTGACATTCGGTCGGTGTAAACAGCTCTCTTTTAAACATGTCGTCTTCTCCCTCCATGTTGTTTTGTTATGTGTGTCGCCGGCAGCCGCTCCGAGTCGCTTTTCACTTCTGGTGGTGACAGGAAGTCAAACCACTTTTGTAGTTCTTTTGTGTTGCTAGCACGGTCAAGAGTGTTGGCTCTCACTGAGAGATGACTACAAAAATGGACACATCCGTTCATCTGGTTGTTTAACACGGCTGAAAATGATCATCTTTTAATGTCTCTCCCGCTCCTGCCCGCTCCTGTTGCTTTTTTCCCGTCCCGTCCCGATCACAGGATTAATTAAAAAATGACTCCCATCCCGTGGGATTCCCGCGGGAATCACGTGACCCATGGGAATTCCTGAAAAATGTCACCCTCTAATGCCGACCCAATTAGGGACTGGTACATTAAAGTGCCGGTCCGCGGTATACATCCCTACTTGGAATCATCTCCAACAAGCTTGTGTTTATGAGGCCTGTAATCGACATCAATCTGAAACAGTCTGAACAGTGAATTAGAGATGAATTAATATTTGGTGCACAGGAGCTCTGAAACTTGTGATTTACTCTAATAATCCACGGCTTATGTTCTCAAACAGGATTATCACCTGTGTCTCAGCTTTGTTTCAGGAAAAGCAGCTCCCGTCTTTCCACAGCACTTAGCTTTTGTTGGGATGAAGGTGAGCAGAGGTCGATTATGAAGACCACATGCTGTAGAACGATCCGGATGTTATCACTGCTACAGATGATGGGAAATCAAATCACGTCCTGTAAACAGGGGAGGGGCGTCTTTGGTTACAAAGAGGGGCACTTCAAAATGATCCTCTCTGCCAGAGGGAGGCATTTCTGCAAGTTAAAGAAACAAAAACACTCAGATATACAAAGTATTGCTTCTGTTGGTGCAGTATGAACATTCACGTTAAATAAATGTGACTGCACAGCTGCAGTCTCTTTCTGACAAAAACATTTAAGGCTTCAGGCTTAACGACGAACACACTCAAGATTCAGAAGGAGAGGTCGAGCCTTCAGAATCAGATTTTCTTTATTAATCCCTGAAGGGAAAGTTTGTTGTTTCTCTTTTGCATAGCAGCAGCAGGAATATCAGATATATACATTAAAATATTCTGAGCATAAATGGGATCTCAAAATCAAAATCCGTACTTTTATTTTTACTCTGGGCCATATCTTGCTTTTTCAGTATTTTTTTTAAGTTTGGTTATTTTTATTTTATTTGTATACATGTTTGTCTCTTTTTGCTAAATTATTGCCTTTACTACTGTATCATATTGGTGATCTTATTTTGCTTACTTTATTTCTAGGACCAAATAAACTCATACTTAGATACTAAGATCATTTAACTAGCTAATGTACATTTCTATAACATATGAAAGCATTCCCTACACCTGCTTCCTCTACTCACTGTCAGTGTTTCCTCTTCTACTCTCTGCAATCAAATTAAATGGAAAGTTATTGGATGTGAAAAGTATGTGAACAAAATACACATGATTCTGGGCAAGTAGCCTCCACATAGATTTATGTTCTGAACCAGCCTTTACACGGAGCCATAATCAAAGTAGGTTATTTACTAGCCCATATCTCAGTTATTGATCACATTAGCTGCTTCTGTTGATGTATCATGAGTGTCATCCTGTTGTGTCGCTCTGACGTCGTACCGGACCGGATGTTTACTGTTGACGTGCTGCAGCAGTGACGACGTGCTATCATGCTAAGCTACGTGCTAAGCTAACTCCGTTTGACATCAGACACACTGCACTGTGTTTTCTTTTCGTCCCTTCTTGTAGTGACCACACACTTGGGACACTCTCTGCCATTTCTTCTGTGGACTCTCTCCTTTCTGTCCCTCTCTTTTCTCTTCCTTCATGATTTTACAAGCCACGCAGCAGCAGAGGTAGCAGGCGCGTTGTGCCACAGAAATGACCGTCCGTGTCAAACACTGTGCACTGTATAGAAGTCCAGATATATATTTTATATGTATAGTTATATATTAAACGAGGCTTCAAGGCACACAATTTGCCCCGAGGATATTTTGTAATCGAATAATCTAGAAAGGAATCGTTTCAGCTCTATTTGTCAGAATGATTCATTTGTGTTTAGAAGCTTGAGATGAACAGGAACTTGAATCTGACGACTTTATACTCCATATCATCACACACACCACCCTGCTCTGCCTCTTTACCTCTCTTATAAAACAGCTCAGAAACAGGCCTTACTGGCTTCTTTTTAGCTGAAGGCTTGTGTGTAGGTTTCAGTTTAAGAGTGGCATGTATGGTGATTTAGTTTCGTCAGTGTTTGCCAGTTTCTTTTTTTCGTTGTCTGACAGGATTACTCAAAAGCCAATAAACCCGTTTGATGACATTTTAATTTATGTATGTTGGCACAAGAGAGATGAGATTAGATCGTGATGTCGACCTAAATCAGAATGAAGACCCATGGATTTAACTCACTCAACAGTGTTGGAAAAGCCTTTGCAGAGGTTTCTGCTCTCGGAGCTCTTCTAGTTTTTTACTTTATTTTATCACCACATGCACTTTAGTATTCTGTATATATAGAAATTTTTATTTTTATCCTTAATATTTATCTTTTCTACCTTATATTCGTATAAATAGTTTTCAGTTGCACTGTTCTGTAGGATTTGTATGTGTATGTTTTTTACCTAAACTTTATATGTATACTGACTTCTTTACTTTTGTTTGTTTAACGTATCTATCTATTCTGGTATGTAAGTCGAGAAAGTCTTCCTGCTTCAGTCGGCCTACTCGGCTTGTTTTCTAAAGGTGCCTCAATCGATCGAACTCTGAAACATAATCCACTGATCAAAACGAATGCCTGTGTAACAGACACTGATCACCTGTGCCCACCTGTCCACTCGTCTGCTGCTCCTGCTCTTCTGAGATAAACTGAGCGTAAACTTTATCTGTCCTTTAAAGGTGTAGAAACGGTAAATATATGATATCATGTTTCTATTTGTATGTAAAGTCCGTCAAAACAGGTGAACAATCATCCTCATAAAACTTTGGTTTTCGTTTTATTAAGTTAGAAAAATCTTTTTATATCTCTGTACCGCGGGTCTCCCCTCTGTGGAGGCTAACATAACGATCCACCATGTTGTCTACGGGTGGGTTTAAGGGACAAAAAGAGTCCCTAAACTCGATTTTTGAATATGAGTCGACAACAGTTTTCAAACCTATAATTATCGCCTTAACTGACCTATAATCTATCAACATGATAGTTATAAATATGAATGACAAACCCTCACCTGGTAACTGTTGTAAATGATGCCCTGTTCATGATCCTTTTTGGTCTTCACCGTCTCTTAGTGACGTGATGTTTTAGAAACAGACGGGCTCATTCCAACATCTGAACACTAGATGTCGCTAAAATGCCGATTTCTACACACTGCACCTTTAAATAAAAAATATATTTACCCAGAGCTGAGAACAACAGGGTAACAGCTAAGCAAAATAAGCATGTGTGTTTATTAGGGCTGGGACAATACGCTTTTCTCTCTATTCGAGTTTTTTTTTTTTTTTAATGTATGTTTTTGGGCATTTTGTGCCTTTATTTATAGGAGAAAGACAGTGGATAGGTTTGTGAAAGGGGGAGAGAGATTTATTCAGCAGACAGCTGTTTATCTGCAAGACTGGACTGCAGTGGATTATTAACACAGACTTGGACTGGCAGAAGCAAGTACATGGGGTGCCTGGTTGCTAACCACTCCGCCAAACCAGCACCCCTCTATTCGAGTTTTTATGATTTTTTAGTTGATGATTCAATTCATATTGCGATTCTACGATTCTGCAGATTTTTGCAATCTTTAGTTAGCTTTTTAAACACCAGTGAAAAAGATGAACAATGATGATGCCTACAGACTATATCAGGAAAAATATACATCACATGTGAGTCTGTTTTTAGGATTTATTCAGCAATATATTTTAACCAGCTGTTTATACTCTCTCTTCAAAAGACTGGACTGCATTTAAAAGTGGATTATTAACACAGACTAACATGAAGCATTTACATTTGGGGGGAAAAAAACGATTTTTGAACCAAAAAATCAATTTAAAAATTGTCAAACAAAAAATCTTGATACTCGTGTGAATCGATTTTTGTTCCCACCCCTCGTGTTTAGAGATGTGTTTCAGGTCCAGCCAGAAACATTGTGATGCATTCAGGTTGGCTCGTTAAAATGAGTGTTTGACAAAGCCAAAGACCTGATGCTTTTAAATGTAATTTAACCCACGCATGCACAGGGAGAACATGCAAACTCCACACTGAAAGGTCCTGACTGATTAGGGACAGCACAGGAGTGTGTGTAAGCTCTTATATCCTAATTTATTCTATTAAAATGGCTAAAATTAGAGGTTTATTTGCACTTCTGTGGACCACATGTTCATATGGGGATCAAGTCTTATTGAGAAAAACTCAACGAGGATAATGGATGAAACTACTGTTACATAATGTTCCTAAGTTAATATTTTTAAAGATTAAGCCTTTAACCATTCGTCTATTTGCTCCATTTAGGCTATAAGATGGAATTAATAGTTTTAGCCATTCTGTAAATAGAATTTAATAATAAAAGATTCTTTAATTCTTTAAGATTCTTCTTTTTTAGGATTTTCAAATCAATGTCTTTGTTCAAAAATAGTTTTTTTCCAAATGTAAATGCTTTATTTTAGTCTGTGTTGATAAGCCACTACTAAATGCAATCCAGGCTTTTGAAGAGAGAGTATAAACAGCTGGTTAAAATATATTGCTGGTGTTAAAAAAGCTAACTAAAGACTATAATTGTAGAATCACAATTTAAAACTGAATCAGCACTTAACAAATGAAAAAATCTAATCTGGAGAAAAGCGTATCGTCCCAGCCATATTAATTATCTACTGTAACTCGGACGTCATTGCCCTTTAAGATCTTTTTTTTTGTTTTGTTGAGCAAACATTCAACCAGCCTTAAAAAAACACAAACAGGATTAGCTAAGAAAAGCCTGATCAGACATCCATAGCATTTTACAGCCTATGTTATTTGGAAAAATAAAGTTATTTAGTAAAAAGTAAACCCAACGCTTTGATAAGCTGGACCGTGTCCCTCTCTCTAACGCCTTCCTCGACCCGATCAGCTCTCGCAGTCATCATCTTTTCCATATCTATCTGCTCCACACACCTACGCAGCGGTTCAAATTGAATTTTGAGCGTGTTAAAAATCAGTGTTTAATGTGTGTATATATCCACAGGCAGCCCCAGACACATTAAAGGTCTGCTCAGGGAGGCCTGATCTGTTAAATGGAGATAGATTTCAGCTGACATATGGGAATAACCTGCATGAAAGTGATAACCCAGGGCTCTCCATCTATATCACTGCAACATGAGCCATGTGTTCCTCCCTCTGCTCCGCCCCGCCTGCTTCTGTCAGGCTGTGGCCCCGGGCACTGCAGAATCACCTGAGCTGTGGAGAACAGAGAAAACCTACGAGGCTTTCCTCTCCCGTCTCTCCCTGACATCCGCTCGACTGTTCTGTTGGTTTAGCACAGATTTCTTTCATGCAGTTTCAGTCAGAGGTGTTTGTTTTGGGAGTGAGCTTTGATAGATGGAACTGAGGAGGTGATGAGAGAGAGAGCAGGTAGGAAAAGAAGAAGAGAGAGCTTTAACTAGAGGAACAATTACCTTTAAACAGGTTGGAGCTCAGCTGTGGTTTTATTTTGCTTCATAATCAGTCTGGTCAGATGTGGTTTCAGCTTCATCCCTCATCTCTGGATCATAAAGCAGGACGGACTTCTGGGAGTAGATCACTAACTGCTCTTACTAGTGATGGGCTTGGATTTATGAATGAATGAGTGAACAGTCAGCTGATTATTTAGCCCGTGAACTCCCAGCTCATCTTTCAGTCTCTGTAGAGAGGCTCTGCCAACCAACAACAGTAAAGAGGAAAGTCATCAGCCAAGCACTTAAATTCAGCAGCATAGCATATAGATTTTTATGTTATTACTTAATAATGATAACTGCAATATGTATATTATACAGTACAGGCCAAAAGTTTGGACCCACCTTCTCATTCAATGTGTTTTCTTTATTTTCATCTCTAATTCCATTGTAGATTCTCACTGAAATAATGATGGCCACCCACTTTCCTTAAAGGATAAGTTCAGTTTCTACAGCTTTCACATTGTTTATAGAATAAAGTAGAACAATATACTCACCCAGAAGGCTTTCCTGATCCAAACAGTGCTTCAGGAGATATTTAGATCCAAAATCGAGCGGCAGACATCCGTGTAATGGTAGCACACGGGGCATGTATAGCACCGCTCCTAAAACTGCATTAATCATCCAAAAACTCATTAGTTTCACCAATATTTCATCATGGTCCGCTCGTTTTGTGGCTGTGCTGACCTCTGAACTGAAAACTTTCTTTACAGCTGCCACGCATGAGATACTATTATAGCAAAGTAAGTTCTTCAGTAACTTACAAAAAACAAAAAATATGAATCTAGATTATACAAAACTCTTTCCAGTAGATATCTGGGATTTCTTGAAAATGACTGGTGGGTTGACTTTCACAGAGTCATGTTTTTGCCCATCCCTACCCCTCAGCTCTCATTGGAGCAGATTTCAGGCTCAGACGGTCTGCTGATGGTGGACTGTTGGATCCTTTAATGTGCTCATGTTCATGTTTGTGTTGTAACCGCAGAGCATGAGTAAGTTTCATAGTTAAGAAACTGAACCCCCCAAAAAAGAGATGAAAGGAGGAGCCGCCATGTGACTAACTGTTCTGCTGGCGTTACAGGATTAGACAGAGAGAGCAAATGAAGAGGGAGACAGTGTGTGTGTGCATATATGTGTGTGTGTGTGTGTGTGTGTGCTGCACTCCTGTACATGGAGGTGCTCGGCTTTCACGGAGGATCAGAGGCCCGTCCCGTTTTATCTGGACTTCCAGGGAGACAACGTCACGGTGAGAACCTGAAATGCCGGAGTCTATCAGGAGCAGACACCTGCTGCACACTCGTCCACATGACGTCAGGGCCTCCGGCTACTCTGCCAACTAATGGGAAATAAATTAAAACACTGAACGCATAAAGATATTCTACAAATGTATCTAACCTTCTGTAGCCCATCCCACGCTCTCTCTCCTAAAACATGACCAAATATCTGCCCTTTAGAATGGGAGAAGTTTTCAGATTACATTCAAACTCCTCGAAGCTTTAAGGTGAATGCTGGATTGAGGGTGAGGTTAAAAACGAGAGTGCAGTACTGATTCAGGGCAGAGCTGGCAAAGAAACCAGGTGTTTTGCAGCTTGAATCTTCAGCTGATGGTTGATGTTTGGTTTGATGTTTTAACTCTCGACATGACTCTTTTAAAACAGCAAGTGACATCCTAGACATTAGGGATGGGACGATACACTTAAACTCACGATACGCTGCACCTTGATATGCCCGGGTCACGATATGATACGTCACGATACAATATCAAAATAGTAAAAAAAAGAAAAAATATTACTGTGTAATTACAACTTATTTGTTTTTGTTTGAGTTGCACACAGGAAAACACAAGGCCTAACAGGCCAAACACAAACAATAACACTCTCTCTAACCCTGAAGAGGTTAGAGAGAGTGTATGCTAACGAGAGGTAGGCTCGTTTTCGCCATCTTCGTCTTTTTTAATGAGAAAGCCAAAATACTGCCAGACAGATGACTTGTATCCAGGCGGAGCGTCCTCAATTTCGACCTCATTCGATTCCATCATTCGGCTTTTTGGGGGCAAGGTAGTTGGTGCTAATGTTTGTGGTCGTCACTTCTGGTCACATGCGCCATTACCATGACGTCTTTATTTCGCGATCCATTTTTTTCAAACTTGATGCGTTTTGTCACGTACTGTATCACGATATATTGCCAAACGATATTTCATCCCATCCTTACTAGACATCAGAGTTCTTGCTGCATTTAGCTGCTAAATATCATTGAATTCCCCTTTAGAGGTGGAGGAAACCAAAACAAAGCTAAAAAAGCTGTAATTTGTCTTTTAATCTTAAAATGCTGATTTTAAATGTATTTTTTGGGGGCATTTTTGTGCCTTTATTGACAGGAGAGAGACAGTGGATAGGCTTGTGAAAGGGGGTGAGAGAGTAGGGGAAGACACTCTGCAAACTGGTCACAGGTGGGATTCGAACCTGGACCGGCAGAAGCAAGTACATGGGGTGCTAACCACTCCGCCAAACCAGCACCCCAAAAATGCTGATTTAAAGGGGTGCACTGACCTGCTACAGGTGGACCAGGTTTGAGTCCAAACTGAGGCTTCATCTATGACACGTGCTACTTAATGCAGCATTATAAACCTAAATTTATGGCTCCTTATTCAATCGTTTTTATGCATTAATAACACAAAAATCTTCATTTCCCGTGATGAACATCATCCAAAAACTACTGAAAACTCAGCATTGTTCAGGTGATTTAAAACATTTATATGTTTTTTTTTTTAAATTCTGATGTCAATCATTAGACACTCTCTGACACTCAACAGGTAAAATTCCCACTGCTCTTTTACTCTCTTCCAAGTCAACCCTAATCTAAGCGGCCTTCATGAATCCACAGCAGTGTGGCAGCTTATCTGGTGACCGTGTCAAATGGAGACTTTTTATTTTGCTGTTACAGCAGCAAAGTGGACAGCATTAATAGAATAAAAAATAGACTTAAGTATAAAAATAGCAGCATGTACATTACTCTACCTATATAAGACATAAAATATAAAAAATAAAAAATATACAATATAATAATAATATACAAAGGGCTTTGAAACAAAACTAAAAGCAAATCCTATAAAGATTATATACACATTTACTGAGTAATTGCACGTGGGATAAGTGACTGTACATGGGTGTACTTCCACACTGCAATTGCACATTGTTAGAGGATTGAGGATTGCACATTAATTGCACATAGTAATTGTAATTTTCTATCCTAAAAATGCTCATTAGGCGGTGTACATCTTTAGTGAACACCTGAATCATTAAAGAAACACTACACCCAAACAACGATTTGGCCTCATTTTCTACTCACCTTCATGCTGAACAACACTGTGGAGTAGTTTTGGAACATGTAGGATGCAGCCGGAGATCTGGGGGTGTGCTCGCTGTCCACTGACACTGATATCATGACTTCGCTGTGAGCGACGGAGCCGTGGACAGACACAAGAGGGGTCAGCAGAATGTGGGATTTCTTGTGTTCTTGTTTCTTGTTCTACGCTCCTAGTTATTGCAGAGTGCGCATTCATTTGGTTTGGTCAGCCGCGGCTCCCGTAGGCACCCGCAAGTGTATCATAGAAATGCCGAGTAGTACTGTTTAGGCTATAAACATGTGCTAAATGATGTCGTTTCGAGTAAATGGTGGACGTTACCCGCTCAGGACACTTGGATTACAGCACACGAGCAGTATGGAGGAATATTGCCGACTTTTTGTGGACTTTTAAGGACACTGTTCGTTTGGGCTCTTATCTAAGTCATGATATCAATGTCAGTGGACAGCGAGCATACCCCCAGATCTCCGGCTGCATCCTAGATGTTCCTAAATTACTCCACAGTGTTGTTCAGCATGAGGGTGAGTAGAAAATGAGTGGGTGTTGTTTGGGTGTAGTGTTCCTTTAAGACTCTTACAGTTAAAGGTGCAGTGTGTAGCAATCGGCATTTTAGCACCATCTAGTGTTCAGATTTTGGAATGAGCCCGTCTGTTTCTAAAACATCACATCACTAAGAGACGAGAGCCGGTGAAGACCAAAAAGGATCATGGACAAGGCATCATTTACAACAGAATTATTTTGATAGATTATAGGTCAGTTAAGATGATTATTATAGGTTTTGTAAACTTATGTAGACTCATACTCGAAAATCACATTTTGCTCATTTTGTCCCCAAAACCCACCCGTAGACAACTCGGCGGATCGTTATGTCAGCCTCCACAGAGGGGAGACCCACGGTACATAGATATAAAAAGCTTTTTCTAACTTAATAAAAAGAAAACCAAAGTTTTATGAGGATGATTGTTCACCTGTTTTGACGGACTTTACATACAAATAGAAACATTATAGCCTGTATTCACAGTGTCTGTTGGTGAAATGTTTCCAACTTCTACACACTGCACCTTTAAGAGATGCAGCATTTACCTGAAAAACAAAAAAACACAAATCTATCACAGGAGAAACTCGATATCTTTCAGACCTGCAGGTTTTAAAGGACGTCCCTTATTTGCATCCTTTTCCCGCCTTCCTGCAGAGGCTGGTCATGATTTATTTCTGGCGTCAGGACTGTGAGCACACAGCGAGCAGAGAGACCAGCAGCAGAGCTTCAGTCTGACCTTGGAGTGTCCTTGAGTTGAACTGAGGCCTGGAGAGTGCCAGCAGTTCACCCCGCTCTGACTCATCCGGGTAAGAGAGAAGATGGATGTGATGACGGTCAGAGAAACCTCGTCACTGCTCCTGTCACTCGTGGTGAGAGCTCGAATTTGACGTTTAGAGAAGTGGAAAGTAAGACGCCCGCAGGAGGCCGGGCTCTGCTGGAAAATACTGGTGCTGCTGAAACGTCTTCTGACCTTTTGGTAATTTGTCCCCGGTGCTGAGGTTTGTTTTTTTGGACTGATGGGACTGAGGAAACTCTCACAGAAGAGAAAGAAACTGTACTGACTATTTGTCCTAAAAAACTGGAAGAAAATCGAAATATCAAACTGAAACTTTAACCAAACTAAATCAAAAGATCATGATGCACAGGCTAAAGAAGTCGAATGTCCATGCAAAAGTTCTGTGGCTCCCAGTGGCTCATTTCACGGCTGGCAAGCAAACAAAGTAAAGATCAGCTCCTGCTGCCTCTCTTGCCCTGGTAAAAAAAACACCTACCCCTACCTACCTAAATAACATCAGTGCCCAAAGTTAAAGATGCTATGAGGAGTTTCTAAGTAATTACAAAAAAGTCTGACTTTTAGATATATGCCTGATGGAAATACACACTTTAAGATGAGTTTTATAGCATCAAAATAGGTTATCTATAAATGCTATTCCTTAGCTTCACGGTCGGGTCGGACAGGGCTGGACTGGCCTGGATACTCAACTTCAGGAACAAGACAATTAAAACTAGAGCAAATTTATATTATTCAGACACGTTTTAGAGGTACAAAGTTTTCCAAAAATTGCTTGTTGACACACATCAAAAACTACCACTACGTAACTAGAAAGAGATACATTACCTCGTGGCTTTGCATCCTGTAAGTTGTTGAAAAAAGAAGTTGTAAAGCAATGCAGAGTTCTGAGGAAGGTCTGAGCTGCATTCATTAGCATCACAACAAACACACACTTTGGCTTGGGTCACGTCTTTATGACAGTCGCCGCGCGTGTTAAAACATCGAATTATGCTAAACAAATGACTAGCCAAAAAATTTATATGTATGTAATCAACCCCAAAACACTAACTTTAATTATAAGAAAGACAAATATAGATAAATCAAACAACTAAATGCTACTTATTAATTCCAAATTAAACTTAACCATAATAGGTCCAACAGAAACGATGAAGCTTCTGCATTTAAACATCTGTGATCTCCTCTTTTCCGTGCAGTTTCCATCACGTCATTTCGCCTCAGATGAAAAACCTCCTCTGTTAAACAAGAGTCTGGACATCTCCTCCTCCTCTGGTCTGATTTGTCTGTTTGACGGCCTTCCCTCTCTCTCTGTCTCTGTTTGCCGACAGCAGATAAGAGTCTTCGGCCTCAGCAGGTTGTCCTTCCCCTGCTCAATAATTTAAGACCTGCTCTGTCGAACACTTCCCCTCAAACTGTCAGACTAAATATACACACACCTCAGAGCAGGAGGAGGCCACAAGGTCATTGTTCTCACACATCACACGGCCGATCAGTCGGTGATTCTCGTGATCTGCTGCCACTGAGGGCTCTGATCGAGTTTGTGTTTCCACCTCCTGCTTTATCTTCACTGTAAGGTGAGGATGTGATCGAGGGTTGCAGGTGTGACGTGCTTTAAGGCAGCAGCAGAGAACAGATCGCTCTAAATCCACAGATTAACATGTTTGGTTTTAGCTGCTGTCACATGAGACTTGATGGGCCAAAAAGTGAAACGGCACAGGTCGATGTTTGGTTTCTTCTCTCCTCGTTGGACTGCGAGATTATTTTAACTGTGAGCCAAACTGAACCGGACTTCTTCTTGGACTCGCAGCTATATGGCCCTTTTCCATTAGCCCTACTCTACTCTACTCTACTCGCCTTGTGCTGCTTTTCCATTAGCCCCAGTCGCCTGCCCAACAAGGTGCAGTGTCGCTGTAAACAGCTGAGCGGCTATGGGTGATGTCATTTTGAGCGCGACATAACAATCTGTGGCTTTTTGTCACAAACCGAGTAAAAAAGGAAAGCAGAAGAAGGCTGCAGGTGGTAAGAAGAAATACCCCTTGAGAAGCACAGGAGAGTTTTGGAAGCTATACAACAGAATGAAGCCGAGGACGAGAGCAATCCAGCAAAAAAGAAAAGACGTATGAGGGTAAGCTAACGGTAGCTACCACTAGCATGCTAGGTCGTCGCGCTCATGACTCATAGATGACGACATTGTCTGACCAATCAGTAGCCGGCAGTCGGTGACGTCATCTTTTAGTATGGACTCAGCTCGCTTGGAACCAGAGAGGAGTAAAACTAGCTTGTTTTAGGAGGTACCAGGCTAGTGGAAACACGCTGCAAATCAAGTAGAGCCGAGTAGAGTAGGGCCAAGGCGTGCTAGTGGAAAAGGGCCTTTAGTTTGCCTAAAACTGATCCTTCAAAACATAAAGGGCCTGATCTACTATGGCTACATATGGCTACTTACAGCCCGGTGTTCTAAGACGTGTCTGAATAATATAAATTTGCTCTAGTTTTAATTGTCTTGTTCCTGAAGTTGAGTATCCAGGCCAGTCCAGCCCAGTCCGACCAGACTGTGAAGCTAAGGAATAGCATTTATAGCTAACCTATTTAGATGCTATAAAACTCATCTTAAAGTGTGTATTTCCATCAGGCATATATCTAAAAGGGAGACTTTTTTTTACAATTACTTAGAAACTCCTCATAGCATCATTAAGTTTTGGCCCCCACAGATCATTTTAACGTGGCCTTCTTGGTGACCTAAGATGCCGTCCCTGATCTTGAGGATGGCACTGAGCGTGGTGTGATAGTGCAGCTACTCTTGGAAACCTTTAGTTTGCACTTATTTATTTTTGTCTGTTGGTGAACTTGGAGCTCGGTGGTGTTTAGCCTCTCTTTGTGCCCCCCAATTATGTCCACTCCAGTCCCAGTGGGGCGACTCAGAGCCGACGTGGCACCGGCGGGCGGGTTTGGTGAAGGAGCTGTTGTGTTTGGATGCCAGCCCCCCCCATCTCCCTGTTTTCTCCTCCTGCTCCCTCTGGGGGGGGGCTGGCAGTGGCTGAATGTCCCACAGAAGCTCCTCCTCTGTGATGTGTTTGCTGTCTAAATGCAGGATGATGTGTTTAAGGTCCAGCTGCAGAGGTGGAGGAGCCCCGCTCTGCATGACGATGCTCTCCTCTCCTGCGTTCGTCCTGCTGTTAGCCTGCACAGTCTTACAGGATGTTGGTTTGTTTTGGCGTGTTGCTGATTAGCGGGGACTTAAATCTAATCACATGGCTGGAATTTGGCTGGTCTTACTTACACTTTGTTTTGCTCGTAGTCGGCAGTTACATAAAATGCCAGAAGAAAGAGGGGCTTGTTTTTCCTCGTCGTCTGCGCCTTAAATCCGGCTATAGGGGCCTAAGTCTGCATACCAGCCAACAATTGTTTGTTTGTGTGTTTGGATTGAGAAAATAGATGAGTCACTTTGGACTTTGCTCGCTCGCTCGCTGTCTTGGCAGTGAGCACGGCGGCAGGAGAATGTTGGCTGAGAGAAGGTAGTAAGTCGCAGCTGCTGGGCGTTCGCGACATTGGTGTGATTGTGTGCAGGGGGAGGCTGGTGGGCTCACAGTTGTGGCTCTTCCTCTAAACCCACGGGGCAGATGGGCTTTTTGGTGGAGCAGGTGCATCCTGGCCAATAAATACAGGCATCAGGTTGTTTGTCCACCTCTGCGTCATCCTCACGTGTGCCATCGATGAAGGTCTGCCTCAGTCTGAGAGCAGTTTAATTTGGAAATGTTTAAATATGTCCTGTACTATGCAAGGTGTGAATATCAATCTATCAATCAGTCAATCTTTATTTGTATAGCGCCAATTCATAACAAGTGTTATCTCAAGACACTTTACAATAGAGCATAAAGCTCTTCATTTTATGGATACACATACATATTGTATATGCATAGATACATATATACATATAAAAATACACATATACATATATACACACATATATACATCCAACATGAATCATATAGCCAATCATGAATCCTTCCATCATGGCTCAAGAAAAAACCTTCTGTTAAGCTCCATTTCTCCACAGCTGTGGTCTCTGTCTTCAGACTTGTCTCAGTTTTTCAAGAACCTGTTTGTAAAAGTGTTGATTCACCCTCTGGAGCCCACACCAACACGGTCTTGACGTTGGACCTGCTCTGTCGGGCTTTCTTGATTCTTGGTGTCGATAGTGTTTTTCAAGTTTTGTTCCAAAATGTCTCCACGAATGTTCTTTTCATGTGAATAGAATGCGTTGAAAAATGTGTAGTTTTTCCCCCTCTGAGATCTTCTGCACTTTTGTTGTTCAAGATCTTCGATAAATTTTCCAAAGATCTATGAGTTGGTGACTTTTGATGTCCAATCTGTGGCCCGAGATTCATACTCACTCCGATTCCTATTTTCTATATTCTGCTCTCCATCTCTCTTAGTATGGCACACAAGTTAAAAACATTTAATATAAACATGAAAAAAAAGAAAAAACCTAGCATGACAATATTAATAAATCCAAATATCCCTAAAATCATCTTTAGTTATTAGAATATATTTAAATAAGTTTCCTTTAAATAAGGAATTAGCTGTATGGTCAGCATCTCCTCTTAAATCTGTGAGTTGGTGACTGTTGATGTCCAATCTATGGCCCGGGACTCATACTCACTCCAGAATGTGTGATTAATTATTTCTGACTATGGAAGATGAGGCTTTTGCTTTTCTAATAAATAAAATAAAGTATGCAAACAGCACCAGACAGGCTCATTTTCTAACCACGTCATGTTCAAACATGTCCATCCGCTTTAATCCTCTTAAAGCTCCAACATTCCTCTGAAGTTTGTCAGTTTGTTCTTGTTTTGTGTCTGAATATGATAATAACAAGTCAGGGCCTTTCTGTGTGGATATGTTCTCCTCGTGCATGTGTGGGCACTCCAGCTTCCTCCACAGACCAAAAACATGATCCTTACGGCGCGTTCCCACCGAAAGCATTGAAAGCAAGTGTATTTGCGCATCAAGTGATATCATGCCGCGCTAGACGCTCGAGTTTTGACGCTGGTACAAATATGCAAAAAAACGCTTGCCGCGGCATCGTTGCACGAAAAGTCCGCCTTTATCATTTCATCATATCATTTCATCGTCAAACATGGCTCTGATTACCACCATCGCTGCTCTGTACCTGCTGTGGAGAAGTCAGCTGCGGGCTTGGCGCCGACATCTGTACTGGATGCATGCTACCCTACCGAGGCGGTGTGAGCTTGGTGAGTTCCACCGTCTCTCGCAGGAGCTGCGTCTGGATGACGGCCGGTTCCAGCGGTACTTCAGGCTGACTGTTGCCCAGTTTGAAGACCTGCTAGCCAGGGTTGATGCCAGGATCTCCCACCTGGATACCAACTACAGGCGCTCCATTCCAGCTGCGGAGCGCCTTTCCATCTGTCTCCAGTTTAGCAGTTTGTCAAATTAGCAAGACTCCGACCCCCAGAATGCCCTGCGCCAGTGACGATCCCCACGCTGATAGACTGTCCCGGCGCGTCAACACGCTTGACGCTCGAAAAGTTCAATTATTTCAACTCGAGCGTCAAGCGTTAAGCGGCAAGCGTTTTTTCGCTGGAAACATTCGCTGCTCATTGCTCAACGCTTGAACGCTTGACGTCGCTCTATGCTCGCCCCGATGCAGCGTCAATTCGCGTCTTTAAATTGACTTTGTATGTAATAGCAACGCACGAAAAATTTGCGACGCTTTCGGTGAGAACACGCCGTTAGGTTGACTGGTGACTCCGAATTGAACTGTTGAAGTATGAGTGTGAGCATGAATGGTTGTCTCTCTCTTCATGTGGCTCTGTGATTGGCTGGTGACTGGTTCAGTGGTGTAAATGATGGATGGTTGTGAAGTTGAACTTCTGTCATCGTGGCTGCATCACTGGCATCCTGACCACAGGCTGATCATGAGGTTTAAAGGGCCAACGAAAGTCTGAAGCAATACCAGATAATACGTTTTTTTAAAAAAATAAAACCAGCTGGTTTTAGCCCAAATGTTCCGCCCTTATGGCCTCCTTTAAGCTCAAAGAACATGAAGAAACTTAAAAACACCTTTAGCTGAGGTTGGTCTGCTGCTTCTGCTTCTAACTCCACAAACTTCCTTCTCCTTGTGTCTGATCCTCGGCTGATATGTCGGCTGTAAACACCTGCAGAGCTCTTCAGATCTGCAGAAACATCCTTATTATAAAGCCGCGCTGATGCTGTGCAGATAATGTTGTAAATCCTTCGTTTGCATGAGCGTTCAGAGTTCACATGTCTGCTGCACACATGTGCCGCGCAGCCTTCCAGACCTCACTTTATCCAGACAGCAGGAATGCACATTAGACCAATGTTTAATATTTCCTCGTGCTCTCTTCTTCACGTACACGCTGTGGCGACTGCGGGTTCATTCACACTCCAGCACAGGTTTACGTGATGCAGTCTGACTCCTCTGCTCTTTCTTTCTTTAATATTTGGAGGTTTTCTGAGCATGTTCCCGTGCTCTCAGGCGAGGCTGGGTGATTGTTTGTGTAGCCAGGTCTCGCTGGACGAGAGCCACGCCGTTGATTGTGGCCCTTTGAGATTTATGACCCTGTAAGAGTTTTTTTTTTTACCTCTGTGGTGCCCTGCCCTTTTGTCAGGGTGGTGCAGCGGGGGCATTGTAACACCGGCCTGTCCGTCCAACCATCTGCTGCACATGAACCAGATAAAGTTCTTTTCCTTAAGACGAAAACAGATGATGTTCAGGAGAGGGAAAAAGGGAATGGAGGCCAGAGAGCAGATTGAGGGTCTTTTGCAAACAGATTGACGCCCACATGTTCATCAGAGTTGGTGCAGCAAATGAACCTGTGGTAATCTTCCAATGGGATTAAAGGCCAGTCTGGATCTGTGGACTGTTTGTTTGTATGAAGTCCGCAGTTATCTGAAAAATAAACTCTGCAGTTACCAACTTTCCGGTCAGAGATAGGCGATCTGCGGCTGGATGTAACGCCTCTTTAAAATCAGAGATGTTTTATGTGCATGCTCTGACCCCAGTGACTTCACTGCTCTCATAACTTATTTTAGAATTTATTAACATTTCAAGTTTGGATTTCTGACACTGTGTCATTACTGAATGTCCCAGCATCACACGACTGCACCTGCCTATGATGTCCGTCCATGTTTCCCTTGTAAACAGAACAGCAACTGCTTTCTCTGAAACACTCTGTGGACCAAAAGGCTCATGAATACTCGGCTCCCTGTGGGCCAAACAAAGTTTCTCTTGGAAGTGAAAGTGAAAGTAAATCATTTCACTCACTGAAACATGAACTGTCCTCGATCTTGGCTCCGTTAAACTCATTAACAAGCTCTGCTGAGTGAGAAAAGTCAAAGAAAAAAAAAACAAAAACAAACATTTGCATATGATTTGGTGTAACTAGCCTGATTATGTCAATTATATATTTTGTTAGGACGTGGACATGATGTCAAAAAGGTTGGACTTTTTCTAGTTTGAATAACTGATGTTGATGTTAAAGAGACTGTGAGGAGTTTCTAAGTAATTACAAAAAAGTCTCACTTTTAGATATATGCCTGATGGAAATACACACTTTAAGATGAGTTTTATAGCATCAAAATAGGTTATCTATAAATGCTATTCCTTAGCTTCGTGGTCAGGTCAGACAGGGCTGGACTGGCCTGGATACTCAACTTCAGGAACAAGACAATTAAAACTAGAGCAAATTTATATTATTCAGACACGTCTTAGAGCACCGGGCTGTAAGTAGCCATATATAACCAGCTACAAAACTACTATACTAAGTTTTCCAAAAATTACTTGTTGTCATACATCAAAAACTACCGCTACATAACTAGAAAGAGATACATTACCTCGTTGCTTTGCATCCTGTAAGTTGTTGAAAAAAGAAGTTGTAAAGCAATGCAGAGTTCTGAGGAAGGTCCGAGCTGCATTCATTTGCATCACAACAAACACACGCTTTGGCTTTGGTCACGTCTTTTGGTACGTTCCAGTTGTAGTCAGAAGTCGGAATTTCCAGGTTCCGAGTACGAAACAGCAACTGGAATGTCCCCCGAAGTCGGAATTTCCTACTGGGAACTCGGTGAAACCTCGCCACCCTCGAGTTGACAATGGAAGATGGATGCCCCCAGTGTGAACAGTTATTTAGCTCCTGTAATAATCCATTTATTTGCACTTCTGACTGGGGTGTGTCGCTCTAGATCAGCTGTATACAGAGTATTGTTAGACTTATATTTACAAAAATGCTGCCATAGTGATGATCACATTCTTTCCTGTGATATTTGTGAACAACAACGCAGGGCGTGCTAACAACAGCTAACAATAGGAGATGATGTCACTCCCAGTTCCGAGGTTACTGGAACGCAGCATTACGACAGTCGCCGCACGTGCTCATGGGTAGCAGAGTCTTTATGTTGCCGGTAACAGATTCTCCTCATAGCACCTTTAAGGAAACACAGAGTGAGATTAATTTGCAGGAATATTTGGGCAGTGTTTTAACTGAGACTGTGGCAGTTTTTGACCCTTTCTGTTTCACGGTTTATACTGCATACTATATTTAATACTGGTATTTAGTCTGACTGCCTGCTTAGTTTAGTTGTCGGCCACGCCCAGCCGAGCTGATTGCTCTGATTGAAACTTCAGCCCTGGCAGTTGCAGTAACTGATATGCAGCATCCACTAGAAAACAACAAAAGATTTCTCCCCTTTAATAAAACTAACTGGTATTGTACTTACATCACTTTAAAGTCTGATCAATCACATGTACAAGGTACATCTGATGCGTTTTGGTCGCGCCCATAAAAGTGCCAACATCAACTGGAGGCTGGTGTTCTGGTACGAAGAGTGTCTGGATTATTTGGTGTCTACTTCACTGACGATCCACAGGCTTTCTTCAGGGGAGACTGGGGATTTTGGCACATTTTTCTAGGGGTGCTACCCACAGGTTAAGCTGTGTTGCTCATCTGTTCCCTCTTTAAAACCAATAAATAAATAAAATTTGTGAATGCACATTCTTTGCTAGTTGTACCTTGTTTAGAAGGCAAACACTCAGACTTTCTAATTACGTAAATTAAACTACAGGTGGGTGTTATTAAAGAAGTATTTCCACAATATGAAAACTACATTAATCACATTTTAAGGGGAAGATTGAAGACAAACCTTTCTCTCCTGCACCATCATTGGATTATTGTCTCTATTGACTCATCTGTCAGTCATTTTCCCAATTAATTGATTTTCTTCTGAGCTGTTAAATGTCAGAAAAGCGATATGAAAATACCAATATCATTTCAAGGTTAAGTGTGCATCAGTCTCAATAATATCTGGATTGATTATTTAGTTTGACCCTCTGCAGCAGAGCGAGTCCTCTGAGGAATGTTGAATGTAGAAGTGATTGATTGTTGGGATCAATAATCAGACTGTAAATAATTAACTCATCAATCAGCAGGTGATCATCTGGGCCCTGTGTGTTTTCCATACGTCTGCAGGTTATTACATCCGAGCTGCTTATTGGAAAATTGTAAATCAGACTGGGATGATGTGCCGCCGCAGAGACCTGCGCCCATTAAAGGAGCTGATACACATCATCCATCATGGCCGCCGTGCCTGTTAATGAGTGAGCGTTAAAACAGCCTCGTGTGCAGGACGTCCTGCGTTTGGGTTGAGGGCTCAGGATGCTCTGAGTGGATGGGAGTTTAACGGCAGATAAGCGGGTTGGTAATTGATTAGTGTGGCGCAGAGGAAGCTTACGGTGATGTGAGCTAATGCTAAGCCCGGGCTAAAAGGAGGAGACGGGTAGATTAGGTTTACACTAATCCCAGCGGGAGATTGGGACTATAGGTCCTCTGCATGGAGTCACTTTCTTCAGTCCTGCCCCAAACTCAGATCTGTTTACCCCCCCAGTCGAAGCCCCTCTCCCTCTCCTCCATGTGTCACATTCACCTCCTCCATGCACCCTCCCTGACTCGACTTAATGAGATTAACTCACTTCTGGAACTGGCAGCTTTACCTGCAGCCGCTCTGAAGGAGGTGATTTATTTAGAGCGAGCAATTGTATGGACGACCTCTCAGAGGGGTCAGGAGTGAGGGGAGGACAGAGGAGGGGAGTCGTGAGGCAGCAAGGGAGGGAAGATGGAGGAGCTCAAGGCTCTGTTTACACGGAGACATGGTCACCTAAAACGAAAAGGTTTTTCCTTTGAGTATTCAAACTCAATCCCTGTGCAGAAGGGGACGCTGGAAACTAACGAAACATGTTATTCTGCAGACGATGAAGCTGTTGTTGCCTTGTGTAAATCTGATGTTTGGAGAAGGGAAATAGAGGGAGGAGGCTGTTTTTTGTAGAATATGGATGATAAAGTAAACACTGCCATGACAATACAAATATATTCTGCCCTCGATCTCTCTTAGTATGGCCCACAAGTTTAAAACTAAGGAAAGCAAGCATGAAAAAAAGAAAAAATCAAACATAAAAATACGAAAAAATCCAAATATCCCCACAATCATCTTTGGTTGTTAGAATATTTTTAATTATTTGCAAGGAAAATGAGCTGCATGGTCAGCATCTTCTCCTCTAAAATCTTGTATGTGCATCACTAAATATATGTGTACTGATTAAAACAAGAAACAAATCAGAAATAACACTAACAAGTATGTTTATTAAACTGTAGGAGTGGTTTGGATTGGCTTTAATTAGATTTTCAGCTCATTTGCAGCATATTTTCATTCTTATAAAGCATTTTTATTTGAGGCTTTTTTTTTCTAACACGTTGCTTTTTGATTCGTAGTTTAGTTTTTTTATCCTTTGCTGGCTCTCATTTGTTGCTATGCTCTGAGACAGAGTTTGATTTTTTAAATGCTTTATTCTAAGTTGAGACTGACATGTTTAGTGTCTTATCAAAACCACTATTTTTATGATTTTTTTCCATTAATTTGAAAACATGAGGTTTAATTTTGGTCCATTGCATCATACAACACAAACATTTTCCAGTTTGTGGTTTTGCAGAAAACCTTCTTACCTGTTTAGAGCCAAAGCGTGAAGGTGACAGCAGAGGCTGAACATACAGAGAAGCGAACATCATGCTCGTGGAGGTTTTTCATCTTTCGATCACGATCCTGTCAAACTGGAGGCCACGGCGCCGCGGGGGGGAAAGGGCCTGACGTGCTCTCCCACCTCATTCTCCAGCTTCTCATCCTCTGGCTCTCCACCTCTGCTGACCTTTCTTCACAGTAACATCTCTGTTTCCCCCTCGCTCTGCTCTTATCTCCGCTCTGCTCCTGAGCCTCCACCGATCGCTTTCGTCCTCAGAAATCAAAATCTGTCATTCAGGCCGAGGTCGGAGCTGTCGGGGAAACAGGAGCAGAGAAGGTCAGAGCTTCGTAAATGTGGCTGAGCAGCATTTTCAGGCTTTGATTCACTTACAGAGCTGATTTAATCTGGTTTAATGTTTCAGAGGCAGCTCCATTATAACCTGCTCTGTTAAAGTTAAACAGGAAATCAATCATGATTGATCTCATCCATGATGCCAGTGTGAACTCTTCTAAATCACATCATTTGAGTTGAATCACTGATGCACACTGGTCAACAGACTTCGGTTTGTCCAGCACTTAATTTGTCATCTGATCAGTGGGAGCATTTTTCACTAAAGCTCAAACTCGACTGCTCACATCTGTTCACTCCACACTTTCACACTGATGAACTGGGATGTAAAGAGTCCATAAGCTCAGTCTCATCACAGTCTCTCTCCTTTACGACCTGACAGAGAGCTGCAGATGTGAAAAAGCTAACTCTTCTGCAGCTGATCAAAGTATTTTTACAATCAAACAAACTAGGGCTGAACGATTTGAGAAAATAATCTAATTGCGATATTTTTCCCCAACATTGCAAATGTGATTTACTCTGCGATTGTTTTAATGTTCCTCCTCTTCTGTATTCTTAAACAAACATAAGCAGTAGATCTTTTTAAAGTAAAACCAATATGACATTAAATTAATCAAAGGATAAAAGATTTGAGAAAAAGTGGGGAAGTGAAGAACAGAAGCAACATAGGTAGGAAATGTAAAAACTGGGTAAAAAAAATGGTACAAAAGCGAAAAAAATTAATAGGTGCAAAATAGGTATGAAATTGCAAAAAAAAAGGCAAAAAAAATTCAAAAGTGACTAAGGAAATTGATTATAGCAGCAAAATTGGGATTAAATTTCAAAAACCATGTAAAAATTCCAAACATGGTCTGACAGTGGCCAAAAAAAAAGATGAATGGGAGCAAGATAGGCATAAAGTTGTAAAAACTGGGTTAAAAAAGGTTAAAATAGGCATGAAATTGCAAGAAACTACATCACAATGCCAAAATGTTCAACAAATTTTGGGTTAAAAATATTGCACTGTCTGCGCTTTGAAAATTGCAACAAGCCATATTGTGATTTAATCTAATTTGTAATTAATTGTTCAGCCCTAAAACAAATGAACCCTTTCATGCATGAATTATTTAATCACAAAGGAATACCGCTTTTAAAAAATGATTGATTTGACTTTGAAACAAGTTAAAAATCATGGTCTGTTTTTTTCAATATTATATTTAAAGGAACACTACACCCAAACAACGATTTGGCCTCATTTTCAAGAAAAAAGAACACAAGAAATCCCACATTCTGCTGACCCCTCTTGTGTCTGTCCACGGCTCCGTCACTCACGGCAGAATGTGGGATTTCTTCTTCTATGCTCCTAGTTATTGCAGAGTGCGCATTCGTTTGGTTTGGTCAGCCACGGCTCCCGTAGGCACCCGTAAGTGTATCATAGAAATGCCAAGTAGTACTGTTTAGGCTATAAACATGTGCTAAATGATGTCGTTTCGAGTAAATGGTGGACGTTACCCGCTCAGGACACTTGGATTACAGCGCACGAGCAGTATGGAGGAATATCGCCGACTTTTTGTGGACTTTTAAGGACACTGTTTGTTCGGGCTCTTATCTAAGTCATGATATCAATGTTAGTGGACAGCGAGGATTCCCCCAGATCTCCGGCTGCATCCTAGATGTTCCAAAACTACTCCACAGTGTTGTTCAGCATGAGGGTGAGTAGAAAATGAGGCCAAATCATTGTTTGGGTGTAGTATTCCTTTAAGGGAGTTATGCATCTGTCCACTTCACCATGCATCAACACCTTAAATAGTAATTTAGTAGAACTTAATTAAGATCTAGAAACACAGGTCGTTGACAAACATTTATTAAGAGTAGATAAAAGTAAAAGCTAAATCTGAAGTATATATATTGATGCTGCTTAATCTAACTATTCACTTGTGAATTACACCCTACATTTAGACCAAAAAAAAGTGAAATCTGAATAAAGAAACAATACAAAAATTTGCCCTTCATCAGCTTTTTTGGATTTATGATGCAATACCTCGATATGGTAAAAAAAATTTGAAAAGATAATGAAACTTCAGACAAGGGTTTGGGAATTTTCTACCTTGTAGTTGGACATGAAACTGCAACCTAAAGGGTATGACTTTTATTCCAAATATATGTCTACTTCAGTGGAAACCTTGCATATATTGCATTGCAAACTAAACTTCAATTTAAATTCTTTTTATCAATAATATCAGGATGAAAGGGGCCTAAGGCCTGGACCACACGTATATGGATATTTTTTTGACCGGATATCTTTGTCCTTGTTTAAAAAAAATCTCTGTCCACACCACAGAAATATCTCCATCCATATGAAGAGAAAAAACTGAAAACAATCACCTCTGAAGCCTGCAATGCCATGCCTGGCCAATAAGTGGCAGGTTAGCAAAATGTGAAAACCATAGAAGAAGAAGGTTATGAGCATGCACAGTCAAAAACAGGAAGAAGAAGAAGCAGTCAACGGAGTAAGAAGATGATAATAATACTGCGTGCAGCAGACGCCGATGTTACGCAGCAGTGTAGTGCCTTCAATGCAACAACATTACATTCATTTGTAGAGCTGTAATGAGGGCAAAAAGTGCAAAGAACACAGGGATAGCACGGTAAATGTCGGCCATTGTTCTTGTTGTTGGCAACCGTTGCTACAGTGACTTGTTGCTAGGCGCTTGACATCATCATGTCAACACCAGCTCGGTTTAACACCGCTACACTGATCCACTCAACCGGATATTTTTTTATTTCTTCAATTTTTAACCATTTAAAATTTCTCGGTTCATGTGGGTGAAATTGGTGCGTTCGTGTGGTTGAGAGGCCCAACTGGACAGAAAAATGTGCGTTTAGGAATATATCCATATTCGTGTGGTCCAGGCCTACATATATGTTATTTTCCGGGATTTGGACTTCTACAAACTCATCAGCCTCCGTTTGTTTAGTCTTCTGTTCGTCTTAAAGCAGCTGCAGTAAAGTTTCATAAAATTAAAGTCCTGTTAGTCAGAAAATTAATCAAATATTAAGAAGTTTGTTTGTTGAAGCCTGAGTGTTGTTTCACTCTGAATGTGTTTAACCTGTGTGATGACAGCTGTGCATGTTTTTATTTCCGTTGTCATTTGGCTGCAACTGGTGCTGAAAATTTTGTTTGATATTATGGTCCAGATATGTTGAGTAAAATGATTATTAGCAGAGCTTGAATAAAAACGTAAAGATGGAGAGTTTAAAACTGCTCTGATGAACAGCTCATCACAGTTTGTATAGACTTGTTTTTCTCTGCAGTGTGAAAAGTCAAACAGTTTAAACCAACAGAATGAAATCAATATGAGCATGAAGCTCTGATAATTATGGAGAAATGATGAAGCATGAGCACCACAAACGCTCAGCCCTCCTGTCCACTGTCAGATATCCTCCTCTCTGTTTGGTTTGACCTTATATAAAATCCTTCCTCCTCTCCTTCCCTTCTCGCCTCCTGTGACCTTTCGCTCCGTTACCTTATACATCTCTCTCCACCTTCCTATATCCATTTCCCCTTTTCTCCCTTTTCTCCTCACCCCTCTCCGCAGAGTCACCTTATCTCTCTGCAGTCTGTCTGACTTATTTATCAGCGCTCTGAAATATTAAAGAGTGCGCCGCCTGCCCGTCCTGAGGGGGAGTCCGCAACTTTGACTTACAGCCCACACCCATGTGCAAACACACTCGTCGTGAAAGTCTGAGCGAACCTTCCTCCTTCATCACCGTGTTTCCCAGAGTGGCAGTCGGGCTGCAGTAACATGACAGCAGCTTTAATGAGTTTGTGTTATGAAACAGCAAAGTCCTGCAGAGGCCGTGAAACTTCAGTGTGATGTCAGAAACTACAAGTGAGGAACCCCGTTAGTGATCTGTTAAGTTAATTAAACAAACCCGCAGTGTTTGAATCACGTCTTATTTCTCATGTTTGGATTAAATCAGAGGAAACAGTTGTTCAAAATTCTGCTGCTCCTACAAAAACATAAACATAAACATCTAACAACTGACTCCACTCATTTTAGATCTTTGAGCTGAACGATGCTACACGATGAAACAAAATGCTACAGGATGCTACAGGATGCTTCACAATGCAACACAATGTTACACGATGCTGCACGATGCTACACGATGCTACACCATGTTACATGATGCCACACCATGCTGCATGATGCTACATTATGCTACATTATGCTACACGATGCTTCATGATGCTACACAATGCTACACGATGCTGCATGATGCTACATGATGCCACACCATGCTACACAATGCTGCATAATGCTACACGATGCTGCATGATGCTGCTACACGAAAAGCAATAATGCTTCATGATACTACATTATGCTACACAATGCTACATGATGCTACACCATGCTGCACGATGCTGCACGATGCTGCACGATCCTACATTATGCTACACGATGCTGCACGCTGCTACAAAATGCTGCTCGATGCTACACCATGCTACATGATGCTACACCATTTTACACCATGCTGCATGATGCTACAAGATGCTACACCATTTTACACGATGCTACACGATGCTACACGATGCTACACGATGCTACACAATGCTACATGATGCTACACCATTCTACACGATGCTACACGATGCTCCATAGCATGTTTCATGTTTAATGATGCGTTTAGGTTGACTCGATAAATGACTTTTTGATGAAGCTGAGATCATGATGCGTTTAAGTGTAATTTACAGAGACGGAGATTTAGATTTTGGCTGTTGAGTGAAGGTGAATTTTGTTTACATTATGAAGTAACCACACCACTTAAATTCTTTTAATATTTAGAAATATTTAGCCTTTCATTCATCAGCCCATTTGCCTTCTTTTACTCTTAGGATTAAATGAAAGTCTCAGTCAGTCTGTCAGTAATTTGGTTTATTCATGAAAACAAAATCAGCTAATATCGTCTCATTAAGATGTTCGTAATTAGAGACGGGAACTGATCCGTTATTTTTGGTACCAATGCTATTATTGATTCTGCTTATTGATCTGATCCTTTATGAGTCCTGTGGATTTTCTGTGGATAAAATTTGGCTCACATAGATTTTCATGGGCAACATCGTCAAACACATGTCCCTCCTGATATCGGTGCTGTTCTGCACTTAAATTTTTTTTTATTATTGTAATTATTATCAGTCGTAATGAAAACTAAATTTTCTGGCATTAAAAACATTTTTCAGGAATCAAAATGAAATGCTTTTTGTCATCTTGCTATAACTTTATCAAAGTTTTTATCTCAGCTCTCCTGATTTTGGTCTTTCTGTGAAGTTGGCAAAACTTGAAACATTTGGTTTGAGGTGAGACGAAGTCCTGAGGTCACGGTTTGTGAAGAGGAGAAACATTTGGAGGACAAGACCAGTGCAGTGGAAAGCAAACAGACATAGACATCTCTGCAGCCAGCTCAAAATTATGAGCTTGGACCCAAACTCTTAAATTAATTTCAGACAGTTTCCTTGAATTTTTGAGTTTTCTGAACTTTTTTTAGACAGTGTGCTGATGTCGTTGATTTACAAAGCAAGTAGAAAAAGTGTAAGGAATTTATGATGGGATTGATCTGTGAAAAAGCTCATAAGGGTTTCTTTTTATGATTTCAATACATTCTTCACAGAATAAATGCATCGTTCTAAAAGCTTACAATTTTTTTTCCACTTAATTATCAACCAGACTTATTGATATAGTTCAAAAACTGGCCTCATTTAAGAAGATATTTGTCCATTCTGTCCTGCGTCCTACATGACGTTCTCTCATAGGCAGCTATTGTGCCCAGTTCAGTCACCAGCATGAAGAAGGAGGTTCTCCAGGTTTTTTCCAGTTCTTAAGAATGATCTGTCGTCCAGTTATGATGGTCTGTATCCAGTAGGTTATTGGTTTTGAAAAAGCAGACAAGATTTTACCGTCATCCAGAATATATAACTAAGCACAGAACTCAAAGTTTCCTTTAACAACATTGGAAATGTGGCAGTGAATCTTCATCCAATACTGAGCAAGACTAAAATACATGTACTAATGGCCTCGTTTACAAGGGTCAAAAAATCCTGTTAACAATCAGATTAGAAATGTCTCATGTAAACACCTTAGCCAATCGGATTCACCAGGATCAGACTGTGTTTCGGATCGGATTGTAAGAGGTAGTCTAAGCTGATTGATAATCCACTCCATGCTTCATGTAAACGGCTTAGTGGAGCGGATTGGGTTGATAGAGAGGATTGTTCGGTCTGTAGGTGCTCTGTAGTACATAAGAGGCACGTAGTGACGTACGCAGAGCGTGCCCAAACAAACATGGTGAACAAACAGAAGAACTGGACAGTGGAGGAAACAAACTTTTTAATAGAAACCCCAACAAAACATGACGTGGATCCATCTTTCTAGAGGTGAACAGGAAGCAGGAAGTGCACCTCTTCTTCTCTTACACATTTGCAGGTCATGGCAGAGTGACCTTCTGCACATGTCAAAAAAACAGTACAATCAGATTCAGCTGGGGCCATGCAAACACGGACTGAACGTGGATCTCTTTACTCAAAGTTCATGTATACAGATCGAATCAGATTCACTTAATCCCATCGATTTCAATCTGATTGAGGAAAACTACCCATGTAAACGGGGCCAATGATCCACCACATTTCCAACAGAGTGCAGAGTCTTTCAGAACAAGTCTAAAGAGTCTACTTGGAGTTCAATAGAAACAATGCAGAATTTTAAATAGCATCAACCTCACCCTTAGATCCTTTGACATAACTCATAGATTACAAACCATTTTAATCCATTTCTGCTCCTCACAAAAAACCCAAAAGCAGTTCAAAGGGCTGTGACAGTTCTACTTTTCTCACTATCCATAAGCATCCTGTAATATTCGGCGGCCTCATGACCTTTACCAAATGTCTGTATAATTATTTCTACCTGTTCTAATGACTTTGGGGAATCTGAATTGGATCTGAACTAGAGGATGACATTTTTCGGGAATTCTCGTGGATCACGTGATTCCCGCAGGAATCCCACGAGTTGGGAGTCATTTTTTAATTAATCCCGTGATCGGGAAGGGACGGGAGAAAAAGCAACAGGAGTGGGAGCGACATTAATAGATGATCATTTTCAGCCGTGTTAAACAACCAGATGAACAGATGCGTCCATTTTTGTAGTCATCTCTCAGTGAGAGCCAACACTTTTGACAGTGCTAGCAACACAAAAGAACTACAAAAGTGGTTTGACTTCCTGTCACCACAGGAAGTGAAAAGCAACTCGGAGCGACTGCTGGAGACACACATTGTTTACACCGACCGACTGTCAGGCATGTGAAACTTCAAGGATAAGTTTGGTTTCTACAGCTTTCACATTGTTTATAGAATGAAGTAGAACAATATACTCACCCAGAAGGCTTTCCTGATCCAAACAGTGCTTCAGGAGATATTTAGATCCAAAATCGAGCGGCAGACATCCCTATCATGGTGGCACACGGGGCATGTATAGCGCCGCTCCTAAAACTGCATTAATCGTCCAAAAACTCATTAGTTTCACCAATATTTCATCATGGTCCGCTCACGCTACTCCTCCATTACAGTCTGTGTCGCTCCAGACATGTTTTTGTGACTGTGCTGACCTCTGAACTGAAGAAGAAGAATGTTTGCCTCGGCGCATGTGCAGTACTCTGAGATCTGTTCTTCTCTTTGCCTCCACGTCCTCCTTTCGATGAGCTCCTCATCTGTAAACTCTGGCTCCAAACTGTAAGGACACCCATCATATTCAAAGAATTTCCTCCACAACATCTTCATCCCATAGATATTCATCCATTTTGCACAAAACTGGAAGAAGAAAGTCGTTTAGTAGCCAGCGGTCTTCCCCTGAAACAATGAGCCATACTGCACATGTGCGGAGCAAGCGCTCTTCTTCTTCAGTTCAGAGGTCAGCACAGTCACTAAAACATGTCTGGAGTGACACAGACTGTAATGGAGGAGTAGCGTGAGTGGACCATGATGAAATATTGGTGAAACTAATGAGTTTTTGGCCATTAATGCAGTTTTAGGAGCAGCGCTATACATGCCCCGTGTGCTACCATTATACGGATGTCCGCCGCTCGATTTTGGATCTAAATATCTCCTGAAGCACTGTTTGGATCAGGAAAGCCTTCTGGGTGAGTATATTGTTCTACTTCATTCTATAAACTACGTGAAAGCTGTAGAAACCGAACTTATCCTTTAAGGATATTGCCTGATAAGGGTGTCTTGTTATTAATTCTCACATATTCCATCCCTTTATGGGACACTCCTTTGCTCTGTGAGGTCTTTTTGTTCTCCTCTGTTGAGCAAACACCAAACAAAACCTGATCAGTGATGGTATCAGCTAAGACAAGCCTGATCAGGACGCCCCTATTGCATTTGCTAAGGAACCAAATCCAGACTGAAAGTATTCTGTGAGACTGTGAACTGTTTCTCTACTGAAAAAAGTAGACTGTGCTTTTTTCCCTTCAAAAAAAAAAAAAAACAGCAGAAGTTTTATCATACCGAGCGTTCATCCTCTGGAGTCGAGCGGTAGGATGCATACCAGGTAAATCCACCTGAGCTCAGACAGGCTTTTAACTCCTGTAACTCTCAGGGAGTGAACAGCTTCTCCTTTGAGGACGTGATCTTGTGACTTTGGGGAAACTGAGACTAAAAAAATCAACTTTCCTCTAAACAGCTGCCAGAATTGAGCTTTATTGGATTTTAACAAGCAGATAAAGATGGTGATAAACAAAACATCTGAATATTTATGATTCAGGATATTAATGTGAAGCTCCCAGCTGATGCTAACTGAGGTCTGTGTCGGGCTAACACTGATGCTGGCAGCAGCTCGGTCAGAGACGGGACCGTCCTGCAGCTGATGGGGCAGTGATGTCTCAGCCTGGACGCTGAGGCTCCTCCATTATGGCTCTGCACCTGCTGTGGAAACTGGGCTGCCTCAGAGACCTGTGGCCCGGCGCCCGCTGGCTCTGCCGCCGTGCTTGCAGCCCTTGCTCGCCACACGGGCAGGAAAACAAATACACAATCTGTCAGGAGGCTGAGAGCAGAAACCAGTCCTGCTCAGCGTGTATGTGCTGATTGAACTCATCAGCTGGGGCCTCCTGAAAGACTTTTGGACTCTTTTCCACAAAATATTGACGAGTGCGGTCGGGGCAAGACGCCGGCGGGATGGTTTTGAGCAACACTGGGGATTGTTTTGGAAAGTGGGCACTGGGTTCTGCTCTTTGGCAAAGTCTGTGCCCTCGTTATGATGTTTGGGGGTTTGGCTGAGGCTAAAATTAGAGCCCTCATGGAGCAGCATGTGTCACCTCGTCATCCCTCAGTTTGGCTTTGAAAGTAAATCAGCCCAAGATGCAGAAAAGTTTGAGGTATCAAACAAACCGAAGGGTCACGGTGATGTTTTGAATCTGTATGACAAACACAGGATGGTGTTGATTATGATTTTGGATTAGAGCTGGGAAATGTGTGCTGTCATCTCTGCTGGATTGGATTTAGGACGCCCTCCTCATTCCCTTAATGCAGCCCAAAATGTGACAGAAGCGGTCATGAAAAACGTAAAATTGGACATATTTCATTCAAGAATCAAACTTTAATTGGCTCATTTTGTTTCTCACTTAAATGTGTTTAATGATTTCCAAAAAAACTAAATTGAAACGCTTATTTTAATCCTTAGACACCCGACCCTGCCGTTGGAATAAAAATGCCACTTACTTTTAAATGCATGGCATTTACAAACCATTTATCCTATCCAGAAATGAAAACCACTGGTGAAATCGATAGATTTTCAAGTTTTGGAGGGTACCTGAATGTATTACAAGTAATGTCGGCAACATATTGAAAAAATGGAAGAAAACGGGCAAAATTTCATGAGATTTCATCAACATCACTTTAATTCTCATGTCTTCTTTGAAAATTTGCAGAAATGTAGCCTTTTCTTTGGCTAAATTCTGTAAAAAAACAAAAAAATCTACACTTCTTACCGCATTCAACAAGACTTGCATGTTTCACATACTTTGTCAATTCGCTGTTCAAAAAGTCTTTGAGTTTCGGTCCTACGTCAGTTTCGTGCAAGCTCTAATTCCTGCTCAGAGTCATTCAGCACTAAGAAGCAGGCAGCAACACCTGCTGTCAGAGCCTTACAGACTTGTTACAGGAAAAACCTTTCCCAGCAAACTTTCATTTTTATGAAGAAGGGTCTTTTGAAGATTGCCTCTGCAGTGTAAACAGTAAATAAATTATATTAATAAAATTAATATTAATAATGTAATAAATATTAATAAATCGTTTCATTTTTTGTTTTGTTTTTCTTTTTTTGAATGATTTTTAGCTTGTAAATTTGTATATTTGTATAAATTTGTAATCTATAATAGTGCTGGACTTTATTTTGCAAAAAAAAAAAGAGACATTAGTGAGTGAAAAGTGACAGAAGAAAAAACAGCCTAGAATTCCAAATATCAAACAAGGTTTCAGACTTTGTCGATTTTTTGAATGTAATTAACAACATTACTATTTTTCCTGTGTTCCTTAGGCTTGAGGGTAACAGAAAATGGGCTGTGTGCACTAATTTCTTATTTTATTTATTTTTTAATTATAAAATCAGAAAAATTACGGTCCAGTGAAGCCGGTTGATGTGGTTCTGGAAAAGGTGCACGCTCCACAAGGTGACGAATTCCGGACGCTTCACAATGAGTTTTGACCCTGAAGAAGCTTCAGTCACACTTTCCCGTTTCTCATGGTGGTTGTGCACGATTGTCATAACCCTGATTGATCGTGGTGCTCCTGGATCAGCGCTGTATAGTCGTGGACAAACGTAAACTGTTCAAAACTGTCGTGGAGAATTGCTGCTCTCAAAAAAGCGCGCTGGAAGCCTAATGCAGTCCTAAGGTGAACGGTAAAAGGACGGCCTAGTTGATATAGTTAAAGCAAAAGTATCATCAGGGATCAGCAGATATTGAAATGTTTGCAGATATTTACAGCTGATATATCGGCTGGAATATCTGCAAATTATACAAATGTTCAAAACTGATGCACCTTCTCTTCATCGTATGGGTGCATTTAAATATAGAGGGTTTCATTTTTGCAAGAGTTACATGCTGTTATTCTTGTTTTACATCTGTTCATGTGATAATATGCTGTCACACCAAAAGACACAAGTCAATTTTTATCAAGAACAGAGCTTGTGCGCTTGACCTGATATATCGGTGATAATGAATCAAAGAAATATCGTCACATCGGATATCAGCATTAATCCAATAATAAATCTTTATTGCAGACACAGGTCCATATACAAAAAACAAAACAAACAAGATAGACATAAAAAATAGGCAGTAATATATAAAAACACGCCGAGATACATAAGGTACAGGATACAGAGCTGTATGTATCAGAGTTTATATAACCTTTTACACCAATGTCGCCTCAGCTCGGAGGTAAATCTATAGCAGCTTTTCTTTGGGCTGACTAAAGCTTCTATTATGTAGTTCTCAGACTGGTCAAGTTGACACATAAAGCTGAACATCATCTTTCTTAAAAGAGCTTCACATGTTGGTACCCGATTGGACACAAATAACTGGCTGGCACTATGCCATCTTGGGACACGAAGCAGAAGCCTCAGTACATCGATGTAGGCTACTTTGAACCGCTGCATACTCAGTGTCAATATCGTGCTTCCCTATTATTAACCAAATTGAAGCAGGAAGAACACCCTCTGAAGTGCTGTAGAAGTGCTGCTGATGGTGTGTTTATGGGGTGTGTCCATGGGAAAGACAGTCGTGCACAATGGCCATGAGTAACAGGAGTGTGTGACTGGACCATGAGCGACTGTAACAGGAGTTTGGACGAGTGAAGCCTTTCTGTGGAGGTGGTGAACTCGGCCAGTGTGAACGCTCTCTGCTGCTTTATTTGTGGCTTTTTCCTCTCTGCTAATCAGAGCGAGGAGAGGAGGTGGCAGATTGTAATTAAGGTGATAAATGTAACATCTGTCTCCTGAGTGACAGCGAGAGGAAGAGGTGGAGGTGAAGCTGTGGACACCGGCGGAGTGAAAAATCATTTATTCACACGAGCGTCTCAGATCAGCAGAAACCAGGCGTCACTCTGCTTCTTATTTATGGGTGCCCCAATTACAGCCTCTCCTGTGGGTGTGTGTGGCGGGGATGTGCACGTGTGCCTGTGGAACAAACAGGGCTGTTCTGCACCACGTGCACGCTGTTGACGTCTCCTCCTCAGAAGCCTGCTGCTTAATTGAAGGAGTTGTTGTGCCAGAGCAGCAGCTGAATGGAGATGAGGGCCTCGCTGAATGGGCCCAGGAAGCTGTCGGCTCAGGAGGGGGGAAGTGGATGTTGGCCGCAGAAGTCTCCGGAATAAAGACCAGAGAGTCACGAACCATCAGGTGTGCAGGGATAATAGAGACGGACCTACAGCTGAAACTAAAATTTATCAATGCATCCACAAATCAGCTGGTGTAACTGTCAGGAGCAACAGATAATCTGATTTAATTCAGTTAAAACAGCTTTAAATAAAACTCTTCCTGCTAGAAGTCAAACACTTCTTAAACTAAGAGAAGGAACATTTGATGTTAGAGGTGTGCTTTGGTTTGAAACAAGAAAAGTTAGAATATTAACCTTCTAATCCCAAGCAGTTTCTGGTCATTTTTTGCCTCTCTTACATTTTTACTCACTGTGGTCTCATTTTTCTATGCAATGTAAAGTCCAGCACCTCTCCAATGTAGAAGGTTGTTGTAAAATTTGCAGTAATTTACTGGCAACAAGATACCAGTAAATTACTGTCAATGCCATTACAGTAGCATAACTCTATTTAAGTTAACAGGACTATTATTGTATTTTCTATAATTATATTTTTATTCAAGGTATCATTACAGTCTTTTAATTACCAGCATTATTACTGTATTATCAAAAACAGCTTCCTCACTGTTTTCCATTTACAGGATCATTATTCTACAACTTTTAATGCATTTTAAATTACAGCGAAGTTGCCATATTCTAATGCATATAAAGATATCTTTAACTATTTTACGGAAACGATGGTTTCACACAAATTTATGAAACATTATCTGAAAAATGTTACCTGCTATTGATCAGTTATCCCGGGAAAAGTGTTTTTCTCCTGATCATTGCCATTTTCAGTATTTACTCTATGGACATTTTACTGTAAATAACTGTAGATTTTACTGTAAATGCTGTTAATTTTACAAAAATCAGATTTTTTCCAGAATATTTGGCCATTTACAAGAATTCACTGCATAGCTGTTTACAGTAGGTAGCTGCAGATATTACAGTAAAATGCTGAAAAGTTTACAAAATCAGTTACAGTGTAAATATTCAGAACACACATGGCTATTGACTGATGTAACTAAGTTACGTCTTTATGCAGTGTAATAAGATTTAAAGCTTAATGTATTAGAAAAAAAGAAAAACAAACATTCAATATTTATCCTATTATTAATATTAATCATATATATTTTTAATTTACAGTCTACACTGCAGAGGAAATCTGCAAAGGAATCTTTTCTTTTATAAAAAACAACAGTTTGCTGAATATTTGCCTTTTGTCAGTACTGCCTCAGAGCAGAGAGTAACTGGAGCAGAAAATGTGACAAAGCTTTTCCAGTGCATGCAGATCGATTTTACCAGCTGCACAGACATTGAATCAGGTGGATCCAGCTGCACTGCTTGTCCAACATCATCATGTGGAGGTCAGGCTGGATGATTCAGCTTCGTGTTTCTCTCTTGTATCGGTCTGTATTTTTGTTTTTGAGCTTTCGGATGTGGCTGGATGAATATTTCAGTTTAGAGATGAAAAATCCACCGACAGCTCAATTTAAAGTCCCTCTGCACTTTAAAATGAATCAGAATTTCAGCTGGATCAGCTCTTCCTGACTCTGAGTGTGAGGTTTTATTGATTCTTAAAGAGATCTGTCTGTTTGAGAATGATGAAGAGGCGCTGCGAGCTAAAAATATGGATTATGTGTTGCTGCTCATATCATCACAAAATCTGACTTCAGCCTTATAAATGCTGCTTTAAACATGCTTCTTTCTTTTATATTTAAACTTTGGTGTTTTATATGCATCTCTCTCTTTCTCCTATTAGTACTGTGTTAGAAAGCTGGGAACGTATCAGTGTAATCGATTAATCTGATTTATTTTTGTTTCCTCTTAACATTAAAAAATGTAATTTTTTCCTTGATTTACGCAGTCACTTATTTTGCCAACCTGGACTCCTGAATTTTAAACTTTTCTCAACAAAAATCTAACTTTTGTCTGAAGGTTGAAATCCTGTAAATTCCAGTTTTAACAGTAGTTGGTCCTGCTTGTATTTTCTTTTTTTTAAATAAATAAAACAGGTATAATAAAGTCCCAACTTCCTCTCACTCCCACCCACAGTATGCCAGCATGCACTTAAATAAAAACATTCTGTTCATTTTTGGGAAGTATTTTGTAAACATTAAGGCAAAACCTGTTTAATATAATTTCAGTGTAATTTTGCTTTCTTTTTCTTTAGGGGAAAAAATCTAGAAAATCAGAAAAAAGTTTTATATCAGGGATAATATTTTAGGCCATATTGTTGTTTTTTATTGTTTAACTTTTGGAATATGTCCCAAGATTGTTTTAAATAGAGTGACTATATATCTGTTTACGCTGTGAGTTTGTGTCTTTTTACCTTTTGGATATTTTTATATCCTCCTAATTCAATTTGCAATGTTTTATATCTTTTTTTATTCTTTATCTTATTTCTCCTGGCTCTTTTTATGCCACCACAGGACTCCAGAGTGCAACCATTTTGGTCGCACGTGCGCCCGAAATTTGTAAGAGTGCGCCTAACATTTTTTGTTGGTTGCACCGGAGCACCTGGCGCTCCCCCAGTGACTTCTGTTGCAAGCCCGCCATCTCTCTCTCTCTCTCTCTCTCAAATCAAAAGTTTAGAAGTTGAGAAAACGTTTAAATATACCTACAAACATAATACATTATAAGTTAACAAAGGTAACTGCAGTAGCGGAAAATCTCCCCAAAACAGACAAAACACAGCGCCTGCTTCTTCTGTCTCTCCGTTTTACAGCAGGGCCAGCACACACACACATAGCCCTCAGTAATCATCCAATCAGCTGTTAGTATGCAAATGAGCCCAGACTGTGGTGTCAGGTTTCAGCACGGAGCGGTACCTCTGAAGAAGCAGCGAAGCTCTGCCATTTGTCTTGGTGAGTGCCAGGCAATTAATAATTAACAACAATAACCAGTAAAACAAAGTAACTTTTAATATAACATCTATATTTGTTCAGACCAAACAAAGGAAAAAAGTCATAAAATGTTCTGCACTAAATGTCGTTTTTTATAAATTAGTTTGAGAATTTTAAATTATTATTATTTAGGACTACCTCAGTTTCAGTCTTGTAAATATTGACTACAGAGTGTGAAGTCTTATTCTAGGTTCAAATTTATTGGAGAATAAGACCATCCAGTTAAATGTTATGTTGTTGGTTGTTAAAATCTGGATATTTATTTCATTTTTCAGTTCAGTATCGCACCTTAAACATTAGTTCTTATATTTTAAAATATTTTATTTTACTTGAGATGTTTGAGTTTGAAATATTAAATTTCAATTCAGTAAAGCACTTTTATTTGTAAATGTTTTATTGTGCTTAATGTTTTGGTTTAAATTTGTAAATTTCATTCAGTGAAGCACTTTAACTGCTCTATTTTTCTTTTACTATATAATTTTGCTTCAAATAAAGACAAGTATTTCTTAACAACTTATTCTTGTTTGAAAAGCATTTACATTATATAAAAGTTATGGAGAGTGAAAAAAAGGTGACCTTATGGTGTTAAAGGCGACACTGAAAAATGTGTGTGTACCTAATTTTTTGTGCTGGTGCACCTTAAAAAATTTTTTAGGTGTACCGTTACAACCAATGCAAAAAGTTAGTCTGGAGCCCTGCTCTATATGTTGATTGGCAAAAATTCAAATTCTGGTTCTAGAAATGGGTCTTCAACTATTTCATGTTTTAATCGCTCTGCAGAAAACTCCATAGAGTTACCCTAACCCCTGAGCATATGAAGCTCAGAAAGTGTATTATTCTGTTAATATTTAATCATCTTTAAGCACCAACTCATGGACAAAGTTTGGGACCCTGGTGAAGTTTGTTCTTGTTTTTTTCTGCGAGCTGTCGGTGTTCCTGCTGCTGCAGTTTGAAGTCAGTCATGGTCCCAGCACAGTTTGGTTTGGTTTGGAGTGTTAAGCCCTGATCTGGTGTTTCCACTGCCAGCCATACCCTCACCTGTGGGCGGGGCTACGTCCAGCTCCTTCTGCACTTCCTCCACTCCAACAATGGTGAGGAAGGAGCTCACCTCCGGAGTGTTAAGCAGCATTGTTCTGCAGAGGCTGGAGAAAGCTGCTCACTCAGAGCCACAGGTCATTTAAGTGTTGTGCTGCTTTTGTTTTAGCTGCTGTTGCACGGGAAGTGAGACCAATCAGCAGACTTTAAGCTCCTCCCTTTTTGTCCTCCATACCAGAGCACCAGCTCAGAGGGGTGCATAAAGGTGGCATGGTTCAGTTACTTCAGGTACCTTTCCTCAATCACTGCCTGGTCAAAAAAAAAGTTACCACCTGGGTTTAACTAAGCAAACAGGTATGAGCCTCCTATTGGATAATTACTGCATGGGTGATTATCTGTCCGCTGAAACAAGTTCTTTAACTTCAGCTGATGACATGAGCAGCTTCTCATTTCTTCAACAAACATGTCAAAGACACATCCTGTGGTCGTGGAAAAGATGTTAGTCTGTTTAAGAAGGGTCAAATCATTGACATCAAGCAGAGAAAACATCTAAGGAGATTGAAGAAACTACTAAAACTGGGTTAAGAACTGTCCAACACATTATTAAAAACTGGAAGGATAGTGGGGAACCATCGTCTTCAAGGAAGAAACGTGGTCGAAAAGAAATCTTGAATAATCGTGATTGGCGAATCTTTTAAACGTTTGGCCAAATCAAATCAAAGAAAAACAACAGTAGAACTCAGGGGTGTGTTTAATAGTGAAAGTAAGAGCATTTCCACACACACAATGTGAAGGGAACTCAAGGGATTGGGACTGAACAGCTGTGTAGCCTTAAGAAAACCACTAATCAGTAAGGCTAAGCAGAAAAAAGGCTTCAGTTTGCTAGGGAGCATAAAGATTGGACTGTGGAGGACTGGAAGAAGGTCATGTGGTCTGATGAGTCCAGACTGACCCTGTTCCAGAGTGATGGGAGCATCAGGGGAAGAAGAGAGGCAGGTGAAGTGATGCACCCATCATGCCTAGTGCCTACTGTCCAAGCCTGTGGGGGCAGTGCTGTGATCTGGGACAAATCGAAGCTTAAAGAAACAATGAAACAGAGAATGAGACTGTGATCAAAGATAAAGGAGGGACAACGAAATATTAGAGTGTGTGACCTTTTTTTTGGTGGTAACTTTCTTTTGACCAGGCAGTATATCTGACAGTGGAAATTGCGATCGTTGCAAACCAAGCCTACCAACCAGCCCTTAATCCTGAACCCCCACACTCTTCAGTTCAGGTGAGCTGTAGCTTGGACCTTCTTGTGTTTTTCTGTAGCAGGGTTAGGAAATGAAAGCTATCGAGTGGGGGTGTCAAAAATGATCTTTGATGGATGCAGAGGCTGCTGCTCTACTGCAGCATCATTACAGTTTCTGAGGAATAAAAATAAAGTTTATGGAGATGCGACCTTTGAAATTTAATGTATTTTTTCACCATGAAAAACATTTTTGCTGCACTGGATTAAAAAAGTGGCTTGATGCCTTAGCATGGAAATCAAGGAAACTTCTCTCTCAGGCTGAATGATTTATGGTTTTCGGATTAGAAATCACAATTTCAGGTAACACAATGTTGTTATCGCCAAAGCAACAAGTTTTTTGCAGGGCTCCTGACTAACCCTGGATCTGCAGTGTCAACTATTTCACACACTATTTTACAGATTTGAGTAAATTTGCATACTATGGAAGTACTGATCAGCAGGTCAACAACACAAAGCCTCAGTTAGAAGTTGGAGTATCCCTTGAATCATGAAAACAGATTATTGATCATCAATATTAAAAGATGAATAATGTGTTATGTGCTTTTCAGTATTGATTGTCTTACAGTTGTCTATTCTGTAAAAAAAGTGAATATTACACTGAAGCTTGATTTAAAGAAAATCGTGATTTGAATTGAGATCACAATATCTCCCAGAAAAATCAAAATTAGATCGTTTCCTAAAATCGCTCAGTCCTACTTCTCTCTGTGATGCATGGTGAGATTCGTGAAGGTGAACGGGTCTGCTAACAGAATCTTCTGCACGTGGAGGGCCGAACAATTTATTGCAAATTAGATTAAATCGCAACATGGCTTGTTGCAATTTTCTAATCGCAGACAGTGCAATATTTTTAACCCAAAATGTGTTTCTTGCAATTTCATGCCTATTTTAACCTTTTTTAACCCAGTTTTAACAACTTTATGCCTATCTTGCTCCCATTCATCTTTTTTTTGGCCACTGTCAGACCATGTTTGGAATTTTTACATGGTTTTTGAAATTTAATCCCAATTTTGCTGCTGTAATCAATTTTCCTTAGTCACTTTTGAATTTTTTTGCCTTTTTTTTTTTTGCAATTTCATACTTATTTTGCTTCTGTTCTTCACTTCTCCACTTTTCCTCAAATCTTTTATCCTTAGATTATTTTAATGTCATATTGGTTTTACTATAAAATGATCTACTGCTTAAACAATTGTAGAGTAAATCAGAACTGCAATATTGGGGAAAAATATTGCAACTAGATTATTTTCTCAAATCGTTCAGCCCTATTTTGGAGTATAATTGAATATATAAGATGCTTCTTAAGATTTGTAGGAGTTAACCTCAGGAAGAAAGATGAGATGGAGGAGGAGGAGGAGCTGCAGGAACAGAAGGCCAGTGTGAGTTTACATCAGAAGTAAACAGCTTCATCCTTCCTCCCTTCCTTCCTCCCATCACTCTGTTGTGAAGGCATTGTCAGATGATAAAACACTTGCACAACAGAAGCCTGTAAACAGAAAACTCTGTTTGCCTTCCTCTGGAGCTGCAGCTCTGGTGTTAACACTTGATATGCTCTCATCTATTATTCTCCTCTTTCATCTCACAATCTCAGTGTTGCAGCATCCTCTGAAGATCTGACTGTGAGTGCGAGCTCTGCACGCCATCTGTTCTCATTTCTCTTTCATTCTCTCGCTGTAATCGCACTGCCTTTTTTGTCTTCTGATAAGAGCGGAGGATATTTCCACCTGAGGAGCGAATTAGCGACAGTGCTAAGTTCAGACCCCCCCCCCCCTCGAAGGCCTCGTCCATAATCGGCCCTTCAATCAGAGCCGGAGGAGGGCGAGGACGAGGCTTCGCTGTGAGCCGCTGATATAGCGGATGAGTGATGTGCATTGTCCTCGCTGCTCAAGTGGAGCGAAATGCAAATTGATATTTCAGATCAGAGGAGTCGTGTGTTTGTGGGAACATACGTGTTTTCATGCGTGTGGGAGGGAAGCAGAGTGATGAGCCGTGGAGATGTAGGAGAGAAAGTTAGCGTGCGGAGATGACGGATGCTAACTGACGGAGGTCTTGAGCTGTGTCTCCACCAGCACCCTGATAGCTTCCTGTCCACGAGTGTTGAGGAGTTTGTGCTCCTGCTCTGATGAAGCCGACAGCGTCCAGACAAAAGTCCAATAATGGCGAGGTATGGGGACGCCTGAGCCGGGGCCTCGTGAATTATTTACTGATCTCTTATTCTTTGAATATGAGTGGATCCTGGCTGATGGCAGGAGGAGGGAATCTGAGGACTCAGGCTTTGTGAGTCTAATCAGCAGCTCCTCGGTGAAGCTGCTCCAGCATTAAACCACGATGTTAGTCTACCAGAAGATCGGCTGCATAAATTAATCAAGCAGGAAATGATTGACAAGCAGCTTCAATCAGAGGAGCAGGGAGACGCAGTCATGGACGTCCTCAGAGTGTTTGTGAAGAGAGACTTTAGGGTCACGATTCAGAATAAACAGAAGGTCTCACATTAATAATATAACTGGTTCAGTTCTTGTACCTGTGGGACCAACCCCAAACCTCCAGCAATCACATGTCAGTATTTGTAAACTGAAAACTCCAACTGTTGAATCTTTGTAATAACTTATAAACTACAGCAGCACAAACGACAATTTTTACGGCACAAACAAAGCACTAACGTAACAGACTATTTTCCCAAAATTTGGACGTGCACTTAAAGAAGTCCAACTGACTTTAGAGAACTAATGGCCCTTTTCCACTAGCACGCCTTGGCCCTACTCTACTCTGCCCTACTCGATTTGCAGCGTGTTTCCACTAGCCTGGTACCTCCTAAAACAAGCTAGTTTTAGTACCTACTCCGCTCTGGTTCCAAGCAAGCTGAGTCCATACTAAAAGATGACGTCACCGACTGCCGGCTACTGATTGGTCAGACAATGTCGTCATCGATGAGTCATGAGCGCGACGACCTAGCATGCTAGCGGTAGCTACCGTTAGCTTACCCTCATACGTCTTTTCTTTGCAGCTGGATTGCTCTCGTCCTCGGCTTCATTCTGTTGTATAGCTTCCAAAACTCTCCTGTGCTTCTCAAGGGGTATTTCTTCTTACCACCTGCAGCCTTCTTCTGCTTTCCTTTTTTACTCGCTTTGTGACAAAAAGCCACAGATTGTTGTGTCGCGCTCAAAATGACGTCACCACAGTGCCGCTCAGCTGTTTACAGCGACACTGCACCCTGTTGGGCAGGTGACTGGGGCTAATGGAAAAGCAGCACAAGGCGAGTAGAGTAGAGCCGGGTAGAGTCGAGTAGAGTAGAGCTAATGGAAAAGGGCCATAAGTGCAGTGATGAGTCAGAAATCCACAGTTTGTGATAAATCTCAGAGCTCCATGGTAAACACTGTCCAACATTTGCAGACTCTGAGCAGAGGCATTCATGTGTAGAACATCCCCATAATCAAGAAGAGGTAAAAATGTGGACTCAACCAGTCTGTTTTCAGCATTAAAAGAGAAACAGGACTTGATTCTGCTATAAAAGCCAAGTAAAACCTTCAGCTCTAGCAGCGTGCTGAATGTGAAGTTCATCAGTTTGAACTTTAAATATCTTTGTAGTGTTCACTTCAGCTGTTCTTCCTCCACTCAAACATATTAAAGTAATGTCTGCGCACACACTGTGATGATCTGTGAGCTCAGACTGTGCTGTTCAGGAATGCGTCACAATAATGTGACCGATCTGTGCGAGTGTGAGACCGGAGAGGGTCGTCTGAAGCCCGCCACTCTGCTGCTAAATGAATATTCATGTTGATATATCAGTGTCTGCCAGAGGAGGCAGGAATACAAATAACAGCACTCGCCAAGTGTGTGCGTGTTTGTGATGGTGTGTGGGCGCAGGCGGAGATTATAGGCCCCCGAGTGCATGAGCAGTCGGGGGGTGTAAGACTGCGATAGGTGTGTGTGTCAGGGAGAGAGAGAGAGGCGTAGCTGACATTTACTTAGCTCCTCTCCTCCAGGCTTTCTGTGCCCCACATTCACCAGAGGAGCGCTCACTCCTGTTTTCTAAAACTTCCTCCTGCTGTCTTCAAACCAAACCCGATAAACTGTGGCTTTGAAAATAAGGGAAATTTTACGGCGCCCGCTGCGAGCCGTCCCACCAGCCCGTACAGTTTAAAGCTGCACTGTGTAAGATTCCAGCTTTCAGCTCTCTAGTGCCCTCTGTGGTCGTTGAGTGTAACTGCACTGTCATACACCAACCTGCATTTGCTGACATACAGAGGGGGGAGAAGCTGACAGGGCGTCCCGAGAGACAAATAAACCATGTGGATTGATAAGGCTCAGTCTGATCATGTGTCTATTTGAATAAATCATTATGGTCATATAAGTTCAACAATAACAGGGCTGAATCAGCATCGGTCGGACTTCCCTCCTCATCGTTAAGCTTATGACAGCGAGTGATTGCGGGCCAATGTTTATTCCTGTCCAGGCATTTAGCTTGTTACTCTCCATCTTTCTTTATTTCGTCTCCTCTGATTAAACTTTTTTTCTTTGGGTATTTCTTTGCTTCCATTATGATAACAACTTTATTTTTTTTTTTAAATTTTTAAATGCATTTTTTGGGCATTTTGTGCCTTTTTTATTGATAGGAGAGAGACAGTGGATAGGCTTGTGAAAGGGGGAGAGAGAGTAGGGGAAGACACTCTGCAAACTGGTCACAGGCGGGATTCGAACCTGGACCGGCAGAAGCAAGTACATGGGGTACCTGGTTGCTAACCACTCCGCCAAACCAGCACCCCAATAACAACTTTATTTTAAGCTTTCTTCTTCTTCTTCTTCTTCTTCTTCATGTTTTTCCAAACACTCTCTTTTTTGGCACTCAATTAACAAAGTTTTTCCATTTATTACAATGAATGCGTGCATCTTGACACTGGCAAATCATGTCACCAACATAAGTTATGAAGTTGGTCACAATGGACAACATAAGGACAGTAAGTGCAATCATAATAGAAAATACAGGTATGTGTATCAATAAACGTAGATATATACATATATATGCACATAATAAAAAACGAATTTATACTTTAAACAGGATTCTCTTCATAAACTATTGTAAATGAACATGTTCAAAGTTTTGAAACAGCCAAAAATAAATGTAACCTATTTTACAAACACTCACACATTTTAGTTTGCCTGCAGCACTAGTGTCCATGTTACAACTCGTTATATTAGACCATGTCCAGGACTTTTTTTAATTTTTTGTTTTACTAACTATAGTCCCAGTTCCAAATTACGATTGGTTAAATCCATAAAACACAAACTATGACGGAAACAGACGATCTATTACGACAAAATACCACGTCTTTCCAGTCAATGAGCATCATCACCATGAGTTACTGACAGTGTGGTGATCAAACACGGTATAACGATAATTTTAAAAGGACACGGTAATGATTACCATGGGAAATTTTACAGCGGTTTACCATTTACCAGTAACCGTTACATCCCTAATCATAACACTGGAAGGCGGGAAAGAGGGTAAAATTCGGTAGTTTTACGGCCAAAATGGGAGACAGATATGCCTCAAACTTGGCTGCGTCACTATTTAACAGAAATCAAGAGCACATCGACACTTTAGGAGCTGTTTACATTTGAATGACAAAATCCGAGTGTTGAATCTGTTCTTGCTGATCAGCTTCTGTATCCAAGACTTTACAGTTTATGAGGGGTTTGTCTGAATATTTACATTCTGTACATCTCTCACTCTCTTCTTTCAAAAGAAGCCAAACTTAAGAAGCGCTCGCAGCTCCAGACATCTTTGTGTTTTCTTCTGACAGCTTCAGTCTCACTGTGGTGAACTTCACTCAGACTCCGTTATGATTCAGTCCAGGAGCAGAAATGTGGGCGCTGGACTGTTTTTACAAAGTTATTCTGTCCTGACGACACAGAGACCGTCAGCACTGTCCACCTTTAACGGTCCCTGAAGAGGTCATAAAGTCTTTAACCTGCAGGAAACTTTAACCCTTTAACTCCCAGCTAGGCTGTTTGGCAGAGGTCAATACATTTAGGAATATTTAATGTATTAAAAAAAATGTTTCTGTCAGTGTTTTAGGATACAATAAATGCAAACAAATCAAAATAACTGATATTAATATTTTTATATATTTTCTTTGTGTTGGATTTAAAACAATTACATTATTACAAGCCCCATCACAGTCCATTTTTAAAACTCGCCCTTAAAACTCATTTTTATTCCTTGGCTTGTGTAACCCAAGATGAGACTCTGCCTCTGTTTTAGTGTTTTATGGTTTGTTTTAGTTACTTGTTTTATTGTTTTTAAATATAGTTTTAAAAACAAAACAACTCTTTTAGTGCTTATACCTTTTTATTTTGTCCATTGTTTTAAATTGTTTTATGTCTTGATTATTCATGTACAGCACTTTGTCTTCGCTGTGGTTGTTTTTAAAGTGCTTTATAAATAAAGTTGAGTTGAGTTGAGTTACCATCATCATTATTGTAAATGCTTTTTGATTTACTGAGATATATATATATCAATAATCGTATCCATGAAAAACATTTTTTCTATGTTTGTAAAACTCAATATCATCTAGTTTATTTTTGCAAATTAATTGATAAACATACCTGTCTCAAATATTTGTGCATTTTTCCATCATATAATCAAATGTTAGCCTTTAAAACCTTTGAATCCCACACCAAGAAAATATCTGGTTGTTAGTTTGTTCATAGTTTTCTCTGTTCCCTCAAATGCTAACAGTATCAAACGATGACTTGGTTTGTTCTGTTTTAAAACATTATCATCAAATTTATTGATTGACTGCCAAACAGTTGAGCTGGTAGTTAAAGGGTTAACTAAGTGTTTTCCTTTAAACACCTAAAGACTCAAATGAGATCAGATGGCGAGTGATACTGGTGAATATGAGAGACAAACAGTTCTATTATTAATCTAACTATTTGATAGGGAAATGTTTATTTTAAAACTACTGCTTTGGATTCCTTGAATATCAGTTACTTTATAATGTTTAGAGCTTTACTTTATGTTAGCGGGTTAAAATGTGAGGACGAAGGAGGACAAAGAAAAATATTTAGAAAGGTTGCACAGTTTAGTTAAATGGAAAACTGGTAAGTAAATTAATTTTGCTTATTTATTTTAGGTTGTGAAGCCTGATGGTGAAGTTCTTGATAGTATGAGTGTTTTTGTTTTGATTGTGTTTGTTTTATTTTGTTTTGCTGTGTGTATTGTGGTCTGTAATGTTCTCATGTTATGTTTGTTTTTTGCAAATAAATAAAAAAATAAATAAAAAAGGAGCAGGCGGAGAAACGGAGGTAGTGTTTGGATTCTGCATGTGGACGCTGCAGCTGATTGGTCGATTATAAAAAACATTTCTAGCCCTCCTGACTCTTCTTAGCTAAACTAAAGGGAGAATGACGTTGAGTAGATGACAGCAGTATATATGTTGAGCGAGAGCAGAGGTGTGTAGGTATAAATAGACGGGAGGTAGGTGTTTGGGTCTGGAGGACAAGTGGAACTCTAATAGAAGCCAAAGGACGAGCCCACAGAGACGGCAGCATCTATATTTGATTACAGTCCCTCCCTCCGCTCCTCCTGTGAAACTACCGTTTCATTCTGGAGTGGTTCACAAACTTGTTCGCCCACCGCCGGCGTCCTCGGCACAAGGACGCCGGCGAGCTGATGGCTATCACAGAAATGCTTAGCCAAGCCCTCGGGGCCCCGAACAGAAGCCGTCATCGTTTCAGCCTCACATCTGCTCATCTGAGGAAACTGCAAATGTGCAATAATTCAGTCTGTAAAAGTCTATCAACGGCTTTTTCACCAGAGCTGGTTATTGTTCTGCCTTCAGAGGGGCAGTCTCAGTATAGGGAGAGTTTAATATTGTAAAGGGATTTGACCCTATTATGCAGTTTGGATCATATCACTTCATGTATTTTTAGTATTACCACGTCTTAAATAATTAAACAGTTTGCTTGTTTTTTACATGAGAGCAGGTTCACACAGGATATTAGCACATTTGTAACTCACTAAGGTAGCTCACATATGTCTGTTACATCTCTAAGCAATAGTTCATGATAAAGTTACTGTCATAATAATTCATGACCCTGAAAACACACACAGAGCAATCAGAGTCATGCTGATATCATTATTAATAAGACAGCTATTGAGCAAACACCATTGTTCACTAATGGAGGTTACCTAGATCACCACCAAAGTCTAATCATTTTTAAGTTAGGGCATTACCAACATCTCCTAAAAATTTCAGAAGAATCATCCGGTAGTTTTTGCTTAAAGGTACAGTTCAGTATTTTTGAAGTGGTGTTGTATGAGCTCCATGTGGTCACTAAGTACATTAGATACAGTAGAAAGTTCTCTCTTCTCCCTCAGTAAGCCACAGTCTGTAACCTTCAGAGACAAAGAAAAAGACGCTAACAGGAAAGTACCGTACCAAATTCAAAGGCTATTTTCTCTGCCTACAAGAACTCAAATCAATAAATAATACCACAGTTTAAGAGTACGCTACATATGACTATTTTTAAGTGCAGTAACTTTTCAGAAAAATAACGTTTATGTGGACGTTATCTTGACGTTATCAGCAGCGCGGAAGGATACATGACCACAGTTGGTTAGGTCCAGATCAACGTTACATTTCTGAAAAGTTACTGCATTTAAAAATAGTCATATGACTGAAAAAACACCTTGCTAACAAACAAACAGACGAACAAACAAGACACCAGCAAAAACATAACCTCCTTGGCATAGGTGAAGATATTTTTCTTTCAATACATATTTGATGCTTTCAAGTAAAAATCAGATTTACAGTAAAGCTTTTAGCATATTAACTGTGGGATAATATTCAAATGTTTAAACGAATGACATTAGAAGCTTTAAATCAGCCTTTTTATGATTCTAATTATTTCCCTAATTTTTATATATAATAATTCTATCCTTAGAAAAAAATGAATTTTTGAAATAAAAATAAACAATATAAATGAGTAACCACAAATACATTTTATTTTGTCTAATTATTTTAAAAAATATATTTTTTGGTGTTTTTAAGCAATGTGATATAGCTCCCGGCTTTCTGCACCTATGAAAGGAATGTAGTTAAATGTTAGACAGATGGATTTGAATATTTCAGATACAATCTGAAAATATATTTTGGAAATATTAAAAATCCAACAAGTAATGAGAACGTTATGATCTAAAAAAGAATTGATAAATAATGTTCTGCAGATTGTAAAATTAGAAAATGTCTCAAACATCACTGATGGCTCAACTTGTCAGCTGATCAACATGTTTTTTAATTTAGCTCCGTCCTGATCAATAGATTATTAATATAAATTAGATAATTAATAATGCTGACGTGACCATCGTTTTCTCCATATCCCATAATCCCTCGGCTTGTTCTAAACAATCAATAATTCATTTTTCCCGCCTAAAAGACGCAGCAGAGGAAACGTTGACCCCCCGAGCCCCTCTCCCCTTTTTTAGTTAACATGAGCCGAGTTTTCTGAAGGCGAAACTTGTGGGAATTCTTCTCCTGCTCTCGGTGGTGTTGCAGGAATGTGTAATGTTATTCAGAAAGGCGCTTTGTTTTCTGGCAGCAGCAGCGAAGGCGTGGGATTACAAGCTGCTGTTGTCGGTAATAATAGACTTTCTGGGGTGGGAGGATGAGAAAGTGAGCGAAGCATTGTGGGTGCTGCAATCACAACATGAAAACACTACCTTCTTACTGTAGCTTCATGTTCATGCACGTAAACCCCGTAATCACGGCGGAGGTGTCGCTCTGCAGGAAATCCCTCTAATGCCGTCGAGAAAACGAGCTTTGAGGATCAGTGTGATGAAAATGAGACGATAATTAAATGACCTGGTCGTCCGGGCTTGTTGAACTTTGGCGCTCGTTCCCATCAGGCCTGGCTGATTACACAGCTTTAGTAGGATGGTGGTATGCAGGTATTCTTAAAATACCTTCATTATTTATGTATGACTGTACTGAAGCATGTTAATAGAGTCTAATTATGACTGTTATCAGGTTAAACTAAAGACTTAACTCAAAGCTGCATGTAAAACAAGAGACTAGACTAACTTTCAGGAATATTTATACAGATGACATCTTTATAATCCCATGAACTGCATATATTCTCTCATTTTGAATTTGATGTCTGCAGCATGTTTCAGAAATCTTAAAAATATTAACAGCTTTCCTTTTACCAACATATTGACAGTGATGTGAACTGGGGAAAATAACTGTTGAAGTTTTGTTGGTTAATTCTTAAACATTGTTGTTAATGTTCAACTTCATTTGCTCAACAGTCTCGTGTTTCTGTTGTAGGTCAGTCTAGTACCTGTTCAGTGGAGACAGGCGTGGACTGTAGCAGGTCAGGCTAGAACCTGTTCAGTGGAGACAGGCTTGGACTGTAGCAGGTCAGGCTAGAACCTGTTCAGTGGAGACAGGCGTGGACTGTAGCAGGTCAGGCTAGTACCTGTTCAGTGGAGACAGGCTTGGACTGTAGCAGGTCAGGCTAGAACCTGTTCAGTGGAGACAGGCTTGGACTGTAGCAGGTCAGGCTAGAACCTGTTCAGTGGAGACAGGCGTGGATTGTAGCAGGTCAGTCTAGTATCTGTTCAGTGGAGACAGGCGTGGACTGTAGCAGGTCAGTCTAGTACCTGTTCAGTGGAGGCAGGCGTGAACTGTAGCAGGTCAGTCTAGAACCTGTTCAGTGGAGGCAGGCGTGGACTGTAGCAGGTCAGTCTAGTACCTGTTCAGTGGAGGCAGGCGTGGACTGCAGCAGGTCAGTCTAGTACCTGTTCAGTGGAGGCAGGCGTGGACTGCAGCAGGTCAGTCTAGTCCCTGTTCAGTGGAGGCAGGCGTGGACTGCAGCAGGTCAGTCTAGTACCTGTTCAGTGGAGACAGGCGTGGACTGCAGCAGGTCAGTCTAGTCCCTGTTCAGTGGAGACAGGCGTGGACTGCAGCAGGTCAGTCTTGTCCCTGTTCAGTGGAGGCAGGCGTGAACTGCAGCAGGTCAGTCTAGTACCTGTTCAGTGGAGGCAGGCGTGGACTGCAGCAGGTCAGTCTAGTCCCTGTTCAGTGGAGGCAGGCGTGGACTGCAGCAGGTCAGTCTAGTCCCTGTTCAGTGGAGGCAGGCGTGGACTGCAGCAGGTCAGTCTAGTACCTGTTCAGTGGAGGCAGGCGTGGACTGCAGCAGGTCAGTCTAGTACCTGTTCAGTGGAGACAGGCGTGGACTGCAACAGGTCAGTCTAGTCCCTGTTCAGTGGAGGCAGGCGTGGACTGCAGCAGGTCAGTCTAGTCCCTGTTCAGTGGAGACAGGCGTGGACTGCAGCAGGTCAGTCTAGTCCCTGTTCAGTGGAGACAGGCGTGGACTGCAGCAGGTCAGTCTAGTCCCTGTTCAGTGGAGGCAGGCGTGGACTGCAGCAGGTCAGTCTAGTCCCTGTTCAGTGGAGACAGGCGTGGACTGCAGCAGGTCAGTCTAGTCCCTGCTGTTGTAACTTGAGCTGAATGTGTCTTCATCATGTACCTCTTAGCATTAATGGTGCCTCCACAGATGTGCAGGTTACCCATGCCATGGGCACTAACACCCCCCCTTACAGTCTGGATGGTCCTTTTCCTCTTCAGCCTGGAGGGCACCACGTCCATGATGTCCAAAAACAGTCTAAAATGTGGACTCAGACCACAGCAGACTTTTCCACTTTGCCTCAGTCCATCTCAGACGAGCTCGGCCCAGAGAAGCCGGCGGTGTTTCTGGGTGTTGTTGATGTTTGTCTTTGTCCTTACGTGGTAGAGTTTGACCTTGACCTTGTAGATGTAGAGATGAACTGTGTTAACGGACGATGGTTTTCTGAGCCCACGTGCTGATGTCCTTTACGGAAAGATGCAGTGCTGCCTGAGGAGGTCATGGGCATTCAATGTTTGTCTTGGCCTTGTTGCTTACATGCAGAGATTTCTCTGATTTTCTGAATCTGTTGGTAAAATTGTAGATGATGAATATTTGCTCACTCAGCTCTTCACAGACTCTTCACTAGGGCAAAATCAATAATTAAATTCGTTGTCAACTAATTTAATTACTGATTTTCATTGGCAACGAATCGCAGGTGTTTTGGTTCATGAAATTGTCGCTTACAGTCGGTTAGATTAATCATTTAAATAATCGCCCGATTAATCGATTATGAAAATAATCGTTAGTTGCAGCTCTACATTTCACCTGTCCCAAACAGGTGTTTTTGATCGCTGCTGAGCTTTCACGATATTTGTTGCCAATGTCCCAGATTTTTTGGAACATTCAGGTTGCAGGTTGCAGAAAACAATGAAGTTTATCAGTTTGAACTTTAGTTTATATTTTTGTGCACAGATGGGAATGTAGGTTGAAAAGGATTTGAAAAAATTGTTTCCTGGTTTTATTTATGTTTTACTCTACAGACTGAGGCGACTCCTGAGTGTTTGCATGTTCTAACATTTAATCTGACGGACTTCCACACCTGCAGAGCGTTGGCAGCAGATCTGATTGGTCTCTGCTTGTCTTATTTCCTCACCTTTCCTGTTTCCTCCCTCCTCTCTGCTCCTTGTCTCCCATCACTCCCTTTTCCTCCTCACTCTGGTGTTTATGAAGCAAACTGATTTTTGTCACTCTGAGTTTTTTTAATTGCCTCCCTGGCTGCAGGGAGTGCCCAGCCTAAAGTACTAACTGTCAGTCTGTCTGTCTGTGATGCCCTGAAACGCTCACATTAACGTGGACAGGACAGTCCTGCACTTGCTTTACACACTCACAGCCATGTGCATTATCTCCCATGTGGCTGCCGTGCCCTGTGCTTCATGACCAGCAGAGTTAAAGAGAAGACAGTTTGGATGTTTGAGTTTTATTTACTGTCATGCTGGAGATGTGTGAGCATCAGCACCTCTGATACAGAACTGCTGCTGTCAGGAAATATGTTACAGCCAATACCCTTATTTTATCATCTAATGTGCATGTAGATCAGGTAAAGGGAGAATGTTACTGCATGTAAAATGGGGTTTTGAAGACAGTCAGAGTCTGAACTGTGAGCTCTGACATCTTTAGTAAGCATTATTTAAGTATTTGTCATTATTAGGTTATAAATGCTTAAACAGTGTGTAACTACAAGAAAAGAAAAATGTATTTTAACTTCAAACAGGATTCTCTTCATTAACAATTGTAATTGAACATGTTTGAAGTTTTTAGACGACCAAAAATAATGTTACAGCTTGTTATATTAGACCAGTGGTTCCCAAACTGGGGTACGTGTACCCCCAGGGGTATGCAAAGTGATGTAGGGGGTACGTGAAAAACTATCAGGTTTAAACAGTTGTTTAAATTCCATGCAGTTGTTTCAGTAGCTCAAGTTCAAACTGATAAATTGTGAGCTCTGATAAAGACTTGGAGTGTTGGCAGAGAGACTGAGGCATCTTGGAAAAGGAAATCTGTCCTAAATGATCTAAAATTCTTAAAATAATATACAGTAAGTTCAGTCAGTACTTTTCATTAAAGCTTCAAGTTCATTTATGAAAATGTTTCAGAAATGTACATTTCTTTTTCAAAAGTGGCCTGGTGTTGCCCACTGACATTGCCGGTAAATAAATCTATTTAGTGAGAAATAATTCACTCTAATAGATTTTATTTGTATGTTATGCATGTAAAATGTGGGAGGTCGGAGTGTGGCAGGCTTAAACATTTATTTTTTTCTGTGTTATAAGTGCATGAGAGTTGGGGGTACATGGCTGGAGGTCAAGTGTCTGAAGAGGTACAGGCTGTGAAAAGTTTGGGAACCACTGTATTAGCCCATGTTCAGGCGGGGTTTTTCAAAGCCCTCTTCGTGACTCCTCTGGTCTCCCCTCTCCCTGGCAGATCTCCTTCACATTTCCTCCTCCAATATTTCCAAATGAAGATTAATGAAATCCATAAAACACAAACTATGATGGATAAAGATGATCAATTACGAAATATGGCAAATCATCAACAAAAGAACGGCAAGAATTCATACCAGAATGATCCTAATGCTGTTATTTACAACATTTATACATTGTTTACAACGAAAATACTGATAAACTGCCTATAATTCACTCAGGTATGGCTCTCTGAATCTTCTCTCTCTCTCCGGCTTAGTCAGCTCACTCAATGGAGGAGTTACAGCAGTTTTAATCACGCATGTCTTTGTCTTTCTCGGCTGCTGCACCGAGGAGCAAACACACATCATTACTGCTTTTCCAGACAATGAGCAGCAGATTATATCACACAGTGTGGTGATCAAACACAGTTTACCGGTAATTAAAATAGTAAACAGTTATAATAAACGTGGGAAAGTTTACCACAGCTTACCATTTTACTGGTAACCATTACAACTCTAGTAAACGACACCACATGTTGATGAGAGCCTTGGCTATTTCCATCCTGATGAAATAACTTGATCTTTTTCCTCTGCTGTTTTATTCTTTAAAGCTAATCTCGATGTCAGAACTTCAGCAGGTCCCTCTGTAGGTCAGTGTGATACAAGCAGCTCATTTCCCAGCATGCTTCAGCAGTTATGTGAACCATAATGTCCTGTCACAGGCCTTGAAATAATGCTGAGGCTCCGTTCTTTAAACCAAACATCAGTCCATTACTGACGAGGGGCTCTCACTCCGTCTAATAGACTGTGCAGGTTTAATCCCTCCTCTAATGGAGCCGTCCGTCTCAGCGAGGACGCCGCCGAGGCTTCGCTCTTCACTCGTGTGTGTTGAAAGAGGAGAAGCAGACTGATGATGGCTCTGAGGCCGCTCGCTGCCTGAATGCCAATCACATTGCGAGCAGGCGCCTCGGTCTTTACGAGCAGAGGGACGAGCTCCGTTTGTGGCACAGCGTGGTCGAGGTAGACGGTCACCTTCGCTGTAAAACCTGCTTAACTGGCAGCTGGAGGAGCAAAAGCCCGCTGTCCTCAGGGCAGGACTTTCTGTCCCACCTGAAGCCTGAGGGGCAGAGAGGCATGTTGGGATGGGACAGATGTTCAGCCAATCAGAGGCCTTGGCACCTGCAGCCCTGATAACCAGATGTTGGAGTTTCAAGCTGTTCACCTTTAAAGCTCGGGTTGGTAATTTGATTTAGATTCAATTTTTGTTATACTGGTTAAAATGTTATGTCCCGATGGTAATCAATAGGGCTGGCTATAAATTCAGATTTTCTGGATTGACTCAATTCAATATTGTAAGGTCTCAAATTGTTTCGATCCACGATTCGATATTTATTCAGTCTGGGATATCTCAGCTAAAATAATGCTGTAAATTTAAAAAGTGACCTTCAGACCTGGTACATTATTAACCTTGTGCTTGTTAAATCTGAAATATGTCCAAACATCAGCTTTTAAACTATCTGGTGGTATCCCTATAGTGCTGCTCACTTCCTCCATGTTTATTTTATTGCTTGCAGTAACATCTCACGAGATCTTTCAGTTGAAAGCAGCGCTAAACTCTGATCATGCTAGGCTAGCAGGGTTGATACCACAGGCTGCTTTTCTGCACGTCTAATGAAAAAAAACTACCCAAGTTAAAAGATCGATCTTTGGGTTTTATGGATCGATTATGAACCATTTAAAGGGAAATTGATTAAAATCAATTATATTGACTTTTTTTAAACCAAGCCCCAGTAATCAATGCATGATGTGTTCTTGTAAAAGAGTGAAAAACAGTCGCTGTCTACAGCAGTGGTAAAACAGGGTAAACACCAACCAATCACAGGGACTCATTCTGAATTTATTAGACCAATCAAATCCCATGACTGCCATTCTGCCCACCTCCTGTGCGTACATTTTGCCAGACTCTGGATGCTGTGTTCAGGAGCACTCGGAGATAACATTCATGCTACAGGTTAACTTGGCGGAGAAAACGAAGTGTGGCATATTGTCTATATTTGCTGAACACTGAAAAACATGCAGCAGCAAGTTATGATTATTTTTGAAGATGAATGAATGTGTAATTTACGACATTAACGCTGTTCAGTGTTCAATTCATTTTCTACAATTCACAGCCTTATTTTACCCGAGTTGTTCTGAACACAGCATCAACTGCCGGTGGATCACAACCATTATGTGAACCCATATTACCGCCCTGTTCGTGTAGCCCCCTCCCCCCTCTGTCTGATCTGTGCACGAGTATGATCGCCCCCTGGATGTGGGGGTGTACTCTGTTTCTGTAACTCGGCCCGAGCCACAGTATTTACCTGCTGAAATTCAGAGCCAAGGCTGTGTATTGAAACCAGACTTTTTTTTTAAACATGCTGTCAGTGGGGACATCTTGTGGATGGAGAGGAGAAATACGGTGAATTTGACAAATAGTGCATTAGATTAGAAGATTAGAAGATCGCTGACTACACCTTTAAGACAGGTGTACAGAAATCTAAAATAAACTCTTTGTTTTTCTTGGTTTGTTCTGTTGGCTCTAATCTCACCACAGCTGCCACCCAGGCTGCTGCAGGTGGACGTTATCACCAGGCTTTTTCTTCTTCTTTGGTTTTACGGCAGTTGGCATTCATCATTTTGGAGCATTACTGCCCCCTTCAGGCTAGAGACAGAGTTCAGTTTGTAGAGGCAGAGGAATGTTTTTATTATTATGTCATCACACGGGTGATTTACAGGAGAATACTGATACAGGAGGACAGCGGAAAAGAGGAGAAAATACGTAAAATACGGTAGTTTAACGGCAAAAACAGGAGATTTGACAGCTATGTGGAGAATGTCAGAGGAACTACCTATCCCCCGATCAACATTGGACTGTGAGCACTAACTAACTTTACATGTTTGTTTTTAACTTTACTCTGATAATGGTTTGGTGTTTTCTTACCGCTGACTGAGACATGACTTGGTGTAGTGTAAAACAAAAGCTGAATCAGTCTTCTGGTTGTGGATCGGTGGCGCTAGTACATGTGAGGAGATGCTACGTTCAAATCCATGTGAGTTTTCTAAAATTACTGACCCTAGCTTTAATTCTTTAAATATAAGAGGCAGTGTTTCCCGTCAGGCTGTCTCTGAAGGCTGAAGGCACTGGAGCATCCGTTGCCTCTCTTAATGGACTTGTTTTCCACTTTTACAGTTCACCTTTTCTCACTCTGGAAATCCTCGTTCACTTTACAGACAACGTTTCTGTCCTTTTGGGCCATTAGACGCTCCCTCTGAGAGGAGGCTGCTGTTTGAATGTGAATGCTGCTCTGCTGTTTTATTTGGGAAAGTTCTCCTCTGGTTTCTGACCCCGGCCTGCCTCCTCCTGGGGTTTGGTGGAGATTTAAGGAAAGGGAGGGTGAAATAGTTTTGGTAGAATCTCTGTGTTTGGACGTGAGGGGGTAATTTTATCACCACACAAACCAGCACTATCTGGCTCTACAGGAAGCTGGTTATGTAGGCGCCACTCTCATTAACAGTTGTTTTGCCAAAAACCAATAAAACGGGTCCTTAAGAGTGGCACTTGAGGCACTAATTATAGGCTAAAAATAGATTTTTTTTACCCACTTCCAGGCAATAACTGCTGCCAAACTCTCTCAGCATCAACATGCACATCTCTAACTGTTTTGTTCTTGCCTGGTAAATGAGAGTGATGACGTGTTTAAAGTTTTGGAAGTACCATTATGATGATTCTGATTGTTGTGATCAGAACTGAGTTTTAGTTAATGGCTCTTTTCCACTAGCTCCAGTTGCCTGCCCAATGGGGTGCAGTGTCGCTGTACTGCGGTGACGTCATTTTGAGCGCGACACAACAATCTGTGTCTTTTTGTCACAAAGCGAGTAAAAAAGGAAAGCAGAAGAAGGCTGCAGGTGGTAAGAAGAAATACCCCTTGAGAAGCACAGGAGAGTTTTGGAAGCTTTACAACAGAATGAAGCCGAGGACGAGAGCAATCCAGCTGCAAAGAAAAGACGTATGAGGGTAAGCTAATGGTAGCTACCGCTAGCATGCTCGGTCGTCGTGCTCATGACTCATCGATGACGACATTGTCTGACCAATCAGTAGCCGGCAGTCGGTGACGTCATCTTTTAGTATGGACTCAGCTCGCTTGGAACCAAAGCAGAGTAGGTACTAAAACTAGCTTGTTTTAGGAGGTACCAGGCTAGTGGAAACACGCTGCAAATCGAGTAGGGCCGAGTAGAGTAGGGCCAAGGCGTGCAAGTGGAAAAGGGCCATAAGTGAAGTCTAAAAAATACAGACGATATATAACAGCTGACTAAAAATACAGTTCAGGAGCTGTATGTGAAAGGATAAAGAATAATGTGTTTTGGTGTATTTATAGAAAGATACATTTGATGCCCACTTTAAAGAAACATTTTCTTTTCCCCTCTTTTTTCTATATAAACAGTATATATACTCAGGTTTCCTCTTTATGTGGTTCAAGATGTTGCCATGAGTTTTGATTTTTCATACTATACGTTTGCACAATTGTAAATATTTCTTGCAAAGTTATAACTTTGTTTAAACATTTAAAAAATGTTTTTAAAAAGTGCAGTTCAGACTTTATTAAGCAGCTGTTGCTTTTTCTGTCTGTACAAACTGAAAAGGTTGAATCACTCATGGAGTTCAAACTCTTTTCTGCTCTCAGACATTTCTGTCTCTGCCTTCTTAAATCTGCAAACAGCTCCCAAAATGGACCTAAAGGTGATTCTTTAAAGCCATTCATAAATAATCTATTTTCAGTCTGGACCTTGAAACTGATTGAAGACCTCAGGGTGGTCGTGCATGTTTGCTTCATAACCGGAATGATGTTTGCCTACAAACGAGAGCATCTATTTATGAAGCAGAGACAACATTTACCACCACGCTCCCGCCCTCCCTCTCTTGGCGTTGCCCCGACACATACGGAGCTCAGGTGTGAGGTAATAAAATTAGGGCTGCTCGCTCGTGCTGCTGTTTGCCTCGTGGACACACTGAGCTCTGCAAAGTCATCCTGAGGAGAAACACGCCACAGCTCAGCACAGAGCAGAGTTTAACAGATGATTCAGCTGGAAAACACAAACACAGTGGTGTTTGGTATTTTAGGAAGATAACTGGAGCCTTCACGGATGTGCAGGTTACCCATGCCATGGGCACCAACACCCCCCCATACCATCACAGATGCTGTCTTTTGCCCTTTGCTCTGATAACAGTCTGGATGGTCCTTCTCCTCTTTAGCCTGGAGGACACCACATCCATGATGTCCAAAAACAGTCTGAAATGTGGACTCAGACCACAGCAGACTTTCCCACTTTGCCTCAGTCTATCTCAAATGAGCTCGGCCCAGAGCAGCCATTGTCCCGGGAGTTGTGATATTTGTCTTTGCATGGTAGAGTTTGACCTTGTAGATGTAGAGATGAGCTGTGGTGGCGTTTTTTGGGGTAATCTTCAAGTTTAGCAGTTTTTTGTTGCAGATATCAAACTCAAAATGAGTGAATATTTGCAAAAAACAATGAAGTTTATCAATTTCAACATTAAATATCTTGTCTTTTTAATGTACTTAAAGGTGCAGTTTGTAGAAATTGGCATTTTAGTGACATCTAGTGTTCAGATGTTGGAATGAGCCCATCTGTTTCTAAGACATCACATCACTAAGAGCCGGTGAAGACCAAAAAGGATCATGAACAGGGCATCATTTACAACAGTTACCAGGTGAGGGTTTGTCATTCATATTTGTAGCTATAATTAGGTCAGTTAGGATGGTGATTATAGGTTTAGTAAACTTTTTGCCCTTTTTGTCCCTTAAACCCACCCGTAGACAACATGGTGGATTGTTATGTAAGCCTCCACAGAGGGGAGACCCGCGGTATATAGATATAAAAAGATTTTCTAACTTAATAAAAAGAAAATAAAACCTTTATGAGGATGATTGTTCACCTATTTAGATGAACAAATAGAAACATAACATCCTATTTTCACCGTTTCTGTTCGACGAAATGCTGCCAACTTCAACACACGACTCTTTTAAATTGATTCAAGTTTGAAAACAATTTCAATTCATTGTATCCTGTTTGCCTTTATGTTTTCCACAATGTCCCAACTTCATTGGTTACACGTGACTTTGAGGCCCAAACAGTTTTTGATTGTCTCTCATAGGGCTGAACAATTAATTGCAAATTAGATTAAATCGCAATATGGCTTGTTGCAATTTTCAAATCGCAGAAGGTTCAATATTTTTAGCCCAAAGTGTGTTGAACATTCGGCATTGTGATGTAGTTTTTTTGCAATTTCATGCCTATTTTTTTTGCCTCTATTCATACACTTTTTTCCCACTTTTGGACCATTTTTACCTTTTTTTTAACCCCATTTTTTACAACTTTATGCCTGTTTTGCCCCCATTCATCTTTGTTTGGCCACTGTCAGAACCATTTTTGGAATTTTTACATGGTTTTTGAAATTTAATTTCAAATTTAATTCCCAATTTTGCTGCCATAATCAATTTTACGAAGACACTTTTGGGTTTTTTGCCAATTTTTCCCCATCTTTTTGCAATTTCATACCTATTTTGCACCTATTTATTAACCTTTTTCCGCTTTCATACCATTTTTACCCAGTTTTTATGATTTCATACCTATTTTGCTTCTGTTCTTCTCTTCTCCACTTTTTCTCAAATCTTTTATCCTTAGATTAATATAATGTCATATTGGTTTTACTATTAAAAAGATCTAGTGCTTATGTTTGTTTAAGAATACATAAGATGAGGAACATTAAAACAATTGAAGAGTAAATCGCAATATTGGGAGAAAAAATCCCAATTAGATTATTTTCTCAAATCGTTCAGCCCTAGTCTCACACAAAAACTTTGACTCAGAGGTCACAAACTTCCTGATTTAACACTAAGATGGATGTTTTAAAAAGAAGTAATAATATAAAATCAAAACTGGAAGTCAGTGTTTTATTTTCTCTTCACTGCGGATCTTATTTTCAGAAATATTCCACAAATCACTTCATCATCATCCCAGTTCCATGCTAACTGCAGCTGTCATTAAGATGCATTAATTATTATCTCTCTGCCTAATTGAATATAAAAACAATCCATTATCTGCCTGTCCCACTGTAATATGATTCGAAGGCGTCACAGGCTAAAGTTGGATATGAAACATTTAATGTCCTCGATGATCTTGTGAGTCTAATTCAGAGAGTATGAGGAGCGTCTGAAGATGGCCTCCTCTCTCAGTTTCACCACTTTGATGGTTTTTCTGTCGCTTATCCCGTGATCTGTCTCCCTCTCTTTCTTTAATGATGTGCCTGAGTGATGCTAATGAATGGTTCTTCCTCCCTCTCTCCATCTGCCTGCTTGATCCGTCAGGGAGGCCGTGGAGAGAGATTTTTCGACTTCAGTTATGAGCCTCCCTCAGGGTGATTCTGCAGGAGCACTCTCAGCCCGCCCGGCGACGTGATGGATGGAAGTGTTTAAAAAGCCCGACTATTTCTGTTCGACTGAGTGGCTCACGGTTAGCAGTCAGCGGGGAGGCTCTGGTTAACGGGGTGGATGATGCAGCAGGACCGGGTTTGTGTGTTTGTGTTTGTCAGCCTCTGTGCGACATGTGCACTGCAGGTGAAGTGTGGTGTGAAGGAGAGCTCCATATAACTGATTACATCTGAGCCAGCTCTCCACATGTCACAGTCTGAACTTTATCCACCGCAGAGACGTGTTTCAGTCTTTGGCTGAAGTTTGGATTCACGCTCATAACTCACAGAGCCAACATCATGGACAGGGATAAGAGCTGATAGGATTTAATGAAACAAAAGTCAGGGTGAATTCTGCATGTCGGTCTGAATCTTAACTCTTTGATGCACAGTGACCACCAGTGTTGGGCAAGTTACTTCAAAAATGTAATGCATTGGGTGCTAGTTTGGTAGCCTTGCAGAGCAGACAGACCTGCCTGATTCTGAAATCCTGCAGGTCCGTCTTGCCAGCCTCTGTTGTCCAACGAATTCACTCAGCTGAATTCTTAACGGCCAAATCAGGGAAGAGAGGCGGGAGCTGCAGAATTGAGAACGGACATGCCGATTAGCCTATTGTCCTCATGGCTACTTAGTAAAACTTGGCGAAATCTGCCCTCCTCAGAAGTTTACTTGTAGGGATTGTCTTTGACGAGGTTCATGTCACATATAAGTGTTAAATGAATCATCTGTGTGCTACAATTTAGTGTAAGATGATAGCAAAAGGCTGTTAGCTGTTAGCAGCTAAGTTAGCAGACAACGGTCATTAACTGTTGTTAGCTGTAAGCGGCTAAGTTAGCCACTACGGCTAACGTCCATGAACTGTTGTTAACTGTTGTTAGCCATTAGCCGCTACATTAGCCGCTATGTATGCTACATTATAGGAGGCAACCCTGCTTGATGTGGATTGGTCTGTGATGAATGTGACGAGCCAAACGATTGTCCAATCACAAGCTTGTGTTTTTTTTTAACGGTCTGCCCCTGAAAACAGATTTAAAGGGCTCCTACCCAGATGGACTAGTGAAATATTTCTGTGGCAGATATATGGAGCAGTCCATCTGGCTTGTCAGGTTCCTGGTTTGGTGGAGTGGTTAGCAACCATGCACATCCCACATACATACTTCTGCTGGTCCGGGTTTGAATCCCGCCTGTGACCAGTTTGCAGAGTGTCTTCCCTACTCTCTCTCCCCCTTTCACAAGCCTATCCACTGTCTCTCTCCTATCAATAAAGGCACAAAATGCCCCAAAAATATATATATAAAAAAATTAATGCATTATTTATTTGAGGTATGTATTGGCAAGAACCTCACGATACGATAATATCACGATTATATCAAGATATCACAATATTGTGATATATTGCAATTTTCTACAGTTAACTAAAAAAACTGGAGATGCTGTACATGAAAATAACACAATATTACTCAAAACTGAACTGAAAGTACATATTAAGTCAAAACTATTTGACTGAAAACAACTTTTCCATTTTGTTTTGTAAATATGTCAAAGCAGTGTTTCATGCATACACTATATCCCTGGAGGGCCACAGGCTCTCATGAGAATAGCGATGTCACACAATCATAAAACTTGTTATAGACTGAGAAAAGACATAAACAACACCTCACTTCGCTTCTCTAAGGTCCCTTTGCTGGTCCCAACCACCCAGCTTCGTGATTTAATCAACTTCTATCCGTCTATATCCTTGTAGAAAAGATGTTTGGTGTCATGAGCAGTGTTATATATTTCTGTACCTCTACGATTCACTTTTCTTCGTCCATGGTGTCGCGTTGCCTCTGGGACAGAGGAAATTTACGTTCGAGAGTCTGTGCATTCTGTTTCATTATGAAACTTCTGGATACTCCGCACATTGACTTCCTGTCTGGTACTTTCTTAACGACAGTGAATTTACGAGGTTTGGACACGGCCGGGCAGAAAATAGACCTGAAGCTAATCTCGCTTCAGGTCTATTTTCACACAATGCACGGACTCTTGTTATTAGTAATAAAAAAAATTACATATTTCTCTTGTCACTGTCTGAACTGAATAGACTGCATGAAAACAAAACTGTGCATACATGTAATTTGTATTTTATTTCCAACTCTGCTAAAATATGTTTTAATTTTTACAAAAAAATCGATAAAAAGATTTGAAAGATCGATATTGTATCAGAGGTCAGTATATCGCAATATATTGCTGTATCGATATTTTTTCACACCTCTATTATTTATTACTTTTTACTGTCATTTCAAAGTAATTAGTTACATTATATTACTGTATTTGAAATGTAAGACATTACACTATTATCACATTACTTTTAAGTTAATCTCATCAATATAAAAAGGAAACATGGATTTGTCATTCTAAATTCAAACAACCTCTGATATAAAATGAACATTAAATACTCAACTAAAATATATCAGGCTTTTATAAATGTCCTTTAGCAAAGAAGTGGGTTTACGGTAAAACAGCCGTTCTGAGCAGGACTGAAACAGAGGGGTTTATAGGCATCCCAAAATCAGATATTTCTGGGGAGCATAAATCTTCAGGTTCTGGGGACATCGTGGGTCCGTGTGTACTTGTTGATAATTGATAAAATATAAGAACTTTGAATGTTGATGGAAAAGAATTAAAATAGATTCTTAAAATCTATCAAAATAGGTCATAAAATTAAGACTTTAGATTTATGTTAATATCAATAAAATAAGTAAATGACGATCAAATAAAAGCATTAAGAAAATCAAATATTCTCTTTATCATATGATATTGAACAGATCATATTCTGCCAATTTAAACACATTTCCGTCCAAGTTTTGGTAAATAATGTGATTCTGCTCCTCCTCTTACCTCCTGAGAACATCCTCAGCTCATTTTTTTCATTGGCTCGACTTCCCTCTGAAACTCTTTTTTGATTAACTCTCACTCCCTCTCATCTGTTTTCGACTTCAGCAGGAGGGAGTCGTTCCTGTGAAAAATCTCTGCACCTCAAACCAAGCACCAAACGGCACACAGAGTGGCCAACCAGCTTGCAAACATTATGAAGTATTCAGCAGGGTAAAGAGCAATACTTTCTCAGGGAGATAGTTGGTAGTCATCAATCTTGCAGAACGGCTTTGAGGCGTGCGAAGAAATCACCAGCTGGTTAAAGAATGGGATGTTCCAGATCTTATTGCATCACATTTGAGGCTCTGCGGGCCTTATTTTAGTTATCAGGACTTCACCTCAAAACACCTTTAGCTCCAGCCTCTGAAATGTGTGATTTAAACTCCTTCATTTATTTCTGATGAGCTGCAGGTGTGAAAGCAACTCTGCAGAGCTCCTCTCTCTTTATCTGTGAGGAATTTCTGTAAAAATCTCCAGACTGAAGCTTCTTAATACTTTTATCGGCTCACCACATTGAGTTTTTCAACCCCGTCATTGGGGAAGCAAATACACTGTATCGTCAAAAGTATTCGCTCCATAGGGTTCAATCTGACGTCGGTCCACCCTTTGCAGCTATAACAGCTTCAACTCTTCTGGGAAGGCTGTCCACAAGGTTTAGGAGTGTTTATGGGAATTTTTGACCATTCTTCCAGAAGAGCTTTTGTGAGGTCACACACTGATGTTGGACAAGAAGGCCTGGCTCTCAGTCTCTGCTCTAATTCATGCCAAAAGTGTTCTATGGGGTTGAGGTCAGGACTCTGTGCAGGCCAGTCAAGTTGATCCACACCAGACTCTGTCCTCCATGTCTTTATGGACCTGCTTTGTGCTCTGGTGCACAGTCATGTTGGAAGAGGAAGGGGCCAGCTCCAAACTGTTCCTACAAAGTTAGAGCATGGAATTGTCCAAAATGTCTTGGTGTGCTGAAGCATTCAGAGTTCCTTTGACTGGAACTAAGGGGCCAAGCCCAGCTCCTGAAAAACACCCCCACACCATAATCTCCCCTCCACCAAACTTTACACTTGGCACAATGCAGTCCCACAAGTATGGTTCTCCTGGCAACCTCCAAACCCAGACTGGTCCATCAGATTGTCAGATGGAGAAGCGTGATTGGTCACTCCAGAGAACGCGTCTCCACTGCTCTAGAGTCCAGTGGCGGCGTGCTTTACACCACTGCATCCACGCTTTGCATTGCACTTGGTGATGTGAGGCTTGGATGCAGCTGCTCGGCCATGGAAACCCATCCATGAAGCTCTCTGCTCTGTTCTTGAGCTAATCTGAAGGCCACATGAAGTTTGGAGGTCTGTAGAGATTGACTCTGCAGAAAGTTGGCGACCTCTTCTCACTATGCGCCTCAGCATCCACTGACCCCGCTCTGTCAGTTTACGTGGCCTACCACTTGGTGGCTGAGTTGCTGTGGTTCCCAAACACTTCCACGTTCTTATAATCCAGCTGACAGTTGACTGTGGAATATTTAGGAGTGAGGAAATGTCACCACTGGATTTGTTGCTCAGGTGGCATCCTATCACAGTTCCACGCTGGAATTCACTGAGCTCCTGAGAGCGACCCATTCTTTCACTAATGTTTGTAAAAGCAGTCTGCATGCCTAGGTGATGATTTTATACACCTGTGGACATGGAAGAGACTGGAACACCTGGTTCTGATTATGTGGATGGGTGAGCGAATACTTTTGGCATTATTTAACCGAAAACTGACATAGGATTGAATCTGTCACCTAATCCGTCATGTTGGATACCATCTTGTCAAACGGAGGATGACGTCCATGGTTGAAGACGCTCGTGTGAATGGCATTTTTCAGTTTTGAGTGCAAACAGCTTTCATTCACTGTTGCCCAATTCCCTCTGTTTGTTTGACCAGCATTCATGATGAAATCCGGTGTTATTGCTTCACAAGTGTCTGTGCTGACTGGTGACCCATGGCAGCTTGTGTTTAACTGGTGTTGAGACCAATGCCAGTACCCATGAAAAGTTTTGATACCAGGATTTAATTAAGATGATCAGATTTCTGTTGAAGTGTTGAAGTATAAATGGAGAAATATTGACTCAATATGCCTGCTAACACCAGTAAACATAGCCACAAGTTGAACCATAACACCATTCAGGCTTGTGCTTTGAAAACATAAATAAATAAAACTGCTTTTGTAGAGAAATTACTAAAATAAACTGCATATCACAGACATTATGCTGCATTCCAGTTGTGCTGGGAAGTTGGGATTTCCAAGCTCCGAGTGGAAAGTTTCATCTGGAAGTTGGAAGTGTAAACAGTTATTAAACTCCGGTAATATTCCGTTTATTAGCACTTTTGACTCGTGTTTGTAACCATAAATCAGCCGAATACAAAGTATTGGTCAGTGTTTATACATAGAAATGCTGCTCTAGCATTAATTACATTCTTCATGTGTTACAGACTCTTTCCAAAAAAATAGAATATCATGGAAAAAGTTTGTTTATTTGCATAATTCAACTCAAAAGTTAAGATTCAGGGCCCACAATTTGAACGATTTCAAGTATTTATTTATTTATTTTTTGATAATTTGGGCTTCCATCTCATACAACTCATGAAAACAGACATTAAAGAAATTAGAATACTTTTTGAATGGAATTGTGGAAATAAATAAACTTGTCCATGGTAATGTAATTTTTTGGAAAGGGTCTGTATGTGGGACTATAACACGGGGCTAACGGCAAGTTTATTCCAACTGTTACTGGAACACTGGGAACTGGGAAGAGGGGAGTGGGAATGGCGTCAGATCCGAGTTAATGGAACACAGCATTATTACAAGGTATAAACAGTATTTAACAGAGCATTTATGCGTTTTTATGAAACCCTCGTTTTCAAAAATACTGCCTTCATGTGGACAAAGTCTTAATTTTACAGTTTGAGGGACACGTGAGAGATATGGAGTTCAGGATGTCAGATAAGGTTAAAAATATTAGGGCTGTCCCGATCCGATATTGATATCAGATATCGGTAAGATATCAGCAAAAAAACAAATATCGGATTATATTGGCCTCAGGGATCAAACTAATTTATAAAAAAACTACATTTAGGGCAGAAAATTTTATGACTCTTTTCTTTATTTTTTCTTGTGTTTTGCCTTTTTTTAATAAATTTACAGCCCAGCTTTATGTACAGTCGGGGTCTGTCAGTCATTTGCCCTCCGTGGACATGGACACTCATCTCTGTACCTGTGTGACTGAGAAACTCCCCTCTTAACAAGAGAAAGGACTGAACTGACATCGATGTTATAGTTCACGTTACTTTGTTTTACATGTTTTGTTGGTAATTATTAATTATCTGACAGTCACTAAAACAAATTTGGCAGAGCTTTGCTGCTTCTTCAGAGTTAATGGTCCGTGCTGAAACCTGACACCACAGTCTGGGCTCATTTGCATACTAGCAGCTGATTGGATGATTACTGAGGGATGTGTGTGTATGTGCATGTGAGTGCTGGCCCTGTTGTAAAACGGAGGGACAGAGGAAGCAGGTGCTGTGTTTATCCATTTTTGGTGGATTTTCCGCTTTTGCAGTTACTTTTTTCAACTTTAATAGGCTATATTACGTTTGTAGGTATATTGAAATGTGCTTTCTCAACTTCTAAACTTTTAGTTTGAGAGAGAGAGTGAGAGAGAAAGAGAGATGATGGGCTTGCGACAGAAGTCAATGTTTTAACGCGGAGACAGGCAGGTGCACCGTTGCAACCAACAAAAAATGTTAAGCGCAGTCTTACAAATTTTGGGCTAGGTGTGTGACCAAAATGGCTGCACTCTGGAGCCCTGAATATTTAAAGTAATAATTCTGTTTTTTGACAGAATTTAGGCCCCCAGAGAGGCAGGGTGAGGGAGTCCTGTTGGCCAGAAGTTGATCGAAATTTGGGGAAAATTGAAGCGACTGTGAGTTCAAGTATAAAAGATCTGGGACCACTGCTTTAGGTCTTCAGGGTCAGGGTTTTCTCATTTATTTTTTATTTATTTTATTTAATTGTGCCATATTCTTATGTTAAAGGTTAAATTTATTGAACCCATTGGTTAAGAACAAACGGGTTAGTTTTTCTCATACCTACTATTTCTGCCTACTGTTCTCTGTTTGAGTAATCTCACCTGATCAAGCCTTTTCTTACAGTCCATACTACAAAATAAGTAATAAAAGTCTGTTTGATTCCTACTGATATTGTATCGGATCAATATTGGTATCGGCCAATACTCAAGGCTGCAATAACGGTATCATATCAGAGGTGAAAAAGTTGTATCAGGACAGCCCTAAAACATAAAGTCTATGTGTAAAAATATTTTTTGCCTTCGATCTCTTTAAGCTCCAGTATTTCCGCTCTGCTATCTCACCCCAAACACTAATCTCCTCTTAGTTCCTCCTGTTTAACTTCCTTCATCCCTCAATCCCTCCTCATCCTCCTTTTATCCCGTAAACTGGAGCAGAAGCTGCGGCCCGCAGGTGTCGATTGTGTGGCTGTGGTCGTCCAGCAGTTCGGACTCAGCCCGCTGAAGTGAAGCTGACACATTGTGCGGTCAGATGGAGGGTGGGGGGGTCGCTGGCTGACGGTTCGTGACCCCCTCTGTGCTTTGTGAAGGGCTGACGGGCACACAATCAAACGGCTCAATAATTGGCACAGTAAAAACCCGAGCAGACAAAAGTCTTCTTGTTCTGTTTATGACCTTTTGAACCCACTTTATGACTCCTGCTCTCTGATTGGTGACCACAGGACAGAGGAATGCCAGCGGTGATTATCTTCAGGAGGGGGGGATGTAAAGAGATGAGGAAGAAGAACCTGGATGGAACTTTGGGGACTAAAACATGTCCTCAAATGACCTAAGACTGTCACTTAGAGCAGGGATGTCCAAACTGTTAGAAGTTGTTACAAATCAAAAGAATTTGACCCACGCTAGAATACAAAGCTTCTGATTGGCTGATGACTAAAAAAGACTGATTACAGCTCTCAGACCAGCTTCAGTTGTCTTCTTTTGCTTTTTTATCTTCTCTCTAAACAATAGAAGCTAATTATCAGGTCTGGAACAATACACTTTTCTCCCGATTCATTTTTTTTACAGTTTTTTTAGGTGCCGATTCAATTTAAATTGTGATTCTATGATATTGTCGATTTTTGCAATCTTTAGTTAGCTTTTTTAACACCAGTGAAAAAGATGAACAATGATGATGCCTACAGACTATATCAGGAAAAATACACATCAGATGTGTATCTGGTTTTAGGATTTATTCAGCAATATAGATTTGTAGATTTATTTTTCTAAAATAAAGAAATGGGACAGTACATGTTAATGAACATATAAATGTAAACATGTGAGATTATAGCCGTGTGGCTAATTTCCATCTCAAGTCCCATTGGCAGGTTGGTGTTGTACGAAACATTTATGCACAATAAAAACAAAACAAAGACAAAGCAAAACAAACAATACCAAACAAAGCACACATAGTTGATCATCAAATAAAAACATTTAGGCCAAGGGGCTGGTTAAAGTGCAGAGTGCTAAAGTGTAAAGTGCATTATTGTATTGCAAATTGCCCAAAAAATATAAAGTGCTATTTTGATTGCCTAATGCTCAATTACATACTACAATAATGTAATACCAGCGAGGGTAATTTGTGATACCTAGAGTACCTAGGAACATAAAGTGCTAGTTGCATTGCACATTGCTCAGTAACAATTGGAGATGGAGCCCTTGACAAAATAGATACACAGGACCGATACACAAGTTTAGGCCTGGTTATGGTAACAGTGTTGGTTTTCCAGTAGCCAAGCTTTAAGCTGTTTGGTAATGGAGGTCAGTTCCAAGTGTGAGATGCACGGACAGAAAAAGTGGCTTGACTATAGGCACTTTTTCTAACCAGCTGTTCATGCTCTCTCTTCAAAAACCTGGACTGCATTTAAAAGTGGCTTATTAACACAGACTAAAATGAAGCATTTACATTTGGAAAGAAAATCGATTTAGAAATCATCAAACAAAAAATCCTGATACTTATGTGAATCGATTTTTCTCTCCTACCCCTGCTAATTATTATCAGTGCAGATGTTTAACATCATCACAGTTTTGTCATTTATCAACTCTGATATGCTTTGGTCCTTTTGATAACTGCCGGAGTTCATTTAGGCCAGATCCACACGAAGACAAACCGAGATCCAAACGCAAAAGTTTTTTGCTGAATCTGCATAACATCCATACGAAGATGGCGTTTTGGGGGTCTGTAAACGATCATTTTTGAAACCAGGTTCCAGAGTGTAAAGATTTTGAAATGCTGTATATGCACCTCCGTGATTACTGGCTCTCTGTAATTTTTCAGATACGCCTACGTCATAGTTTCATATCTTCATTGACATGCATGCACCACATGCGGCAACAACAATCTATCCCTGCTGCAGCAAAATCTCCTTCTTCTCAATCACCACCGAGTTGAACAAACAATTATCGAGGACACATTACAGCACTTTATGATCACTTTATCACAATCTCTGTTTACAACTTATGCTGCACATGCCCACTGTTTTTTGTCTGTTTCCGCTTGTCTCCGTCATATCGTTACAGCGCCCCTAGAGGTCTGGCATGTGTTTTATAGCGTTTTGATGCGTATCGAGTGCATTCATATAGACGCACACATTTTCCGTCTTTATGATGATCGTTTTGGAAACTGTTAAGCGTTTTGTCTTCGTGTGGATGGGGCCTAAGTTTAGAGCTTTTGTTTTTATTAGTTACTGTCTAGTTTTCGTCAAATAATGAGTCAGCAATATTAACACTGCAGAGGATTCCCGCAGCAAGCATCGCTCTGATGTCACTGCTACAACAAGGTGATAAAATAGATATTAATGTAATATTTGGCTGCCTGCAGGGTGTTTGTGCACCTGGTGTGAAAGCTGTGGCGGCACTCGCTGGAGTTACACGCAAACAAAATGGTTCACATGACCACAGTTTTGTTGTAGGTTGGAGGAAACATTTGGGTAAAGCTTAAGGAAGATCCCTTAAAGCAGGCGTGTCCAAAGTCAGGCCCGGGGGCCAACTTCGGCCCGTGTTCAAATTTTCACTGGCCCGCAGTCTCTGTTATAAAATAAAATACATGCGGCCCACTTGCACCGTTGACTGCTGTATAAAGTACTCGTCTACAAAAAACCTATTTTACATTTCACCTGAAGATGGCAGTAGCGCTGTGGCCACTTCCTTGTGGCACTTGACACCTGACCTTTTGTCATCATTTAAGCCCATCCCTTTTCAAACATGGCGACTGTTGCTAAAAAAAGAAAAGTTGACAGCGACTTCTGTCGATTCCAGAACAAGTGGAAATTTGAGTATTTTTTTGGCGAAATATGAAACAACTGTGTCTGCCTAATTTGCCACGAGACTGTAGCTGTTTTTAAGGAATTCAATGTCAAGCGGCACTACCAGACAAATCATGCTAAATACGACAAGCTAACTGGGGCTAAATGCGGTGAAAAATTGAAACAACTGGAAGCTTTTTTAACGGCACATCAGCGCTTTTTCACAAGAGCCCGAGAGTCAGATGAAAATGCAACAAGGGCTAGCTACAAGGTGGCAATGCTGATTGTCAAGCACTGCAAACCTTCACTGAGGGTGAATTTGTTAAAGACTGAGAAGAAGCAAGATTTTGCCAATGTCTGCCTGGCTTGTAACACTGTGGTACGGAGAACTGAAGATATTTCATTAGATATTGAGAGACAATTAGAGTCAAAAGCTGAATGGTGGGCTCCCAGACAAAATCTGGCCCTCATGGCAGAAAGTTTGGACACCCCTGCCTTAAAGCATAGTTTGCAGCAACAGCCCAGACAAAGGACCTCAGGAGATGAAGAGGAGGTAGAAACACTCCCCAAACAAAGAAAACATCACACGTGTTTGGGTTTCACTGCAGAAGATTGAAGCAGAGTGGCACATCTGCAGGGGAAAGATTCAATAACAGTTCCCTGATATAACAGCACAGGAGCAGATGAGTTGTTTTCATTGGTGGTGAAGAATCACAGGACCAAGGGTTATCTGAGTCCTTCAAAGTAATTTCCCGAAGTGAGACGAGGTATGGAAAGAGACGGCGGTATAGATTGGAGAGAGAGCTAAATGGGGACTTTCCAGAACACTTGAGACATAAAAGTTCATCTGAGGGTCTCTGCAGAGCGACCTCACAGCTTTAAATCCAGCCACAGGAAATTGTTTTCTCTCCTGAAGGCTCGGCTGCCTCGTTCCTCTGCTGTTTAATTTCTGTTAATAAAATCAGTGACACACAAAGTAGGGCTGAACAATTCATTTTAGATCAAATTGGATTAAATTGCAATATGGCTTGTTGCAATTTTCAAATCTCAGAAGGTTCAATATTTTTAGCCCAAAATGTGTTGAACATTTTGGCATTGTGATGTAGTTTTTTGCAATTTCATGCCTATTTTTTTACCTCTATTCATACACTTTTTTCCCACTTTTGGAACATTTTTACCCTTTTTAACACCATTTTTAAAACGTTATGCCTATTTTGCCGCCATTCATCTTTTTTCTGGCCACTGTCAGAACCATTTTGGAATTTTTACATGGTTTTTGAAATTGAATTTCAAATTTAATTCCCAATTTTGCTGCCATGATCAATTTTCCTAAGCCATTTTCGGATTTTTTTTTTCCAATTTTTCTGCAATTTCATACCTATTTTGCACCTATTTATTAACTTTCATACCATTTTTACCCAGTTTTTACAATGTCATACCTATTTTGCTTCTGTTCACTTCTCCACTTTTTCTCAAATCTTTTATCATTAGATTAATTTAATGTCATATTGGTTTTGCTATAAAAAGGTTTACTGCTTATGTTTGTTTAAGAATACATAAGATAAGGAACATTAAAACAATTGCAAAGTAAATGGCAATATTGGGGGAAAAAATCGCAATTAGATTATTTTCTTAAAACGTTCAGCCCTAACACAATGACACGTATTGGATTGACTTTAATTTTATTTAACCAGATAATGTCCCTTTGAGATCAGGATTCATTCACAAGGGCGAACTGGCCAAGAGGTCGGCAGCACACGTTATAATAAACATTATAATAAGGCAATAAATTGTGACAATAAATATGGAAAAAAATCAACAAATTGACCATGGACGTGTGACAGTTTTGGGGACAGTAAAGGTTAAAAACACTGGCCCTGCCCTGTGAGTAAAGTCTGTTTTTTTAGGGGCCTGGTGCAGGCGGGAGCTGCTCGTGTGAAATCAAAGTGTTGTGCTCGATTTTGCCCTTTGGATTGAAACGGAGGTGAGGCTTCAGTTTCTCTGGCTCAGCTCTATCCCACAGCAGGGTGAGAGCGAGCCTGTTTGAATGGCGCTGCACTTTTCTCTCCTTATCTTCGTTTATCTGTGGTTTACCTGCCTCAGCAAAAAAAGAAAGAAAGCTGGTTTCTGAGGCCCGAGTGTCTTTGACCGAATGACTTCATGCAGCGCTGCAGGCCTCAGCAGAGACATCGACCTCAGGTTTCACGTCATGAACGACAGGATGCTGATGTTAAAGGAGGTCAGTCCTGCATGGCCGCTGATCCTGGAGTAAGAGGCCATTTACACAAGGTCAAATACAGCCTAATCTGATCAGTTTTCATTGGGTTTTGGCCTCCTGTTTACATGGGAACAGTACCTGGAGTGCTTAAATCCACAGACGCCACCGCATGTGCAGTACTCTATCACATGAAGGCTGTGCACACATACCAGGAACAACAACAGCTTCATCGTCTACAGAGTAACATGTTCTACTTCGTTATCCAGACAAAACTATCCACACAGATTTGTTGTCCAGAAAAGAAACTCCTGCGTCTTTGTGCGTCCACTCACCATTGTTGTTTGTGAAGAATGTTTCTTCTTCGTTCGTGTGTTGTAGCAGCGCTGCCTCTCTGCAGACCTACACCGCCATCTACTGAACCAGCATGCACACTACAGCAGATTTACAGGGGATTAACTCGTCTCCAGCGTTGTCATCTAAATGCAGAAGAATTTGAAAACGAAAAGGAAGAATCTCTGCGTCTTTAAATCAGGAGTTCCCATGCAAACGTAGCCTAAGGCCCTGTTTACACAGAGACACTGTTGCCTAAACGTAAAGATTTTTTGCGTTTTCAAACTTGATCTGCGTTCAGACTGGAGACGCTAGAATTTAATGAAACCGCTGTACTGTGCATGCCAGTCCAGTAGATGGAGTGGAATAACATTTCACAAAGAATAATGGCAAATAGACGCACAGAAACGCAGGAGTTTCTTTTCTGGACAACAAATCAGTTTAGACAACAAATCTGTCTGGATAGTTTTGTCTGGATAACAAACCGAGCACGGTAAGACACTCACACGTTACTCGGCGGACGGCCGAAGCTGTTGTTGTTCCTGGTATGCGCGCGCAGCCTTCATCTGAAAGAGTACTGCGCATGTGGTGACATCAGTGTTTCACCCTGAAACGCTCCGATGCGGGTTTACACGGAGCTGCATGGAGAGCGTTTTGGAAACTTTCCACCCTGGAGCCTGTTTTCAAAAGTTTCCGTTTTCAACGAGTTTCCATGTAGACGCAAGGTCAAAATGCAGTGAAAACTTATCGGATTTGACCGTTTTCGGCGCCATGTAAACGGCCCCTTAGAGTGAAACCAGCTGATCTGCATTTGCAACTGGCAACCTGGGGGCCCCATGCAGCCCCTCACCTCTCTCAATGCGGCCCACCAATCATTTCCATAAAAACACAACAAAATGGAAAAATATAAAGAAAACACAACAACTGCTAAATATAACTCATGGGTAACTGGCACTATATAATGCACAAATTAGATTAATATATTGCGGCTATGGGCGATTTTGAGTCTGACTGAATTCGCCCCAAGGGGGTGGGGCTGCTGGTTGGACAGTGACATCACAGCGATATTCAGGCTTCTGATTGGACAATAATATGAAGACTTAGACAGGAACAATCAGGGCACAATAAAGTCTTTCCTCTCTCTTTTTTTTCACGTGGCTGTAGGAGGGTGATGCACTATCGCCCTCTATGGACCAGCCACCCCTGTCTTGCACACAAACTGCATGTATTCAGGTGTTTTATAAAATAAACGAGTAGCTGAAATGCCCGTCCTCAGTGCAGAAATCTGTCAGAAACAGCAGAAATCTGTCTTATCCGAGCTCATTTTGATTTGATCTGAGGACATTCCCCTCTCTGCAGTGATGATCTGATTCCTCATTCCTCTCTCCTCTCTCCTCTCCATCATCAGGCTGCTGCTGACTTCGCCAAGGCCCACCTGCCTGAGGCGCTCCGCCAGCAACTGCTGACCTACGAGCGGGAGAAAGAGCGAGACCGAGAGAAAGACAAGGAGAAGGACGAGAAGAAGGAGCGGGGCGGCCTGTCTTACCCCTCTATCCTGGAGCAGCAGATCCTGAACGTGGACCGAGAAATGCTGGAGAAGCTCTCGGCCACTTACAACGAAGCAGGTGTGCTTTCTTACGCCAAAACTATTATTCAAGCTTCTCTGTGCGACTGTGGCAAACTGCTTCTGATTCATGTCTGCCTGGTGTGAAGCCTCAAACAGGAGGATTGCTGCTCTTTATTGTAGACAGGTTTACATGCAGACTTTTTTCATTCTGATTAAAATCCTTCTGATTGAAGATCTCAGGTGATCTATTCTGATCTGGTGTTTACATGTGCCACAACATTTAATCAGAACAGCTGTTTTACAGACACATGATACGCTCAGATCTATGTAAACATCACAGGATTTATCAAAGATGGTGTAAGTAGGTGTTTTAATGAATTATTTAAGGGTTGTGCTGTTTAGCCTGATAGTAGCCAGCCTTCAGAGTTTTCCAGCAGTTTCTTATTTGTTTGACGTTTTGGTCTATCCCAGCTTTGCTGAGTTTTCGTGGACTTTTTCAAAATAGTTCGGTATGTCTTGTTTTCGTACCATCTATGCATGCGATGACATGGCGGCTCTGTTTGGAAGCTGCCATGTTTCCAAGTGAGTAAACGGCATTGCTTGTTTATGTCGAGACTAAGCATGTGCAGACAGAGTCTCGCCTGACAACTTTCCGATTCATCTTTTAATCGGTTTGGGAAAAGGAATATTCTACCCCTGTGCAACCGAATGAAATTCTATTTGGATTTGGCCTGTTTATTCTGACTGAGGTGTTATTTTTAAAACAAACTCAAAACCTACCTTTTTAGTCCAGCTTTAACCTGAATTACCTTTTAGTGTTTTTATTTATTCTACTTACAGCCCACTCTTTTATTATTTTATCTTATTTTATTATTATTTTTGTTTTATCTTTGCTATCTTTCCTTATTTTATTTTCTAGTTTTTCTATTTTATTTTTTTATTTTTACACTTTTAACCTAACCTCCAGTGTTTTCTCATTTGTAAACCTTTAAGATGGCGTTTCCTCAGTACGTACTGAGTACATCAGTGTGCTTTATTATTGTCTTTTATTTATGATGCTTTTTATCAACACTGTGTATGGATTGCTGTGTGGGTGGGTTCAAGGGCTGGATGGAGTGGGTTTGGATCAAAAATTCTTTATTTTAATGTATCTGTCTGTTTGTAAAGCACTATGTGCTACATTTCTCGTATGAGAAGTGCTATATAAAGAAAGTTTGATTTGATTTGATTTATATGGAGCATTTTTATTCAGTTTGGGCTTCTAACCCGATTCTAATCTGAATATTAGGCTCCATGTAAACCTGGCTATAAAGAAAGCAGAGGAAAGAAAAGGCAGGGCGTTTGTTTAATAATGTTCTCTAAGATGCCAACTATTAATACCTCCTCCACTGTTTGACTTGACTGTGGTTGAATAGTGAGTGTCAGCAGCTCGGGCCTTGCTTATTCAGCTGTTTAAATACAAGCTGATCTTCACAAGGCTCGCTGTAATTATCTCAGGAGGGAGGAGAGGTGATGGATGCAGAAAGGTAGGAGAGGGGTCAGAGGGAAGGATGTACGCCCGGCAGGAGGACGAACAATTAAAGCGAGGAGCTGAGACAAAGGGGAAGCAGAGGGATGAGTTAGAAGGTGTTTAAAGGCTGAAAGGAACGAGGGAGATGAAAAAGAGCGATCTGGAAAGACCGGAGCAGACGGGAAATGAAATGCCCCACAGAGCAACGTTCAGAGCTGGGACAGAATGAGCTGAATTCATCAGCGGCTTTATGACTCCACTTTAAATTCACATATTAGGACGAGGTGAAATGATCTTCTGGACGTTTCACAGTGAGGCAGAGCTGCAGCAGAACAAAGGATTCAAGAGAGAGTCCCACATTTACTTTAATTTCTATCACATTTCATGATGTGCCCCCTCCCACAATCACAAAAGAAACATGATTCATAGAGAAAATTGATGTTTAAAGGGGTCATTTGTAGGGGTGGGAGAAAAAATCGATTCACCTAAGTATTGGGATTTCATTGGGATCATTGTTCATCTTTTTCACTGGTGTTGAATGAAGGTGAATCGGCACCTAAAAAAATCATTAAAAAATCGAATCTGGAGAAAAGCGTATCTTACCAGTCCTAATGATTAAAAGAGAAAATTGATGTTTAAAGGGGTAGTTTGTGTTTTTTAACCCTATAAAGCCAATTGTATCATATTTGATACATACTTTCATAATACCTCTATCTACTCAATATGATCAACAAATTAAAAAAAAACAACTGAATACAATCAGATAAATGATAAAAAAAATGCCCTCAAATGGATTATCAGTTGCCAAAAACACCTAATGTATAAAATAAGATACGAAAAATCTATATGTTGAATTTTGTAGACATTGTAATATTTTTAGGATTTTAGCAGAAAGTGAAACAAACATTTCAGCTCCAAAAAATTAGAATTTTCTGATTATGATCTATGGTCTTGGGCCTTAAAGGGTTAAGAGGGGCTGCTCAAGGCCCAGGATGCAATCAATCAATATTTATTTGTAAAGCTCCAGTTTATAATAAGTATTATCTCAAGACTCTTTACAACAGAGCAGGCTGAAGACAAACTCTTCATTCTATAAATACACATAAATGCATATAAACAAGTAGATATAATAATATATTTGTATATACTCATCCATCCAGGCAGAGACAAAGGGACTAAAATCCCATTTGTTTCTGCTGAATATATATCAAATTAATCAATATTTATTTACATAGCACCATATTTGCTGAATATAATTGTATTAAAGATAATGTAATTACATATTCAAGCCTGCATGGTTGTAAAGAAAGTTACTATGGATGAATGATCAAAACAACCATGGACACAGAGATCAGTCTGAGTACCTCCACAAAGGAGGTCATGTTATTGTCGGCGTATGTATGTTTATTTGTTTGTTTGTTTGTTAGCGACATAACTCCAAAAAGTTTTCAGGAAATGTCCGGATTGGGACAAGGAACAAATAATTAGATTTTGGGAGTGATCCGGGTCACTGTCTGTATCCAGGAGTTTTTTAAAGGATTCTTTAACATTGTGAAATAGGACCATTTTCGGCATTTGTGCGTACTTGTATGTTTTCATGGTCAAGGAATCTAAATATTTTGATGAAAAGGACTAATACTATGGTGAAATATGGGTGAGGACTGTGGCGCTGGCAGAGGTCTGCTTTTCTAGTATTAACATTAATATCTATAATGAAGATAATCTGGAGAGGACTGGTGTTAATTAATACAGCAGCATCTGGCTGAACTGTCCCTAAAATGGTGTAACTGGTCTAAAGTCTGAATTTATGTTAAATGATGTTTCTGTTGATGGTTGATGCTCATGAAGTCACAGCAGCAGGTCATCCATGATTGTTTGTCAAGGTCAAACTAATAAATGTGTGCTGTTTGTAGGAACTATCATGGATTTAAATGTATTTATCTCTCTGAAGTTAATATCAGGGTCTGTACAGATAATAAAATAGGGCTAAAAGAATGACAAGGAGTCAACTGAGTCACCGAAAGCTTTGTGGCTAACCCACTTACTTTTTTTTTTTTTTTTAAGATTATTTTATGGTCATTTTGTGCTTATAGTGATAGGAGAGAGAAATATAGAGTGGATAGGCTTGTAAAAGGAATCAAGAGAGAGTTAGGGGAGGACACTCTGCAAACTGGCCACAGACTGGGCTGAACCTGTGCCAGCAGGAGCATGAATATGTTTGTATAGTTTAACCCACTTTAAGGTAAAATTACACAAAAAAAACATCAGCTCTCCTGGACGCTGCAGTAAAATTCTTAACAGTGTTTCATTTCCCCTCAACAACACAGGGTCCTTTAACCTGTTCAGCCCCAAAGTAGATTTCAGGAACAAAAACTTAAGAAAAAGTTCACTGTTTTTCAAAATCCTCGCCTGATCATACTGTTATAAAACATCTCTCATTTTACTCTGAATCACTTTATAACAATAATCCTTTGCAGAGATGATGTTAAAAAACTTTTATTAGTAATTTTTAGAGTTTTACAGCAATCCCAGGATCATTTCTAAGAGATAGTCATTTTTTTTTTTTTTTAGGCGAGGATGAAATGTTAAAATGATTCTGCCTTCTATCTTCATTTACTCTGTCCCAGTAACACATATACTGATAATTCACATCTGGACAAATCTCTAAAGTGTTACTTTATTATGACACCAAAATTATTCAAACAGACCTTGTGGTTGCAGATTCACTCTTTTCTTAATGAGTGTGTCATTTTCAAGCAGGCTTAAAAAGGGAATGAACAGGTTAAATCTCATCCTCGCTGTATTTGTTTTGCAAATTAAATTGTAAAAAGGTTATTATAAGTTTTACAGTCTTTACAGTAGCATTACTCTATTTAAATTAACAAGATTTTTTTATTATATTTACTATAATTGTTTTAGTCCTGTATTTCAGTCAAGGAATTATTATTGTCTTTCAATTTACAGCAATATTACTGTATCATCAAAAACTGTTTTCCATTTACACTATCATGATTCTACGACTTTTAATGAATTTTAAATATCAGTGAACTTGCTGTATTTTAGTCATATCACAATGTCTTTAACAAATTTACTGACTAGGTATTAGCAAGATATACTTTCGTAAAACAAAAAAAATCACATACATAATTTTTTATCCATGACTATTTTCAGTATTTACTGTATGGACATTTTACAGTAAATAACCGTCATTTTTATGGTAAATGTTGTAAATTTTACAATATTTTGCCATTTACAGTAGTTTACTGCATAGCTGTTTACAGTAGGTAGCTGTAGATATAACAGTAAAATGCTGTAGAGTTTACAAAATTAGTTACAGTGTAGAACTTTTTTAATCCCTTGGGAAGACTCTGGGAAATCAGGAATGAACAGAAGTTGTCGGGAAACTTGAAAAAGTCTTTAACTGCTGTGTATCGCGCCTCGCCCTGCCTCTCGCATCACAAACCTTCCTGCATTGAGTTAATTGTTTTCTTAGTTTAAAGCTGAAGATGTAGACCAAAGTTTATCGCCCATAAAGTCGTCTGGATGTGAGCTTAGGGGTTAAAGGTCAGCCTCTTACAGTTCAAAGCTTTCGCCAGTCCGCACAAACAGCTAACAGCTAGCATGTGACTGCTGCAGGTTAGCGAGGCGGCTTTAGGAGGGCCTCATGTTTGATCGGTCACATGATTCAAGGATGAGGTGGAGACTCCCAGAGCTGGAGGTCCAGGCAGGAGGCTGTTGTTGACCTCCTCCTCCTCCTCCTCAGCTGCAGACAAGCCTTGCCTTAGCTGACCACAAAAAGGCTATAAAGGTAGCCGGTAAAATCACTGGCGTTAAACTGCCTAATCTATCTGACATATGTCGATAGAGAGTAAGATCCAAGGCTCGGGACATCATCCAGTGTCCTGATCATCCTCATGGTTGCTTCTTTTTGTTGATGTGTTCCTATGGTTTGTTTTTACAGATGAAGGACTAGACTGTATGTTGATGTTCTTTTGCCTGCTTGCACAGCAAATTTCCCTTAAGGAACAACAAAGTTGAACATGAACTTGAAGCATCCACAGCTCCTCGTCTGATCCCTCTGCCCACCTCTGTCCATCCTAAACTCTTCTTTCTGTGTCATGCTTTGTTTGGACTGACGCTGAGGTTGGAGATAAACCCAACAGACTAATCTGCGTGCTCTCCTCCAAACATCAGACTCTCAGGGCTGGATCTGTGTCTGTATTTGTCCTGGCTTGCTTGTCAGCATCCCGGGAGGAGTGATCTGCGGATCAGGTAATTGTTGTGCATTCTTGTTTCTTGTATCTGATTCAACAATCACATCATTTAGGCCGAGACGCTCCTGCCTTCTGTCCCGATCGGGGCCTGAATTAAGCTGGCAGGGAAAATAGAGAGATAGACTCCCTATTCATCTCGCTGTCCTCTGGACAACTGCCTATCAGATTTATCCCCCTTGTTCGCTCATCCCTCCGTTGTTTATCTGCAAACAAAAGCGCCTGAAAGGAAGATAAGGGAGATGTGACTCTGATGGAAACACTCCCGGCTTAAAGACTATTATGGAGGCAGTCTGTGGGATAAGTCTGCTGCTGGTGCTAACCTGTCTGCGGCTGTTTGTCACAACTTTATAATAATAATAATAATGACAATAACTTTATTTATACAGCACCTTTAAATACAGATGTTTTCAAAGTGCTTTGACGGGCAAGACTCTGGAGACAATAAATCTTTAAAACAAACTCAAAACCTAACTTTTTAGTCCGGCTTTTACCTGAATTACCTTTTAGTGTTTTTATTTATTCTAATTACAGCCCACTTTTTTAATAATTTTATCTTATTTTTTTTCTATCTTTCCTTATTTTATTTTCTAGTTTTTCTATTTTTTAACTTCATTTCAATATATTATTTATTTTTATTATTTTTTTTTAATTATTTTTCTTTTTCTTATTTTATGATATATTTAATTTTACACTTTAACCTAACCTCCAGTGTTTTCTCATTTTTAAACCTTTAAGATGGTGTTTCCTCAGTACGTACTGGGTACAGGGTTTAGGTCATAATCCCTTTTATTTTATTTTAATTATCTGTCTGTTTGTAAAGCACTTTGTGCTACATTTTTTTTGTATGAAAAGTGCTATATAAATAAAGTTTGATTTGATTTGATTTGAAATCAACAATCAGGTCAAACAGAAACTGCAAGAGTCAAAGGAAAAGACACAAAAGTAAAAAAAAAAACAAAGCAACAAAAGGAAAGAAATTGAAGCACTATAGGAATTTACTGCAGTACTGCAGGTTAATATGTCAACGTGCACATATGAGTAACATTAGAAAAGAAGGTATTTCATTTTTATATAACGATAAGGAGGTGATTTTATCTTGTGTCTTTGTTGCCTGATGTGCTTTTTGTAATTTCTCAGAGGTGCAGAGAGCAGCTTGAGAAGCTTGTGACACGACTAACCTCAATATTTATTTTATATAGCGCCAAATCATAACAGATGTTTTCCCACGACACTTTTAAACAAGGAGTTCAATTCCAAACTCTTCTTCTGTAATAATTATTTATTTATTTATTAGGGGGCAAGAACCTCACAATACGATATGTAGCCCGATACCTGGGACACGATACGATAATATCAAGATAATATCATGATATCACAATATTGTGATTAGGCCTGGGCAAAAAATCAACAAGATTTAAAAATCGTGTTGGCAAGTCAAATCAATTCTTTTTTCCTGAAACTTGAGTTTAGCCTTTTTTTTTTATTTTAAATCAACCCGTTCATTTCACATTCACGAGGACCCGAGGCTTTTTGTAGTGCACTTCCTGCAGTATGTCACTCTACTCCCCTCGAGATGTCACGCGCATAAACAACATAGACAACATGGCGGCGGCAGCTGTAACCAGCGAGGAGAAAGAGGGGCTCCTGCCCAAGAAAGGTCCCTCAACGTCCGTAATTTGGACTTGGTTTGGTTTTGCAGCATCTGATGAACACCAAACAACACCTCACTGCAAATTGTGCAAATTGATTTTTTGACCTGGAGGCACTTTAAAAGTATATTTTAAGTATAAATAAATATATATTTTGGAAATAAATTTACAGTGAGTAGTTATTTCATTTTAAATGGGGCGGGGGCATCGAATTGAATCGTGAATCAAGTTTGTTTTTTTAAATTGAAGATTTTTGGGGGGGAAAGTTGCCCAGCTCTAATTGTGATATATCGTGATATTCTACAGTTAACTAAGAAAAAACTGGAGATACTGTGAATGTAAATCACACAATAAAACTCAAAAGTTAAAGTAGAAATCAAGTTTTCCATTTAAAATGCAGTGTTAAATACATACACTTAAATTAAAGCATCCTAAACTGCAGTGCAGCTCAAACTGTAACTGAACACATGAGGAACAAAGTGCTTTGAGTTACTGACGGCACAATAAGTAAAAAATAAAAAAATCACATATTTCTGTTGTCACAGTCTGAACTGAATAGATTGCATGGAAAAAAAACTGTACATAAACCCTTCTAAATTTTATTTTATTAACAACTATTTTCGTTTGTGTTATTTCTCTGTGAGTAGTTTTTGTTTTTACGACACAGTCTCTGCAGCAGACGGACGCTGAACATTTCTTTATGTAAATGATGTCATTTGTTTGCTCTCATTTCAGCAGATCATGAGCATCTTTTGCTTTCTACTCCGTCTGCTTCAGCCCATTGAGGAATGTGTTTCCAGAATGCTGCCTCGGTTTCTAACCTCTAATTGGGCTGGCAGCGAGCGCCCAGCTCCCCCGAGGCCGTCACCTCAGACATATAAACTTAAGAAACGCTGCATGAAGACGTCTGAATGTTCACCTGTGCTCAGGTGGTGCAGCCTCACGCTCCTCTGATGTAAATAAGAAGCTTAAATCCTCTGAGTGAAGCCCCATTTGGAGGAGCAGCGTTCATTATGTTCTGATTTTCTCTGCTGTGCATTTGTGTGATCATCATAAACTGGATGCTGAAGTCGTTGTCAGCAGTTTCTTCATGAGCGAGTCGTTTTTCTTCCGCTCAGACCTCGGCGATGTCGATCTCCGTTTGCTTTGTTGTTTCATTTACATTCCAGTCGTCTCTCAGCTCAATGTTTGCTCACACCAAGAGTGTTTGCTGCACTTTGTTTAAACTGGGAAGTGTTTTATTCCCCAGTTCAGCCTGTTTGTTAAAGAGTGCTTTTTGAGCTTTGGGGCACTAAAACGACCCACATGAACCTCAAAGTCAAGCGAATGACTTTTTAAGTCTTGTTTTATAAGCATTGGCTTTATTTTAATGCACACAGGTAATCTAATCCACTCGATTCATTTCAAACAGGATTAACTGGATTGTTGAAGTTTTACAGAGACTTGATGATTTGAACAGCCTGAACTAAGGAACAGACCGTTTTGATCAGACTGAGGCAGAACTTCGTCTGTGGCTGATTTTGTTGACTAAAATAGACAAAGGGAACAGTTTTTCATCTAAAATGTGCTTTTGGCTCTGGGTGTGGTTATGATTTAACTCTATAATATACAGATGCTTCATGATCAAGGCAAGATGCTGCAGTGTGCAGCCTGACTCAGCTCATCTCACTGCAGTTTCTGATGATTTCTTTTGTTGTTTTTCTGTCGGCGGCGTTTTCAGACAGCTCGTCACCTCAGCAGAGACACTCTTTACTTAAGTTAAACAAAGGAGACGGCTTTATCAAAAGATTTAACTTTAAAAAGTACTTCAAAGTGAGTCAAAGTGTAGAATAACATTCAACATGGAGGTTTCATCAAGTATCTGCAGATGTGGACAACCTGCCAGTCACATTGATAACCAGGGCTTCTACGCTCTAGAGCAGGGGTGGGCAACTTTTGGCCCTTTTCCATTAGCCCTACTCTACTCTACTCGACTCTACCCGGCTCTACTCTACTCGCCTTGTGCTGCTTTTCCATTAGCCCCAGTCGCCTTCCCAACAGGGTGAGGGGCTCTGTGGTGACGTCATTTTGAGCGCGACACAACAATCTGTGGCTTTTTGTCACAAACCGAGTAAAAAAGGAAAGCAGAAGAAGGCTGCAGGTGGTAAGAAGAAATACCCCTTGAGAAGCACAGGAGAGTTTTGGAAGCTATACAACAGAATGAAGTCGAGGACGAGAGCAATCCAGCTGCAAAGAAAAGACGTATGAGGGTAAGCTAATGGTAGCTACCGCTAGCATGCTAGGTCGTCGCACTCATGACTCATCGATGACGACATTGTCTGACCAATAAATAGCCAGCAGTTGGTGACGTCATCTTTTAGTATGGACTCAGCTCGCTTGGAACCAGAGCGGAGTAGGTACTAAAACTAGCTTGTTTTAGGAGGTACCAGGCTAGTGGAAACACGCTGCAAATCGAGTAGGGCCGAGTAGAGTAGGGCCAAGGCGTGCTAGTGGAAAAGGGCCATTCGATTACCAAGAAGGCCACTAAATTGTTTTATCAGTGCTGTTACATATTGTTGGGCACTTTTTATTAGAAAAAATATATTTGAAGAGACAAAAAAATAGCAAATATTAGACCATGTCCATTTTTTTTTTAATTCTTTTTTTTTACTAATGATAGTTCCTGAAGCAGTTAGCCTCCTTCATGATTCTCCTCTGGTCTCCCCTCTCCTCAACATTTCCTCCTTTAATATTTCCAAATCACCATCAATGAAATCCATAAAACACAAACTATGATGGAAAAAGGCGATCAATTATGAAATACAGCAAATATGAGGCAAAGCACACTCTGAAATGATACCAATGCTGTCATTTACAAGATTTTCACATTAATTATACAGAAAATACTGATAAACCACCTGTAATTCACTCAGGTATGACTCTGAGTTTTCTCTCTCTCTCTCCGGCTCAGTCAGCTCACTCACTCGAGGAGTTACAGCAGTTTTAATCGTCTTTTTATTTCGCAGCAGCTTTGTGTTTCAGACAGAGTGACCGTCTTCTATCAGTTTCCCCTCGGTATCCTTGTAAAATCCAAAACTCAACAAGACTTCAGAGTCTGTTTCAAGAGGAAGAACCTCCGCTGTAGTGTCTGTGTGGGCAGCAGCTGCTGTAACTTTCGCTCTCAGACTCAGAGGCCAAACAAACTGTGCATGCACGTCTAGTGTTGCACTCAGTCAGAATCAGAATCAGGTTTATTGCCAAGTGGGTTTTTACACTTACAAGGAGTTTGCTTTGGTGCTGTTGGTGCAAAGTACAAATAGACAAGTAAGTAAAAAGATAAAAATAACAGTTAAGGGTGCGTGCTTTGTAAATATAAATAATTAGATGTAAAAAATAAAGAATAAGCATAAAGTAAAAAAGACTATATACACAGTTATTTACAGGTCACAGGGGGGTTAATGTAACTAGAGCTGGTTTTGTTCGTATCAAGATCAGTGCTGGAATTGATCGGTCTTGATGGAAAATCCTGTGTCCAGCCAGTCTGAGACTGAGACAAGACCAAGACCTTCAAAATGTGGTCTAGAGACCAAGACTGGTCTTGAGTAACACAACATACCCAGACAAACATCATTGTACCTGCTTTTCCAGGCAATGAGCAGCATCACTGTGAGTTATTGACACAGTGTGGTGATCAAACACAGTGTACCGGTAAAGCCGGGCATCCACTGTACGACTTTTTCGATCGCGGTGTTCAGCGGCTGCTCATACTGTACGAGTGAATCGCAGGGTTTAACAGTTCACAGCTCACGATTCTTCTTCTCACACTATACGACCTGATGCTCGGATGTGATCTGACTGCTCACACTGTTCGTCCATGTACGACGCGCATGGGTGTATTATAAGAACTTATAATATAATAAAGTCTTGCAATACATCCATGACGACACGTCGGACTCTTGTATCCGGAAATGCAACGTGAAAAGTAGTAGTAGAAGAAGAAGTATGAAGTGGTCGGATGCTCACAGATGTGAATGACTAACAAACAAAAATACATTGCCTGAATAGACTCCGATGTTCCTGCCACAGCTCAACAAGTCGACCCTCTATTGTTTGGGTCCAGGTCCGCTGTGATGCCATGCTGCTCCGTCTTGTGCATTTATTTTCTTTTCTGTATCTACGTTTCCGCGTGTGTAGTGTCGCATAGCCTCACAAGGGGCGACCAGGATTTCTAACAGGTTTCATTTTCATCCGATCGATCGGGAGGAGGTCGTGAGGTGTTAATCGCTTCTCGTTACCTCGTGTATACTACACGATGTGAGACACACGATTGAGCCAAAACTCGGCCCGATCCTCAAAATAGTCGCACGGGTGAAAAATCGTGTGAAAAAGGGCCAAAAATTGCACAGTGGATGCCCAGCTTAATTAAGACAGGGAATGGTTATACTAACTGTGGGGAATTTTACTGTGGTTTACCATTTAACTGGTAACCATGACATTCCTAATCAGCTGGCATCCACTTAAAGGGGAGATATAATAAACTGAAATAATGTTTCCAAACTGTTTAAGAGGTGTATATATCATTCTCATGAGTACAAAAAAAATGACCGTGCTGGGAGTTTCATGCACTTGTGGTCTGGGTACCCATGAGCTTGTCACGACCATGTTTTTTTTTTTCATTAAGAATATCATCGATTATACTTCTATAAAATGATCACCACAACCATTCAGTCATGAGGACCCTCCTGAAAACCAGATGTAGCATCTCAAGAGGCTAACCTCTAATAAATCAGAGGACAGGTCTATGGTTCATGGATCTGTCACTAACTTTAGTTCTTACTTTAGTCCACTTGTCTCCTCTTACCTCCCTTCCTTCGCCCACACACCAACACAGCATGGTGTGGATTTGCTGTTCATCATGAGACTGGGATCCACATTCAAGATTTCCTGCTGCTTAACAGAAGTTTTTTTTGAGCCATGATGGAGGGATTCATGATTGGCTATATGGATTCATGTTGGTGTTGGATGGATATGTTTGTATATATATATGTATACATGTATATATGTATCTATACATTTATGTGTGTCCATAAAATGAAGAGTTTTATGCTCTATTGTAAAGTGTCTTGAAATAACACTTGTTATGAATTGGCGCTGTTCAAATAAAGATTGATTGATTGATTGATTGATCCACACCTGTCTATCAGCCCACAGTCAGCCAGCCGCTTTATTGGCAGTCATATTGACTAGTGCCACAGACCTGGAACAACCCCACTTCAAAAGCAGAACTGTCCCTTTAAGCTGTGTGCAAAGTGCTAAAAATAGCCTCCGTATAAATGTTAACAGCCCGAGCAGGGCCGGTGAGGCAGCGTGGCAGCCGAACAAACTCAGAGCTACTAATTGGCAGGTTGTGTTTTTTTAGGAGATGAACTGCGTGGCGACACTCCTGCTTCCACACTTCACCCTAAATGTCAGGCAGCTTGTTCAAAAACATCAATTTGTTGAATCTTCTGCTTCAGTGTGGACACTGGTACCCTCCGGACAGCCCGGGAGCACAAACACATCCTCCTCTGACTCGGTGCTCCAGTACGAACAGGACTGGGACTTTAACCCGGTCTGAGATGTTAATCTCCTCCGAGGGCTGAAGGTGCACAGCCCGATAATTAGCCTGAGCACTGGGTGCACCCGGGCCGCGGTGCCATTTTAATGGGGCGCACGGTGGAAGTGTGCTTGGCATGGCCGGGCTAATTGGAGGAGGGTGTGCTTGTGAGGCACCTCCGTCCATTATCTCAATCAGCATGGGAACCAGATAAGGATAATTAGCTGGACAGCATGGCACTGTGAGGCAGGCACCGGCATGAGGAGGAGGATTAGGAATGCACACAATGATGAAGCCAATAGAAACGGATTCCTCACAAACTGTGTGTAACAAAATTATTAAGCCATTGAAAAGTAAGTGGCGTCGATATTCCTCCATTCCACAAGACTGGCCTCCAGCCTCTGCTCTTTGTCCTCCTTTCTCCTCTGTGTTTATCTTTTTATATTTCAGCTTTAAAAGTGAATATTAAAATCACAGTGATCTCTTTCCTGCGTCCTCTCTCATGTCTTATCCTTGCTTTGCCTCGTACTGCTGTACAAAGAGTGAAGCCAAAGTAGCCCTGCAACAGTAGGACCACTGTCCGCTTTGACTGCTTGTTAATGCACATTGCTTCTTAGCCAACCCCAGGGCATCCACTCAGTGCATTTTGGAATGTGGATATGGTCAAGACCCTCTGCTCAAGTTCAAACTGAGCATCAGAGAGAGAAAAGTGATTTATGTTGAAATTGATGGGCTGATCTGCATGTTAACCTGTTTTCATAAAGAAAAGAGTGAATCTCTGCAACCACAAGGTCTATTTGGATTATTTTAGTGTCATAATAAAGTAACACTTGAGAGATTTTTCCAGATGTGAATTATCAGTATATGTGTTACTGGGACAGAGTAAATGAAGATAGAAGCCAGAATCATTTGAACATTTCATCCTCGCCTAAAAAACAATTTTTTATAGTGAATATCTCTTTGTAATGATGCAGCTGCAGCTTTAGAACTCTATGAATGAATGTGAAAATATGTGAACATTACTTCTGCCAAGTTTGAGTCTGATAAAGTGATGCAGAGCAAAGTTAGAGAGGTTTTACTACAGAGTGGTCAGGCCCAATCTTGGCACAGTTTGGCTCCATTAGTCCCATTTGACATTTCTGATATACCAAACTTTAGATTTCACTTTTATGTCACCTTTGGTGTTCATTACACCCAATTACAACAGTTTTTGTCTTCTTCTGCTTATCTGTGGCAGTTTCTGAAAAAATATGTCAATAAAAAAATGTTTCTTTTTGTAAAAAATCAACCAGAACTCTCTACATTTTCCCATTCAAATAAAACCATAGAAATCAACCCAAGTTTGAATCAAAGTGAAACAGATTTGGATATTTGATAATTCATTTTCTTGGTGTTGACGTTGTGTTTGGTGAAAATGGCTTATATGGTTGTGTAGCTGAAAATTTCCTGTTTAATTTGATGTGCAGCATGACTATATTCCTACATGAATAGTTCATTTTTTCTTACGTTTCTGTTTGAGAGCATCGAGCATTCCTAAAATCAGGGACTTTGGGGCTGAATAGGTTAAAGAATCTGCTGATCTACTGGGATTTTCACACACAGACAGCTTTAAAGAGAGGAGATTTCCAGTAAGTGGAAGGGCAAAAATGCCTTGTAGTATAGAATAACCTTTACTGTCGCTTTTGCAAATAAAAAAATATTTGGGGGTTAAAAGTAGCAGACAATATGCCACAACAAGGTGGCATTAAATAAAGTCTTAAAATAAAGTTCACGTAGAGTGTGCTTAGCAGCGTGTTGACATTTGTGCAGAAGTTTTTAAGGTGAATAAAAGGGCAAAAACTTATTATAGGTGTGACGTCTTTGGTGGGTAATTATAGTAAAAACAGACAAAGCCGATCAGGTCACTGAGGTCAGAGGCTGAATGAGGATGGAAAAGGCAACAGAAACACAAATAAAACACGTGTTACAGCTCAGGTCTGCAGAAGACCATTTCTGATCTCACAGCTGATGCAGATGAGCAACAGCAGCCACTGGTGGTGCCACTCCTGTCAGTAGAGAGCAAGAAACTGAGGCTGCAGCTCAGGCAGGTTCACCAAAACTGGATGACAGACGAGTGTGGTGACGGGTGGGGACCGAAAACCGACGGACAAAAGCATCAGCACTCGCAATGAAAGTGACGATATCATTAGAGAGGAAGGAGGAGAAGAAAAGGGGAGCAGCACGAAGCAGAGAAGTTACTTTAAAGAGGGTTTTTGTGATTTTTCTGCTCAAGTTTTCATGTGTACAATGACTTTTTTTTAAACAAACTAAAATTTTCTGTTTTTATTAACCTCCCCTAAACACTTGAGCTGGAAGTTAAAGGGTTAAGAAAATGATCAAGAACCATTTTAATGGAGAATCAAGCACAAATAGCTAAAAGATTCGATATCATTACTCCTTTTCTTAAAAATTCCCTTTTCTTTTCCTTCTGAATGTCGTTTATTTATTTATTTATTTTTACTTTTTTGTGTGTTTTTTCTTCTTTTTAAGTGCAGAAATAGCATGCACTATTAGCTTCTCTTCGTGCATGAAAATAGTCTGAATCCATCTTTATCTTTTTTATATCTGGACAGTATTTTATTTATTTATTTTGATTTTTTTGCTGCAATTATGTGGTATTAGTAAGTATATTTTTGTGCCACTATTTAAATCTGTTATTATTTTTATACTTCTTAGCTGGCATTCATTGTGGATAGCAGAGTAGGAGTTTTGTTGTGCAGGGAAATGTGTTTCTCAATGTGCAATTGACAATAAATGCTTTGAATTTTGAATCTTTTGAATATTTTAAACTGGCGTCTGGCTGCCTCACAAATCAAGGACATCATGTTTTCATCAGTCAGCCTGAACGATGCCAGAGAAGGAAATCGAAGGTGAATTATACACATAATGACCCCAACTGCACAACACCCAGAGTGACTCCAAGCAGCGGTGGAAACATGTCTGTTTGCAGAATAAGAATGAATATCAGGAGAGCCATGTGTCTGGTGTTGTTGACCCTGAAATTAGGGATGTCCTGGATATTGAATTGTAGTCCAATATCAGTAACAAAACAAATATCCGATTATATCAGCCTGCATCTAAAATATCTGATATAAGCACTCCAATACTAGCAGTCCGTTCTAATTTATTTTTTAATTATTTCATTCAGTTGTAGAATATGCTTATGTTTAAGTTCAACACATTGGTCATTTTGGTATTTAAAAATGCATGTTTTTGTTTTTATTGGATTTCTTGAGGTTACTTTTCAGGGTCTTCTAATTTGTTTTTCATTCATTTTAATTAATTGTACTATATCCTAGTGCTTAAGGTTAAATGTATTGAACCCATTGGTTAATAACAAATAGGTCAGTTTTTCTCATCCCTACTATTGCTGCCTACTGTTCTCTGTTTGAGTAATCTGACCTGATCAAGACTTTTCTTACAGTCCATACTACAAAATAAGAAATAAAAGTCGTTTGATTCCTGCTGATATTGGATCGGATCGATAACAGAAAAGTTGTATCGGGACATTCCTACCTGAACTCCTGAGTAGACCTGCTTCAGTACAGATCAGATCGATGAGGAGAATCCATAATGACATCGATCTGGATTTCTGCTGGTGGTGTTATGGAGACTTTCTCGGCACACTTTAGGCCCCTTGGTCCCACCTGAGCAGCCTCTCTGAGGATTGTTGACCATGTCCGTCCTTTATGACCACATTGGACAATCTTCAGCAGCTCCATGTCTCAGAGCTCAGATCATCTGAAATCATCGAGAAAATGACAGAAATGAATTTGATGTTAGATATTCGTCAGCAGTGTTGTGTGTCACGCGTTACAAAGAAACGTGTAACAGTAACGTAACTACTTTTTCGGGTAAAAAGGAAAGTAAAAAAATTGAAAATTTGGTAATGAAACATAGTTCCTTTTTTAATGCGGCACGACGTTACTTTTTCCACAGACAGATCTGACACTGGAGCTGCCTTCTCAGCTGCTCGCATTAGACATGAGCAGCGTGAGTCACGGCCGCGGGTCACTGTCTTTTGGTCTTGTTTCTAAACGTGAAGTTTCTTCTTGGGGCTCTTCTGTCTGTGTGTATCCCCCTGATTATCTTCCAGCTCCAAACAATAAAGCAAAACACAACTGCAGTAGGCAGTTTGTCCACTTCATCGTTTCCTGGTTATCAAACACACTCACGCACATGGAGCATGCTCCAGAGCCAAAGTTGCCAGGTCTGCTTATTATAAGCGACATTCTTTTCTTGAATAGATGCTTGGCACTGTGATATTGAAATGTAATGTAGAAGAAAATTAACACACTTTATGTAGATTTCTCTTTTTAAAAAGTAATATATCACATTAGGAAAGGAAATAGCTGGAGGTTGCTTATTTTGGGTTTTTTAATCAACCTGGTTGCTTATTTCAGAAGTAAAATGTGGAAACACTGGTCAGGAGCTCTGATTCCAAAGGTAGTAGAGCATGACACGGGAGCGGATTTTCTCTCCCGTCCCGTCCCAATCCCAGGCCGGAGTAAAAAAAATAATCCTGTCCTGTCCCACTCCCGTAGAATTACTCCCACTCCTGTCCCGTTCCCGTTGAATAAAACCAAACATGTTGGGAAAAAAAGTTGCATTTTTTATTTTAGGTAAAAGTTCAGTGCATATAAAAGGCCTTGCCTTTAAGTTTCACATGCCTGACATTCGGTCAGTGTAAACAGCTCTCTTTTCGACGTGTCGTCTTCTCCCTCCATGTTGTTTTGTTATGTGTGTCGCCGGCAGCTGCTCCGAGTCACTTTTCACTTCCTGTGGTGACAGGAAGTCAAACCACTTTTGTAGTTCTTTTGTGTTGCTAGCGCGGTCAAGAGCGTTGGCTCTCACTGAGGCGTATAACTTTTTTGCCGAATCTGCGTTTCATCCATACGAAGATGGCGTTTTGGGGGTCTGTAAAGGATAATTTTTTAAACCAGGTTCCAGAGTGTAAAGATTTTGAAATGTCGTATACACAGCTCTGTGATTACTGGCTCTCTGCAACTTTTCAGATGCGCTTACATCATAGTTTCATATCTTCATTGACACGCATGTGCCACGCGCGGCAACGACAACAACAATGGCGGCGTACGTGAAGCATATGTGCTGATGAAGCTAGAGACCCTACTATCCCTGTTGCAGCAAAATCTCCTTCTTCTCAATCACCACCGAGTTGAACAAACAATTATCGAGGACACATTACAGCACTTTATGATCACTTTATCACAATCTCTGTTTACAACTTTTGCCACAAGTGCACATGCCCACTGTTTTTTCATCTGTTTCCGCTTGTTTCCGTCATATCGTTACAGCGCCCTTAGAGGTCTGGCATGTGTTTTACAGCGTTTTCATGCATATCGAGTGCATTCATATAGATGCACACATTTTCTGAGACGCCTTTGTCTTTATGACGATCGTTTTGGAAACTGTTAAGCGTTTTGTCCTCGTGTGGATGGGGCCTGAGAGATGACTGCAAAAATGGATGCATCTGTTCATCTGGTTGTTTAATACGGCTAAAAATAATCATCTATTAATGTTGTTCCCGCTCCTTGCTTTTTCTCCCGTCCCGTCCCGATCACAGGATTAATTAAAAAATGACTCCCATCCCGTGGGATTCCCGTGGGAATCACGTGACCCACGGGAATTCCCGAAAAATGTCATCCTCTACTCTGTAGTAGAACTTTTTGTAGGCCTTCACATTTAGGAACAGATATGGGGTTCTGTCCAAGATCGAGCAATGTAAAAGTTACGTGAAAAGTTACTTTTCATAGAGGGTAACTAAGTAAAGTAATGAGTTACTTTTTTCAGAAGTAATGAGCAAACACTGCTTTTTAAAAGTAACTTCCCCAACACTGTTCGTCAGACACTTTGGCTTCACTCTCTGTCAGCTGAAACCCTGTTCATTTTAATATGTGCTTTATGAATGTAGGAACTGATTATTTTCATTCGCTCATTTAGTCATCATCTGAATGATGGAGTTTAATATGCCACCCCCTCTCAGAGCGACATTTAAACCAGCTCTCTTTGTTTCTCTGGGGTGTTATTAACATTAAAACCTCATAAAGTCCTGCAAAAGACCCGTTGATCCACATCTATCCCACTCCTCTCTCTGTGCGGGTGGTCTCTCCGGGTAGATCACCTCCTTTATATCCCATCCTCCACTCCCCCCTCAGTCTCTCTCCAGTTTTTTGTCCCGGCTCTCTGTGAGCAGATGGCCGAGCGGGCAGATCTGTTCTTTCTCCTCAGGACTTTGGATCTCACACAATAGGCCTCAGATTGTGAGTCCAGACTCTGTTCTTGCTGGGAAGCCAAACAAAGAGAGGAAGGAGGAGAGAGAAGTTACTTCAAAGAGCATTTTTGTGATTCCTCTGCTCACGTCTTCATGTGTTCTCGTTTAATGCAGATGGATCACGTGTGCTGGAAATAATGTGTTTCTCTTCTGAGGTCAAACACAAAAAATACTTTTCTGATTTGAATGGTTTGTTTGATGGAATAAAGGGAAATTAACCATCTGTTGATTCTTTATCAGGAGCCAGAACTGTTGATGATGGGTTTTTATACTTTATTGTGTCAGTTGGTGTCATTAACACATTCAATCAATCACAAATCAAACTTTATTTCTATAGCACTTTTCCTACAACATACAGTTCAGGCCAAAAGTTTGGACACAGCTCCTCATTCAATGTGTTTTCTTTATTTTCATCACTAATTCCATTGCAGATTCTTACTGAAGTAACAATGGCCACTCGTTTCTCTTAACTTAGCTGATTGGTTTTTGCCATAATATTAATTCTAACAGTTGTCTAATAGGGCTGTGGGCTGTGCATCAGTCTGACTACTGAACAACACAAATGATGGTCCAACCCCATTAATAAGGCAAGAAATTCCATTAATTAACCCTGGAAAGGCACACCTGAGAAGAGAAAACCATTTCAGGTGACTACCTGTTGAAGCTCATAAAGAGAATGAAGAGTGTGCAAAGCAGTAATCAGAGCAAAGGGTGGATACTTTGAAGAAACTAGAATATAAGACATGTTTTCATTTATTTCAAACTTTTTTGTTAAGTACATAATTCCACATGTGTTCACTCATAATTTTGATACCTTCAGTGAGAATCTACAATGTAAATAGAGATGAAAATAAAGAAAACACATTGAATGAGAAAGTGTGTTCAAACTTTTGGCCTGTACTGTATGTAGCTCAAAGTGCTAGCAGAAAAGAAAACAAGAGGAAAGAGGAGGGGAAGAAATAATTCCAAACTAGCCACCTGTCAGGGGAGCACAGTGTGGGATTGGAAAAAAACACCGCAGCACATGAGCAACATATTACAACAAACACAGAGATGAGCACATGGGGTCAAAAGAGGCGTTGATTTGAAGGGAGAACCTACGACCTTGTCTTAGCTCAGACTCCACAAAGTCTCCAATGTCCAATAAGGTGATTGTTGATACATAACTTAAGTTTCAAACAATATTGACACCCAATTGGATAAATAATTCCAAATTCAGTACACACACATGGTAGCACAGCAAATTTCCATAGATATCCTCAAAGCTGTGGTCTACGATTTGAAACTGCAGCCTGCCCCCCCTTCCCTCACCTCTCCCCTCCGTGTTCCAAGATCCCGCCCCCAGCTCGTGTCGCCTCATAAAGCCCCCTCCGGCAGAGCTACGAGTGACTAGCACAATATATCAGCAGCAAACTCAAACAAAAACAGCTCAGCTCAACTGAAAGTATCAAACACGACAGACATCTCACTTGTAACACACAGCAGTAGCCATTTCAACTGGACCGGTGGCAATGCGGGTCTGGCGCCACCAGAGCGGAGCCGATTGTGGGGGAGGATTTATCTTTCTCAGCCTGTCCTCCCTAGCTCAGCTTACAATGCTAACGATTAGCGGCTAACAGGCTAACCCGCTCCGCTACAAGTCATTAGCCAGGACAGGCACAGACTAACCAGAGTTATTCAGCAGACATCTCCCACTGTAGTAAACAAAGCCATTACCTGATCAACCAGGGGCGAAACGGCCGATGCTGAAGGTCTGACGGCCGGCTGAGGCCATTTGTTAGCCGCTATCCCGCTAACAGGCCTCAACCCGCGGGCAGAGCTCCGTTGGGCCCCGCGGGAGAGGGAAGCGGCTTCCCGGTTTCGGCGCAAGGTTTTTCCGGCACCATGATAGTTCAGTAGCTAACACTGCTAGCTGCTAGGGGAGGAGGCGGGACCATGGGCATGACGCTGCGTAGTGAGGGAGACGGGGGATTGGATGGACTCACGGACCAACTCACGGACCAATTGAACCTTACTGCCTTCAAGGCTTGATTGGTCAGCTAGTATGCAGCTTTTCAGCGGATATACTGAATGGATTTTTTTCGTTCTTTTTGGTCTTTAGACTGTGTAGATAGGACCATAGGACCATAACAGCCTTATAAACGGTGTTATTAATATGTACAAAGCTTCAAAATCGTAGACCATAGCTTTAACTTGAGTTTACATTCAGAAAGTACCTTTACGTTACTTACGTTATCATTTAATTAATTTACATCAAAATAAAATAGACATCATTTGTCAGATTAATTCATTTTTAAGACATACATTAAAGCAGAAAAACTCAATTCATCGGTATTTGTTCCACGTTTACATAGTCAGTTTTGTACTTCATCTGAAAGGAGGCCCATCTTTTTTCAAACAACCTTTCTTTCCTCTTTATTTTAACAGTTATTTTTCCATTCTATAAAAGCTTTCCACTGTTTCTAACCACTTTTTCAAGTTAGGAGGTTCAGTCTTTTTCCAGTTTCTTGTGATTTGCTTTAATGCTCTTATTCTTAGGATCCAATAAGGGTCCAATTTGTCTTTCAAAATTCTGGGATGTATTCCTAATAGAAGAGTCTGTCTTTCTACTTTACCTAACATTTGTTCAAATTCATTAAGGACATCTGACCAAAACATTTGTAATCTTTTGCATGTGAGGAAAATTGATGGTGTTTTTAATCCTAAAGCATTTTCCTCATAAACTTTAGTCCGGACTGTAATCTGCTCTGTGATCATAAGGATAATAATATTTACATTCCTCTTATTCTTTCCTCTAAAGCAGAGATGGACCATTTCTGTCAACAAGAGCCACAGTTATTTATCCTCCCTGCCAGAGGACCAGGCTGTTTTAACTTGTGTGATGACTGAATAAAATCCTACCTACCTAAGTTTTTGTGTTCAGGTATCTTGTGGTTTTTCTTAAAGGGGAATCAAGCATGAGATGGGCAGGTGGACTGGTGCGGCATGAAGTTACAGCTAGCTTATCACGGTAAAGAAGGAGATGAGCTGAAAGGCAAAGCTCTGAATTTACTTATAGATCTGTATCGATTTGAAAAGTAGTATTTTATCTTTGGATTTCCTGTTTTTACCACCAATGTTCATTTAGGGAGAGGACTGTTTTTTTTAAATATGGTGCAAACAAATCAGCTAAACTAAGATCTATAGTTCAGCCTTCACTTTGGTCATGAGCTGCTGATAGTGACCAAAAGACTGAAGGTACAAGCAGCTAAATTAAATTCCTGCATCTTCAGAGTTAAAGACAAAACTCCGTAACTTTATTCTCCAGAAAAATAACCCCACTGTCTTCCTCCCCCCCGCCCCTCTCTTCTTGCTCCAGGTACCACGTGTCTGGTGGCCCTGCTGTCCGATAAGGAGCTGACGGTGGCCAACGTTGGAGACTCTCGTGGAGTCCTGTGCGATAAAGACGGCAACGCCATCCCTCTATCGCACGATCACAAACCGTACCAGCTCAAAGAACGCAAGAGGATCAAGAAGGCTGGTGAGGAAACTTCTGCAGACAGATTAGGCCTGTCACGATAAATACATTAACCGTACAATAAATAAAAACGTCCTCGATGAGTTTTCCAGCATCGATAAATTGGCACGTGCATGCATGTCTGTTTCCGTCCTCTCTTTCTACCAAACAGGCTGGATGAGAAGATGGTTCACTCCATACATCTTTCTCCACACCTGGGTGCGTTGGTTATAGAACGCAGAATGAATGGAGTGAACCATCTGTCAGTCATTCAATCTTTGTGGGGCGGGGCCGCTTGCGCGTACACACAGACCTGAAGTGAGTGTTGTGAGGAGTAACGAGGAAACAAACACTAGAATGAATGATGGCACGAAAGTGACGAGACCATATGTCTAATTTGTTTGAAAGTAGTGGCAATGAAGAAGAGGAGGTGCAGCAGAGCCTTCGTCCTTGACAGTCAGGGCTTACTGAGGCGTTTGGTCAGAAAAGTAAAGATAAATAAAACAGCATAAAATGGTGCGTTCACTAACAGTGTTGTTTGCTACATTGCAAAAGAAATGCAGCCCTTCAATACGGTTGAAAAGCCAGCATTTCAGGAAATGTTACAAATGTTTGACAGACATGTCACAAACATTTCCGAAACTGTATAAACTAGATTTTATTTATTATTTCTATTGTTGTATGTGGTTTTATTGTTTTTGATTAGTTTAATGATTTTTATTTGTGTGCAATTTTAGAGTCTTTTTCATTTTCATTGTTTTTTTTTTCTGTGTTTGTTTAATTTATTTTATTTAAAAGCTCTTGACCTCCCAATTACAGTTAAATAATCTTAGGAAATGAAAATTTATTGCTTTTGATATGGCATACTAACTTTATCATGACGTATATTATAATTACATTAATGAAAAAACAATGTTTCAAAATAATATTGACAATAATACCGTTTATTGGCAATAAATGTTTGGGACAATTATCGTCCAGCAAAAAAAGCATAAGAGAAGGATTAAGTCAAAACTCAGATTGTTGTCATGAGAGAATAAAACAGTCTCCTCCTGATCAAAGCTTAAACTGAAAAGCTTTTTATTCTCTAGTTTCAGGCTCCAGAGACTTATGGTACTTTTAGAGCAGCTTAATGTCATGCAGACAAACTTTTTTTTTTTTAAACTTTGTGTTTATTTATTTTTTATGGAATATAAGGAAAATAAAAAAGCAGTTTGCAGACAGGGTCATTAGAGGCTCATCAGGCAACATTTTAAGGTTTCAAATCAACTTCTGATGCAGTTAAGATAGTAGTTAGAGACAAAACACTGTGTTACAGAGTTGGAACAAAAAAAATGAAAAAAAAAGTACATTTTTGGCAAAACAAGCATCACCATCACTTTAAGTTTAAGTATGATTTCCAGGGCTCCCAGTATCTCTCAAATTTATCTCCGGCACATCTTAGAGAAAATGTCAAACCCATACAATACAAGACAATAAATCTCCCCAATGATCTCTTTCCATGCTGTAATAGATGGAGGTTTCTTGTTGAGCCATTTTCTTGATATCACTTTTTTTTTGCAACTGGTTAAATTTGAATCAAATGTCTCCTTTCTTCAGCCTTGCGGATAAGACACCTAAAAATAAAAACTTAAAAGACAAAACCATATCTTAATTTCATTTCTTCAGAACGATGAAAGTACAGGACAGTCCCAAAAAATATGGAAATGGATATGATGAAATATCTTAGGATATTTTTCCAAGCAAATTCCCTCCATAGACCGGAGCTGTTAGTGGAGGAGGAGGATTTGCAAATGTTTAGCCAGTCGTCACACAAACTGTTTTTAAGCTGAGAGTCTGAAGCAGGTTTCAGATCAGTTTTAATCAGGATAAAGGGCTCCAGCGCCACCTGCTGGTCTGACTCGTCTCTGTAAATGAAGCCATTTGTCAGCATCACTGTGGGCTGTTGACTCACCACTGAAGTGACAAACTCTCCATTATGAAACCATCAGCACTGAGACTCCCTGCTGTTTCATCACGAGTCCTCATGAGCAGAAACATCTCGTAAATATTGTTCATAAAGCCGATTCACTCTCGTTTCCTCACTGTGATGATGTTTGTCTGTTTTTGTGACATGATCTTGAGAACAAGAACAATCCCAGATAAACACATCTGCACCACGGGCTCCAGAGAGGAGCTGATTAGATTAGAGAGCACCTCGCTGCATAAATTAACATGCTAATGAGGGAGAGCTAATGCTGTTTAAACTGTTGTGACTCCTAATTAAGTGCTGCCTGCATTTGGAACAAGACCTCAGAGTAGCAAAGACAGACTTAGATTAGACTAATAGTAAGAAATAACTACATCCTCATATTAGAATAACACCAGATGATTTAGAATGCATCCACAAATTCTAGTTACTAACCTTTTCATGTACTTGTTAAAACATTAATATGTCATTACTTTTTAATCTTAACCCTTTAACATTCATCTCAACTGTTTGGTCAATAAATGCAGGAATATTTCATTTGTTAAAAACATAACACATCATTGTAAGTTGTAAGTTGTTGCAATTTTTGAAAAAAAAAAATCATTTTCATGATGGTCGGCCTTGTAGGGTTTGCACAAGCACTTTTATAGGCTTGTATTTGTTATTTAAGTAGATTAAATATTGATCAGAGAGTTTCATGTTAATACTGTAAAAACTCCTCAGCCTTTTAGTGTTTATGTAGACAAACCTGCCTACGTTTATACTACATAATCAACCTTTTATGACCCAGACTTTGACTTTAAGAGGGAAACATATGGACAACATAAAGGCAAAACTTGATTTGTTTCATTTTTATCTCACTGGGAGTTTTGTTTCTTTTAGGGAGGGAAAAATCGATTAAAATCATAAATCGAGTGTTGTGGAAAAAAATCGTGGACTTCATTTCTAGGCCATATCGCCCAGCCCTAGGACACAGAAATGACTGCAAACAAACCCAAAAGAACTAATATTTCTATGTGTAGGCTTCAAAAACTAAAAGTTATTATTATTACCATCATTATTATTTAAATACTTATCTTAACCATTTACTAATATGATGATTTATATGTGTTATTTTTAAAAAACTTATTTTATGTGTTTGTCAAACTCAACATCATCTATCTTAAGTTAGTTTTGCTATTTTATTTACAAAAATTTGGGCCTTTTTTAGTTATTTTGTCCCAAATTTTGTGAATTTTTATGTCATCACATAATCAACTGTTAACTTTTAAAACCTTTAAATCCCACACCAAGAAAATGTCTGTTTTTTGGTTTGATTTTTAGTTTTCTTTTTTCCTGAAGTGTTAATGGAGTCAAGCACGGATCTGATTTATTCTGTTTTTAAAACATTAAATATCCCTGATTTCGTATTTAAAGCTTGGATATTGTTCAACATGAGGAGTGTGAACAAAGCGGGCTATTCTTTTCCCCTAATTTGCATAAAAAAGCACCAGAGTTTAAAAAACTTCTTATAGATTCTCATATATTTGAATCAGAGCTGCTTTGACTGACAGAGAAAGTGATGATGGTGTTAATCTTTTAAAACTCACAGCTCAGCAAATACTGACATTTGTGGAGCTGCTTTGGCGTCTCATAAATATTAAAAATCAGTCTCATGTCTTGGAGAAAGCACTTTAATTACACTAATAGCCTGCACCGGAGCTGGAGCTTGCATGCTGTTTGATTATAAGAAATGATAAATTTAAATATTTAAGGTCAAGGACTTTAATATTTTACATTTATGAGTTCCTTTGACTGCACTTTTTTAGGTGGGAAGGAAAATCCAATGCAAAAACTCCAGTCAAAATCAACTTTATTCTGAAACTCCTTTCATTTGACTAACTTTTATTCTATTCTTTGGATCATAAACCATAGTTTGTGTCATATTTTGTTTTTTTCATCATTTATTGAAAGTATTTATCAACAACAGATATAAGAGTAAATTAGAACTGAAACACAATTCTTACTTATAGGGATGCATGATATTGTATTTTTGGAAATATCCGGTATACTGATATTCCCATGCATTATCCTAGATCCCCATAACTTTCCACAAGAGGACAAAGTCTTTAAGGTACAGAAACTGACTTCAGAGTTCCCACTCTTTTCTAGAAATCAGTTTCCAGGACTTTTCCAGGACATTTTCCAGGACTTTTTTCCAGTGTTACATAACTAACTGAAGTTACATTGTTGCTGTGGGCAGTTTTCAATTCTCGTTAGCCTTCTGAAAAACAAGATTAGAGGTTGATGAACAATATCTCTAGCTATTGATCATATAGATCTTAGATTTTCTTTGTTTCTAACTCTCCAGCACGAACATTGTCTGTTAGCTCTCTGTTTAGTCTGGCTTTTATGTGTCTTACTATTATTAATTTATGGTTATACGTATTTTTAATCTATATTTACTCTGCTTTTCTATGAATAGATTTTGTTGATTTAGCCTAAATTTTATTTTGTCAATTTTTTATTTTTATTTCTTTTTGTCCCCATTGTTTTGAGTTTTTATATTCGATGCCTTAACTTGAATTATTTTACCTACTCACATTTGCTGGCTACATTAGTGACCTAGTACATTTCTACTTCACGTCCTATGTGGCAAGCTAGAAGGAAGATCAATAATTTTCAAGGACATTTAATGTTTTTCCTCATTTTCCATTTGTTTTCCATGACTGGAAAATTGGGCAATCATTTTCCAGGTTTTCCAGGACGCGTGGGAACCCTGTGACTTGTTGATTTTAACGGCCTGTTTGTGTGAGGATCAGATGTTATAAAAATAAAATAACATTTAAATTTTGCAAACATGAAACTCTTGGTTTTTAGATAAACTTGTATACTGATAACAAGGTGTAGCATTATGTTTTTTTTTTTTTTTATTTTACTAAGGGGTATGTATGGCTGATAAACTGGCTGTAATTATCTTCAGAAATGTCAATATTGTTTCATATAGATATGACATTTTTAAGGCTGACATCAGCCAATACCGAAATTAAGGAAGAGAATTAGGGCCGTGTTAGATGGAAAAATAATTTTTGGTAAGTTGAGATTGAAGTAGAAATGAGGAGAATAAATTCCAAATTTTGAGAAAAAAGGCGAAATGACAAGATAAAAGTTGAAATGTCGACAATAAAGTTGAGGTACAACTTTGTGGTAAAAGTCAAAATGATGAGAATATAAGTCAAAAGTCGTCTGTTAAACTTTAACTTCAAAATTTCTACTTTAATTTTGACTTCCCCAAAATTATTTTCTCCATCTGAGGTGGCCCTTTTGTTTTTCAGTATTTTTTGTTATTATTTATCATTATTATTATTTTTTTATTATAAATTTATTGGAAAGACATAATGGACTGTGCACCATATATGTTTATTTTGATATGTCAAGACTCTGGACTAGTGTGTTGATGATTGTTCTGTGAGGACAACAGTTTAATAAAATATTAATATTCTGTTCCACTTTAGAGGAGAATCACATTTATGCTTGTAGCAGCTTTATAATTGACTTTAGTCTTCTCTTCTTTTTTCTTTTTCTTTTTAAAAAAGCAGCTTAATGAAGAGGCATCACTGTGATAGTCATTATTGCAGATATATTCTTCTGTACGATATCATATCAACGTTAATGTGCATCCCTACAATTAAGGAATAAACAAATCTAATTTTTGAAAGACATAATAGACTTTACACTATGTATATTTATTTAGATTTATTTTTGTCAAGACTTCTGAGCAGTGTGTTGATGATTGTTCTGTGTTAATTAAATTTTAATATTTTGTTCCACTCCAGAGGAGAGTCACATTTATACTTGTAGAAGCTTAATAACAGACTTTAGTCTTCTCTTCTTCTTTATTTTCATTTTTAAAAAAAGCAGCTTAATGAAGAGGCCTCACTGTCAGAGTCATTACTACTGCAGATACGAAGGTCAGAGCTTCTCTAGTTTCTCGAGCGTTTTGGGGATTTCAGGAAACTTTAGTGCAGTTTAAGAAAGTCGATTTATTTTGGGATGGAGAGCACATTTCTGAGCGGACCTCTGCCCCCCATGTGTTTCTGTCTGCGGCCTCGGTGAAGTCAGCCTGACCGAGTATGGGAGATAGATCTGTGAGATACAGAGAGGACACGCAGCTGTGCCCCAGGATGTGACTCCAGCTGACGCGTGTCCAACATAAACAGGTTTTTCCATGAGCGCAGAGCTCTGAAGGGATTTTCTGTCCAGTAGATAAGAAAAGGCTCAGCGATGTGTTAAAGGTGTTTAAAGCAGAAACATGGAAACATCTGTTACTCAGCTTCATGTTTCTACATTTTTATTTTAACTAACTCTTCTCCTTCATCCCTTTGTCCCACCTCCTCATCCCTGTCCAAGCTTTTTCCAACTATTCCAACTATTTCCTGTTTTAATGAAATAAGCAAATACTTGCCAAACAATTCAATACTTCCTGTCATTTTTCTCCTTTTTATACCGGACCAGATGGCCACAGAACATATTTTAGACCCTACAAAACCCTCTCTTCCAGTCCATGGGTTTATAATTACTATTATTATATTATTTATTTATTTTTATTTATTCATATTATTTATTTACTTCAATTGAAATTTTTTTGATTTTTATATTGTATTATAAATAATATATTCTTATATCATATTTATATTTAATAATTATTTAATGTCAATTGTCGTATAAACTGTGTTTTCTTTATTTGCTATTTGTACAGTTTATTAATCTACAACACCTCAATTTCTCCTCTGTGGATCAATAAAGACTATATTGTCTTTTCTAAATATTTGATTTTATATTTGTTCATATATATTCAATATATTTACTTTTTCTTTTTTTTATTACTTATTTATTTATTTATTATTGTTATTATAATTATTATTATAGATCCCTCTCTTTTAGTCCCTCAGGTTTATTATTATGATTTGTATGGATTGATTTCTTTGAATGAGAAAATGAGAGTTCTGCTTGATTTTTTCCAAAAAAAGAAGCTATATATATATATATATATATATATATATTTTTTTTTTTTTTGTTGTTGTTGTTTTTCAAAAACATTCCAAAACTGCCACTGACTGCCATTGCTGCTGAGGTTGGATGCAGTAAGACAGTCATTCTACATTTTTTAAAAAGATCCTGAGCATTATGGAACAAAAAAGTCAAGTGGTAGACCCCAAAAAATTACACCTGCGCTGAGCCGGAGGATCTGATTGGCTGTCCGTCAAGACACAGGGCGGTCCTCGACCCAAATTAAGACCCTTACTGGTGCGACTGCAGCACAATAACCATCAGACGGCATCTGTGGGAAAAGGGTTTTAAAAACAAAAAACAAATTCAAAGACCTCGTCTCCTTCAACGCCACAAAACTGCCCGTTTAGACTTTGGAGCATCAAACATGGGACATTGAAAGGTGGAAAAAAGTTTTATTCTCTGATGAGAAAAAATGTAACCTTGACGGTCCAGATGGCTTCAACGTTACTGGCATGACAAGGAGATCCCACCTGAGATGTTTTCTACCCGGCACAGCGGAGGGGGGTCCATCATGATCTGGGTGTTTTTTCATTCAGTGAACACTGGAGCTTCAGGTGGTGCAGGGTCGTCAAACGGCGGCTGGTTACGTGCAGATGTTGCAGAGGGCATCCCTCATGACTGAGGGCCCTCGTCTGTGTGGTAACAGCTGGGTTTTTCAACAGGACAACGCTGCAGTTCACAATGCTCGCTTGACCAAGGACTTCTTCAGGGAGAATAACATCACTCTTTTGGACCATCGCTCATGTTCCCCTGATTTAAATCCCATAGAGAACATTTGGGGATGGATGGCAAGGGAAGTTTATAAAAATGGTCATCAGTTCAGACAGTTGATGCCCTTCATGAAGCCATCTTCACCACTTGGAGCAATGTTCCCAAAAGCTTTCTGGAAACACTCTCATCAAGCATGCCCAAACCAATTTTTGAAGTGATTAACAAGAACGGTGGAGCTACTCATGACTGAGTCCTACTGAGAAACATTTTTGTTCTGGTTTGGAGAGTTTTTTGTCATTTTTTGAGCGATGGTCTTAAACTTTTGATCAGCTGATAAACAACTTATTTCAGTTTACTTGTTTTCAATAAATTACTTTTTCTAAGTGCTTTTTGTCACACTCCCCCTTCTTGCTTTTGCATATTGTAGCTCTATTTAAAACTTCATTAAAGGGACTGTGAGGAGTTTCTAAGTAATTACAAAAAAGTCTCCCTTTTAGATATATGCCTGATGGAAATACACACTTTAAGATGAGTTTTATAGCATCAAAATAGGTTATCTATAAATGCTATTCCTTAGCCTTCCGGTCGGGTCAGACAGGGCTGGACTGGCCTGGATACTCAACTTCAGGAACAAGACAATTAAAACTAGAGCAAATTTATATTATTCAGACACGTCCTAGAGCACCGGGCTGTAAGTAGCCATATATAGCCGGCTACAAAACTACGATAACAAGTTTTCCAAAAATTGCTTGTTGTCACACATCAAAAACTACCGCTACGTAACTAGAAAGAGATACATTACCTCGTCGCTTTGCATCCTGTAAGTTGTTGAAAAAAGAAGTTGTAAAGCAATGCAGAGTTCTGAGGAAGGTCCGAGCTGCATTCATTAGCATCACAACAAACGCACACTTTGGCTTGTGGTGCGTTCAAGTTGTAGTCAGAAGTAGGAATTTCCGAGTTCCGAGTAGGAAACTAAAACTGGAACGTCCCCCAAAGTCTGAATTTCCTACTGTGAACTCGGTGAAACCTCGCCACCCCGAGTTGACAATGGAAGATGGATGCCCCCAGTGTGAACAGTTATTTAGCTCCTGTAATAATCCATTTATTTGCACTTCTGACTGGGGTGTGTCGCTCTAGATCAGCTGTATACATAGTATTGTTAGACATATTTTTACAAAAGGCTGCCATGGTGATAATCACATTCTTCATGTGATATTTGTGAACAACAACACAGGGCATGCTAACAACAGCTAACAATAGCCTGGTAGATCGGCATGTTTTTTTCAGACTTCAACTGGAACGCCGATAAGTCAGAGATGATGTCACTCCCAGTTCCGAGGTTACTGGAACGCAGCTGCATTCGACAGCTCATGCGTGCTCATGGGTAGCAGATTCTCCTCACAGCACCTTAAAGGTCCAAATGTGCAAAATGCATATTCTAGCAATTTTTCAGCTGGTCTTAAGATTTTGATCAGGTCTGTATATGTGAAATGTGCCGTGTGGATAAACTTGCCTTCTTCTTCTTCTTCTTCAGGAGGCTTCATCAGCTTCAACGGCTCGTGGCGGGTCCAGGGCATCCTGGCCATGTCCCGCTCCCTGGGCGACTACCCGCTGAAGAACCTGAACGTGGTCATCCCCGACCCCGACATCATGTCGTTCGACCTGAACAAGCTGCAGCCCCAGTTCATGATCCTGGCGTCGGACGGCCTGTGGGACACCTTCAGCAACGAGGAGGCGGTGCGCTTCATCAGGGAGCGCCTGGACGAGCCGCACTTCGGCGCCAAGAGCATCGTCCTGCAGTCGTTCTACCGAGGCTGTCCCGACAACATCACGGTCATGGTGGTCAAGTTCAAGGGCCGAGCCGGAGAGAAGTAGATGCTGTAGGGGTTAATAAGATTAAGAGTAAATAGATGTTAAAAGAAAGAGGAACTGTTTCTATCACAGTCTACGGACATTATTATCAACCATCTCTTCTTCTTTGTTTTAATGAGAGTAAACTGTAGGCTTAGAAAAGTTCTGACACCTTAATGCAAATGAGTCACTGATATGCAAAATAAAGGAGACGGATGATCGTCTTCATGTCACATCAGCATCCACCTCACAGTAGGGCTGGGCAATATATCCATTCATTATTTTCTGCAGAAGATTTAAAAATTAAAAATCAAGTTTTTTTTTAACTCCCAGTTCAACTGTTTGGCAGAGGTCATGAATCCAGGAATATTTAATGTGTTAAATGAACCTAACATGTCATTGTTTTTTTCTATGATACAGAAATAACTGCAAACAAACCAAAAGAACTGATGTATTTTTTGTGGGATTTAGAGGTTTAAAAAGCCAAAATCTACCATTATTATCATTGTAAATATTTAACTTAACTGTTTACTGATATGATGATAATACAAATATAAAGTCTGTTATTAAAACATTTTTGTGTTTGTCAAACTCAATATCATCTATTTTTAGCTATTGTTGCAGATGTTTACAGACATTTCTGCCTTTTCTAACTGATTTTGTCCCAAATATTTGTGCATATATGTCTCATCACACAATCAACTATTGGCTTTTAAAACCTTTAAATCCCACGTCAAGAAAATATCTGTTTTTGTGTTTGTTTGTGATTTTCTATTTTCTATTAACTGCTAATGGAACCAAGCAATGATTTGTTTTGTTCTGTTTTTTAAAACAATAAAAATCCCTAAATTTAATAATGACCTCTGCCAAACAGTTGAGCTGGTAGTTAAAGGGTTAAATTGTAAGTAGTTGCCAAGTTTGAAAAAAAAAATAAAGACTGAAACTTTACAGTTTTCATGATGATGGCAGGAATATATTTTGACAACATAAAGGCAGAACTTGATTCATGTCATTTTTGTGTCACTAGGAGTTTGTTTTTGTTTGTTTTTTTGCTTTGAGAGGGAAAAAAATCGATTAAAATCATAAATAGACTTTTGTGGGAAAAAATTGGGTATTTTATTTTTGGGCCATATCGCCCAGCCCTACCTCAAAGCGAATCACTTTGTCAGGAAAGCCTCTTTAACTGCTCATAAACACGGGTATCCAATCAGCCATGAGTGCCATCTGTTCATATTTTAATTATCTGTTAATTAAATACTTTAAATGTCATGGTCTTCAGAACTGTTTTCAGAATATTAAATGGCCCCGTCATACTCGCCCTGTATCAGCCTCGTCTTAAACTGCAGCAGTCTGTTTCCTTTCTTCTTTTTTTTGGTAAATTGCAAAAATTAACAATGCACTAAACATATAAGAAGACAGTTACATAATATAAAAGCAGACTGGCTTTAACATTTGGCGGAGGCAGATCTAATGGACAAAACAAAAACAAACTAAACAAACAAAAGAAATAAAATAGAGCAAATTAAAAAAGGAGGGAGTGTTTGTTTTATTCAGAAAAACATTGTCTATTTCAACACTTTTTAATCCCTCCTCCGTCCTTCCTCCTGTGTTTATTTTCTATTGTCAGCATACCTAAATGCATTGGTTGCTGCCATGTGATTGGCCAAATTGATGTCTGCAGAAACAAAGGGTCACATTGTATCATGTATCAGCAGATAAGAGCTGAAAAATGTGATCATCTAAGTCAGTAGATATTAAAATTTCTGCATATATATCTGCATATCGGCCATAAATCTAATATATCAGTAATAATGTTAATAATGCAGGAAGTGCCATATTATTATATCATTAAACGGTGACTTTAAAAATCAAATATCATCTATTACAGGACCAAACGTTTCTCTTTATCACATCAGTTTGTCACGCAGGTTTGTAGGAACAGCCGAGCTCAGCTTTTAGGCGTGTTGGTCTATATTCAGCTTTTTTAAAGACGAATGTTCTCCCTGTAAAGCCAGGAAGACAAATGATGTGCCTTGACTTAGGCCTGAACGATATGGACAGATTTTTATATCTTGATATTGACCATGGGTTCGGTAAAAACCAAGCATTTTTTCAGAAAAATAATAACATTATAATACAAAAGAATGTGGAAAGTGCAGCTTTATTTATAAGAAATCTATATCGTTTATATTGTTGCTTTTATTTTGATATTAATGTCTTGAATGTTCATATCTCGATATAGATACAATAATGATATATCATTCAGCAGGGGTGCTTTCTGGCTTTGTCAGGGATGCCTGGGAAATCATTGAAAATTCCTCCCAGTATTATTATGATAATTCAGATTGTAAGTGAACAGTTTAATCCCACGTTATGAATGACGCCTTTCATAAGGAGCATGCGTCTCAAAGATGGAGAAATATAGAAAACTCTCTCGACTTGAAGTTTTTCACGTCTCGAACTAATAAAAGTTTGAGAAAACTGGACATTTATTAGTCCAGTCGGAGTGTTTGAAAGGGCCCTAAGTGTTCTTTACAAAAATAAATAATAATAATAATCAGCACTGAAATCTACAGAAGAGTATTAGAGCCATGTTAGATGAAGAAAATAATTTTGGGGACGTCAACATTAAAGTAGAAATTTCACGATTGGAGTCAAAGTTTTGAAAATAAAGTTGAATAACAATTTTGTGGTAACATAAAGAATATAGTTGATATACACTGTATGTCGGCTTTGTTCTGAATATTTTAATTTTAATCACGAAATTGTTATTCAACTTTATTCACAAAATTTCGACATCAATGTAAAATATAAGTCGGCTTAAGGGTAAATATCTTAATTTGGCAGTGATGAGCAGTTGAACAGGTTTGCCTTTAAAGTGGTTGGTTGGTGGATTTAATAATTAATCATCCATGTTCTCCTTACTCATGATAACAGAGAAGCATGATTGTCTAATTACGAACATTCATACTGTGCAGTCAGACAAACTGTCCTGTCTCTCCTGTAATGATGATTTTGGATGTTTCTTTTTTTGTTTTTAATTTCTTATCTGCCACATTACAATGAATGTCACGAGGCGGCTTCATCAGTTGCTGTTTGAGTTTTATATGTTATTTTGGAGACTTTTTTTTTTTACACCAGATGACACTTTAATTCTTTCCTAACATAAATTTGAATGCATATTAATTGAAGCAGTTTTTATTTTTGATTATATTTAGTTGTGGTACCACAGTTGGATCATTATTGACCTTTTTTATTAGAACTTCACAATCAGTTGGTCACACTTAATGCTCAAAGTCATCATCTAATCAAATGCTGTTCATATTAAATTGAAAAATGTTTAAGATAATGCTAAATCAGCTCCATCTACTGGTCTGCAGCTTTTTCTGTAATTCAGTCACCCACTAATGCAGCAGTAAACTCTCCTGAAGTTTGTCACAACCTAACATGAATTAAGATGCTTTTGTGGTTCAGTTTGTAAAAAGATTTTTAAAAGACTCACCTTGAACTCTGTTTGTGGTAATAAGTGAAGAAAAATACCAAATTATGATGATTATTGTGATCAGGAGTGATCTTCTTATCCACAGCAAAAACAATAACAAAGAAATTCATTAAAAAATAAAAATATAGAATATAGAAAAGTTGATAGATTAGGCTTTTAGGGAGAGAGAGAGAGAATGACATGCTGGAAAGCAGCCTGAGGTCACTCTTAAATAAAACAACTTTAAAGCTATGTCCCTAGAAAATGGTGTAAACATGAAATAATCATCAAAAAAATCTGCCTTGAAAACATTAAAATGTAAAATATTTCCCTAATTATCTTTAATTTCTGATGAACTTTTGTAGTTTTGCAAGAAATTTTAAAGTTTTCTAAAAGCATCCTCATCATTTATGTCTTTTGCAAACTAACAAAAATGTAAAAGAGATTCAAGATTTTATTATAAAATTAATATTGCTTTACACCTGAGTGTGGTTTTCAATACTGGACTCAATTTCTGACACAAGGTGCAGATGAATTTGTTCTTAAAGATTTTGCGCCATCCACAATTTTTTTTTGTAAGAATTTGGCTCTTAAGCAGGTAGAATTAAAATTATGACAAAAAGTTGTCCATTCCTGTCCTTAAGAATTTGGCAAAATCTTAAATATTCTTGATGTGTTTTAAATTTTCTGGATTTCACTTTTGACTGTTAAACCTGGAAGAAGGTAAAAGCTGTGTCCACTTATCAAAAACAGTTTTGTCATTTTCGTTTTAGTTTCATTTTGTTTCAACATGTATCATGAAAATTGTAAAATAAGATTGTCTTTTATTTTGTATTGTTGAACCACTATCAGCTGTTTAATCCATGATCTCTCAGAGACAGTGGTGTTCATGTCACATGATCAGAAAACTGTAACAAGCCTTTGAATGAAACGCATTATTGTTGCCTTATGTTTTTAACTTTTTTGTTTCCTGATCTGAAGTCTGCTGCCAAAACGTCCTCTCGATTTTCCATGTAACTCGGTCGCTCACAGCTCACACTGCACGACCACGCGTCTCCTGACTCACATGTACAGAAGAAAGTCTAAATAAGAGAGACTGGAGCTGTAAGATGAATGTTCATACGTCCTGTCGTCATCGACTGTTCAGAGATTTAGAGCAGAAAAAGATCCGTTTGTGCTTCAGTTCAGAGTTTTCTCTCAAATGTATGTTACCGAATGTTTGTGTGGCATTTGTACTCGTTTTTGTTGGATTTAATAAACTGTAAAGAAATTAAGATTAAAGGATTCTGAAATATCAAAATGTGAATGAAAGTGGACGCTGGAGTTTTTTCTTTAAGCTGTGAGAGAAACAGAGGCGCCACCTACAGGTGAAAATCACAACTACAGCACATTTATTAAACATCACTTCATTCACACCTGCAGAAAACCCTCAGATTATCCTGAAATTACCAGGAGGAGCTGCATGTGTGAACACAGACATGTCCCAGGGTGAAGAAGGAGAATCACCTGGGCAGGTAATTTGGCTGTGTGAGGCCTTTTGATGCTGTTTGTTAGAAATCACAATCACACTGACTCATGTTTACTTTGGTCTGATTGTGTCATCGATGAATTTTCTACCCACATGGTCATGTGGAAACAGTTCCAGAAAAGATGTGAGAAGGTGTCACTGCTGGCTTTACCAACCAGGAAACTAAAAGTACAAAACCAGTGAAGTTGGCACATTGTGTAAATCGTAAATAAAAACAGAATACAATGATCTGCAAATCCCTTTCAACCTATATTCAATTGAATACACAGCAAAGACAAGATACTTAATGTTTGAACTGGTAAACTTTGTTATTTTTTGCAAATATTAGCTCATTTGGAATTTGATGCCTGCAACATGTTTCAAAAAAGCTGGCACAAGTGTCAAAAAAGACTGAGAAAGTTGAGGAATGCTCATCAAACACTTATTTGGAACATCCCACAGGTGAACAGGCTAATTGGGAACAGGTGGGTGCCATGATTGGGTATAAAAGCAGCTTCCCTGAAATGCTCAGTCATTCACAAACAAGGATGGGGCGAGGGTCACCACTTTGTGAACAAATGCGTGAGCAAATTGTCCAACAGTTTAAGAACAACATTTCTCAACCAGCTATAGCAAGGAATTTAGGGATTTCATCATCTACGGTCCGTAATATCATCAAAAGGTTCAGAGAATCTGGAGAAATTACTGCACAGAAGCAGCAAGGCCCAAAACCAACATTGAATGCCCGTGACCTTTGATCCTTCAGGCGGTACTGCATCAAAAACGGGCATCACTGTGTAAAGGATATCACCACATGGGCTCAGGAACACTTCAGAAAACCACTGTCAGTAACTACAGTTCATCTACATCTGTAAGTGCAAGTTAAAACTCTACTATGCAAAGCCAAAGCCATTTATCAACAACACCCAGAAACACCGCCGGCTTCGCTGGGCCCGAGCTCATCTAAGATGGACTGATGCAAAGTGGAAAAGTGTTCTGTGGTCTGACCAGTCCACATTTACATTTGTTTTTGGAAACTGTGGTCGTCGTGTCCTCCGGACCAAAGAGGACAAGAACCATCCGGACTGTTATAGGCACAAAGTTCAAAAGCAAGCATCTGTGATGGTATGGGGGTGTATTAGTGCCCAAGGCATGGGTAACTTACACATCTGTGAAGACACCATTAATGCTGCAAGGTACATACAGGTTTAGGAGCAACATATGTTGCCATCCAAGCAACGTCTTTTTCATGGACGCCCCTGCTTATTTCAGCAAGACAATGCCAAGCCACATTCTGCACGTGTTACAACAGCGTGGCTTCGTAGTAAAAGAGTGCAGGTACTAGACTGGCCTGCCTGTAGTCCAGACCTGTCCCCCATTGAAAATGTGTGGTGCATTATGAAGCCTAAAATACAACAACAGAGACCCCGGACTGTTGAACAACTTAAGCTGTACATCAAGCAAGAATGGGAAAGAATTCCACCTGAAAAGCTTCAAAAATTGGTCTCCTCAGTTCCCAAACGTTTACTGAGTGTTGTTAAAAGGAAAGGCGATGTAACACAGTGGTAAAAATGACCCTGTGACAACTTTTTTGCAATGTGTTGCTGCCATTAAATTCTAAGTTGATGATTATTTGCAAAAGAAGATAAAGTTTCTGAGTTCGAACATTAAATATCTTGTCTTTGCTGTGTATTCAATTGAATATAAGTTGAAAAGGATTTGTAAATCATTGTATTCTGTTTTTATTTAAGATTTACACCACGTGGCAACTTCACTTGCTTTGGGTTCTGTAAAAGAATAATTCAACTAACTACATGAAGGTGGATCCCTGGTAGTATTTAGTTTGTTCAGTTATTCATTTATTTTTTATTTCTTTTATTAAATTTCTGACTTTTCTGTTCCCTTTTCTCTAGATCTTGCCTTGTTAGCTGCTAGGAAATGTACTGCCTTAAACTGGAAAACATCTAAAATGCCATCAATTGTTCGATGGTGGAATAAACTTTCAAGCTACCTCATCATGGATGAAATCTACTACAAAAATAAAGGCAGATCCTCGGACTCAACAAAAATATGGCATTCTCATATAGAATTTGACTTTAGAAGTAATTTATACAATGTACGTTTAAAGGACTATAACAACAGTGGGTTGTTATCATCTGTGTTTTTGTTGTTTGTGCATCAGTGTAATTTTGTGTTTTTGTTTAGTGTGTTTGTAAAAAAGGAAAAAAAAACGTAAATCGACTCTTGTAGGGGAAAAATCTAGGATTTTATTCTTGGGCCATATCGCCGAGCCCTAAATTCAATTATAACCTACTTTATCAATCAATCAATCAAACTTTATTAATATAGCACTTTTCAAACAAAACATGTAGCACAAGGTGCTTTACAAACAGACAGATAATTAAAATAAAATAAAAGGAATTATGACCTAAACCAACTCCACCAAAGAGTCTGTACACATTGTTGGTAAAATGCATCTTAAATGAAAGCCAAAAATAAAGCAGGAATATTATACACTGTCTTAAAGGTTTAAAATGAGTAAACACTGGTGGCTAGGTTAAAGTGCAATATTAAACATATCATGAAATAAAATAAAAAATCAATTGAAATGAAGTTAAAGAAAAGAAAATAATAAAGTGAAGCTGCAATGAGAATGAAAGCACTAAAAGGTTATTCTGGTAAAAGCCAGATTTTGCGACAAATGATTAAAAGTACACTGTTTTTATTTGTTTTGATAAAAGAGATTATTATTACTATCATTTTTACTGCAGTATTTAGTAATTATGATGGATTTGACAGTAATGTTTGAGATTTTAGTGCTTCATCTGTTTATATGTTTATTTAAAAAGCAAATAACAGAAAATAAGAGCTTACGTAATGCTTGTTGACTAAGCAAACAGCACACAAGAAAGTCACAAAAACAAGAAAAACAAACCCAAAAGCAAACAGCTCATAAAACTCAGACAGTAACCAGAGAAACGATCAACACGACCCAAACAAAGGCCCAGTGTTCAGCTGTAAATAAGAGCTGATACTCGCCTGTAGAGAAACCACAAACATGAGCTGTTAGAGCCAGAACATGATTTAGGTTGTGGAGTAGGAACTACAGAGGTCAACAAGAATGGAGCTTCACACAGACCCTCTAATGAAGTTGGCTGTGGGACAAGCAGGGGCGCTGCTGGACAGTTTGGGCCCATGGAAAGAAAGCAGACTGGGCCCCGTCCCAAGCAAACAGTCGTCAAGCAAATAAATGAATAATTAAATTAATTATCTCAAAGACTGCAGACTCGCAGGCTAAGACTATTTGGTGTCTGGTGTGAAATGATGTTGATTTTCTATAATCCATCTTTAAAAGTCTTCTGAGATTCGGACTAGCAGCTTTGGTTCGGCAAATTATCCATCAAGAGTACATACAAATCTGTGGACTGAATCTTCTCATTTTCTTTTTCTGGAATATAAACTTCCGTCGTTAGGGAGATGATACAGAGCAAACACAAAACAAACCGCTATAAGCTCCCTTTTCTCCCAACATCCACATCTCTGCTTAACAAACAGTCAAAGTAATTCTATTCCTGGAATTGATGTTTGTATTTTTTCAGCTTATTTATTGCCATCAGTCTCTTATCTGTTATTTTTCCACTTTTATCCATGTTTTTATTCATCTATTCATTATTTGCTTTTAACTTGTTTCTACTCATTTTCTCTGCTTATTGTAACAAGCTCGGCACTTTTACCTCCTTGTGCAATAACTTCTGACCATGCTTGTCGCTGACCTCTTGCTTATGTAACTGTTTTATGTTGTCTAGTGTTTGTTATTGATGTACATCGTGCCATTAGCCAGTAGCTCTGTAACCTGACATGCCAGATGGACGGCTCCATATTGGAAATATTTCACTAATCAATATGGAAAAGAGCTGTTCAAAAATGTTTTCAGGGGCAGAACCTTCAAAAACAACAGCAGCTTGTGATTGGACGATTGTTCGGCTCATCACACTCATCACAGACCAATCCATATCAAGCAGCGCTGCTATGACGTAGCATACGTAACGGCTAAATGTAGGCTAACAGCTAACAACTAGGCAAACGGGTAACAGCTTACAAGGGCAAACAACAGTTAACAGCCGTTAGCCGCTTTGGCTAACAGCTGTTCACTGTTGTTTGCCCTTGTTACTGTTAGCCGTAGCAGCTAGCGTATGTTAGCTTAACTACCTTAAAGGTGCTATGAGGAGAATCTATTACCCCCGACATAAAGAATCTGCTTCCCATGAGCACGTGCGGCGACTGTCGTAATGCTGCGTTCCAGTAACCTCGGAACTGGGAGTGACATCATCTCCGACTTATCGGTGTTCCAGTTGAAGTCGGAAAAAAACATGCCGATCTACCAGGCTATTGTTAGCTGTTAGCACGCCCTGTGTTGTTGTTCACAAATATCACATGAAGAATGTGATTATCACTATGGCAGCATTTTTGTAAATATAAGTCTAACAATACTATGTATACAGCTGATCTAGAGCCACACACCCCAGTCAGAAGTACAAATAAATGGATTATTACAGGGGCTAAATAACTGTTCACACTGGGGGCATCCATCTTCCATTGTCAACTCGAGTTCCCAGTAGGAAATTCAGACTTTGGGGGACGTTTCAGTTTTAGTTTCCTACTTGGAACTTGGAAATTCCTACTTCTGACAACAACTGGAACGCACCAAAAGATGTGACCCAAGGTATGTAGCGGTAGTTTTTGATGAGTGACAACAAGCAATTTTTGGTAAACTTAGTATCGTAGTTTTGTAGCCGGCTATATATCTCTACTTACAGCCCGGTGCTCTAAGACGTGTCCGAATAATATCTCTAGTTTTAATTGTCTTGTTCCTGAAGTTGAGTATCCAGACCAGTCCAGCCCTGTCCGACCCGACCGGAAGGCTAAGGAATAGCATTTATAGATAACTTATTTTGATGCTATAAAACTCATCTTAAAGTGCGTATTTCCATCAGGCATATATCTAAAAGGGAGACTTTTTGGAATTACTTAGAAACTCCTCACAGCATCTTTAAGACTATTGTTTCACATTAAATTATAGCACACAGATGTATAGTTTAACACTTATATGTGACATGAACCTTGTCAAAGACAATCCCTAAGAAGTAAACTTATGAGGAGAGCAGATTTCGCTGTATCACTGCATAACCATGATAACCATGGGCTAACCAGCATTAGCTGCCATTATACGTACAACAGGAAGAGACTTGACTTTCCGCAGCTCTAAGAAAAATTTCCTGCAAGGGACAATAAAGTTGATCTATCTATCTATCTATCTATCTATCTATCTATCTATCTATCTATCTATCTATCTATCTATCTATCTATCTATCTGATGACGACCTCGTAGGATAAGAGAAGGAAAAACTACGAACTGTACCATTATTTTATTTCTGTTTTTACATTTGCAAACTCTTTCTATGATGACTGTGCAGACCATTGTTCGTCCGAGCTGTTCATTGTTGATTTTGTTTTGCAAAAAAAGAGAAAAATGAACACTGCCTTTTTATTTTAGGATCTTATCCCACAAAGCATAAGTACACCCAGTGAACGGATCCTGATAGATTTATGCCTTTTACATGCTAGAAAATCAATTGCATTATTTTGGAACAAGAAAAGTGGACCAAACATTAATTTTTGGGTTAGGCAGATGTTAATGACTTTACCTCTGGTAAAAGTAACATACATGCAGAGAGGGAGACAAGACATGTTTGAGAAGGTTTGGGGACCATTTACTTTATTTGTGAAAGACTTGGAGTTAATAGATGAAGAGGATTGAGTTGTAGTTGATGTAAACCTCATGATGTGGCTAATATGTCTATAGAATTTAGAACAATGAAGGACCTCGAATAGCAAAGATTTAGAAGCTGAAAGTTTGTTTTGTCTGAGAGCTTTTTGCCTGTTGTTTTTGTTTTACTTCTTATATTACTTTTTCTTTTGTGTTTGCTTATTTTGTATATTTGATTATAGTCACAGTAAATATGATGTTTTATCTGTTTATATTATATTTCTATCTAACTATCTGATTCTGTAATCTGTACCCCTGTGCATATGGAGGCACCCTGTCAATAAATGTGGGGAAGCGTGTAACTGCGACGTCACTGCGGCGGGACATCCAAGCTTCCCGTTGTCCTGAACATGGACTTCCTGCATGCTGGTGGTTGTGATGATCCAGGGCAGGTGTGCGATAACTTCAGTGACTGTACTCCTGTAACCGGAGAGCTGCATGCATTCCCTCTTAGCTGCACCGTCACTATTGATATAAATAGACTTACTGAAAGCCACGCAGAGACAGAAGAATCCTCTCACAACAGAGGGGGAGGGCTCTGCCTGTGTGTACATAAAGCATGCTGATAGCAGGAGCAGACACACTAAGCCTACACATACAGCACAAAGGGAGACGCTGCGTGCAGACCACTCGCCGTACCAAAGCACATATACTTCCTCAGACCATGGGAGTGTTTGGATCCAAGCCTCAGAAACAAGCGCAGGTCCTGATGCTGGGCCTGGACGGGTCAGGAAAGACCACCCTGCTCTACAAACTCAAGTACAACGAGAGCGTGGTGACCGTGCCCACCGTGGGCTTCAACGTGGAGACGCTGGACACGGACAGGAGCAGCCCGGGCCTGACGGTGTGGGACATCGGGGGCCAGAGGAAGATGAGGCCCCACTGGAGGCATCACTACACCGACACGGCCGGGCTGGTGTTTGTGGTGGACAGCTGGGACCAGGCCAGGCTGGACGAGGCCTGCAAGGAGCTGCACCGGGTAAACAGAGGAAATCTTACTCTTTATCAGACCACACTGGTAACCTTTACCCCAACCCTTACCCTAACCCTGGGGTGGGCAAATAGCGGCCCTCCACATCACTAAATGTGGCCCGCCATTCATTCCCAAGAACCAGAAGTTGTAAATATGAAGAAAACTCGGATATCCAATAGAAATAAATCTGTATAATCTAGGCTGATATTTTTATTGGCTTATGTAAGTTATTTACGACCTTACTTTGCTTTAATAGTGTCTCTAATATGAAGCCTTTAACATTATATCAAGTATACTCAATATTATATTTAAAACATAGCAGCAGCAAAATATTTGAGCTTCAAAAATTTGAAAAACACATCTTTTTATTGATTTGAAAATAGCTTCATTGGCTTTAATTCGGTGTATATTAGCTTAATTTGCTTGAATTCTGTATCAAGTTCATTTGATTATGCATAATAACTTGTATTTTTATTGTAATATTTATGAATATTGGTATTCTAATTTTATGACATATTTATATTCTCATATGTTGTTTATCCAGCATTCTTTTTCTTCATCAAGAGTTTCTGAAAATTTGTAACAATGTGGCCCTCAGGCTGGGAAAAATGTTTTTATGTGGCCACTTGGTAATTAAAGTTGCCCACCCCTGCCCTTAACCTTCACCATAACCCTAAATTCCTTTACAGTGTTAGAGCCAGAAACCAAAGTCTGCACATACAGTCATGCACTTTTAGGGCTGTCCTAAAACAACTTTTTATACCGATATTGCAGCCTTGAGTATTGGCTGATACAGATATCGATCCAACACAATATCATCAGGAATCAAACAGACTTTTGTTCCTTATTTTGTAGTATGGACTGTAAGAAAAGGCTTGATCAGGTGACATTACTCAAACAGAGAACAGTAGTCAGCAATGGTAGGGATGAGAAAAACTAACCAATTTGTTATTAACAACAATACGTTCAATACGTCTGTGTAGATTCTCATTCACATCCAGGTTCTTGGATGAGAAGCGAAACATCTTCCCAAACTTTACACACTCTAGTTGCCATGGGTTCAATCATTTTTAACCTTAAACACGGAATATAGTACAATTAAATAAAATAAATTAGAAGACCCTGAAAAGTAACCTCGAGAAATCGCATAGATGCAGGCCGATATAATCCAATATTTGTTTTTTGCTGATATCAGAGTGATATTAATATCAGATCGGGACACCCCTATGCGCTTTATTTTACTCTGTTTCATGATAACTGGTCAATTCTGATTTTTCTCCTGAGATCCCAGCATCTTGTTATTGCTATAATAATGCTGTAAATGTGGGTTCATAGCTGTTCTTTTCTTCAAATCTTTAATTTATGGCTTATTAACAAGGTAAAACTATCTTTGCAACTTTGATAAAGCAGAATAAAGCACAGATTTTTTTAATATATTGTTAAATATTGTAAATAATAGTTAATACCGTGTATACCTATCTCAGTCAGTCTTATTTCCACTTAATTTTACTTCTTTTCCTTCTTAAGGAAGTTGATATGCTGAAAGGCTCATGCTCTTTCATTTATTTTCATTTTAGTTGTATTTATGCTATTTTCTATTTTATTCTAATTACTTTTCATTTTATTTGTAAATCTTTTTCTGATGTTTCTCTTGTGTCCTGCTGCTGCTGTTGATCTGGAATTTCTCCCTGTGGGACTAATAAAGGTATATATTATCTTATCTTAGGTCTCTTATTCAAAAACTAAATTAAGTCTAACAAGAGTGAAGGTTTGTAGTCAAACTGAAAAAGAGTTTAGACCAGGCAATTAAAATCAACCTAAACCCAGCCTCAGTTCAAACAGAGATGAGGACTTAAGCTTAAGATTCAGACTTAAAGTCAAAATGACTTGAGACTCAACTCGACTCGTCTTCAATAATTGTCATGGCTTAGAAAGAATCAACAAAAAGATGACCCAAGTGCAAGGAGGGAAAACTAAAAACTAACTAACAAAGTCATGAAAGTGGGAACTTTAAGAAGTCCTGGGAACGTTTTCTGGTGCAAAACTGTATTAGTACAAAATCAAAATGAATCTTCTTCACCTGGATCTGGATAGAAAATCAACCCTCTGAGTTGAAAGAGTTAAGCTCCAGTACAGAACTTTCTCTTTACTGTAAGTAAAACTTAAATTTTGCAGGACAAACATTGAGGGAAGACTTTCAAACAAACAGAGGAAAGTTCCAGAAATTCAACTTTGGAAAAATAAACAGTTTCTTTGTTTAGATAGAGGCTGAAAAACTGGTTAAATAATGTGAAAAAATGTCATTTAAAGCAGAAAACACTTACTTTTTCTTTTTCTTTTTCTTTTTTTTTTAAATGTCTGAAAAGAGTCTTTAGAAATAACTTTAAAATTACAAAACACTTTTAAAACTTTAAAAGAGATCACAAGGCAGAAATTAAATGTATAGTGATATGATTCACCTGAAATTGTGGAAGTTTTTTAGATCTCTTATTTATTTAATCTTTAAATATTTTCACTGCAAAAACTCAAATCTAAGCAAGTGTGTTTGATCATTTTTCAACTCAGACATACCTAAAACACTTATTCTAAACCACATTCTTTTACTTTAAGGAATGAAATCTTAAAAAAAAAGGCATTGAGTTGCTTGTAATGAGCTTGTCGAAATAAAAACAATATGCAGGGAGGAAGAAACCTTGTAAATAAAGCCTATATCCTGATCAGGGAAAATGAAATTGTCACTTTGTGAACTAATCCTGGCTACTCTGTATTTGCAACACAGTAAAACAAACGTCATGAAAAACTAATTCTAGAAGAAAAAAAACATCTCTGGACACTGATGTAGTGTATGTTTTATATACTAACACAATGAAATAAAGACCTAAGCTAAGCTACAGTGATATGTGATGGTTGTAGAGGCAGGTTGAACTCACCTGTTTCTTCTCCCCATCACCAGGTACTCAGGTACGACAGCCTCAGAGGGATCCCTCTCGTGATCCTCGCCAACAAGCAGGACCTCCACGGCGCTCTGAGCCCCGAGTCTCTGTGCCTGAAGCTGGACTTGGGGAGAGTCTGCGAGGGCCGAGCGTGGTTCATCCAGCCGTGCTCGGCCGTCACCGGTGCAGGCCTGGAGGAGGGCTTCAGGAGGATCGTGTACCTGATGAAGACGCCCCTGAAACAGACACAAGAGGACATAAAGGTCAAGATGAGGTCCAAGGGCTTCAGCCTGACCGCCTTAAAACAGTTCCTGCTCTGCAGAGGGTGAACTGTCGGACAGTCGGTCTTAAGATTCAAGATTTCTTCACGCCAAAGGCCTCAGTGTGGCTGCAGCTGAAGGCAGGATCGCAGTTTTATCTGGTCCACGGATCTGGTCCACGAGGACAGGACGGACCGAGGTGTGGATTCATCTCCAGGGTCGTGACAGGCCTCGATCCGGTTTATTTATTTTCCATGGCCCTGGACTTTGGGAGAGGGTCTGTGGTGTTTCTGTTCGGTCGAGTGCTTCCAAGTCTTTTTTACACTTTGGATTAACAACCTGCCACTGGGACTTACTTTTCTTTATTTATTACTTTATATTATTTATTTATATTTATTCCACAGTTTGATACAGAAGCTTGTTTACGACACATGAAGGAGAAAAGCTGTGAAGAGCCACTGCCCGCCCTTAAGTGAGTGTTATGGCCCTTTTCCACGAGCACGCCTTGGCCCTTCCCTACTCGGCCCTACTCGATTTGCAGCGTGTTTCCACTAGCCTGGTACCTCTTAAAACAAGCTAGTTTTAGTACCTACTCCGCTCTGGTTCCAAGCGAGCTGAGTCCATACTAAAAGATGACGTCACCGACCGATTGCTCTTGTCCTCGGCTTCATTCTGTTGTATAGCTTCCAAAACTCTCCTGTGCTTCTCAAGGGGTATTTCTTCTTACCACCTGCAGCCTTCTTCTGCTTTCCTTTTTTATACTCGGTTCGTGACAAAAAGCCACAGATTGTTGTGTCGCGCTCAAAATGACGTCACCGCAGTGCCGCTCACCCCGTTGGGCAGGTGACTGGGGCTAATGGAAAAGCAGCACAAAGCGAGTAGAGTAGAGTAGGGCTAATGGAAAAGGGCCATTATAAACAGAACTGCAGTTCACTTTAGGAACAAACGAGGCTAGCAGCAACTTTTCTGCAGCTTTTCTCTCTCGTTTTGTGTCATGCCTTCTCCAAAACTATTGTACCATTTATGGAACTTGTTTTGTAAATGTTAAAGTAAAATTATGACTTATTTAAAAGAAAAACTAAACAGTCTGGGATTAACTTCCTACTTCTTTCATGGCTGGTGAATTAGCCTTTGCTTTACTTTACAGTGTAGTGATGCCATATTTACAACTTTCCTTCAAGGACGAATGATGCATTATTTAATACTTAACACTGTGGCAAACTGATTTGATAAAATAGTCAAATAATCTTGAAGCAAAATGTGACAAAGCTGGGCTCGACTAGCCACTAACCTCATGAGCTATGTCTGTTTTTGGTGCAATTAAGTCTCATTAAACAACAATAAAACTCAAAATGGTGACTTCAGCACGAGGAGAACAGATCTTACACATAATCAAAAACATAAGTGTTTGCCTCTTAACAAGCAATCCTACCAAAATAAAAGCCTAAATTAATTATCAAATAGTCTAAATAACATGATTAGCAAAAACATAACCATCATCAACAAGATACAATCATCTAAATAAATGACTTAATTCAATTATTCAATTAAGGAAAATACTGTGAAAAGCCTCTTTAACAGCTTTTCTCCCTCATTTTGCCTTCAATATGTTTCCAAAGGGACAGGTGATGAACTATTTAGTTATAAACACTGCACTAAATTGATTTAATTGAAATACAGTTAACAGCAGAATGTGACCACGTCCTCCTGATAATTCATCTCTGCGTAAAAAAAACTGACTGGTGCCAAACAACAACTTGAAAATTGTAGAAAGAAATGTTCTTTTATAATTTATTTTTGAATATCAGTCTGTTAGTTTATGTCGTGTACATGATAAAGTATGTTCTGGGGCTCAAACTAAGGCTGTACATTTCTTTCCTTTTTGTATTTTCAGACTGAAATAAAACTTTGTCTTGACACGTGTCTACAAGAGTTTGATTCATTTTAGTTACCAAAAGGGAAACGTCACTTTTGCTCAGATTTAATGACAGGCTGCTCTGAATAAGAGTTAACTTACTTAGACACGAAAGACAGGAGCATTTCTGTGGGTTTTTAAAATCTGAGCTCACGGTACAAAAAATGTACATTTTAAACATAAAAGCAAAAAATACACATTTATTAAGTCAGTTGAAATATTTCAGATAACTTATTCAGCAGGCTTCTTGCTTCTTTTTAATTTTTATATTTGTTTAATTTTCTGAAATGGTTTGTACTTCATTCTAATGATAAAACACTAAACGATTATTAAAGATTATTGTAGAAATGTTTCTTTGTTTTCACGCCCACATGCTTCAGGACTTCCTGTGTGGTTGTGCATCTGCAGCTCAAACTGATATTTGGCAGCTTTATTTCCTGTTTTCATGCTCACATTTTATCAGCTGTTAAAATGGCTCAAAAACTGCAGAAGGTGATGAGAAGGGCTGCATGTGGACCTGAGCTCTGACACTGAAAAGGACCTTATATGATCTTAAATATAATTCAGCTGTTTAATTTGAAAACATTTATGTTCTGATAAATGTAGATTTTCATTGTTTTATAGAAATACATGTATTATGAAACATAACTATGACCCTCTAAAACATGACTATGACCCTCTAAAACATGACCATGGCCCTCTAAAACATGACTGTGGCCCTTTAAAACATGACCATGGCCCTCTAAAACATTACTATGGCCCTCTAAAACATGACTATGACCCTCTAAAACATGACCATGGCCCTCTAAAACATGACTATGACCCTCTAAAACATGACTATGACCCTCTAAAACATGACTGTGGCCCTTTAAAACATGACCATGGCCCTCTAAAACATTACTATGGCCCTCTAAAACATGACTATGACCCTCTAAAACATGACTATGACCCTCTAAAACATGACCAAGGCCCTCTAAAACATGACTATGACCCTCTAAAACATGACTATGACCCTCTAAAACATGACCATGGCCCTCTAAAACATGACTATGGCTCTTTAAAACAAGACCATGGCCCTCTAAAACATGACTATGACCCTCTAAAACATGACTATGACCCTCTAAAACATGACCATGGCCCTCTAAAACATGACTGTGGCCCTTTAAAACATGACCATGGCCCTCTAAAACATGACTATGACCCTCTAAAACATGACTGTGGCCCTTTAAAACATGACCATGGCCCTCTAAAACATTACTATGGCCCTCTAAAACATGACTATGACCCTCTAAAACATGACCATGGCCCTCTAAAACATGACTATGACCCTCTAAAACATGACCGTGGCCCTCTAAAACATAACTATGACCCTCTAAAACATTACTATGGCCCTCTAAAACATAACTATCTCCCTCTGAAACATGACTATGGCCCTCTAAAACATGGCTGTGGCCCTTTAAAACATGACCATGGCCCTCTAAAACATTACTATAGCCCTCTAAAACATGACTATGACCCTCTAAAACATGACCATGGCCCTCTAAAACATGACTATGACCCTCTAAAACATGACTATGACCCTCTAAAACATGACTGTGGCCCTTTAAAACATGACCAAGGCCCTCTGAAACATTACTATGGCCCTCTAAAACATGACTATGACCCTCTAAAACATGACCATGGCCCTCTAAAACATGACTGTGGCCCTTTAAAACATGACCATGGCCCTCTAAAACATGACCATGACCCTCTAAAACATGACCGTGGCCCTCTAAAACATAACTATGACCCTCTAAAACATTACTATGGCCCTCTAAAACATAACTATCTCCCTCTGAAACATGACTATGGCCCTCTAAAACATGGCTGTGGCCCTGTAAAACGACCATGGCCCTCTGAAACATGGCTGTGGCCCTCTGAAACATGACTGTGGCCCTCTGCAACATGACCATGACCCTCTGCAACATTACTATGGCCCTCTTAATCATGGCTGTGGCCCTGTAAAACATGGCTGTGGCCCTCTGAAACATGACCATGGCCCTGTAAAACATGGCTGTGGCCCTCTGAAACATGACCATGGCCCTCTGAAACATGGCTGTGGCCCTCTAAAACATGACTATGGCACTATAAAACATGATCTTGGCCCTCTGAAACATGGCTGTGGCACTCTGCCACATGACCATGGCCCTCTGCAACATGACCGTGGCCCTCTAAAACATAACTATGACCCTCTAAAACATTACTATGGCCCTCTAAAACATAACTATCTCCCTCTGAAACATGACTATGGCCCTCTAAAACATGGCTGTGGCCCTGTAAAACGACCATGGCCCTCTGAAACATGGCTGTGGCCCTCTGAAACATGACTGTGGCCCTCTGCAACATGACCATGACCCTCTGCAACATTACTATGGCCCTCTTAATCATGGCTGTGGCCCTGTAAAACATGGCTGTGGCCCTCTGAAACATGACCATGGCCCTGTAAAACATGGCTGTGGCCCTCTGAAACATGACTATGGCCCTCTGAAACATGGCTGTGGCCCTCTTAAACATGACTATGGCACTATAAAACATGACCTTGGCCCTCTGAAACATGGCTGTGGCACTCTGCCACATGACCATGGCCCTCTGCAACATGACTGTGGCCCTCTGAAACATGACCATGGCTCTCTAAAACATGACCACGGCCCTCTAAAACATAACTATCTCCTTCTAAAACATAGCTGTGGCCCTGTAAAACATGACCATGGCGATCTGAAACATGGCTGTGGCCCTCTAAAACATGACCATGGCCCTCTGAAACATGACCATGGCCCTCTAAATCATGGCTGTGGCACTCTAAAACATGACCATGGCCCTCTGAAACATGACCATGGCCCTCTAAATCATGGCTGTGGCACTCTAAAACATGACCATGGCCCTCTGAAACATGGCTGTGGCACTCTAAAACATGACCATGGCCCTCTGAAACATGACTGTGGCTCCCTGAAACATGACTATGGCCCTCTGCAGCATGACCTTGGCCCTCTGCAACATGACCGTGGCCCTCTGCAACATGACTGTGGCCCTCTGAAACATGACTATGGCCCTCTAAAACATGAATGTGGCCCTCTGAAACATGACCATGGCCCTCTAGAACATGACCATGGCCCTCTAAAACATGACTGTGGCCCTTTAAAACAAGACCATGGCCCTCTGAAACATGACCATGGCCCTCTAAAACATGACTGTGGCCCTTTAAAACAAGACCATGGCCCTCTAAAACATGACCATGGCCCTCTAAAACATGACTATGGCCCTCTAAAACATGACTGTGGCCCTCTAAAACATGACTATGGCCCTCTAAAACATGACTATGACCCTTTAAAACATGACCATGGCCCTCTAAAACATGACTGTGGCCCTTTGCAACATGGCTGTGGCCCCCAGAAGCCCATTTTATTCGGACTGTTGCCCCCCGCGGTGCCTCGCCCCACCGGCCTGCAGCGGGCGGATGGCGCGCCCTGCAGATGAGCTGTGCTCGGTGGAGCCAATGAGAGCGGAGGGGGTTTCCCCACCCTTCCTCTACGCCACAGAGCCAGCCTCCTCCACCGGCATTCCCAGTATGCACCGCGGACAGCAGCAGAAAATAGTCCATTAACGAGAGGCTGAGAAAAGGGAACCAGAGAGGGGGCAGCTAACGAGCTACATCCACGACTCCGAGAGCATCTACCGACACCGCGACCGCGAACATGGCCGACCAAGAGAAACTGGACAACCAGCGGCTGAAGAATTTCAAGAACAAGGGCCGAGACCTGGAGGTAAAGTTCGGCAGATGGTGTCGAGGCTCCGCCGCTCTGCTCACGGCCAGCTTCGCCTTCTGGCTTCCTTGTGACGTCGTTACTAATTTTCACCATCGGGAACTTTGTACCGGGGGCCGCGGACGGGGCCCGTAGATATGGTGGGGTCGGTAACGGGGGCCCACGGGGGCTTATTTCCCGTCACGTTTGGGGGGTTTCGTTTTTCTGAGAGCCTGCGGTGGTTATGAAACATGTCAGAGAAGCTAACCCGACTTCATCGCCTCCGCTGGAGCTGCTCTGCTAGCTACATGCCGCAGAATCCTACACGTAGATGCTGCTTCGGGTGTGCGACGTGCGTATACGTGGGCGCCATTTTGGAGAGGGATGGTTGAGACTTAATGTAAAGGAAATTTATGGCCGATCGAAGGTGATATAGATAAAGAAAACATGAACTAGTTCATATGTCATTTTTCTTAAAGGAACAGATGAACGATAAGCAGCCCTATAATTAAATAAGATGGCCATGTCCTTCATATCACTACCCCTTGAGACACAGATTTATTGTTCGTCATAACAGAGGTGAAGTTTCATTGTCTTAATCTTTTGCTGAACCATACAGCAGTGCCATAACAGAACTTGAAAAAATAGCATTAAACTGATGAGTATGTTGATTATGTTTCAGTTAATGCATCTTTAATTTTAAGCATGCAGTGCTCAGTATAATGATAAACCTCCATGACCAAATATTTAAAGATTTATTTTAAAAATCTGTATTTTAAAATAAGAAAACAAGAGTCACTATCATTTACTTAGACAAGGAGCCACAACTTCAGGATTGTGCATTAATAGCCAGTGTTAGAAAGGGAAAGTTAATTAATACATGAAACCATTATATATTATCTTTACATCTTACCATAATCGGTATTCTATTTTATTTTGACAAATAGTCAAACACCATTTATATTTGTTACAAAATTTTTGAGGAATGTCACTATTATGGTGCTGCATCACAATTTTGATTTACAAAGCAGTAAATTGACTATTAACCTCAACATACAGCTTATAAAAGTCATATATAGCTAATTATTTACCATAACATATTCAAAGCTCACCAACGTTTCCTTTAATACTGCCCAATTCTTTTTTTTTCATATGGGGTTATTTAAAAACTTGAAAGTTTCTCTTTAAATTTACACCAACTTCCAGCTTATTTCTACTTATCTCTTAATTATCAAGTGTTTTTACTTGGGAGCTTATTTAATTTATTTGACCTTTTCATCTCAGTTTCAAACATCAAAATTGCATAATTAAAATTGTGTCTTAAATGAATGAAGTATGACATTGGAACTCATTTAAATCTGGGATGGGTAACCTGTGTTACTTTGAGGGCCACAGTTTTTTTGTTGGAGGGCCAGTTTAATGCAACTCATACTCCTAATATAATACAATGGTTGCATTATTTATATGATACGAAAATGATCAGGCACTGCGTAAGTGCGGACATTATCAACATTAATGTTTAAACTCAAATTCAGTTAGAAGTAATTATTTTAATGAGTTTTGCAAAGAATTTAACTCAGTTTACTTGATAAAAGGTTATCAAGCATTTAAAGGATGTGAAATATAATGTACCAACATTTCCATTTCCACTTTAAAGAAATACACACATATTTTAGCTGTTTTTAAACATATTTCATTAGAATATCTCTGCAGTTAAAATGTTTTTGGTCTCACTTTTGATTTAGTGTTAAAGCCTAAATGTTGCTTCTCATTATCTTGAGGTTTTAGTGTAAACCCAACGTTATAGATGTTTCATATAATAACATAATTCTTTCCTTACCTTGTAATATCCAGTTTCTGTCCTACAATTGATCAGATTTATATATTTGCTTGTATTTTTTAATACATTACTTTATTTTTGTATTGGAAACAGGCTTCCACGCATGCCTTATATCTGTTTAATCTACGCTTTTAAGATTAATTTTATTAACAGATCTTTTGTTTAATCTTCGTGGACAGCCCTCCCTTAAAATAATTTCGAGCTGCGTTTCCCCTCTCCAAAATGGCGGCCGTGTTGACGTCCCGTCCCCTTGAACAGGCGGCTTCTACCTTTGGCGCTCTACGGCTCGATGCTAGCCAGGCCCACGGGGACATGCTAGCTAAAGTAAAGCATTTCACCCTGTGGGGCGGCTTAGGTCGATGTATTCACCGGTGTAAACTCTAAATCCACAGTCCAAAGTGATCAGAGCTGTCGTTCAGGCTGTTATGTGTTGTTATGTGTGATAATAGTTCGCACTTAATGCGTCAGAGGCGTTATTTTGATACTGCAGTCGGCTAACCTGCGTGCTAGCTCCGCTGTTAGCCGCCGTTAAGCTCAGTTCCACCCATCCCCCGTCTTTACCACCCAAAACAATGGCGGAAACCAGTTAGCCTGTGAGCTGGGCAGTCACCTGGGTCACTGTGGACCCTGACACCGTGTGAACGTGTTTGTGGGTGATTCACCAGAGAAGGTGAGGAGGGCCGTGAAGCGGGATCACGATCACATGATGGATGTGCGGAGGCTACACGTTAGCAGCTCACGGTGGACCCAGAAGTTAGATTCACTGCATCGGGGGGAAGAAGGAGATGTTTGAGTGTGTGAGTGTGAACAGCAGGACAGACTCACACATCCTGTTTGACCAGAAGTTTCAGAGTTAGTGAGGCCATCAGCTGGAACCATGTCCACATGCTGTGCTCAGGATCGGCTGAGATATTACTGCCAAAAACACCAAATAAAACACTCAAAACGTTCATTATGAAACTGAAAAACAGCCCCAAGACTGTACACGAAAGCCTGCTGCTACTGTTAAATTACGTATTCACCAGTCCTCTTAGTTAATGTGGTTTAAGGCTTTATCTTTATCAGTTTTTCCTCAATTTAATGATGTATTCCTAATATTGTGGCCATCACATGTATGCAGCAAGGTTATCAAGTCAAAGTTTATTTGTAAAGCATTTTAAAAACAACCTTAGTTGACCAAAGTCCTGTACATGGGTACATTATATCCATCTATATCAGGGGTGTCCAAACTGTGGCCCGGGGGCCAAATGGGGCCCGCTGCCCCTTTTGAATCGGCCCCTGAAACAGTTGAGGAATCAAGATATTTTAATTACAGCAGCAAATGCCATCAGTCATGCACATTTTCTGCTGTATTTACTTTGCCACAAGGTCTCATTTACAAATTATACTGCAATATTCATCTTCAAGCACCAACATTCTTGCAATTTACTCTTGTTTTGTGTCTGAAAGTGAAGCTAAGATGTCAGTGTCTCCCATCTCTGCTGCTCAAAAGGTCTCCCCTGTACTAGGTGTGAATTTAGTAATAGCCTGGGGTAACAAAGAACCCCTCGACAGGTGATAACCCACTCATAAACCTTAAAATTTTAACTTCAATACACTAAAAGTGAAGCGTGGAAAGTGGCTCAGTTGTCCATGTATTCCTCTTCATGTGGCCCTCGATGTAAAAAGTTTGAACACCCCTGATCTATATACTTAATAATAATGGAATAAAAGTAAAAATCAAACAAATATATAAAATTAAAATAAGAATATAAACAGTAAAAGAGTAGACTTCAAACTCTTCATACTTTCTGTTTTATTTTCAAGCCTCATGATTGGGTCTGATGATGATTTAAAACATGCTTAATCATTGTTATAACATCCTCTGATTGCCACTCATCCCTTAATATTCAGAATCATCCTGTATTTGTCGATTAAATGTTAGGAGCCAATATGGATGCAATTCATTCTCTATTTCAGCCCTCGGAAACCACTCGGCCAGTGATTAAAACTTTCCAGGCTCTTCAGCAGGAATGATTAACTCAAAAAATAAAGTTAATCAGAAGCCGAGTGATGGTGGATTTCAAAGGGAACACTTCATCATGACTAAATTTTTATATATATACAGCAATAAAGCTGCAAATATTTTGAGGTCTAATTATATCAGCTGGTGTGAACAATGAATAAGTTTTGGGGAGCCCTTATTTTCATGAAGGAAAGACTGCGTCCATATTTATACTGTTCTTGACATGAATGCATTAAAATTAAACCTAAATGATAATAATGTCAATAAAACAAAATAAATGTGCTAATATGTGAGGTATGAATCTTCCAGTAGGACTCAATGTGATTCTGCTCGAGAGTAGGCCAGCTAGACTGCATATTATCAATTCACAACCCTCTTTTTTATTTATTTTTATTTTGCCATCATCTTTGTGGAGCCCAAAGTGCTTCCACTTTGCCTTCCACCAGTCGTCCATTTTTCTGAAGGTGTACTAAAGAGCTGCATCTTCAGCAGTCTCACAATTTTATTTGATATGATATCACAACTCAAAGCTTTGAGTAGTATCCTTGTTTTTCCAAATTACTGCAGTAGCCTTAATTTTTGATCAATATGAACTCCCTTTAATAATGTCAACTGCAGCAAACATGTCTTTTTAATTTGAAAACAAAATGAATGTATTTAATTTTCATATACTTTTTTTCTTCCTCAGAAACTAAACTGATAATGCAGTCTGTCAGCGTGATTGCAAAATTAAACAATTATTGACTATCGATTTATTTTCATCTACTTTTGCATCACAAAGCATCGACTGAAGGATGATTTTTGACACCTATGGGGAATTTTCTGTTGTCGAGGATGAGATGGCAAAGTCTGTTTCAAGCTAAAATTCATGTTTACAATTCAAATATGGATTTTGACCCCAATGCATGAATGAATATTTGAATAGGAAAAAGCAGGCAACGGCCCTGTGAGGAAGTAGATTTTTAAAAAATAAATGTATTATAACCAATTCATAGACATTTTGAATGCATTTCAACACCAATGAACCAAATGAGAAAGATTCAGCCTGCAGCACAGTACTGGTTTGGTTTGGGTTGATGGTTGTCATAATGTTTGGGAGCCTAATTCTGGTTAAGATAAAAAACAGAGATTATTTTCCCAGGACTACTTAAGCTCTTCAGTGATACCTTTCACCTGCAATGATTAAAAAGAAAGGACTGATAGGCTTCCAGCATTTAGACAGCAACGCTTTGAGCGGGAATAAAATGGATCAAAATCGTAAATGGAGTGTTGTGCAACAGTAGAATAGGATTCTATTTTTAGACCATATCGCCCAGCATTAGTTAAACTTATTGCAGCATTTGTAGCAGAGACTTTTGCATTATTGTCACAAAGTTTGAGTAAGGAAAGATGATTGATGGTTTGTTAAAGTCTCAAAGTAAAGATCATTTTTATCCCAACCAAGTCCCCCTGAAATCTGATTGGACAGTGATTAAAACCAACATTATCAACATAAAAAGAAACCTTTACCTACTCTGCATCGGGTTTACTAACCCTGTTATACCAAAGGTTGGTGGATCATCCACGCTCCCGTTTTTGTCTTTTCCAGGGAGGTCATGTTTTTGCCGGCATTTGAGCAGATAGTTCGAAAAGTCATGAACTGATTTTACGGAAATTTTCAGGGAAGTTTGGTTGTGGCACGAGAAAGGACTGATCAGATTTTGTGATGATCTGAACCTGGATGCAGATCCTGGAGTTTTTGAAAAATAACTTGTAGGGTTAACATCACTTCTGGCAGATATTGGCACATTTTTGTGAACATTAGAGGAACATTTATCAATTTTTAGACTCCTGATCTTTATTTAAGGCTGTGAAAATGATCTGTTTGTCAAACTGTGATCTGTTTTCAAGATCAGACAAGAGAAGGAATATTTGTATTACAGGAGAATTAAACCAAAACAGATCATTCAAAGACGTAGGTATTGGCTTTGGCCCTGACTTTCACAATTGGTGCATGTCTGAGAATTTGTCACGGTTGTGCAACAGGACAGTTTTTCACAAAAACTCAGCCAGCTATGTCAGAAATGCTTTGGGCGAGGTTTGTGCTTTTGCATCACTTGTATGTCCCTCTGTGAAAAAGCTTGGACGGTAGGGATGGGAATCATAAACCAACTCCAGTTGAGAATCGTTAACAGCTCCATCAAAAATATCATGAGTCTTTTTGCTAATCAATTCCCTCCACTCACAGGGTTCAGAGGCGTCAGAATTATGGCTTAATTTTTAACAAAAGGCGTCTAATACATCATTAAGAGAGTGGAAACACTTTAAAGAAGCAGTTATCTATGCTGTGACGTGTGTTTGACATTGTTGACACTGAAAATATACAGGCCAACATTTGCCCACACGGTAAATCTGCAGGAATCAATAAGGGGACCATTAAAGCATTGGATCGATTAGCAGGATTTATCGATTAATCCAATTACTTTCTACAGAAGATGTAAAAATAAAAAAAAAAATGATTTTTTTAATTCACTTTTTTAAATTGTAAGTAGTTGCAAAGTTTGAAAATATAAATACTGAAACTTTACAGTTTTCATGATGGTGGCCCTGTCAGGTTTTGCACAAGTACTTTTATAGGCTTGTATTTATTTATAGATTAAATATTGATCAGAGAGAAACATGCTAACAAGCTGTGAAATCCCTCAGCTTTCAGTGTTTATGTAGGCCAACCTGCCTGCATTAGAACTACATAATCAACATTTAATGACACACACTTTAATTTTAAGAGGGAAATTCTGATTGATTTAGGAATATATTTTGATAACATAAAGGCAGAACTTGATTCATGTCATTTTTTTATTGCTTTGAGAGGAAAAAATATTGATTAAAATCATAAATCGAGTTTTGTGGGGAAATAAAATCGGGGACTTTGAGGCCATATCGCCCAGCCCTAATAGTAATTATATAAAGTTGTTTCAACATAAACAGGTTTCTACTATTCAGCTGTTGTGCCACATAAAGACCTGAGAGCAGCACGTACTGCTCATATTTTTAAAAGTAAACTCAAAAACTGCCTTTTTATTAGGGATGCACGAAAATTGATTTTTGCCGATATTCGATATTTTTTTGATTCATTATCGCAGACACCGATGTTTCAGGTCAAGAGCACTAGCTCTGTGCTTTTAAAATGGACTTGTTTCTTTCATTGTTACAGATTATTATCACATGAACAGATCAAAAACAAGAAAAACAGCTTTTAAGTGTTGGAAAGATCAACCCTTGATATTTAAAAGAGACATATGCTTGTTTCTCCTTTTCACTATGCCAGACAAGGATGCCTGTAAAGCATTTCTGCCCTCAGTACAAGTCATTTAGTTCCTTCATTGCCCCACAATTGCGTTCTCAAAATCCTCATTTTAGGCCATTATCAAGCTCTCGTTGAAACACTCGGATCTCAGGATGACCTAAAGTTACCTTGCAACATCACAGCCCTTTGTGCTCTGATTGGTCAGTTCTATCGGGGGTAGAGCCAGCCTGTCCTTCTTCTTCTACTGTATTTTCCGGCAGGCTTAAAGCAGCGACCGCGTATTGAGTCCCCCTACAGGCCAGAGCTGGTAATGAGTGAGTGTGAGCTAGGGAACTATATACTGCTGCTGGTGGATGTGTTCCTCGGTGATGGTTTTGTGGCTAACGGACATCACAGAGGAGGAAGTGTTTTATCAGATTACTCCAATAAAAAGAAAGGTACCTCGCGTCGTCACGACGATTTAAATCTCGCGGACATCTCGCAATGACCTGTTTTCAGAGGCATCAAATCTCGTTCTAGGATATCAGAAAAAATACAATATCTCATTTTTTGAAAATTAAGGGGGTGTAAGGTCTTGTTTTCAAATTTATTATATTATATGTAAGTATTAAATCATGCATCAGCATATGTCTCCTTTAAATGTACCCATGCTGATATTTCAGCTGCTATATGGCTGATATATTGACTGTCAATATCTGCAAAACTTTCAATATATACAGATATCAAACAGATAAAATCACACACATCAACTTCTTAGTCTAGCTTTTCACTGATTATAGTTATTACTATTTCTAATGACCTTTTAATCTATTTTTAATCCTCTTAATCTGTTTTATATCTATATTTCAGTTCAAATGTAAATGTATTTTGCTTTGAGAGGAGAAAAATGATTAAAATCGTTAATAGAGTTTTGTGGGGGAAAAATTGGGGACCTTATTTTTAGGCTGTATCGACCAGCCATACAGTCTTATCAATTCCCATCCCTACTGTAAGGTGTTCCTAATGTTTTGTCTCACAGTTTCCCCTTTGTAAAGCAGCTCAAACTTCCAAAAATTCCTCCTGATCCGGAGAGTTTTTTCTTTTATTTCAGCAAACGTGAGTTACTGTTTTATCAGAGATGTTTGGAGCGGTTTATCAGCAGCATTAGCTGAGTCACGCCGGTGAATCTCATGTCGGGTGTGTTTGCTCGCTGTCATACGCCGAGTGCAGCCTGTTGACTTCATGTTGGAGGCATGAATGACTCTGCAGATTTAATGACTCAGTGTCACCGTCTTGTCAATGTGTTTCTGTTAAATGAAGTTTCCTCGCTGTGTAATGCTAATGATGATGTTTCTCATCCACAGACAATGAGAAGACAAAGGACGGAGGTGGTGGTGGAGCTCAGAAAGGTAAATAAGATCTGTCGTCTGTGCTGTTAAACTGAAAACATGCTGTGGTTCATGTTTGTGTTTCCCCGACTCTCCAAAATGAAACACTTAATCAACTAAAATGTAAATGTCAAATGCCAGGAGAGCACAAGCTCGTTTTCCTCTTGGTGAAGTGATTGATTTTACAGGCAGGTAGCTGCATCTGAGTAGAAGTAAATGATGTGTGGAGCTCCACAAGGCTCAATCCTGGGACCTCTTTAATTCAACATTCATGTGCTTCTGGTTCAGACGCTAAGAAAAAACAAATTATTGTATCTTAACTATACAGAAAACTCAGGCTAAACGATTTCAGGAAAAGATCTAACTGTGATTTTTCTGTCCGATATTGTGATTTCAGTTTGATTCACTATATTTTTTCAGATCAAGCTTCAGTGCAATATTCACCGTGTTTACAGTAAAGACAGCAGTGTGGAAATCAATGATGAAAAGCACATAACACATTATTCATCATCTAATATTGAGGATAAATAAACTAATTTCATCATTGTAGGATCTTTCCAGAATAGATTCCTACATTGACTTGTGCAATGTGAATGGGAAGAACTTTTCCGTCACGTGTTCTGGGTAACAATAAATCACAATGTCCATAAGGTCTCTTTGAGTATGACGACCTATTTATTTTATCCAAGATCATCACCCGTGCGTTTCCAATTAACATCCATTTAACATCTTCATCAAACACAAAGCCACATGTTGTCATGCTGACACGCCTGCTCATTACATGGAGCTCAACTAAATGACTTTCTTTCGATGCTAAGATGTTATACAAAATGGCATGAACAAAGGTATAATCAACAATCTCTTAAAGAAGCAAAATTAAACAAAGAGAAAATTATAGTATGGCTCCAACAATCATTTAAGAGATACTCCAAATGACTATTTTGATAGTCAACTCGTCACATCCTGCATGAGCTGCAGCTGGTGGCCCAAATTGCTTATATTGAGCAGACCTGGCAACCATGGCTCCTTCGTAGTCGTGCATGCGCCACATATGTGAGTGTGTTTGGGGGTGTGCTGGGTTGATTCCTGTGGGCGTGATAACCAGGAAACGGGGTGAGGAAAGGACAAACTACCAACCACACTCATGTCTGCTTTGTAGAGGCAGCTGGGTGATAATCATGTGGAATTTACACAAAGAAGAGCCCAAAGTCACTTTAATGAGCTGACTTGGCAACACAACAACTGTTGTCTTAGTCTGCGCTCAGCCTGCTCCCTAACGCTTTCTGCTTCCTACACAGCTGTAGTAATAACCTTTGTTCTAGTAGACTCACAATAGTTAAACACTGAAATCAGGCACATTTTCAGGGACAGCTTTAACCAGGGACAGGTCATCCAAAACAGGGACTGTCCGCGGAAATCAGGGACATCTGATCACCAGACTGTTGATGCTAATGATAGCCGCTAACTAGCCAACTAGCTTATTGAGACAACTCTTAGTCAGAAATTAATCAGCCACAGCATGCTTTCTATTCAGATACTTATGCCTTGCAGATTTTGCATAGCACATTCTTTCTCTTTTGTTTTGGTAAAATGCTCACAAACTTTCAAGCTCCGTTGCTGGTTAGCCGTGATACTGTTTGGGCATAACTCTTCTGGTGACATTACGGCTGACCCAGATTACCACGACTGCACATGTGTCAAGGACAGAAAGGCAGACAAGGCAGCAGAAGGTACAGCGGCAGTTTAGAGAGGAGACATCTCTTAAAAAATAAAATGATGTGTTGACTATTAAATTAGTTGTCGATGGTAATGATCGTCCCAACTAGAGCTGAACAATATGGACAAAATTGGATATCTTGACATTGATACAATATGACTACATGTTTGGTGAAAACCAAGAAGAGCATTCAAGGGCAATAGTAAAAATGCAGGGTGAGTGCGGGGGAAATCCATATCGTTTATATTGTTGCTTTTTTGATATTAATATCTTGAATGTTTATATCTCAATATAGATATGATAATGATATATCTTTCAGCCCTAGTCACGACTAGTCCACAAAGGCTTTGCATTGTTGACGCGCTCACAGCACTCCTGTAAATGCAAATGTGTAAATGAATTGACGCAACAGATCCTGAGCCAGTTAGAAGTGCTGCAAAAACCCACAGCTTTAGCGATCACATGATTGCATGGTTTCGGTTTGAAAACAAATCTTTCAGCCTTAGGAGAAACACAGCTTTATATTTTGATGTCAACAGGTGTTTCATGATTTTCTTCAGTTGAACTTGGACTAAATTTGACTATTTTAGACCAAACGTAGAGCGATCAAACATCAGCTCAGAGCTTCAGCTGTTACAGCTAAAAAACACAGATCAGGACAGAAACCTGGACGAAGTCAAAGTCTCAGACCTGAACCTCCAAAACCACTTTAAGATAACTTAACTCGTCCTGCCATCGCCTGAAGAATAACTGCAGGATTAAAGGACTCGTTACTCAGCAGGACCTTGAAAAACTGGTTCTTCAGTTGATTAGATCACAGCAGGTCAAGGGTCAAACAGCTGATCCTGCTCGAGTCCTCACCTGGACCTGAACGGTGGACCACATTAGTCCAGGTCTGAGGCCTGATCCCAGAGCTAGAACCAAACCTGGAGAAGCAGCTTTCTGTTTCTATTCCAGTGATATGATGGTTAAGTTTTTGATACTGTTTTAACACCATCACTTTGATCCCACCCTTTAACTGCCTTATTTATATATATAAAAAAAGTTAAGTTACTGTTTTAACTTCATCGCTGTAACTTTGAATTTTACTGTTTTTGATCACATTTCATCTCGTTTTGTGTTTTAGTTTTTCTAACTGTGTTATTCTGCTGTTATGTTTGTGTTCTGATTTATTGTCAGAAGCACCTTGAGTTACCTGGTTGCTAAAAGCTGCTGTTCATGTAATCGTGCCTCGACTTGTCTGTTCATTTCTGACTGAACTATGGAGGCGACACAGCGTTTATAGATCATATAAGACGCAGTGCAAGGACATGAACTTTGGGTTATTCTTTAATCTGAAAAACTGAAGCACCTATATTACACGCCATACCTTTAAAGATTTTTCTCTGCAGCAGACCGTTATAGTTCGGTGGCTGGCTTTTAATATTTCAGTCTAAACATGCTGGTTAAATATTCTCTGTAAAGATCATGCATTTGTCTTATATTCTTATAGATTTATCTTCAGACCAAGTTAAAGGAAGCAATTTGCAGCTAAATGCTGTTGTTTAAGCTTTTATTTATTCTTATTTATGTCTTCATTTTGAACAGAGGCTAACAAATACAAATTTGATTAAACAGGTCTAAATTAATTTATTTTAGTATTTTATTTAGCCTTTATTCAAATAAATCTGAGATTGAGATTAAAAATCATAATCAGACAGCTGCAGCCATAAGCCTCTGAAATGTCCTCTTAAAGGTGTCCAGTAAAACCAGCTCATTGAATTTCAGGTTGTTTTTGTAGTTTAATCGAAGCAAAGGAAGCAGCTGATCACTATAAAAGAAATAAAACTTTTAAAATAAAAAATTTGTCTCTCTGAGTGTGTGAGACCATCTTTCAACCCAAGGGAAACACGATTGTGCTTTTAAGTTGATTTAAGTCATTAATCAGCTGGTTTTATCAACAAATGAGTTCATAAAAACAGATTTTTTTTCTGTTATTGTTGTGAATTTCTGTTTGCTGAGCCTGAGATTAAAATTCTCTGATTTCCGCCACAGAACAAAAGAGATGAGCACCTTCTGAAGAGGAGAAACGTGCCCCACGAGGACATCTGCGAGGACTCTGATGTGGACGGAGACTTCAGATCGGTACGGTCCTTTTGCTTTACAAGAAAGAATAAGCTAAATGTTTTTTAGTTATTTGTTTGCTCTTACAGTCCTGCAGTAAAGTGTCCTCAAACATGGAGTTAGTTTGCATCTTTCTGGTCTCAAAGTTTAAGGGATTTTTGAGGTGTTTGTGATAAAAGTCTGTGATGCATGATTTAAACTTTTCCTCAGCATAAGATGCATCTTGGGCTTGTTCATCTGTCCTGGAAAGGACAATCGCAAACAAGGATGACCAAAACGTCCAGGGATTCAAACTCTCAAAGTATTTTCGGGGCTATAAGTTGCTCCGGAGTATACGTCGCATTGGTCAAAAATTTCGTCATGAAGAGAAACGTCAACTTAATGTCACATCGAATTTTAATGGCCCTTTTCCACTAGCACGCCTTGGCCCTACTCTACTCTGCCCTACTCGATTAGCAGCGTGTTTCCACTAGCCTGGTACCTCCTAAAACAAGCTAGTTTTAGTACCTACTCTGCTCTGGTTCCAAGCGAGCTGAGTCCATACTAAAAGATGACGTCACCGACTGCCGGCTACTGATTGGTCAGACAGTGTCGTCATTGATGAGTCATGAGCGTGACGACCTAGCATGCTAGCGGTAGCTACCACTAGCTTACCCTCATACGTCTTTTCTTTGCAGCTGGATTGCTCTCGTCCTCGGCTTCAATCTGTTGTATAGCTTCCAAAACTCTCCTGTGCTTCTCAAGGGATATTTCTTTTTACCACCTGCAGCCTTCTTCTGCTTTCCTTTTTTACTCGGTTTGTGACAAAGAGCCACAGATTGCTGTGTTATGCTCAAAATAACGTCACCACAGTGCCGCTCACCCCATTGGGCAGGAGACTGGGGCTAATGGAAAATTAGCACAAGGCGAGTAGAGTAGAGCTGTGTAGAGTCAAGTAGAGTAGAGTAGGGCTAATGGAAAAGGGCCATAAGTTGCATGTATTCAGTGCTCTGGCAGAGAGGTGGCTGCCTTGTATGAAGTGTTAACACCGAGCCGTTTGTAATTTCTAACTAAGTCGCAGAGTTTCCCTTCAACAAGTTCCACCATTTTTATTTCTCCTTCTTGGGTAGCAACAGCAACACTGTCCGCACAGTGTCCAGTAGTTCTGCTCTGTTTGGTCCCTATCCTTCAACTTTATGGAATGAACACAGAGCACAGACAGGAGGCTCCGTCTGTATCTAGATCTGTTTTTAATGTTGAACATAAATGAGCCTGTAACAGCACGTTGTTCAAACACATCTGTGGACTTGTTCTTCCGGCTCTGATCATCTTGCTTTCGGCCTGCGATTAACTTTCACTTTCTTCATCTGAGTAAGAGTAACCTTGGCTTTTCGCCAGTCCCTCACTAGTTTCTCACTCAGTCCAAACTTTATTTCCTCTACCTGCAGTTTGTTAGAGTAGGATTTTTATTTTGGGGGCATTGTGTTCATGTCTGTTGAGCGCCCGCTGTAGATGGTAATGTTTACTCCTTGGTTCACTTCCATTTGTAAAGTAAATTATGTATATTTTGATATATAAGTTGCACCTGAATCTAAGTCGCAGGACAAGCCAAGCATAGGCTGTGTTTGAAATGGCGTACTACTCGTACTACTCATACTATCCCCGCCCCCATATTGAGTATGCAGTGCGTTCACACTGTACAGTATCCGAATTTTGTGTATGCGAGAAATGCCCGGATGTATACTCAATCGGCTTCGATTTCTGAGTATGGAGCGGAGCTTGCTTCACGTACTGGTTCTGCCCCACAATGCATTGCGCACTTCTGACGTGGGAAGATGAAATACAAAATGGAGATGAATCGCCATGGATACACAGGTGTTTGTGTTAATTCTATTCATCCACTGTCGCTCGGTTTGTGTCATGCAGCTGTTGATAATGAAAACACTTCGCAATAACTTGGAAACATGAAGGGGGGCTGCTGCTGCCCGGTGTTTAGACGGAAACACCCAGCAAGCGGACGCTTCGGTCTCCTAAAACGGCGAGACAAATTAAAAACAGTCGCTATTTCAAACAACTGGGCTCATAATCGTGATGTTAATACTTACTTTCTCGCTAGAAAATAAAATTATTACTGAATGAATTTGTAGTTTTTCCGGAATGCAGTCGTTTTCTGTTGCTTGTGGTCGGACTATTTCAATTTTCCCGGCGCTGCTTCCCGGCCGGCACGAAATGCATTCTAGGGTATTAAGTATGCATCCGTGTGTAAACGCTCGGGCAGCCGCGGCATACTCAGATCATCTTTGAGTATTCAGTATGCAGTATGTACTGATTGAGTAGGCAAGTAGACGGTAGGCAGTACGCCATTTCGAACGCAGCATATGAAAAAAAGTGCAAGTAATAGTCCAGAAAATACGGTATTTCTCATTTTCCTCAAACACCTTGGATGGCCACATATGTTAGCAAGTAAACCCTCGATTACTTGTGTCCTACTGAATGCTAACATCGTATTTGGCGTTGAAACATAAAAAAAAACAGCCTTCGACATGTTTAGGTTAACCTTTGGGTTCAATGTGATTTGTTTTGCAGTCGAGCAGAAGGGTGCAAAAAAAAGTGGGATGGCACGTGGACTGAAGGATGTAAAGAAAACATCTGAATGTGATTTTTCCGACAGATATTTGATTTCAGTTTGAATCACAATTTTCTTCAAATCAAGCTTCAGTGCACTATTCACTATGTGTACAGTTTAGACAACAGTGAGGAGATCAATAATAAAAAGCACATAACACATTATTTATCATCTAATATTGATGATGCATAATCTGTTTTTATTATTTAAGGGAACTTCTACTCCAAACAGAGGCTTTGTGTTGTTGACCTGCTCACAGCACTTCAGTAAATGCAAATGTGTAAAATATTTGACACAGCAGATCCTGGGTCAGTCAGAAGAGCTGCATAAGCGATCACATGAATCAGAAAACGATAAATCTGAACCAGTTTTCAGGCCTCAGTGCTCGCTCAGATGTTTCTCATTTGTGTGTTGATTAGGGCTGGGACGATACGCTTTTCTCCCAGTTCGATTTTTTTAGGTGCTGTTTCGATTTAAATTGCGATTCTACGATATTGGCGATATTGCAATCTTTCGAAAAAGCTGAAGCTACAGAATAACAATTAAATACAAGTTCACATATAGCAGCTACTCTTCACATTTTTAAAAGCAAACTCAAGACCTGCCTTTTTAATCTGGCTTTCTGCTGATTATATTTACTATTATTTTACGTTATATTTTAACTTATTTTAACCCTTATTCTGTTTTATTTTTACATTCCCATTCAGATTTTTTATTTGGAATTTTATTCTTTGTTAAATGCTTTTCCTTTTATTAGCCTAATTTTTTCTTATTAAAGTGGCTTATTAACACAGACTAAAATGAAGCATTTAAATTTGGTGAAAAATTGATTAAAAAATCGTCAAGCAAAAAACCTGATTCTTATGTGAATCGATTTTTTTTCTCCCACCAATTTTTAACAGCATAAAATAACACAAACGATTACAAAATAACAATAAAATACAAGTCCACATGTAGCAGCTACTGTTCATATTTTTAAAGGTAAACTCAAGACCTGCCTTTCTAATCTGTCTTTTAGCTGATTGTATTTACATTTACTATTATTTTATACTATATTTTAACTTATTTTAACCCTTTATTCTGTTTTATTTATACATTCCTGTTCTGATTTTTTATTTGGAATTCTATTCTATGTTAAATGCTTTTCATTTTATTATTTAAAAGTGGCTTACTAACACAGACTAAAATGAGGCGGTTAAATTTGGAAAAAAAAAATCTATTTTTCAACAAAAAAAATCAATGTAAACAGCAGCAAACAAAAAATCCTGATACTTATGTAAATTGATTTTTTTCTCCCACCCCGAGTGTTGATGTAATCGTCCACTCTTCTCTGTTTCTGAACATGGCGTGGTTTCCTCCGGCCGTCATGAGTGGGTGTTTGGGTTGGGGGGAGCTTAACATCTCTCTGTGTTGAAGCTCGAAGGGAAGCGAAGATAAAACGTCTGAAAACAAACAGAAACTGCTCCTGTCGGTGCAGCGAGAGCTCACGTCACACCTTCGATCCTGATGAAGTGCTCCGTGTGTGGCGACGTTAGAAACGCCCGCTCAGCAGTTTGGAAATTCAATCACAGTAACAGCCGATCGGTGTTGCCGTATATCAGCAGAGACTCACTGCTGCAGCCGCCTTAAATATTAAACAGAGCGGGCCACGCTGCGCCGGATTTGGTGCCTTTATCACTCGAGAGGATGTTTTTTGCTTGCGGAGGTTATTAGATTTTATGCTCTGCCTTCTGATATCAGATGTTTACAAAATCCTTTTTTTCCCTCTCAGCTCTGAGTTCTTATCAACACTATTAATTTCCCTGGACCCAGCGAGGCCACGGCGGTCTGTTAAACCCGCCCTGCAGACGGGGAATGTGAAAACACAAATATAAACCTGCTGCACCTTTATGCTCGTATGCAGAGGTGTTTTTTCCCCTTCGTGTTTTTGTTCGGCTGTTATTGTCATTTATCCGATGTAGGGATGTGACGGTATGAAAATGTCATATCACGGTTATTGTGACCAATATAATCACATTATCATTATTATAGTGGTGGTGTTGCAGTGTGCTCAAAAAGTACTTGAACACAGTCTTGAAATCCCCTTTAATATTAAAACTTTTTTTTCAATTTCTTTTTATTGAGCTATTTTAACATATGTTCTGCATACAGCTGATTCACGACTGAGTCTATTTTCCCTCCAATGCAGCTCCTTTAAATTAAGCATGATCTTCTTTATTGTTTGTCTTTGTATTTTTAAGTCTTTTCAGTTTATAACTATATTCAGTCTTAACAGAGGAGTGTGTAACCATGTTAACTAGGGCTGAACAATTAATTGCAAATCAGTTAAATTGCAATATGGCGTGTTGCAATTTTCAAATCGCAGAAGGTTCAATATTTTTAGCCCAAAATGTGTTGAACATTTTGGCATTGTGATGTAGTCTTTTGCAATTTCATGCATATTTTTTATTTTTTTTTACCTCTATTCATACACTTTTTTCCACTTTTGGACCATTTTTACCTTTTTTTAACCCCGTTTTTGCAACTTTATGCCTGTTTTGCCCCAGTCATCTTTTTTTGGCCACTGTTGAGACCATTTTTGGAATTTTAACATGGTTCTTGAAATTTAATTTCAAATTTAATTCCCAATTTTGCTGCCATTATCAATTTTCCATAGCCACTTTCGATTTTTTTGCCTTTTTTTTTTTTTTTTTTTTTTTGCAATTTCATACCTATTTTGCACCTATTAAATTTTTTTCCCTTTTGGTACCATTTTTTTTACCCAGTTTTTACAATTTCATACCTATTTGGCTTCTGTTCTTCACTTCTCCACTTTTTCTCAAATCTTTTATCCTTGGATTAATTTAATGTCATATTGGTTTTACTTTTAAAAGATCTACTGCTTATGTTTGTTTAAGAATACATAAGATGAGGAACATTAAAACAATCGTAGAGTAAATCGCAATATTGGGGGGAAAAAATCACAATTAGATTTTCTCAAATCCTTCAGCCCTAATGCTAACATACTTTTACATAGTGAGATGGTTCAACATTTTTCCATCTCATGGAATTAAAAAAAAACAAACTTGGTGTACTTGACAAATACAATATACAGTGTACTATATATGTGTTCTCCATGTACCCACACAACTCCAAGGGATAAACATCAAGGGTCAATCTCTGAATAATCCATCTAATTGTTTACTGAATCCAAAAACATAACTGTCACTAATGTGAGAATTTATCCGCTTGTAATCAAAGAGAGAACGTGATTTTCTCCATGACATAGATTTCTAATATCATAATTTTAACAGGTCTTTTGCCTTTTTTGTCAATGAATACATCAGGAAATGTCCTATAAGTAAATTTGATTAAACTTTTTTCATAAGAAATAAAAGTAAACAATTCTGGCAAGTATTTGTCATTATTATGTTATAAATACTTAAACTTTGTGTAATTACAAGAAAAGAAAAAAAAGATTTGAACTTTAAACAGGTTTCTCTTCATAAACAATTGAAATGAACATTTTCAAAGTTTTGAGATGACAAAAAATAAATTTAACCTTTGTAACAAACACTCATACATTTTAGTTTGCCTGCAGCGTTAGTGTCCATGTTACAGCTCGTTATATTAGACCATGTCCAGGCCTTTTTATTTATTTATTTATTGTTTTACTGACAATAGTCCCTAAAGCAGTTAGCCCCCTTCATGACTCTCCTCTGGTCTCCCCTTTCCATGGCAGATCTCCTCCACATCTCCTTCTTTAAAATCCATAAAACACGAACTATGACGGAAAAAAATGCTCTATTACGAAATACAGCGAATAAATGGCAAAAGAACAGCAAAAATACACTCTGTCATAATGATCCTAATGCTGTTATTTACAACTTCTATACATTATTTACTCAGAAAATCCTGATAAACCTCCTATAATCCACTCAGGTATGGCTCTCTGAATCCTCTCTCTCTCCGGCTCAGTCTGCTCGTTTACTCGAGGAGTTACAGCAGTTTTAATCACGCACATTTTTATCTTTAACCACAGCTTGGTGTTTTAGACAGGGTGACCGTCGTCAATCAGTTTCCCCTCCACATCCTTTAAAATCCAAACTTTTTACCGCAGTTTAACATTTTACTGTAATGTTACATCCCTAATCTGAGGACACACAGACGAAGAGGCAGCCTGTTAAATCTGGTGTTCGGTCCTGGACGTGGAGCGATCCTCCATAACAGATCTGGCCTACATTTGGGCGTTGAACTCCCTGCAGAGGGCGTCAGGTGAGGCTGCCAGTTGGCAGAGGGTCCCGCTGAATGCTGGGCTGCACGTCCGGCCCTGCTGACTCTTTGTCGGGCCAACTGGGTTGGAGGGAGAATGCCAGCTACTACATTGTTCTGATGGCAGCGATCAGCTTCATCTTGGCTTTGGTGGCTTACCCTCCTCCTTTTTTAACTTAACAAGTAAAAATGATTTCAGGAGGTGAGCAGGGAGCCCAGATTATGGTCCCTGTTTCTTTTACCCCACCACTAAATCAAGTTTGACCACGTTAATAAGCATTTTATTTCTCTTCATGATGCATAATGTGTTTGTGACTGTTTGTGTGACCTTTCCTTCTCTTCTTTTTTTTACAGCAAAACACCTCTCTTGAAGCAATAGTACAAGTAAGTGTGATGTTTTTGTCTCTCTTCATCGACACAAACTAGTTTGTAAATTTCAGAATTCAAACTGCATTCACTCTAGGGCTGAACAATTAAGTGCAAATTAGATTCAATCGCAATATGGCATGTTGCAATTTTCAAATCACAGACAGTGCAATATCTTTAACCCAAAATGTGTTGAACATTTTGACATTGTGATGTAGTTTCTTGCAATTTCATGCCTATTTTAACCCTTTTTCACCCAGTTTTTACAATTTTATGCCGATCGTGCTCCTATTCAACTTTTTTTTTAGCCACTGTCAGACCATGTTTGGAATTATTACATGGTTTTTAAAATTTAATCCCAATTTTGCTGCTATAATCAATTTTCCTTAGTCACTTTTGAATTTTTTTGCCTTTTTTTTTTTTTTTTTTTTTTTTTGCAATTTCATACCTATTTTGCACCTATTAAATTTTTTTCCCTTTTGGTACCATTTTTTTTTACCCAGTTTTTACAATTTCATACCTATTTTGCTTCTGTTCTTCACTTCTCCACTTTTTCTCAAATCTTTTATCCTTAGATTAATTTAATGTCATATTGGTTTTACTTTTAAAAGATCTACTTATGTTTGTTTAAGAATACATAAGATAAGAAACATTAAAACAATCGTAGAGTAAATTGCAATATTGGGGGGAAAAAATCACAGTAAGATTATTTTCTCAAATCGTTCAGCCCTAATTCACTCACTGATATGTTGGTAAACCCTGTGTGGATTTTGTTGACTAATTATTTTTATTATGGATTTTGTCAACAACCTTTCTTGTCAATAATAAAAACTTAAATTAAATTACATTTTCATCAACAAATAAAAACCAGACTAAAATGTCTGACGGAGACTTAATCCAATCAGAACTTATTTTGCATTCAGTTATTTTATAGACTTTTTTATGATTTGTTTAGTAAGTTAGATTAAAAGAAGCTTTTTATTGTTGACAGTCTGACCTCTTTTGTTGTTAAAAAATGATATAAAGTTTTGGCATTGTGGGAGAACTTCACCAAAATAATAGACAAAAATAAAACATGACATTAAGTTAACTTGTTTTTTTCAGTTTTGAGGCATATTTTGACTACTTTAAGGCAAAGTTGTTTTTTCATTTCTGTGTCATATTAAAGCTTATTGAGGAGCACAAATTGCTTACAATTTAAAATCAAGTTTAGTGACTATAATGACTGACTGAAAAGATATGTGATAATAAAAATTTGTTTTAATGATAAATTTTAAATAACCTACTTGCTTTTTGTTGCAGAACGCCACCAGTGATAACCAGGGTGTCCAGCTGAGCGCCGTCCAGGCTGCAAGGTAAAAAACTGTCTTATTAATCTGTTCATACACAACAGCAGAATGTTTCAGAAAAGGGAGAGTAAATATCCAGGGGGGGAGAGCAGGAAGTTAGTCTGTGAAAGCTGTTTGACTTCAACATGCAGCTCCGTGAACAATTCAGAAAATCAAAGAGTTTCAGTAGTTAATGTCACTTTCTGATCTGATCTGATGAAAGTTGTCAATCGTTGTTGCAGACCAAACATCCAGATTTAGATCCAGACTGTGAAAACTCCACACAGATGCTGGCATTGATAGATGCTGTAAATGATGGTGCAGTAATTTTTTAATCAATCAGTCAATCAAACTTTATTTTTGTTACACTTATCATACAAAAATGTGTAGCAGAAAGTGCTTCACATAAGAAATAAAGTAAAAATAAATGACATAAAAAGTAGAAAATTGCTTCCAAATGAAAATAAAAGACCCAACACAACCTCACAATTCACATACAGCACACACACTAAATTAATCAAACACACACAGACAAAAAAGAAATTCTAAACTGAAAACAGAATTAAAAGATCAAGGAAATGATATTTTAATTAAAAGCAAAATGAAAAAAATTAAAAATCCTTAGAAGGCAGATAAAAAAATACCAAAGGGGATGGAAGGTAAATAAATATAATATAATACAATACTAAAGTAATATGGTAGAATGAGAACCTAAAACAAGATGTGTGATAAAAGCAGCTAAAGGTAGGATGGTAAAAAGATACAGATAAAGAGGATTGAAAAGTAGATTTGATATCGGTATAGATTGAAAGTTTTGCAGATGTTGACAGTCAATATATCGTCCATATGGCAGCTGAAGTATCGGCATAGGTACATTTAAATATTGAGGGTTGATTTTTCCAAGACTTAAAAACTGTTTTTCCTGTTTTAGATCTGTTAATGTGATAATATGCTGTAACAATAAAAGAAACAAGTCCAATTTAAAAGCACAGAGCTTGTGCTCTTGACCTGAAACATCTGAGTCTGCAATCAAAAAAATATTGGATATCGGCAAAAATCCAATTTTGTGCATCCCTAATAAAAAGACAGTTTTTTAGTTTGCTTTTAAAAATATGAGCAGTAGGTGCTCTCAGGTCTTCATGTGGCACAACAGCTGAATAGTAGAAACCTGTTTATGTTGAGGGAGTTTTATCATTATTACTATTAGGGCTGGGCGATATGGCCGTAAAATAAAATCCCAGGTTTTTTTCCCACAATACTTGATTTATGATTTTAATCAATATTTTTTCCTCTCAAAGCAAAAAAAAGACATGAATCAAGTTCTGCCTTTTATGTTGACAAGATATATTCCTAAATCAATCAGAATTTCCCTCTTAAAATTAAAGTGCGTGTCATAAAATGTTGATTATGTAGTTCTAACACAGGCAGGTTTGCCTACATAAACACTGAAAGCTGAGGGATTTCATAGCTTGTTAACATGTTTCTCTCTGATCAATATTTAATCTAATTTAAAAAATAAATCCAAGCCTATAAAAGTGTTTGTGCAAAACCTGATGGGACCAATATCATGAACACTTTTAAGTTTTAGTATTTACAGTTTTTTCAAACTTTGCAACAACAAAAATCTCAATTTTTAATTTTTAAATCTTCTGCAGAAAATAATTCAAATTAGTCGATTCAATCAATATATTTCCCAGCCCTAATTACCGTACTACAGAAGATTTTAAAAGAAATCTTAAAGCCTATCTTTTTATAGAAGCATTTTGTTAATTTCCGTAATGGGCTCTCCATTATTTGACGAATCTATTTATCTGGACTCTTCTATAAATTGTTTTTAAAAGGGTTTTTAGTTGTTTATTAATTGTTTTTAATTGTGTCTATCTTAAGCTGTAGCACTTTGAGACTGTGAAAAGTGCAATACAAATAAAATGTAAAATTATTATTATTCAGCTGTTAATCTCTGCTCCCTAAGTTCACCTTCAGGCCCCTCCCCCGCAACATACCTGCTGTTGTGCAATGCTGCTGTTGGCTCATCGTTGTCTCTGCCATGTGATTGGCATGTTCACATTCTTCATCCGGCCTGTGAGTGAAGCTTTGTGTCTCTTGTTTCTGCAGGAAGTTGTTGTCCAGTGACAGAAACCCTCCCATCGATGACCTGATAAAGTCGGGGATCCTCCCCATCCTGGTGCTCTGCCTGGAGAGAGAGGACAAGTACGTTCTTCTCTGAGTTTCATGATTAATAATCGCAGCGTTAGCCGATCCTGTTTTTGTGACGTTGTCTGTGAACACGTGAAAGAAGCTGGAATGATCTGAGCAGAGCAGCCGTTATGTAAATGTGCTCCAGTTTTCACCCTCCAGGAGCGGAGGAAACATCTAAATGACTCATCAGCAGCTTCTGATTCACGCTCTTTCATGTTCTCACCTCTGCAGCCCGTCCCTGCAGTTCGAGGCCGCCTGGGCGCTCACCAACATCGCCTCCGGTACGTCCGAGCAGACCCAGGCCGTGGTCCAGTCCAGTAAGTGTCACTTTGTCTTTCTTTATAAATTTATATATTTTTTATTTTTTAAATGCTGAGCTTGACGATTTTTAAATCGATTTTTCTGTTCAAAAATCTTCTTCTTTTGAAATGTAAATGCTTCATTTTAGTCTGTGTTAATAATCCACTTTTAAATGCAGTCCAGTCTTTTGAAGAGAGAGTATAAACAGCTGGTTACATTATATTGCTGAATAAATCCTAAAAACAGACTCATGTGATTTTTCCTGATATAGTCTGTAGGCATCATCATTGTTCATCTTTTTCGCTGGTGTTAAAAAGCTAACTAAAGATTGCAAAAATTTGCAATATCGTAGAATTGCAATTTAAATCAAATCGGCACCTAAAAAAATTGAATCAGGAGAAAAGCGTATTGTCCCAGCCCTAGTAGGGATGTAGGTTTTAGGCTTTGCTTATATTTCTAAATTTATTATTGCTGATATAATATTTTCTTTCTCTGTTTAACTCAGGCCCTCCTCACACGAGGACGGCCCCGTATAGTCTTGGCGTCGGCATCAAAACATGTATCGCTGTTTTCTCACGGTATTGTACATAGGCTTGTGCATTTACATGACAACGCAAAATCCACGCATAATCCTGTAGAACATACGCCCGGCCTAAAGGTGACACTGTGAAATTGCCACAAAGCACCAAAAACAGAAAATGTGCATGCGCATACAAGGTCGACTGCCTTCCTGTCCATGCTTCTGTTCTGAACGTAAACGACAGCAGCAATGGCGATATTTGTATGTTACAATACAATGCAATGACTGCAATATTTGTAGCTGCTGGAACAAGATCAGAATCAGCCCGGCTGCCGCCATTGTTGTTGTTGTCGTGTTTGACAGCGTGGGTCTGAGGGCGGGGAGGAGGAGGGGTGCTATGAGGTCACCGTCTTTTCCGGACTTATCTGTTTATACCAACTACGGCATGAAGACGAATACCCAGATATCCACCTGCAGACCCGTTTTAAAACAAGATGCAGAGTCATGGACAAACACGCGTCTCTGTGTGTCAATATCACCAGATCGATAGTTTATTTTACCGGAGTCTTACAAATTCGTACTCGTGTGAAGCCCAACTGAAACTGACCCATTTCTCCCATGACTGCAGCCCATTTCTGTCAGAAAAACATGTGAAGCAAGAAAACCAACAGACACGTAGGATTCATAAAAGTGGACATAGTATGATAATTACGTAGAAAATTCTGATGCATTTTGTTAATGTAACAGCCAGTATTTGGTATTTCTATATTCAGTACAAATGGCCAAAGTATTTGCTGTAAATAACAAAAACAAGGTTATACATCTGCCAGGACAGATACTGGTCTCATACTGTGCATCCTTATAAAAACCAAGAGTTTCCAATTTTATCTGCAAAATGATGTGTTTTACATATCTGAAATTGTTTACCTGTCAGTTCGATGCAATTATCTGAATTATGGGTGGTCACCATAAAAGAATACATGCACACACCTAAACAAAACAAATATAAAAACAAAGAAACTGTTGTCTATTTAGGAACCAGTTACCTTTATAGTTTATTGATTAAAATACATATAGCTACTTTTATTTAAATTTACACATACTATTCTCCCTACTTAATTTCTAAATTATTAAAATAGGAGGAAGGTGATGAGTTACAATCCTTTCAAAACAGCAAAGATCAGAGAACACAAATGTGGGCGGAGCCTGTATAGCTATGACATCACATGTCAAAAACGGAGTGCCTGCCCCTTTTCCAACATTTGAGAAAATAGATTTTGCAGGACGTGGATCTTTTTAAAGCAAAGATCAGATGTTAAGTTGTCTTCCTGTTCCTCTGTGCAGACGCTGTGCCGCTGTTCCTGAGGTTGCTTCAGTCTCCTCACCAAAACGTGTGTGAACAGGCGGTCTGGGCCCTCGGCAACATCATAGGTGAGTCACCTGTCGGTCGATCGTAGCCGGTCTGCGTACAGTCTGCAGGTCACTTTTTTATATTTATTTATCTCCGTGTTTGTTCTCCAGGCGACGGCCCTCAGTGCAGAGACTACGTCATCAGCCTGGGCGTGGTCAAACCTCTGCTCTCCTTCATCAGTCCCTCCATCCCCATCACTTTCCTCCGAAACGTCACCTGGGTCATGGTCAACCTGTGCCGCCACAAGGACCCGCCTCCGCCCATGGAGACCATCCAGGAGGTGAGAAGCACCAGAGCCACATGCCGCGGGTTTTTAAGATGGCATGGACTGGCAGTGATTAAGATTAAAGATCTTTATTTAAGATATGGAGTTATGTAGGGCTGGTAAATATATTGATTAAATTGTAAGGATGTGTGATATTGGATTTTTGCCGACACGCAGATATTGTTTTGATTCATTATTGCCTATACTGATATGTCAGATAAATAGCAGAAGCTCTGGGCTTAACAGTGTTACAGCATATTATGCATGAACAGATGTAAAACAAGAAAACAGCTTTTAACTCTTGCACAAATTAAACCATCGATATTTAAAAGCACCCATGCAGTCATGACAAGGTGCATCAATTTTAAAGATTTGTGTAAGTTGCAGATATTCCATCCGATATATTGGCTGTAAATGTTTGGAGATTATTTTACGCAGAAGATTCAAAAATGAAAAATTGACTTTTGCACAAGCACATGTTTAGGTCTTTATTTGTTTCTTAATTGAGATAAAATATTAATCAGATGTTTCCATGTTAATATCCTGCAAAAGTAGCTCATCTTTTAGTGTTTATGTAGACAAGTCTCCCTATATTCGATCAATATATTATGATAAAGTTGCAGCATGCATTTTAACTAAAAGAGATAAAGTCTGTTGAGTTTTACACCAAATTTTTTTAACCTTTATTTAACCAGGAAGATCCCATTGAGATTAAGTAACTCTCTTTCAGGGGAATCCTGGTTATTTCAGTAACATAAAGGGAAAACTTGATTCATGTAATTTTTATCAATTGTTTTTTTTTCTTTTTTATTATAAATAAATAAAATCAACAACTAACAGCCCGGACAAACACTGGTGTGTACGGTCATCATGGACAAAACATACAAATATAAAAACAAAACAAAGGCACATTACAGTGTTTTACTTCTTATCCTATGAGGTCATCATCCGTGGTTAGTCAAACAATGTGTTCATAAGAGCCAAAGCCACAGTGGTGTTTGAGAAACTGAGGTGTGGAGTTCATATTTGCATAAATCGTAACTTTGGAGAGTGACGCAAACAAGTCGAGTATTCAAGAGGAAGACACTCCATGATAATCTGACGACAGTTTGCTTGAGAAGGCAGTTTGCCACTTGTCATTATCTGGGTTTTCATCACAGTTTTTCGCAAAATAAAAGCGATATTCCTAAAATTTCATCAAAGTATATTTGCGCTTTGAAAGTGTTTCCATTGAAGGTTGTTCTCGGCGGGAGCGACGTAACTCTTGTGAAATATCATCCCGCTAGATTTCACTGCAGGAAGATGGACGCCGAGGCTTGTTGAACCCTTTCTCCTTCATTTCCGTTTCTATCTCCTCATAACACTCTGCATTCCTCAGTTGTTTGCTGTCTAGTATGGCAGTTGTGTTTTTCTCGAGAATAATGGCAAGAAAAGTCTCCGCCTCCTCTTCTGTCCAAACGTACTGCGCCATGTTTACTCGAGAAACATCTGAAAAACCACCTCATGAAAGCGTAAAAACTTTTTTAACGATATTTTAGTGCTTTTCGAAATTCAGGTGTTTCCATTACCAGTTTTTTTGTTGTGCTATTTACATTTTGCGCATATCCAAGAGTAATGGAAACGCACTTAATGAGAGAAAGATGTTCTTCCTCGCAGCAGATGCAAGAATATCAGACAATCTTTTGGAACAAGTACCAACAATAGCATCTTGAGATGGATGATCAAGGAGGAAGGAAACAGGATTCATACTCAAAGATATACCAAGATATTTTTTCTGTTTCCCTTAAAATGTCAATCCAGTTGGGTTGAATTTAAGGACATAATGAAAGGTTTTTTTTTAAGAGGGCAAGAATCAATTAAAGCTGTAAATCAAGTGTTGTGTAAACACATAAGGGATTTTATTGCCCGGCCCTATCGTGCTGTGCAGCCTGATCAGAGTCTTGATGCTGTGGATGTTTTTGTCGGTCAGTCACGCAGCTCTTGTCTCCCGTCTGCAGATCCTCCCCGCTCTCTGTGTGCTGATCCATCACACCGACGTCAGCGTGAGTATTCTGATTTATTCAGCGTTTTGATGTGGAGGCTGCAGCGCCTTATTTTATTCTCTCAGACTGAACTTAACAGTTTCACTGGATCTTCTCCTCTTCCTCCTCTAGATCTTGGTGGACACGGTGTGGGCTCTGTCTTATCTCACGGACGCCGGAAACGAGCAGATCCAGATGGTCATCGACTCCGGCATCGTGCCTCACCTGGTGCCTCTGCTCAGTCACCAGGAAGTCAAAGTTCAGGTATGAACTTTAAAACAGGAACAGTCAGACGTTGGAGTTGTTGTTGTGTTTAACAGATGATGTAAAAACAGGGCTTTCATTTATAGGCAATGTGCACACAGTGTGATCTTCAAAACGGACCTGATAGTTAAAGTATTCCACTGATTCATTTAAATTGGGGCGGAACGATATGGACAAAATTTCATATCCATATTAATGCCGGATATCTTCATATTAATACGATAAGACTACGGGTTTGGTGAAAACCAAGCGGTGCATTCAAGGGCAATCGTAAAAATCTAATTTGTTGCGACTTCCAGAGCTGTACATGCTGGGCGAGCGTGGGGGAAATCTATATTGTTTATATTGTACTTTTTGAATATTAATATCTTGAATGTTAATATCTGGATACGATTACGATATATGTTTCAGCCCTAATTTAAATACACAAAATATTAAACTTAACCCCAAACAAAACATACAGTACCTTTAATGTGTGCACCAAGTAGGCAGTTTACTTTTCTTAAAACTGAAATATATTAGAGATTAGATTAAATTGAACTTTATGAATCTCTTGGGAAGATTCCAGCAGCATTGTGTAGCAGTACACAGTAAAAAGGCACACAGGATGTCTAAAGTAAAAACAATATTCAGATGTAAACAAAAATATAAATATGGCTACTGGCTACCAGCTACTGCTCCATCCCATTTTATGAATTATTATTGTTATAATGATTATATGAATATTGATCTAAAAAAACTACAAAGAAAACATCAGTGCTGCCTTCCGTTTATTTGACATGAGCAAGAACTGAAGTTTTCCTAGGTGCAGAAATCTGAACAGTTTAAGGTTTATAAAAACTGAAGAAAACTGTGGGCTGAGTAATTTATAAAATGTTATAAATCGTGTGAGGGTGTTGAGTTAGTTTAAATAAGGATGACAGCAAAGTGTGTAGATTAAATAAAATCCTTGATTTTTTTTTCCCACAACACCTGATTTACAATTTCAATCCTTTTTTCTCTCTCAAAAAAAACAAACTCTGACACAAAAATGACTTAAATAAAGTTTCTGCATTTATTTTGTTGAAATATATTCCCAAGCCAAACAGAATGTCCCTCTTAAAGTCAAAGTGTGTTAGAAAATGTTGATTATGTATTTTAAACGTAGGCTGGTTTGTCTACATAAACACTGAAGGCTGAGGCATTTTCATGGTTATTTAACGTGTAGCTCTTAAAACATTATTTAATCACATTTAAAATAAAATACAAGCCTCAAAAAAATGCTTGTGCAGAATCTGACGGGACTGATCATCTCAAAAACTGCACGTTTTCGGTATTTATATTTTCAGAAAATAGTACATCTTATCATTGTAGTAAGCTGATGAAAAAAATCTCTATTTCAAGTCTTCTGCAGAAATAAATTTAATTAATCAATTTAATCGATATTTCCCAGCCCATCAAGCCTCGACAGCACTCACAACTTCTCTCATAATAAATATCAATTGTAGATGTATAACTTTATTTTTTACCCTTTAGCACTTTGATTTTTAAACTAAGAAATACATTTACAACTTTTTTTTTGTTGATAAAATTGTATTCCTGCCTCTTCATTTAGCAACATATAAGCTTTTACTCTTCAGATTACCCAATTGAGCAGATATGCAGGTCAACCAGCTGGTTGAGTTGCCAGTTAAGGGTTATCCTGGTGTGAATGGATTTATTATTTCTGCAACAAATTTTTATTTTTCATATGAAAACATCACAGAGAGCAAAACTTAGATATGCAGCAGTTGGCCCAGTTTTCTGAGGAATCTTGGATACATTTTTATGGCCATATTTTATTTCCTTCAACTAAATTTATTGATAGAGGATCTGGAAATATGTTAAATGATTTTTTTTCTTACTCTTTTGTGTGCTCTTACTATTAGGCGTCTAAACAGCAACCATTAATTTCTGTTTTTTTTCTGGTTTTCAAACAGTTATATTCATGTGCAGCAGCACCTCCCAGTGGATATATATTGGTATCACAAACAGTATTCAGAGGTGAAATAGGAAAATGAGACAAAGATGGACTTTAAGAGTATTAAAGTGGTAACAGCAGCTTAAGTCCACCATACATTTACAACGCTAGTCAAAGGGTTTAGAACAAATATAAACACCACAGTTTCACTAAAAGTCAAAGACAGACACTCTAAAATTGAGCATAACAAGCATTCATGCTCCTGATTATTATTATTAGTGAGATAATTTCTTTGCCTCCAGTCAAAGCCCCATAATCAACAGTCGTCCAGTTCCTAAAGTATCTGCGACGAGAGTCTGAGGCTGCAGTTGAAAAGTCCTTTTTGTTCAGGAAGGTTCCTAACGGAGTGAGATGATCTGAAGTAGTTCATGATCAGAGCTGTTTGAATAGTCTAAATGCTTAGGAAAGGTGGCTCAATGCTTCCTTTAGCATCTCCTTTAGCATAGGATACACCAGAGCATCCTGTAGGAAAGGAGAGGAGATTATTCTGTCCCACAATTCTCTGCAGCAACAGCATTTATAAACAGCGTGTTATCCGAATTCAACAGAATAACAACAAATCCCTCAGACCATGTGAGTTCCCTCTGCTGTTCATCCTTTCTAAAGTTTATCAAAACCTGCCTTAACTTTCCAGCAGTCTGATTCTCTGAAGAGAGCAGGATATGAGACATTTGATGTTGATTCTGTTTTAAACTTGGTTCAATATGAATCATTTGTACTCTATTAGATTGTGGTCTTAACAGTTTGTGCCTTTCTTTCCTTCAGTTCATTTATTTTCATGCTCTGATTGGTGTTCATGTTGATAATGAGAGGACAGATTTATTTACATCCTCACTTCAACATCGGTTATTCACACCTCATTTTTACCGGGTTGTTCATGTTCAAATTGTCTAAAGGAACAACATTGTCATGATACACCAGCTCTTCTAAGATACGTCTTTTGTAGTCCATCTTCAGAAAATTGTAGTTTCACCGCAGCAGTAACATCCACCGTCACATGATGACGTAGAGTAGAGAAAGTGTAGTCGAATTTTCCTTTCCTAAGTCCTTCTGAAGTCTCCTTTCCTTAACCCTTTAACTCCCTGTGTAACTGTTTGGCAGTGGTCAATAAATTCAGGATAGTTAATTTGTAAAAAAGCATAACACTTTGTTTGATTCCGTCAGTGTTTTAGGATACAGGAACAACTGCAAACAAACTAAAGGAACAGATTTTCTTCATTTGGGATTAAAAGGTTTAAAAAACAAAAAGCTATTTTTTATTTTTAACATTTTTATTTTACTGATATGATGACTTATATATATGTATATATTATGTCTTGTTAATCAAAAACTTTTATTTTGTGTGTTTGCCAAAACTCAACATAATTTTAATTTATTTTTGATTGATATTGTATTTACAAAACTTTCTGCCTTTTCTGATTGATTTGTTTTTTTGCATTTTTATGTCTGTTTTATGTCTGTTCACTTTTTAAACCTTCAAATCCCACATCAAGAAAATATCTGTTTTTTGGTTTGTTTATAGTTTTCTCTGTTCCATGAAATGTCTTTTTTAATAACTATAGATATCCCTGAATTTATTGATGATCTTTGCCAACAGTTGAGCTGGTAGTTAAAGGGTCAACCTCATGATGTTCTCCATCGGGGTTAAGAAAAAGTGGTTTGGAAAGGACTAATATTAGTATATACTATATTTTATTTCATATTTTATAAATTTATATTTTATGTATTATAAATTAAATTAATTATTTATTTATTTAATTTATTTTATATATTATAAATATTATATATTATGTTTTATTTAAATTTTATATATTTTTTATTGTATTTTTTTTTTATTATTATTATACCTTGACTATACTAATATCTGCATTTCCACCCCCGACACAGAGATTATAATCCTTAATCTAAATGTAAAAACCCTTTAAATCAGATTATGTTAAATTATTTTCCCTCCCTGTGCAGACCGCCGCCCTCAGGGCCGTTGGAAACATCGTGACGGGCACAGACGAACAGACCCAGGTGGTGCTCAACTGCGACGCCCTCAGCCACTTCCCAGCACTGCTCACACACCCGAAGGAAAAGATCAACAAGGTAAGGCGCACGCCATCCTGCACGCTGTTGTGCACGCTCTCCACGTCACTCAGAGCGAGTGTTGGCTGGAAGTGATGAAATCAGAGACGGAGCGCTGGCGTGAATGCTGCGTGAGAGGCGTAGGCGGGTCAGATAGACACGAGGACCCGCGAGGATGAAGAAGATGAAGAGGATCCTGTTTGGGGGGGGTGTAGGCAGTTTAGTGGGGGGGTGGAGGGGGGGGTCAGTGTGCATGTGCCGTATGTGTGATATATCGCGGGGCGGGGGCCATCGGGTGCTGAAGACCTCGAGTCTCTGCTGATATCGGAGTGCATCTGAGACCTGTCGCTGCAGAAGAGGCCGCCTGGTGACCCGGTCGATGATTAGAGCCTCAAAATCACCCCGGCCCCCCCCTGCAGCGCCCCGTCTCTGCCAGAGGTCAACCTGAAGGTGTACCTCTGGATTCTGATCCAGCTTTGACACATGGAGTCTACTGAAGTGGACAGATTCATACCTTCCTTTAAAATATAACATTGAAAAAAATAACCCTGATTTTTAACTTGTCTGAAAGTCTAAACATTTTAAGAAAGTATTCCTTTGTGATTTAGTAATTCATGCATGAAAGGGTTAATCTTTATTTCTGTTATTATATCAGCGTAACCGTGTGTTTAATTCAGGTTACAATGCATTATTCATCATTATAATCTGGCACTCACTCTCGTATTTGCACCACTCGTCCTGCAGGAGGCGGTGTGGTTCCTGTCCAACATCACAGCAGGTAACCAGCAGCAGGTGCAGGCCGTCATCGAAGCCAAGCTCGTGCCCATGATCATCCACCTGCTGGACAAGGTGTGTGCAGGCGTCCCCGTGAAGTGTTGATGTACAGGTGTGACATCTGTCTCACCTTCATCGTTTATTTATTTATTTATTTCTGTGACTTCAGGGCGACTTTGGCACTCAGAAGGAAGCCGCCTGGGCCATCAGCAACCTGACAATAAGTGGAAGAAAAGATCAGGTAGGAGAAAATACGGCAGGGAAAACTGTAAAATATGTCAGCGTGAATCAGATCAGTAATGACCCCTTGTCCCCGCCCCTCTCCAGGTGGCTCACCTGATTGAAAAGCAGGTGATCCCTCCGTTCTGCAACCTGCTGACGGTCAAAGACGCTCAGGTGGTGCAGGTGGTGCTCGACGGCCTCAGCAATATCCTCAAGATGGCCGACGACGAGGCTGAAACGATCGCAAACCTTATTGAAGAATGTGGAGGTGAGTTTGACATTCCACTTTATTATTACCAAACATTAAAAATATAATTTAATAAAAATAATCCTGGTCTTTTCTCTCCGCAGGTTTGGAAAAAGTGGAGCAGCTGCAGAATCATGAAAATGAAGATATCTACAAACTGGCTTATGAAATAATCGATCAGTTCTTCTCATCCGATGACGTAAGTTTGAAAAGGACAGATAGATTAAAATAAGCTCCTGTTGTTTGGACTTTCTCTCAAATTAATGACTTTTAGGTATGAAGACTAAAAAAATAAAAATTATGACTTTTAATCTCTTTTACATACATTTTCTCAAAATAACAGTTTGGACTTTAATCTCTAATTTCTTAATTTTTTTCTAAATATTTAGACTTGTCTGATACCATGATATTTTGTTATTGTACAAACATTCATCTCATAATTATGACTTTTTATCTAATTTTATTTTTCTAACTGTTTTGATAATTTTCTTATTTTTTTTATTGACCAGTCCCTTATTCTTTGGACTTTTTCTCTTTTATCAAGACTTTTCCCCTCATTGTACAGCCTTCTATCTCACATTTATGACTATTATGATGACTTAATTTCAAATAACAATTTAGACTTTTATCACTAAACTATGAATTTCTATCTAATGTGTTGAACCTTTTTTACTTTTTGCCTTATTATTTAGACTTAAACTCCCAATAATGACTTTAAATCTAATTTTTTGGACTTTCATTTTAATATTTTGACTCTTGGTCTCATTATTTTCACTATAATGCTAATATGTTATCTTCATGTTTGGACTAGGGCTGCCACAATTAGTCGACTAGTCGTGACTAAGTCAACTATCAAAATGGTCGACAACTAATTTAATAGTCTACTAGTCGTTTTGTTTTTTGGTGGGTTTTCTCACAAAACTGCCGCTGTACCTCTGCTGTCTTGTCTGCCTATCTGTCCTGTTTTCTGGTTATCACACCTGCAGGAATCAAACCAACACACCCCGAAACACACTCATGCATGTGGCGCATGCACAACTACGCAGGCACCAAAGTTGCCATTGTCTGCTCATTATAAGCGATTTGGGCCACCAGCTGCATGCTGGTGCAGTACGCTGCAGTTCATGCATGAAGTGACTAGTCGACTAATCGCAAAAGTAGTCGTTGACTAGTCGACTATCAAAATACTAATTTGTGGCAGCCCTAGTTTGGACTCCATTTAAAAATATTAGATTAGATCTTACTTTATAAATTGCTTTGGAAAACTACTCAGGAAAATTAGAATTCTAACAGCAGTTACAAAAATTAGATACAAAGATACATAAAAAGATAGATAAAGTATATATATATTTATAAATTAAAACATAAACAAAACAAAATACAATGAAATATGGCTACTAACTGTTAAATCTGTTTTTCATTTTATTAACCAAGAAAATTTGAACCTTTTTTTTTTTTCGTTTTACTGTTACAGATACTCACTTCCATTGATAAAATCAGCTGTGGTTTCTTCTAATGTTAGTTTTCAAACAATAACATCAAGTTTTTCTGTCCTGTTTTATATGCAGATATAATAATCACTAGATTATAGTTAGATATTTTTATATCCTGAGTTTGAGGCCCAAAAGTCTGCGGTTATAGAATTAATCACAGCCATTGTTTGGACTCCATCTAAAACAATAAATTAGATAGATTAAATTAAGATCTTACTTTATTAATCCCTTTGGAAAACTCATCAGGGAAATTAGAATTCCAATAGCAGTTACAAAAAGTAGACACAAAGATACATAAAAAAGATAGATATAAACAAACATATAAAAAAGTAACAGAACAAAATACAATAAAATAAAATATGGCTACTGGCTGTAAATTCAAAATTTGTAAGTATTGACACATATTTATTATTTTGACTTAACATTTTTTTTTCTGTTTTTTCATTTTATCAACCAAGAGAAGCTTTTTTTTTTTAACATTGACAAATACTGACAACCATTAATTTATATGCAGATAAAGTAATCACTAGATTATAGTTTGATGTTTTTATGTTCTGAGTTTAAAAGTCTGCAGTTACAGTGTTAGACACGGCTGTTGTTTGGATTCCTGCTAATCAGTGATTGATTACTTTTGCCTGTTTCTCCATCCAGATCGATGAAGACACCAGCCTGGTCCCAGAAGCCATCCAGGGTGGGACTTACGGCTTCAACTCCGCCAACGTGCCAGCCGAGGGATTCCAGTTCTAGACGGCATCTGGGGTATTCTGGAGTTTTGTTCACGATGCAGCACTCTGTTCAACATAAAAAAATTAGGAGAGAAAGAGCGAGAGAGAGCGAGAGTGTGAGAAATTTGATCCATTGTGCTTGGCTCGTGGGATCCATGGCTGCATCTTATCTGAGAGAAAAATGTGTGGATTTCATTTGGCATTCCAGGGGAAACCAGCCCAAATGAAGTTTGAGATGGCGAGTGGGTGCGAGTGAGAATGAGTGGCTACATGTTGCAACAAAAGCAAAAACATCTACATCGAATGAGAGACACGCCGACATAACTTCTGCGTTATCGGAGCTGTCGCCTTCGGAAAAACTTCTTCAAACGACAACAAAAAACTCGATGTCTGCCCGGGGAGAGCCAAGGACATCCAAAAATAACAAATCAAGAGATCTTGAAACAACAACTCAACAAATGCAGCAATGAAAAAACTCTAATTCTGAACTGAGATGAACCACAACGTCACAATTCTGCGGTCCTCCGCCTGCAGGGGGCGCCACCCTCAACGTGCCCCTCCCCTCAATCGGCCACGCTATCAGACATGTGTGTGAATGGACCCATCGTGTACGAATGTCTGGACTCAGCGCTGAGGAGCCAGGTTCATCTCCTCCTAACGAAGACGCCCCACCGGCAGGGCGCCGTCCTCTCCCCCTGGTGGGCGGGGCCAGGAGTCCGCATATGTGCGAGAGAGAATGGACGGATGAGTTGAGTGTGCTTGGCTGCGTGCGTGAGTGGGAGTATGCGAGGCTGGGTGAGAACGAACGCATGCGAGAGACGGGGACAAAAATAAAAAAACAAAACAACATCTGGAGAGAAACGAAATTGAAATGCTTTGAGGCTAGCGAAGGTTTCAGGAGCGAAATTCTGCCTTTGAGCGCGAGGCCGATCCTCGAACCCCTGAACGGAAGAACTGTGGATATGAAAATCATCGTCATCACACGGATTATTCTTTTGTTTGAATTATTGTTGAGTTAGTATTAATTGACACTGGACAGTGCTATGGCAGGTATGGAGCAGCGGTGCATTGTATTGAGATGCATTTGGTGGCTTTTGGGCTTTTCTTTTTGCCTCCAGTGTGTTCCTTTTTATGATCCTTTTTATTTTCAGCTTTTAGTTTCACGCTTCTGTAAAAGGTGAACGACGACGACGATCGAGTCCCACCCTCACGCTAACCTGCGCACCAGACATGGGCTTGATGCTGTGAAGTATCCACATCGTCACTCTAATCAACCAAATGACCAGTTTTCCCAAACCTTGTGATCTGATTTTCCTTCGATTTCCAGCGAAGTCACTGCTCTGCAGTATCGTTGCCATAAGGGAGAAGAGAACTATGGCCATTTCACGTAGGATTGTGAATCATAACCTTTGCATGTACTAAACTATAGCACAGTTCTTTTTAGGGTATTTTAGTTTCCTTAGGCTGTGGATACAGTGTAATTTTCATTTTAAGTAAAACTGTGCTTAAATGTTACATGTCTCCCTCCTCCCTCCCCCCCACTAGTGTCCGACTTGCTAAATAATCTATGGTTTTGCACATGTACTGCAAAGTGAGGCCTGAAGTCCTTCTGAGGGCCGTCGGTAGGTTTCATAGGTTTCGACTCGCCGACGGCCTTTACAATATGCATCACTCAACCACAATCTTTGTTGTCTTTCTAGAGTAATCCAATGATGCTTTTTAGTGAGAATAATGACTTTATTTCAGGAGCAGCGGGTGAGCCTGCTTATGTATCTCAGCTAGATTAAGAGGGGTTCGACCCCCTGTTCTCAGAGAGTGTCCCACGTCAGACCGGACTCGTCCTCGTGGGGCCTCCGAGTGATAAACAAACCCATGAACAAGTTTGCTGTACCTTTTGCCGAGTCCTTAGCCCCCACACTCCTCCCCTCTTCTACCAGCTAGGTGTACAAACTGACCCTCGCTTTACCCCTGCCCATTTTTGTGTTAACTTCAGACACTGTAGTAAATGATTACACATTGTGCTCATACACCTTCTGTTGAACATAGGGGTATTTTTTTGCAGCATTCCTTGTTAGCAAACATGTGGTTTCAAATCTAAGACTATGATGGAAGGAAAAAAAAGATGGTTTGCCCCAAAAAAGGACTCCTTTTTGGGGCGGTAGGTCGTGCAGGATAGGTTGTCTTCAAGAAAATAAATAGTGAAACCCAAACCGGGAGACTGAGTGTGTGTGTGTGGTCTGTCGTGAAAAGTGATTATTTCGTTTTGTGGTGATGAACATGTGCACGGACGAGGAGGAAATGATCACCATCAGAATCATTGGGCTGGGAGATATGGCCTAAAAATAAAATCCTAGATTTTCTCCCCATAAAACTCGATTTAAAGATGCTATGAGGAGTTTCTAAGTAATTACAAAAAAGTCTCCCTTTTAGATATATGCCTGATGGAAATACACACTTTAAGATGAGTTTTTTAGCATCAAAATAGGTTATCTATAAATGCTATTCCTTAGCTTCGCGGTCTGGTCGGACAGGACTGGACTGGCCTGGATACTCAACTTCAGGAACAAGACAATTAAAACTAGAGCAAATTTATATTATTCAGACACGTCTTAGAGCACCGGGCTGTAAGTAGACATATATAGCCGGCTACAAAACTACGATAACAAGTTTTCCAAAAATTGCTTGTTGTCACACATCAAAAACTACCACTACGTAACTAGAAAGAGATACATTACCTCGTCACTTTGCATCCCGTAAGTTGTTGAAAAAAGAAGTTGTAAAGCAATGCAGAGTTCTGAGGAAGGTCTGAGCTGCATTCATTAGCATCACAACAAACACACGCTTTGGCTTGGGTCACGTCTTTTGGTGCATTCCAGTTGTAGTCAGAAGTAGGAATTTCCGAGTTCTGAGTAGGAAACTAAAACTGGAACGTTCCCCCGAGTCTGAATTTTGTACTGGGAACTCGGTGAAACCTCGCCACCCCCGAGTTGACAATGGAAGATGGATGCCCCCAGTGTGAACAGTTATTTAGCTCCTGTAATAATCCATTTATTTGCACTTCTGACTGGGGTGTGTCGCTCTAGATCAGCTGTATACATAGTATTGTTAGACTTATATTTACAAAAATGCTGCCATAGTGATAATCACATTCTTCATACAACAACACAGGGCGTGCTAACAACAGCTAACAATAGCCTGATATTCAGACTTCAACTGGAACGCTGATAAGTCGGAGATGATGTCACTCCCAGTTCCGAGGTTACTGGAACGCAGCATTACGTCAGTCGCCACGCGTGCTCATGGGTAGCAGAGTCTTTATGTCGCCGGTAATAGATTCTCCTCATAGCACCTTTAAGATTTTAATCGATTTTTTTCCTTTCAGAGCAAAAAAACTCTAAGTGACACAAAAATGACATGAATCAAGTTCTGCCTTTATGTTGTCAAATATATTCCTAAATCAATAAGAATTTCCCTCTTAAAATTAAAGTGTGTGTCATAAAATGTTGATTATGTAGTTCTAACACAGGCAGGTTTGCCTACATAAACTCTGAAAGCTGGGGGATTTTCACAGGTTGTTAACATGTTTCTCTCTGATCAATAATTTAATAAAAAAAAAATACAAGTCTATAAAAGTGCTTGTGTAAAAACTGAGAGGGCCACCATCATGAAAACTGTAAAGTTTCAGTATTTATATTTTTTCAAACTTTGCAACTACTTACAGTTTAAGTAAGTGAATGAAGAAAAATCTTAATTTTTAAATCTTCTGCAGAAAATAATTTGAATTAATCGATATATATTGCCCAGCCCTATATACAAGAAATCTGACTCCGGCAGTAGGGATGGGAATCGAAAACCAATTCCAGTTGATAATCGTTAACAGCTCCATCAAAGAGTTGATATCGTGTGTGTGAAGTTAACACGTAAAATCTACAGGCCAACATTTGCCCACACGGAAAAATTGCAGGAATCAATAAGAGAATTGTAAAGAATTGGATCGATTAGCAGGATCATTAATAGCTCTGGTATCGATAAAATCTTATCAGTTCCCATCCCTATGTGGCAGTTATCTCTAGTGCAAAAGGAAGAAAGAAATTTAAATAAATTTAAATAAAAAGTTAAGGGACTAATAAGATAATCTTTCACGATATACTTCAGAAATCAGTCCAGTCAGTGGTGCAGGGATGGTGCTTTCTTTTGGGCTGATGCAGAAGTTTGCAGCTCTTTAACAAATAAAATCAGAGATTAAAACTTATTAACCTACTATAACACAACATGGCAGATCAATGAAGAAGCAGTTCAGTGTTTACAGCGTAGACTGTCCACTGCAAAAACTCACATCCAAACAAGAGTTTGTCAAATTCTGTTTAAAATTAATTCCACCAGACGTTATCGTAATATCCTGACATGTCTGGTCTAACATCTTATTCAACAAAATAAAAACTAAAAAGGCATGAGTTGGTTGTAATAAGTGAAACTATATGCCCATGAAATGTGAGAAAGTCAACATAAGGGCATAAAATAAAATGTTTTATCCTAAAATATTAAATCTTTTGCTTGTGTCATTTACAGGCATTTTCTTATTAGAGGTAATTCAGTGCCTTAGTTTCACCTTTTATTTATTGCCGTGACACTTATGGGCATGTGTAATGCATGTAGATTAGAATAATTGTTAGAGATATATATATTTTTTACATGCTTCATAATGTAATATAATGTTTCACTAAAAATGTCTTCACTGCAGTCTATGTAGTCCTTGTTAGCATTTCGGTAGCAACAGTATAATAAAACACCCTGATTTATTTTTTATTATTGGTAGACTTAAAATTCATTCAGGTCTCATGAATCCACATTGGGCTTAGACCTTAACTCTATTTTTTTTTTTTTAATTTCCGATAACTGTTGTCGACCATCTTCCATGTTGATGAGTGGGTTTTACAAATTTTTAACCAATTAAAAGAGTTAAAAGGTAATTTATCATCAAGACAGGTAAATTTACCCAGTTATAGAAGAAAAGTACTGAAGATATACATTTTGAGGAATTAGGTTTACGCCCAATAGCAGTGTTATGCACATGTTCATAGCAAATCTTTTAGGTATAAAGCCACTTACTCTAAAATCCACTAAAACTTTAGTTTAGGTAATCAAGTCCACTTAAGCATTTTGACTCTGTGCAGAATAAGAGATGTCAAGCACAAAAAACACAAATCATCTCCTAAAATCAGCAATAAACTTCTTTCATGGAAGCTGTAGATGTGAACATTTCTGCCATTTTCTGTATAATATTAATCAGAATGGCCTAAAATGGGACAGGAAGAAACCCTATTAGTCCAAAAACATGACTCCCTGATTCTCAAGGCTGAAAGTATATAGAATATTAAAATATCCTGTCGGGATAAATACCTAAAATAAGGTTATAAGGTTAATCATGAACACAAACATATGAGATAAAAATGTGTAAAACAAAATGGATCTGATTTTGACCTGTTTTTTAAATTTAAAGCTTTTGTTTTAAAGAGGACGGTTGAAATTGAACTGCTAAGGACTACAAAATAGCCAGTGACCCTAATGCAGGCATTTTTAATTATTATTAAATTATGTAATTATTTTTAACAGCTTTTTACTCTCACTTTTTATGTTTGACCTTAAACATCAAGTGAATTAATCTATTTCATCAAGACTATCACCAAGAACAAAATGTGTTTGTTTCATAGTTTTTGTTTGCTACAGATCTTATTATTAATAATTATCCAAGAGGCTTTTAGTTGAAAAACCAGATAAGTGCTAACATTCACGTTGGCTTACAAAAATACATCAGCCCTGCACTGGTTTACAGAAGACACTGAGGGCCAGGCGGGAGGAAATTATTAAAGAAACTTGGTATTTATTTCACAATACACTAAAGAAAAGAAGTCAAATCATCAGGGATTAAGTAAAACAATTGTTGGAAAAAGTTAGGCTGAAAATAAAACACATTTGGCTTTTTTACAACCATCTTCATAAAACTGTAAACACTTTTCAGACTAATTCTTAATATTTTTACTGTTTTTTAACAAAATTTGGACAAGTTTTTATATATAAATCTTTTTTACCAATGGATTATTGATTTTATTCCTGAGTATGTTGACTTATCTCTGCCAATTTTCAATGTTATGACTTTTTTTAGTTAGAAATAATTGTATATTTGACTTATTTCAGCTTACTACTTGGTATAGTGGCCTATTCTTAATTGAAAATTGTATTATATTCAACCTATTTCATACTATTTTTTTATATTTAGACTTTTTAATAGGAAATTGTGTTATAATTTACCTATTTCATTTATATTCCTGCTATTTTTACCTGTTTTAATCCAAATTTGGATTTTTATCAGTTAATTTGTTGACCTACTTCAGCCTAAATCTAATTTTTGACAGTTTTATCTATAAGATTGTTGACCTAATTAAGTCTTATTCTTGACATTTTGACTTTACTCTTGTCATTTATGGTCTATCAGCTCTAACAGGAAGTGCATACCGAAACAAAAATCCACCTTACCTGTTTTTTTCTATCCCGAATACGTTTTACAGTCGTTTTTAAAAAATAGATGATTAAACAAACTTCGTTTTTCTAACGGTCGAGCTCAAATTCAAATCGAGTAAACGCGAAGCCTGATTGGCCAGGGAGACCGTTTGTCCGCACGCGCACTGCAGCAAACGACTTAAAGATGCATTCAGGGCTGTCGGGACTAAAGCCGGGCGGATTGAAGGTAAAAATCAGTCAACGCGACAAAAGCGAGTAAAGAAAAGTAAAAGCCCGTCTGTTTGCTCGCTAAAAGATTCCCTTGGTCATGTTTAATCAGTAAGGACAGCGATACTTTAATTAAAGTCTGTACTCATGCCGTGGTTTTAGACTCCATGTTGTAGTTTTAATATTTTTACTGAGGGCACTTGAACGCCCCATATGAAGGAACAGGATATGAGAGTGTTTGGGATAGACTTCCCTCTGGACGGACGGTGAGTTTGTTCAGAGTTTATTTACCTGTTAATATCTTTAATTTGTGCATTTCGTTAAAGCTCAGGCTGAACGTAGAGACGAGAGAACAGGTGCTAATCACAGAAATGCAGGTTGTTGCTTAAAAAAAGCCGTAAAACTGAGATGCCCCGATTAAAACGTCATTAGCCTTTTTAATACTGGATAACGATGATGGGTTAGAAATATTAAAATGGAGGTTTGGTTTTTGGACTGGACGTCCTGTTGATCCAGAAACTAAATTAATTTTTGTCATACAGCTGGAGAAAGTACGAGAGTTAGTTTGGCAAAATACCACGTTTAGTCAAACTAGAACTGGTCCTATAAAAGATCAGTTTGTAGATTTAAACAACACTTAAGCAGCATTTCAATTTAAATAGAATAATAATATGATATAATGAGATTTGAGGGAATTTTCTGTCTCCCATGAAATATAAGAGCAGGTATTTTTCAAATGTATATGTTCTAATCTTAACTGTAAAGATTGTTTTAGTAGTAGTGTTATGAAATATGTAAATATATTTTGAGATCTCAAACTCCTCCCAAACCGCTGAAAAGGCCTTTTTGTTTTGTTCCAATCTCTGACTAACCTGCCTTTATATCACCTGAAATGCTTAAAATGAGCTTTACTGTTTTTGTCCCATGTGATTGTTAAAATATCTCCTTTATTTTTAATAAACATTTTTTATTTAACATGGGCGTACGTTAAACTAATATTATAGCATCTCAGCTCTGTCTGAAACAGTTTTAGAAATAATAAATAACATGGCTTTACAAAAACTTAAACTTTATGTATATAACACATCTTATACAAAGTCAACAGCAGCTCAAAGTGATTTACAGAGTTACAAATTTGATTGATAAAAGAAACATAAAAATACAATGTGCTCGGGCTAGACCAAATGTTTATATATCATAAAATTAATTTTTCAGTTTAATTCATCTTATTATTGTACTTTTCCAGCTCCTGCACAGTTATAAAAACATTAATATTTGTGCAGATTTGAAGCCTTGTTTTCTGTATTGGAGTGACATGGTTCAATGTCCATTTCACCTGAATAAATGTGTTTCATATCATTTTGTAATATTTCAACAGATTTCTAGCAGACGAGTGCAGCTGAAGAAAAAATGTGCACATCTTAAGTCTATTTTATGAAAAGATGTGAAATATTCAGCAAATCACTGTTATCAATTGTGTAATTTATGTCATGATCCACAGTCTAAATGAATACACCTCCTTTTACTGTGACTTTTTCAACAATATTTTAATTTTTTGAACATAGAACAAAACATGTGGAACAGTTGATCAGTTTCTCAGAAGTTTATTTTTTCCAACTTTGGAATGACTCTAATATCTACGTATATATGAATGTATAATATTTGGAAATTATATTTCTAAATCTCAACATTCATTTTATGGAATCAAGCAAATTTTCAGCATTGAAACATGGTCCAAAAAGTTATTTATCAGAATTGGCTGATTAGAAAGTGTCCAGTGTCTGCAGATAAAACTGAATTTGACATTAACCAAAGATAGTTTTAAAAAATATTTTTGTTTCATATCTTGTTGTCCTTATTTTTTGATTTTCAGCAGTATATTAGACTTTTTGTTACATATTTAATACAAACTCAATTACAGGTCAAAGTGAGGAAATACAGTGAGCGACTAAATTATTAAAAGTTTCTGTAATGACTAATAGGTAAGATGTTAAGAAGGGTTTAGGAAAATATGGAAAAAGCAAAAAGGAATAAAATCAGGATAATTGATAAAAATATATCAATCAGTCTTAATCAATCAATATTTATATGTCAAGTGCCAATTCATAACAAGTGTCATCTCAAGACACTTTACAATAGAGCTTAGCACTCTTGATTTTACGGATACATATATAAATCTAAAATATACATTTATATACATCCAACACCCAACATGAATTCAACAGCCAATCATGAACCTCTCCATATAAATAAAAGAAAAAGTGGACCATCAGATCTGGTTTTTGGTTTTGTTAAAATAGAAAATAAAGCAGACTTACGGGATTAAAAAGGACTACACAACTTTCTAGTTCCAATTTTAGTTTTAATAAAATTTATTTTTGGTCTTTACAAATTCAAAGTCCATACAGAGCTGATTTTAGCTGTAAAAAAAGCCCTGAAGACTCATTTTTCTTAAGTTATTGTTGACTGGAGTCTGAAAATACCAGAAGGATGTATATTGATTTATTTTTTCTGGATCTCAAGCAGAAAGCTTTTGTCCCTTTAAGTTCAGACTGTGTGTTTTGTTCATCTTATTGAGGTTTTGAATATTTGGGCCAAGTGGGTCTCCAGGTCAGACCAGCTGAGAATCAGGTTAATGTGTTTATGAAAGGAGAAAAAAAACTTTTGAGTTTAAAACTTTTCTGTGAACGTTCAGCTCTCTTGACTTCCACTGCAGAACACCTGTTACCTGTTTGAATTCTGGCGCCATAAGGCCGCCGCTCGTCTTCGTCCTGGATCAGGTTTTAGGGACACGTGAACGACCCCCACGGTCGGTGTGTGTGGCGGGACGGGGCGGTGCTGCCATGGGACGTCCCATTGTGAGCTGTAACCAGAGCAGAGAGACACAGCAGCAGGAGCGATCCTCCGTTTGGTTTAAGATCTTTTCCACACTTAGAAAAATGAGGCAGAGGCCCGCGGGGGTAATTAGGAAACTGTAATTATGCAGAAAGTGATTGTATAACAGCAGGTGCTCTCGTGTCAGGGGCTGCAACGGGGCAACAGGAAAAATAAATCAACAAAAGCAAGAAAACATCCCACTAAATATATAATATTAACATTATTACAAAAGATTTACCTCTGTGGGATTTGCTCTTTTGCTGATGTAAGATTCACTAATATTTCCAAACTGAAAAACAAAATAATGTTGAATTAATGGTACATCATACACATGCAGCTCTGTGGCCTTTCACACCCCCAGTAAAAGATTAAATTGAGTCAGGATCCAGACCAAACTGAGCACAGACATGGAGCTTTTATCCTGTATGAACACATCAACTTTTGGGTACATCACTTTATATTTTGATTTTATATGAATTATTGTATGACGTCAACGAGCTGGAAGAATGAAGGAGGTCAGACCTGAGAGGAGAGGTGTGCCTAATAAAGTGGCCAGCAGGTGCACTGACTGTCCTAATATAAAAAAGAATTAAAATATGAATAAATAAAAAATAAGGACTGTTAATTCTGCTTTTGAAGACATTCGCATGTCCTATAACTCTAATAGTAACCATGTGTTTAAAACCATTTTAAACCAAGAACCTCATGCTGATTGTCTAAATGGTCAAGTTTATACAACATTTACTTTTATATCCACGTCACTTACAGTCAAACATGTGACTTGGAAAATGTAAAAAAATGTATGATGCAAAATCAGGGTGTACTCATTTCATTACTTAGAAAAATAAAAAAAACAATACATTTATAAAAAACAAAATAAAAAAATAAAATACAGGTATTAAGGAAACTATAATCCCAAAATAAATTAATTCATAAAATAAGTACAATAAAATGCTATGATTAACCAATACAATTAAATTCTTAAAAAATCACAAAGAATAAAATAAAATAAACAAAAATAAGTCAATAAAGTAGAATAAGAAAAAAATAATTTAATAAAAAATAAGATAAAATAGTTACAAAAATAAGTAACTATAAGAACCAATTACATTAATTTTGTCCCTTTTCATTCATTGTCTGTGTTGTTTTGTTGTTTTTATCCTTTACAGTGTCCTTGAGTGTCTTGAAAGGTGCTTTTAAATAAAATATATTATTATTATTATTGTTAAATTGAATACAATTAAAAATAATACTGATTAAGAATTGTCCGTTCAACATTGGTCTGGTTCTGGCCAAATGTAAAGTTTTTTTTACTCATGCTTTGGGCCTCTAGCAGCCATAATTCAAAACAAACAAACCACAAACTATCTCTTTAACCTTTCTTCAACCAGCTCAATTGCTTGGCAGAGGTCAATAAATTCAGGAACATCTAATATGTTAAAAAAAAAACAAGTCATTTGTAACCCTTTTGAGGTTAAAGTAAGTTTTTTTAAGTAAGTAAGTTTTTTTAAGAAACAGAAAACACTGCAAACAAACCAGAATAACTTATATTCTCTTTGTGTGGGATTTAAAGGTTCAAAAAGCTAAAAGGTTTTATTAGAATTACCATTATTATTTTAAATACTGAACCACTTTCTGATGATTTAATGATATAAAATCTGTGATTCATCAGACATTTTTGTGTCAAACACAGTATCATCTATTTTAAGTTTTTTTTATTGCTGCTTTATTTACAAACATTTTTGCCTTTTCTGATGGATTTTGTCCCAAATATTTGTGCATTTTAATGCTGTCACATTATAAAATATGATGAATTAAAACCTTTAAATCACACACCGAGAAAAAATCTGGTGTTTGTCTTGTTTGTAGTTTTTCTGTTGCTTGAAATGTTCAATGAATTAGGGCTGGGACAAACACGCTTTTTTCTGGATTTGATTTTTTATGAATTTTTAGGTACCAATTCGATTGAAATTGCGATTCTACGATATTGGCAATTTTTGCAATCTTTAGTTAGCTTTTTTAACACCAGTGAAAAAGATGAACAATGATGATGCCTACAGACTATATCAGGAAAAATACACATCACATGTGAGTCTGTTTTTAGGATTTATTCAGTAATATATTTTAACCAGCTGTTTATACTCTCTCTTCAAAAGACTGGACTGACTTTAAAAGTGGCTTATTAACACAGACTAAAATGAAGCATTTACATTTGGAGAAAAATCAATTTTTGTATTAAAAAATTGATTTAAAAATCAAACAAAAAATCCAGATACTTGCGTGAATCGAATTTTCTCCCACCCCTAGTATCAATTTATTTTTTACCTCTGCCAAACAGCTGAGCTGGTAGTTAAAGGTTTAAGGGTGATTTTTACGTCTTTCTAAAATATTTAACAGTATACTTCCACACCGCTGACAGAGCTAACTGGTTTCCCTTTTAAAAGCTTAAACAGATAATTAATCATCATAAACTTCTTTAACCATGAAAACTCCTTAGCTGTCCCGGGTTGCATCATCAGCAGGTGTTTTTCTGCACAGGTGATCTTCCTCCGCCCTGATCTGCACCTCCTGCTCCACCATGTTCAACCTGGAGGAGGACCTGACGTGCTCCGTGTGCTACTCGCTGTTCAACGACCCTCGCGTCCTGCCGTGCTCTCACACCTTCTGCAGAAACTGCCTGGACAACCTGCTGCAGGTGTCCACCAACTACTCCATCTGGCGCCCGCTGCGCCTTCCGCTCAAGTGCCCCAACTGCCGCAGCGTGGTGGAGCTGCCCCCTGCTGGCGTGGAGGCTCTGCCCGCCAATGTCTCCCTGCGGGCCATCATCGAGAAGGTGCGTTAGCAGAGCTCCAGACTAACTTTCTGCACTTAAAAAATGTTTTAAGGTGCACCCCAATTTTTCATAGTGTCACCTTTAACGCCATAAGGTCACCATTTTATCACTGTCCATAACTTTAATGTAATGTAAATAACTTCTAAACAAGAATAGCAAAGAAGTACTTGTATTTATTCAGAGCAAAATTATTTTTTAAAGAAAAACAGCGTTTAAAGAGCTTCACTGAATGAAATCTACAAATTCAAACTAAAACATTAAGAAAAATAAAACATTTCCAAATAAAAGTGCTTAAAGTTTTTACTGAACTGAAATCTAACATTTCAAACTCAAACATCTCAAGTTAAATGAAATCTTTCAAAATAAAAAGAGCTAATGTTTAAGGTGGTATACTGAACTGAAAAATGAAATAAATGTTCAGATTTTAACAACAGAACATTTAACTGGATGGTCTTATTCTCCAGTAAATTTGAACCTAGAATAAGACTTCACACACTATAGTCAGTATTTACAAAACTGAAACTAAGGTAATTAATAAAGAAACAATTATCAAACTAATTTATAATAAATGACACATAGGACAAAACATATCATAGCTTTTTTGTTTATTTTTTTCTCCTTTTGTGACTTCTTTTTTTTCTTTACAGCTTTATTTTCTGAACAAATATAGATGTTATAGTTAAAGGAGACATATCACGCTGATGCATGATTTAATACTTACATATAATAAATTTGAAAACAAGACCTTACACCCCCTTAATTTTCAAAAAATGAGATATTGTATTTTTTCTGATATCCTAGAATGAGATTTGATGCCTCTGAAAATAGGTCATTGGGAGATGTCGTCGAGATTTAAATCGTCGTGACATCACGAGGTACCTTTCTTTTTATTGGAGTAATCTGATAAAACACTTCCTCCTCTGTGATGTCTGTTAGCCACAAAACCGTCACAGAGGAACACATCCACCAACAGCAGTATATAGATCCCTAGCTCACACTCACTCATTACCAGCTCTGGTCTGTAGGGGGACTCAATACGCGGTCGCTGCTTTGAGCCTGCCGGAAAATACAGTAGAAGAAGAAGGACAGGCTGGCTCAGCCCCCGATAGAACTGACCAATCAGAGCACAAAGGGCTGTGACGTTGCGAGGTAACTTTAGGTCAGCCTGGAAACGGAGTGTTTCAACGAGAGCTTGATAATGGCCTAAAATGAGGATTTTGAGAACGCTATTGTGGGGCAATGAAGGAACTAAATGACTTGTACTGAGGGCAGAAATGCTTTACAGGCATCCTAGTCTGGCATAGTGAAAAGGAGAAACAAGCATGATATGTCTCCTTTAACGTTATTTTGTTTAACTTGTTTTTGTTGGTAATTATAAATTTTCTGACTGTCACTAAGACGAATTCGGCAGAGCTGCTTCTTCAGAGTTACAGTGCTGAAACCTGACACCACAGTCAGGCTCCATCTGGGCTCATTTACATACTAACAGTTGATTGGATGATTACTGAGGGTTGTGTGTGGGTATGCATGTGTTTGGTTGGACCTGCAGCCTGTGAAGATACAACGAAGGGACAGAGAAAAGAGAGGAATCAGGTGCTGTGTCTTGTCTGTTTTTGGTGGATTTTTCTGCTAGCTCAGTTACTTCTGTCAACTTAAATTTGTAAGAGTGCACCTCACATTTTTTTTTGGTGCACCAGTGTGCCCAAGAAAATATGTTGAGTGCACTCTCAAAACATTTGGTTGAACTCTGGAGCCCTGGTTAACCCTTTACCCTCCAGGTGATGCCCCCCAGCCTGCTCTGACCCCGCCCCTTTTCTCGTCCCCGCAGTACCAGCAGGAGAGCGAGCCGCGGCGCCCGCCCTGCGACGAGCACCACCACCAGCCCCTCAACATGTACTGCATCCAGGACCGCCAGCTGATCTGCGGGCTCTGCCTGACCGTGGGGCGGCACCAGGGCCACGCCATCGACGACCTGCAGGCCGCCTTTGTCCGGGAGAAGCAGACACCGTCGCTGCTGCTGACCCGCCTCTCTGAGCGGAGGTGGGCACAGGTGAGGGAGCCTTCCTTCCAGAACATTCCTGAGGCTGCAGGCCCGTCAGAGTGAGTCTGAGTTTCTCCGTCAGATGTGCGAGCTGGGCGAGCAGCTGGAGCAGGAGAAGGCGCGCTGCGACGGGCTGGTGAGGCAGGACCGGCAGGACGTCAACCACTTCTTCCAGACGCTGGAGGCGGCGCTCGCCCGGAAAAGACACGCCTACCTGGAGGCTCTGGACCGAGCCGGAGCGGAGGTGTCCCGGGCCTACGACCCCCTCATCCTCAGGGTCAAAGAGCTGCAGGTGAGTCAACTTTGAATCCTCAGGTGGATGTTCTGACACGGGGGGGTGACCAAAAGGACGATTCAAGGGCTGCAGTCGAGTAGTCGCCTCCTAAGTCCTTTTCTAACCACCTTTCCTTAACCCTGATGGAAAATGTCATGAGGTTAAGGAAAGGAGAAAAGAGGAGAATTCAGAAGGACTTAGGAAAGGAAAACTGGCGTGCAGAGAGAATCCGACTACACCTTCACTACGCTACGTCATCATGTGACGGCGGATGTTACTGCTGCGGTGAAACTACAATTTTCTGAAGATGGACTACAAAAGGCTCATCTTAGAAGAGCTGGTCTATCATGACAATGTTGTTCCTTTAGACAATTTGAACATGAACAACCCGGTAAAAATGAGGTGTGCATAACCGATGTTGAAGTGAGGATGTAAATAAATCTGTCCTCTCATTATCAACATGAACACCAATCAGTGCATGAAAATAAATGAACTGAAGGAAAGAAAGGCACAAACTGTTAAGACCACAATCTAATAGAGGACAAATGATTCATATTGAACCAAGTTTAAAACAGAATCAACATCAAATGTCTCATATCCTGCTCTCTTCAGAGAATCAGACTGCTGGAAAGTTAAGGCAGGTTTTGGTAAACTTTAGAAAGGATGAACAGCAGAGGGAACTCACATGGTCTGAGGGATTTGTTCTTCATTATTCTGTTTAATTCAGAAGCAGTCTGATAATGAGCTGTTTGTAAATGCTGCTGAGAATTGTGGGACAGAATAATCTCCTCTCCTTTCTTGAAGGATGCTCTGGTGTATCCTATGCTAAAGGAAATGCCAAAGGACGCATTGAGCCTCCTTTCCTAAGCATCTGGACTATTCCGACAGCTCTGATCGTGAACTACTAAGAAAAGGTGGCTCAGTGCTTCCTTTATTACCTCCTTTAGCATAGGAAACACTGGACCATCCTTTACGAAAGGAAAGGAGAAGGACCATCCCAAAATGCCTTGCAGGTGACTTATTCAAATCAGCACCTTCCGAACGTTTAAGGAAACTTACGAAGGAGAAAGGACAAGTTTGTAGGACTATCGAGATATGGAGGCTTTATAATACTAAAAAACATTTTTTGCAGGTATGGAGAAAACTATATGCTTCAAAGTCAGTGCTTTCAAAACTATAATCTTTAGTTTATATCTTTATTGATCATTTTTAAAATGGTGGACGGATTAACAGTTAAAATTTAAAGCATTTCTTTTTCTCCATAACTGCGACAGTGTTGAGGAATAAACAAACAGTTGTGGTACTTTTTTCCTGTATTAATATTACATATTAGTTATTCCATCAATCTTCATTTATGAAGAAAACCATGCCAATAATAAGACAGAACACTGGATTTTTGATGTTAATAGATGGTGAACAATCATCCTCATTAAACTTTAAATTTCTTTTTATCAAGTTAGAAAAAGCTTTTTATATCTACGGGTGAGTTTAAGGGACAAAAAGAGCGAAATGTGATTTTTGAATATGAGTCTACAAAAGTTTACAAAACCTATAATCATCATCTTAACTGACCTATAATCTATAAAATAATAGTTACAAATATGAATGACAAACCCTCTCCTGGTAACTGTTGTAAATGATGCCCTGTTCATGATCCTTTTTGGTCTTCACCGGCTCTTAGTGATGTGATGTTTTAGAAACAGATGGGCTCATTCCAACATCTGAACACTAGATGGCGCTAAATTGTCAGTTCCTACACACTGCACCTTTAACGCCGTTTTCTCCTGCAGGAGGAGCAGCTGGACCTGGTGTCTCTGGGCTCATCGGTGGAGGACGAGGACTCGCCGCTCGTCTTTCTGGAGAAGGTTCATCAGTTCAGGGAGCGGGTGGACGAGTTCCTTAAAGTCCCGCTGCCCACCGTGATCAACCTTTCCCTCAGCCCTCGAGCGGCCGACTTCCTCCAGCAGCACTGGCCCGCCGTGACCATCGGCGCCCTGGATGAAGCCCCCGTCCCCAAGCTGTGCTGCTGCGCCCAACGTGGCGACGCGGAGGGCGAGGCAGACGGTGACTCGGAGCGGGATGAGTCCGACAGCTGGCTGCAGGACCTCCGACCCACTGCCTCTGCTGTGCTGCTGGGGCTGCTACTGCTGCTGGGGCTGCTGTGGGTCAACCCAGTGGGTGGGGCCTCGCTCGGCTTCTCCCTGCTGTCCCGCTTTAGTCAGGTGGTGCACGGTGTGGGCGGCGAACTGATGACGTACGTTTGGGACACGGCGGGGTCGGTGCTTACGGTGATGGAGGCCTCGGTGGAGAGGTGGGGCGACCTGCTCACTGCAGCAGGAGACACGATCGTCCAGCAGTTTGCTGCCTTCACCAAGACCCTGAAACTGATCTGAGTCTGGACCACCACAGAGCTCCTCTGTTTAAAGAAAAATCCTCCTCATGTTTCCACAGCCTGTGCCTCAAACGGTCTCTGGTTCATTTTCAACAGTAGCTGGCTAGCCGCTTCGACTCTGCCTCAATTTTGTCTGAGCACATCGGCTCAAAGCAGGAAAACAAGCAGTAGGAGTTTTTAAAATGTCAAAATGTGGCAGAAATTGTGGAAATAACATGAATAACTGAGTTCTCTACGATCTTATGATCTTGTTTTACTCGTAGCGTGGATGTGAGGCTTTGCAGATGTGGAGATTCATTCAAGGCTCGTCCATACTCGGCCTTCTGTGGGCCACATTAAGTATCTCCAGGGATTGAAAGTGAAAGTAAATCATCAGTAAACTGTCCATAGTTTGAGAGTTTTAATTAAAACTGTTCAGATCACCTGCACAGAGCTGAATCAACATTAACTGAAGATCAGTGAGTCATTTTAAATGTCGACTCCTGCATTTTTATTCTATTATAAATCACTTTATTTAATAGATTAAGCACCTTAACCCTTTAACTACCAGCTCAACTGTTTGGCAGAGGTCATCTTTAAATTCAGGGATATTTCATGTTTTAAAAAACAGAACAAAACAAATCGTTGGTCCCAGTGACACTTCAGGGAACAGAGAAAACAACAAACCAAATTATCACAATCTGTTTTTGTTTTTATAGTTTAAATGAATTATCGAATTACCAACTCAAGCAAAATTAAAGTCCATTAATATTTTAACATTAATATTTTTTTAATATTAATAATAAAAAAAAAAATATATATATATATATATTTTTTTTAAGTTATTTTTTGGGCTTTTTTATGGCCTTTATTTGATAGGATAGCTGAGAGAGACAGGAAAGCGGGTGAAGAGAGGGGGGGACGACATGCAGCATAGGGCTGTGGCCGGGATTCAAACCAGCAGCCGCTGCTGGGGGTTGGCAGCCCCCGTACATGGGGCGGACGCTCTACCAACTGAGCTAATGTCCGACCCAATAATATTTTATTTTTAATATTTATTTTGTAATATTTTCTTTTTTCAGATATCTTCTCGGTGTGGGATTGAAAGGGTTTTTAAGCAAACAGTTAATTGTGTGATGACATAAAAATGCACAAATATTTAGGACAAAATCAGAAAAGGCAGAAATGTCTGTAAAAAATGCAAAAATAACTTTAAATAGATTATATTAAGTTTGACAAACAAATATTTGTTGATGAAAAACAGACTTAACTTGTACATATCTCTTATCATATCAGTGGTAAATGGTTAAGTATTTAATATAATAATGATCATAATAATAATATTAGTAGCTTTCAGCTGTTTAAACCTTGAAAACCCACAAACAAAATTTCTGTTCTTTTAGTTTGTTTGCGTTTTTTTCTGTATCATTAAACACCAACAGGGACAATGATGGGTTATGCTATTCAACATTCATTATTTCTGAATTTAACAACCTCTGCCAAACCGTCTGCAGCCTCACCTTTATCCTCGTTAGCTGAAAGAGCTTAATTGTTTTTTTTTTTCTGCCTTTTTAATATAATTATCTGAGAAGAGGATGGACCAAAAAGTAGATCCACTGACTGCTTCACCAAAGATGGACTTAAAAAAACACAACAAAAAGTGATCATGATAAAGTTTAACTACACTGACTGTGAGGCCTGAGATGGAGAATATGAAACTGACTTCACTAAAAATGGCCTTAAATTCTTTAGAACAGATGATCAAACTGGAGTGGATTTTTTTAACATTATTTTCTTTGTTTATTGTGAAGACTGTTTTTTTTATTTCCTTTATACCAGCACTACTACAAGTATTTACAAATGTGTTTATAAATGTTGTTTTGTATGATGTGTTTCTGAGCCTTTCCATCACGCTGCCTTACTCACATTCTGTTATCAAACACTAATTATTGTGTCATAAATGAATAATTATGATAAAGACGTCCTCTTCTCCTGTTACAGCCGAGTGTTTACAGTTTGAAGAGCCTGACGAGTTACAGGTCAAGTTTCAGGAGTTAAAATAACAAACTGACGCTCCATCACTGTGATCAATATTCATAATGAACGACTAAATAAACATCAGGATCTGAGATTACTCTGAGCTGATGCTTGAGTTTTTATTTTACTTTATCATTTATTTAAACGCATTAATTTACTTCTGCAACTGCACATTCTGTTATTAAAAAGAGTTTCCTGCTTATAGAACTTTATTATTTTATTATAAGCTTTATTTCATTAAACCTGAACATGTGTTGTTTTCATTAGATTTAACAAAGTTTTGTACGAATTCTTTATTAAATAAATGTTTAAAGAGTTGAGGCTGCTGGTGATTTTTTTTTCGACAACAGAAACAGACGTGTTGTACTGCCAACAGTACAAGAAATTTCTCAAGAATTATTTTTCATTTGGGACATTTTAAGTTCGAGAGAGCACTTTAAGACTTGTCTAAATTTCCCTGGTCTACGCTCCCTTCGAAGTATCGTATTTATAGCTGATTTATTTTTAAATTTAGTGACAATATTATTTACAGGATATTTTACAGACCTAGCAGAAGATAAACATTAAGGAAGAAGGACAATTTGACTGTGAGATGTAAAAATATAAAATAAAAGACATGCATTTTGCAAAATAAGTGAAAATGGTTTAAAACAAAAACATAAAATATCAAAATATAACCTGTCACTAGGGTTGGGCCACATGGCGAAAAATAGCCCCCAGTGTTTTTTATGGCAGTATTAGAATCTTTTTTGTTTTCATAGTTTAAATGAATTATCAAAATACCAACTCAAGCAAAACTTAAGTCTATTAATATTTTTTAAAGCCTAAATTCTGATCATAGAATATTAATTTATGGGTTTATTTATATCTTTACTTCCAGTTGGACCCAGTAGGTCAATGTGGTGGAGATCTGCCATAGAAAAGCAGGATAATTATTTTTTCTTCCTCTTTTGAAGAATTCATGAAACAAATTTTGGCTGAATTTATAATCATGATTTTGTTTTCCTCTTCAGTAATATTAAATTAGAGAAAATCACATTTTTATTTCTGTTAATTACATTCTCTTAAAAGCTTTCAGACTTGAGTATGTTCCTGCATTAATTCATATTTTTACATTATTGTACAAACTTTGTTTTATAAGTTTTTTTATCCTTAACTGGATTAAATTGTGGCATGTGGGTGGGGTCACACCTGCTGCCTGATTTACCTCTGCTCTGATGCCTCACAGTCAGAAGGTTGCTGGTTTGAATCCCCTATCGCTCAGGCCTGTCTGTGTGGAGTTAGCATGTTCTCCATGTGCATGCTCGGGCTCTCTCTGGGCGCTCCAGCTTCCTCCAACAGACCAAAAACATGCTGTTAGTTTAACTGGAGACTCCACATTGTCCTTAAGTGTGACTAAATCTAGCCTGTCTCTCTTCTAACGACTACATCTTAGTTATTAGTTTCATTTTTAAAAACAAATCTACCTCCCACTAGAGCTATGGCAGGTAGAATGAGCTCCACAGATGGCAGTATGATCTCTCCTCTTCGTCCGACTGCTGATGTATTCTAGTTCTTCATGATCTAACACATGGCACACCTCTACCTCGCACATGACCTTTACCTGCTGCACATCAAATTGAACAGGAAAAACTTAGCCATCATTACATACAGCAAACACAATTAAACATCAAGAAAAAAAGTACAATAAAAATAAAAATCTGTAGTTCAAAAACTTCCCAAAACTCTGGAAACAGGTCGAGGTTTGGCACTTTGTGTTTTTTTTTTTTTAAATGTATTTTTTTGGGCATTTTGTGCCTTTATTGATAGGAGAGAGACAGTGGATAGACTTGTGAAAGGGGGAGAGAGAGTAGGGGAAGACACTCTGCAAACTGGTCACAGGCTGGATCGAACCTGGACCGGCAGAAGCAAGTACATGGGGTGCTAACCACTCCGCCAAACCAGCACCCCTGGCACTTTGTATTTTACCGTGTTAGGCCTCAATGGAGGCGTCACATTATCAAATATTAAAGTTTTTAGGCTTTTTTTATAGATACAACAATCCAAGGGTTTATTACATGGAGGAAGTGCTACATATACATTTTGAACACCTTTAAATTTGACTTTTATTTTACAAAATGTTCTTATAAAGCCTCTCTAATTTTGCTCTGCATCACTTTATAACAATAGTCCTTTGCAGAGATGATGTAAAGTTTTTTATTATTCATTGTTAGAGTTTTATAGCCCCTCCAGAATAATTTCCAAGAGGTAATAAATATTTTTTTGGGCGAGGATGAAATGTTCAAATTATTCTGACCTCTATCTTCATTTACTCTGTCCTAGTAACACACATGCTGATAAGTATAATAAAACTGATCATTTATTACTCATTTTAAGAGTTTTACAGTCACCTCAGCTTCATTTCCAAGAGATATTGACAAGTATTTTTTTTTTTGGCGAGGATAGGGCTGGGAAATATATCAAACTGATTAATTCAAATTATTTTCAAATAGAAAAATTGATCAAAAATCAAGTGTTTTTTTCTTGACTTATTCCACTTGTGAGCTCATGATGGTAGGCCCGATTTGGTTTTGCATATGCACTTTTAAAGGCTTGTATTTGTTTTTTAAATGAGATTAAACACTGATGAAAGAGCTTGTTCAGAGTTTATGAAGACAAACCTACCTACGTTTAAACTACAGTACAGGCCAAACGTTTGGACACACCTTCTCATTCAATGTGTTTTTTTTTATTTTATTTTCATCACTATTTACATTGAAGATTCTCTCTGAAGTAATGATGGCCACTCGTTTCTCTTAACTTAGCTGATTGGTTTTTGCCATAATATTAAGTCAAACAGTTGTCTAATAGGGCTGTGGGCTGTGCATCAGCCTTTATTTAACCTTTATTTAACCAGGTAGAAAAACCCATTGAGATCGAGATCTCTTTTGCAATGGTGACCTGGCCAAGAGGTCAGCAGCACACGTCAATACATAAATACATTACAATAATGCAAGATTAATTTTAAACAGACAATACTTGGAGATAAAAATTGAAGGTAAAATGCTAAAGTGACTCGCAAAATCAAATAAAAACAAAAATATATTACAGGATGATTAAAAACAAAGTGCTTTGGAGGAAAAGTGCTAAAAGGTGACTCACAAAACAGGTTCATAAACACAGGCACTGGTCCATGGAACGAAAAGCTCCAAGAGAAATGAGTTTGGACAGATTAAAGTCTGTCTGTAGAGCACTCCATGCAGAGGGAGCAGCAAAGCTAAACGCTTTTTTACCCAATTCAGTCCTGACACGAGGAACAAACAGACAAATGATGCCTTGAGAGCGTAAGGCATAAAGGCTTCCAGTTCTTTGAAGAAGAGAACAAAGATAAGAAGGAGCCAGTCCAAGAAGAGCCTTGTAGATGAGAACCATCCAGTGCATATACCTGTGAGCACTCGAGGAAGGCCAACCGGACAAAGCATAGAGCTCACAATGATGGGTAAGACGACTACAACCGGTAATGAACCTCAAAGCACAATGATAGACGACATTCAAAGACTGTAGGCATTTACCTGAAGCAGACATGTAAAGAACATCCCTGTAATCCAGTAATGGTAAAAATGTTGCGGATAGCATTTTACAAGCCCTGAGTGAAAAGGACTTATTTCTATAAAAGAACCCAACTTTCACCCTGAGTTTTGTAACAAGTTTGGCAATGTGAGCTTTTAAGAGGACATATCATGCTGATGCATGATTTAATACCAACATATAATATAATAAACTTGAAAACAAGACCTTACACCCCCTTAATTTTCAAAAAATGAGATATTGTATTTTTTCCTGATATCCTAGAACTAGATTTGATGCCTCTGAAAATAGGTCATTGCGAGATGTCCGCGAGATTTCAAACGTCATGACAACACGAGGTACCTTTCTTTTTATTGGAGTAATCTGATAAAACACTTCCTCCTCTGTGATGTCCGTTAGCCACAAAACCGTCACCGAGGAACACATCCAGCAGCAGGGGTATATAGATCCCTAGCTCACTCCCTCTCATTACCTGATCTGGCCTGTAGGGGGACTCAATACGCGGTCGTTGCTTTGAGCCTGCCGGAAAATACAGTAGAAGAAGGACAGCCCCCGACAGAACTGACCAATCAGAGCACAAAGGGCTGTGACGTTGCGAGGTAACTTTAGGTCATCCTTGAGACCAAGCGTTTCAACAAGCACTTCATAATGGCCTAAAATGAGGATTTTGAGAACGCTATTGTGGGGCAATGAAGGAACTAAATGACTTGTACTGAGGGCAGAAATGCTTTACAGGCATCCTAGTCTGGCATAGTGAAAAGGAGAAACAAGCATGATATGTCCCCTTTAAAGGAGAGCTCACGGTCAATAAGAAACACCAAATATTTAAAATTGGGCACTGCCTCAATGGGCACACCCTTGAGGTAAGGATTTCAGGGAGTTTCCCCGACTTCTGAACAACCCAAATGATGGTCCAACCCCATTAATAAGGCAAGAAATTCCATTAATTAACCCTGGAAAGGCACACCTGAGAAGAGAAAACCATTTCAGGTGACTACCTGTTGAAGCTCATAAAGAGAATGAAGAGTGTGCAAAGCAGTAATCAGAGCAAAGGGAGGATACTTTGAAGAAACTAGAATATAAGACATGTTTTCATTTATTTCACACTTTTTTGTTAAGTACATAATTCCACATGTGTTCATTCATAGTTTTGATACCTACAGTGAATCTACAATGTAAATAGAGATGAAAATAAAGAATGAGAAGGTGTGTCCAAACTTTTGGCCTGTTCTGTATATTATCAACTTTCAGTGATTCACACTTTGACTTTAAGAGGGAAAGTTTGTTTGGTTTTGGAATAAATTCTGACAACATCAAGGCAAAATTTGATTTGTATCATTTTTGTGTCACTGAGAGGGGGTAATTTATTTATTTTATTTTATTTTTTTTTAGAGAAAAAGTCGATTAAAATTGTAAATCAAGGGTTGTGGAAAAAATGTTATTCTGACTTCTATCTTCATTTACTCTACATATACTGATAATTCACATCTGGACAAATCCCTAAAGTGCACCTTTATTATGACACCAGAATAATTCAAATAGACTTTGTGGTTACAGAGATTCACTCTTCTCTTTATGAGGATGTCATTTTGGAGCAAAAGGCTTAATGACAAATGTTTTCATTGATATCAAGCTCAAATGAGCAAATACCAGTTCTAGATCTTAACATGGAGGATTTACCAACACTGCAGGGTAGGAACATTTAAAAAAGGCCTTAAAAAAAGATTTAAAATGTTTCGAGTGACGGCATCACAGACGAGGTATAATCAGAACATTTATTAGGTCATGAGGTCAAATAGAAAAGAGAATAGCAGCATTTCACTGTGAGGATAAAACGATAAAAGTATGTACACAGAGACAGTAAAACTTCCCGGCCTAGGCGGTGACGGCCTGGTTCTCCTTGAACACGATGGTCTTGGGGTTGATGCCCACGCTCTTGGTCGTGTTGTGGGTCTTGTAGATGCCGATGAGGCGGTCGGCGATCTCGAACATGTTGTTCCTCAGGGAGATGATGATGAACTGAGCGTTCTTTGTTTGCTCCTGCACGCAAGGAAAACAAAAACGCTGGTGAGGGGAGAGCGGGGGATTTTTATACTTCAGTTATTTTTACGTAACCGGAGAATCAGCAGGACAAAAGCGAGCAGCGGTGGAGGACGAGGGTCAAAACAGTGGCATTGTTTTAAAACAGATTTGGGCTGGAATGTGATCCTGCTGTTACACAACAGCAAACTGAGCTAATGAGTCTGAGATTAGAGCGACGAGCGAGCTGGAAATTAACACCTTATTCAACAAAATGACAAAAATCAGACTCTGACTATACAGTAGATATATAAAAATACATTTAAATAAACTCAGAAGGAAACTGATTCACTTTTTACGTCTCAAACCTGCTTAAGAACGGGCTTAAAGAAATTATTTTAGTTATTTTTTACTTCATTAAGAAATCCATATAACGTGAATATTCTGCATGTTGCCACCAACATTCTTTTACTTAATTTTTATGCTTTTATAATGTCTTTATTTCATATTCTTACTGCCACACTGTACAACTGAAACCCTCTCCTCCTATTTTTCCTTTGCTAACACTGAATTGAGTTTCATTCTGTTTGACCAAATTTCATTTTTCTGAACCGTTGGAATATTCCTTTTTTTTCTAGTTGTTGCTTTGTTTAGTTTTGTCCGTCCCAATCATTATGTATTTTTTTTTCTTCGTTTTCATAATCTGCTTCATTTTATATGTGCAATACTATAAAATAAAATTTAAAAAACTGAATTTCCAATTGGGAATTAATCAATTATTTCTGAATCTGAACCTCAAACGAGGCGGGACAACGAGAAACAAAAATCACGTTTCATTTTTTTTTTAGCTGAAATGCCGAACACAATCTACTTTATTATTTCTGAAAATAAATAACATATGATAGTCACAGTCCAACTACTGTCAGATAATGTGATTCTACTTCAAATCTCGTGTAACCTAGGGCTGGGAAATGCATCAAATTTATATTTTTCTTTTCTGACTCCACTTGTAAGTTGTGCCAATGTTTGAAACCATAAGACCAAAAATTTTTAATTAATTTGGATCGCAAATATCTTACTGAATCTTCCATGTGACATTTTCTGGACATTGTAAATTAAATAATACTTTATATATGTTTTATATAAGCGAGTGACGTTTTTATTTAAAATTTTTCTGAGTTGTGAACAGGCAAAATAAAAACAAACTTTAATGGCAGATGTCTTAGGGGTTAAATTATTAAAAAGACTTCATGATGAATTGAAATACAAACAGTAAATAAAATAACTGATTTAATTTGAATCAAAGCTCATTCTTATTAAAGACGTCCTGCAGCTGAACTGTTTGTCTTCCTGCTGACTGTTGCTAACTGTGGCAAAGTGCTGTAGTCATAATGAGGAATGTAAATAAAGTATAAATAAAAATAAATAATAAAAAATACCTATAAAAGAAGGAGTGTGGCATTGACCTACCCTTTTGTAAAGTGTGTAGATTTTGATTTGGCACAATACAAAAATATTAATCGATGTTATGATGATAATAATGTTGGTTGTTCTTTTTCTGTTATCAATCTTTTAATTGATCTTAAACCTGTCTTTCTTACCTTACATCTCATTTTAAACTAAAGTGGTAAATAACATTGCCCAGCCCTTGAAGCTAATTGGTTTGTTTTATCACATTAGCACAGATCAACACTCACATAAATGTAACAGGCCACGATGGAGACATTTTTGAAGTCCAGTGCGGCGTCGATCTCGTCCATGAAGTAGAGCGGCGTGGGTTTGTAGTGATGCAGAGCGAACACCAGAGCCAGAGAGCTGAGGGTCTTCTCTCCTCCGGACAGGTTGAAGATCTTCTTCCAGCTCTTTTTTGGAGGACGGACACTGCAAGGACAAAAAAAAAGAAGAGCTTCACAAAAAAGCTGGAGGACGTCAACGACTGAATCAGTGAGTGATTTACCAGAACACGATGCTGCAACAGTGTCACCAAAAAATATTTAATATGATGTTGTAAAGAAAGATGATAAAGGTCTAAGGAAAACAAAAGGTTTTCTACGGAGCCCCTAAGGTGCCAAGGAGGAAAAAAATATACATAAATGATAAATAGCCTAAGGGACTGTACACACCTGCACTCCTGAATACACAGACACAGCTAACGTTGGCTGGTTACTGGGATGCTTCAATTGAGCCCGGCTGCCTTCTTCTTCTTGATTTGTAACGGCAGCTGACGACAAAACGTTTTATCTTAAACGTACGCACGGTTTAGTATCTCATGCACCCGGGGGCCACATCCGGCCCGATGGACAATTATATCTGGCCCGCGAGACTGTTTATATAGTTTTTGTTTTTGTTATTAATGGCCTGGCGGTATGAAGTGCTGCTAACACACAAACTACAGATCCCATAATGCAGTGCAACAGCTGCCTTACTGAACAATAGACAACTGGGAACAAAAGCATAATTTTATATAATATTCAGTTTTTTTTTTTGTTGCATGTTCATATTTCCAACTTTTTATTTTGACAGGAGATATTTTTGTGAAGAGCAAAAGCTTTTTAAGTTATTTATTTATAGTTAGTTATATTCTTATTTATTCTGTAATAATAGTATTTGTATCCATTTATTATATTTATTAAAAAACAGTTTAGTTCAATTGTGTTCAATAAATATTTTTCCTTTTTGGCCCTTGACCTAAAGTGTGTGTTTTGAGTTTTGGCCCCATGTGTAATTGAGTTTGACACCCCTGCCTTAGGGGCTCCGTAGTTTTCTATGATCCTACAAAGAAAAAAAATCAAATTCCCGGCATGGACACATGGGCAATGGGCATCCTCTATCATGTGATAATATTTAGGTAAGGTTAAAATAATTTAAGGAGGTGATAAAGGAAGGGATGGAGGAGCAGGAAAGCGAACAATGAAGCAGGCGGACCTCGAGACTTTAGGACGTGATGGTAAAATAAATTAACGAGCTGTATACAATAATTAAAATAAAAGGACAGTTGGACAGCTGATCTTCTCCATGCAGAGGCTGGAGCGTGCAAAGGATTATTTTACCTGTTTTTTTTTATTAACATACCTGGCACCACAGGTTTAGCAACGATGGCACTTTTTTTTAAAAATCTTTTCATGCTGAAGATTATCGTTTATTTTTCTCTCTCTAGATAAGAGTGAAGGACAGACGGTGTGTTGGCGTGCATCAAAGACTGGAAAAAGCTCATTTAAAAGCACCTAAAAGTGGACATTAATGCCTTTTCTTTAGGTCCAGATTATGATTTCATTTTTGAGACTTGGATTATTTTGCTGGTTTTGCTGTGACCTACTTTATGTTATAAACATGAGGCGTGCTAATAATCTCTGGAGGTGGCATTTGTTAAAGGTGAGGTGCTTTGAAATTGATCATTATGAAGAGTTTCATTCAATTTTTTAATCCCAATTGATGTTTCTGTCTTCATATATCCCTTTCATGCACGGTGTCACCTACATTGGACGGATATGTTTTTTATATTTTGGACTATTTAGGCTAACCATGTCCCAACTATCAGGAGGTAAACACCTAAACTACATCCTCAAGTTTCATAAAAATATGATCTTTGTGTCTTTTTGTTCCTTTTGAGGTGTTACATTTGAAATACAAAATGTCCAACAAAGAGGGATATGCACCACACCCCTCAGGATTAAGTGTTAAATCCTTCTGTTCTCAGAGAATTAATCAGGAAAAACATATCCTCTAATTTAATGTGATGTAAGGAACACTTTTATGTAGATTTTTTTTTTTTAATCTGTGAGCAAAAAATAATCTCCAGAGGACACTATGCAGTAAAAAGTATATTCTGTATTATTCCTGTATTCAGATTTCACCTAATTTTGTATTTTTTATCAATTTTATTTTTTTTGTTATTGAAAGTCAAATGTTAATAGTTTAATTAAACTGCAATATTAAATATAATTTATATTTTGCATTTTTTTTGTATATTTTGGTCGATGTTTTAACAAGTATGTGGTTGCCGTTCTATATATTAAGTTCCTTTGAATTATTATTAATTATAAACTCACTCAAAATATAACACATTAAAAAACTGCACATTATTTTTAGCTTGCTTAAAAGCGAAAACACATTTTAAAAATCATTCCCATGTGATTTAATAAATTCATGCATGAAAGGGATATATACATTAATTTTTCAAGAGGTTTTCTAATTTCCGTAAGAGTCCCTTTTAGGGCTGGGTTAAAAAAATCAATTTCATTGATTTAAATTGATTTTCCTTTAACTGGTTCATAATCGATCCATAAAATCTAAAGATGGATCTTTTAACTTGGGTAGTTTTTTCTTCTTTGGATGTGCAGAGAAGCAGCCTGTGGTATCAACCCTGCTCGTCTGGTGTGATCAGCGTTTAGTGTTGCTTTCTACTGAACAAGATCTCATGAGATGTTACTGCAAACAAACATGGTGAAGCTCTATATGGGCACCACTGGAGAGTTTAAAGCTGATGTTTGGATGGACAGTATTTTAGATTTAACAAGTACAAAGGAAAATACCAGTTGGACAAAAAACAAGTTATATGCAGAATATGCATTAATGCATATCATTAAAATATGATTAATGTAACTGCTTTGGGTTTAGTTCTTCATGTTAAAACAATTTTTAATGATGTACCAGGTCAAAAGGTCATTTTTTAAATTTACAGCACTATTTTAACTAAGATATCCCAGACTGAATAAATATGGAATTGAATTGTGAATCGAATCGATTTGAGACCTTGTAATATCGAATTGAATCGATCCAGAAAATCTGAATCAATACCCAGCCCTAGTCCCTTTTGTATATTTTAGCGCTTATTTAAAAAAAGGTGTGTTACAATGCCAAAAAAGAATCAGTGGGTGATTTACCTGAACATGATGCCCTCAGAAAAGGGGTCCAGACTGTCCACCAGCTCCAGCTCTGCGTCGCCCCCCTGTGTCAGCATCTGGTAGTTCTCCTTCAGCTTGTTGGTGATCATGTTGAAGCCCGTCAGGAACTCGTTGAGCCGTTGTTTGCGCAGGTCCTCGTAGCCGTGCTTGAATTTGTCTCTCTCGGTGGTGATCTCGTCCAGCTGAGCCACGCGCTGGAGGTACAGCTCCTCCTGGAGAGAGACGGACGAGTCAAATAAATCTTTATTTTTATTTTTAGTTTGTTTAACCTGCTCCACCTCAAAGTACCCGATTTCAGCTTGTGGGCTCTCCAAATAAAGCGTAAGAAAAAGTGAACTATTCATGTCCTTTTTGACACTTTTGGACCATTTTTACATTTTTTTTAACCTCGTTTTTACAACTTTATGCCTGTTTTGCCCCCATTCATCTTTTTGGCCACTGTCAGAACCATTTCTGGGGTAGGGTTAGGTTAACCCTAACCCCCTAACCCTAACCCATTTCGCACCTATTTATTAACCTTTTTCCGCTTTCATACCATTTTTACCCCGTTTTTACAATTTCATACCTATTTTGCTTCAGTTCTTCAGTTCTTCACTTTTTCTCAAATCTTTTATCCTTAGATTAATTTAATGTCATATTGGTTTTACTATAAAAAGATCTACTGCTTATGTTTGTTTAAGAATACATAAGATGAGGAACATTAAAACAGTTGCGGAGTAAAGTGCAATATTGGGGAAAAAAATTGCAATTACATTATTTTCTCAAATTGTTCAGCCCTAGTGATAACACAAGGTAATATTAACTGTTATTATTGTTGACGAGCCATATTATCAATGTAAACACCACTGTTATGTTAGATCTAAATTAATAATTGAATTAATATGGCATAACAATAACGCCAACTTAAAGCAGCATGACCCGTTACAGAGCAGTCATGTCGCGTGGTGAGGCAGTTTGCTCACAGATCTGATGTGAAATAACGGTGGAGAGTCAGCAGGTGCCGCTGTCGTCATTTTAAGGCTCCAGATTTGTTTGATGTGTGTGGTTTGATTGGAAAGGTTGCCAACTAGGGCTGAACGATTTGAGAAAATAATCTAATTGTGATTTTCTTTCCCCAATATTGCGATTTACTGCAATTGTTTTAATGTTCCTCATCTTATGTATTCTTAAACAAACATAAGCAGTAGATCTTTTTATAGTAAAACCAATATGACATTAAATTAATCTAAGGATAAAAGATTTGAGGAAAAGTGGAGAAGTGAAGAACAGAAGCAAAATAGGTATGAAATTGTAAAAACTGTATAAAAATGGTATGAAAACGAAAAAGGTTAATAAATAGGTGCAAAATAGGTATGACACTGCAAAAAAAAATGGGGAAAATTGGCAAAAAAATCCAAAAGTGGCTTGGGAAAACTGATTATGGCAGCAAAATTGGGAATTAAATTTGAAATTAAATTTCAACAACCATGTAAAAATCCAAAAAATTGTTCTGACAGTGGCCAAAAAAACAAGATGAACGGGGGCAAAATAGGCATAAAGTTGTAAAAACAAAGTTTAAAATAAGGTAAAAATGGTCCAAAAGTGGGAAAAAAGTGTATGAATAGAGTTAAAAATAGGCATGAAATTACAAAAAACTACATCACAATGCCAAAATGTTCAACACATTTTGGGCTAAAAATATTTAAGCTTCGGCGATTTGAAAATTGCAACAAGCCATATTGCGATTTAATTTAATTTGCATTAATTGTTCAGCCCTACTGTCAAGCCCATCGTTAAGTGTCCTCTGCAGTAAACCGAGTCAGTGGGATCATCATCAGGCCGACGTACCTTCTTCTTGTACTCGGCGATGGCTCCGAGGTTTGGCTTCATCTGAGTACACTGCGCCTCCAGCATGGTCATTTTGTTCATTATGACGCTGGGATCGGCGATTTCGGCGAGCTCAGCAGGGGTGAGGACGGAGAGTTCCTCCGCCGGCTTATCCTCGATGGTGTGAAGAGACAGCTTCGTGGCCTGAGGAGAGAGAGGAAGGATCAGCGAAACACTCAACAGTCAAATTTATCCTCTGATTTCAGACGAGAAACTGAAGCCTCAGTCAACTTAGATCAGTCTTTCCACGATACGGCAATTTTGGGATTTAACAGGTAATGCTGATTCAGCATTTCATTTCAGACTGACATTTCCGTTTGCAGCTGACAACACTAGGGATGGGAAATTATAAGATTTTAGAGATACAAGTGCTGTTAACAATACTGCTAATTAGGGCTGAACAATTAATTGCAAATTAGATTAAATCCCAATATGGCTTGTTGCAATTTTCAAATCACAGAAGGTTCAATATTTTTAGCCCAAACATTTTGGCACTGTGATGTATTTTTTTGCAATTTCATGCCTATTTTCCTTTTTTTTTTAACCTCTATTCATACACTTTTGGACCATTTTTACCTTTTTTAACCCCGTTTTTACAACTTTATGCCTATGTTGCTCCCATTCATCTCTTTTTGGCCACTGTCAGAACCATTTTTGGAATTTTACATGGTTTTTGAAATTTAATTTCAAATTTAATTCCCAATTTTGCTGCCATAATCAATTTTCCTAAGCCACTTTTGGATTTTTTTTTTGCCAATTTTAACCCTTTTTTTTGCAATTTCATACCTATTTTACACCTATGTAGTAACCTTTTTCCGTTTTCATACCATTTTTATACAGTTTTTACAATTTCATACCTATTTTGCTTCTGTTCTTCACTTCTCCACTTTTTCTCAAATCTTTTATCCTTGGATTAATTTAATGTCATATTAGTTTTACTATAAAAAGATCTGCTGCTTATGTTTGTTTAAGAATACATAAGATGAGGGACATTAAAACAGTTGCGGAGTAAAGTGCAATATTGGGGAGAAATCACAATTAGATTATTTTCTCAAATCGTTCAGCCCTACTGCTACTCGATCCAGTTCTTTAATGATTCCCTTTTTGATTCCTGCAGATTTTCAGTTTCAACACTGTCAAACTAGGGCTGGGCAATATATCGACTAAATTGATTAATTCAAATTATTTTCTTATGCAGAAGATTAAAAAATTCAAATTCAAGATTCTTTTTTCATTCACTTACTTAAATTGTAAGTTGTTGCAAAGATTGAAAAAATATAAATACTGAAGCTTTACAGTGTTCATGATGGTGGCCCAGTCAGGTTTTGCATGAGCACTTTTATAGGCTTGTATTTTTTTTTTTTAATTAGATTAAATATTGATCACATGTTAAGCTGTGAAAATCCCTCACCTTTCGGTGTTTATGTAGGCAAACCTGCCCGATTCTGATCATTTAAGGAATATATTTTAACAACATAAAGGTAGAACTTGATTTATGTCATTTTTGTGTCACTTGTAGTTTTTTTGCTTTCAGAAGAAAAAAAAAAGTAAATTGTTTTTCTTTTCTTTTTCCCCTTATTTATTTATTCTTTTTTTTAAAATGACATTTGTTTTAAAGTAATTTATTTTACTAAATTATTTTTCAGTAGAAGTGTGGCTCCTACATGGTCCATGGGGGGATAGGGGTGTTGACCCAGTGAAAAAATAAATAACAACCAGTGAGGAGTGGGATTACCAATTTTCTTCTTCACTTTATTGTATCTTTGATGTATTTCACAATATAAAGATGATTAAAATGTGTTTTCTTTTAAAATTTGCACTCTTCAATAAAAAATTAAAACAGAAAAAAAAATTGTAAATCGAGTTTTTTAGGAAAAACAATCTGGGATTTTATTTTAAGGCCAAGAGCTCTGAGCTCTTCAGCAAAGCCTCAAAATACCACAGTCTTTGACGCTCCTTCACTTCAAATCTCAGACAATTTTTGCAGCAAGAATTAGGGCTGGGTATTTCCATCAACCCCACCATACGATACGTATCCTGATACTGAGGCCACGATGCGATACGTATCCCGACAACATAAATTGTGAACATTGACTATGCTTTTAACAGAATTCCCAGCAACTTTTGTTTTTATTACAAGAAGAAAAAGAACAAGCATGAGTTTTAAATAATTCTTTAACCTAAGAACTTTAATTCAGGTCCCCAAAGATCATAGACTTAAGTTTAAATTTGAAACGTGTTTAATCATGTAGCTTGGCTCCTACTTTGAACTGTGCCATTTTTAAAATTACCCAAAGAGTATTAGCAACAGCTGTCCAAACATTAAGGCCGTATCGATCCCCACAAAGTGCATGAGGATATTTTGCCGTATCAGTATTTTGAGCACAGGCCTAACAACAATCACAAAAAGCCCACAAATTCCTGGTGGGACTGGTTTAATAAGTCCTGAGTGCTTGAATCACCTCTTTCTGCCAGTGTTTGATCCTGTTGTTGTGTTCGGTGATGGACGTCTCGATCTGCTCGATGATCAGGCGGACGCTGAGCGACTCCTCCTGCAGGGCATGCTCCTGCTGCTGCAGGGTCTTGATCACCTTCAGGACTCCTGCATACTGCTCCTCTACCTCAGGGAGGGCAGCCTGAAGACAGAGAGGCGTGTTAGCACTTTGGGACAACGTTACAACTTTGTTTTAAGGGATCTGGTGAGAAACATGAAGCTGTTCTGATGTAGAGTGAAGCTGAGGTGATGGAGCTTTCTCTTAAAACTGTTTCTCCTGCATATATGTGGTTTTACACGTTAAATGGATTTTGCAGTCCAGTCTTTTGAAGAGAGAGTATAAACAACTGGTTAAAATATATTGCTGAATAAATCCTAAAAACAGACTCACATGTGATGTGTATTTTTTATGATATAGTCTGTAGGCATCATCATTGTTCATCTTTTTCACTGGTGTTAATAAAGTTAACTAAAGATTGCAAAAATCAGCAATATCATAGAATTGCAATTTAAATCGAATCAGCACCTAAAAAAATATTAAAAAACCGAATCAGGAGAAAAGCATAGCGTCCCAGCCCTAAGAGATATGTAGGCAGAAAATGTACAAGATAGCTGCAACTAGGGTTGAACGATATAACGTTATCGTATCAATATCAAGATATGAACAGTCAAGAGATTAATACTGATAAAGCAACAACATTAACAATATAGATTTCATATAAATAAAACTGCACTTTCCACATTCTTCTGTATTAAGATGTTTTTATTTTTCTGAAAAATACTTGGTTTGCACCAAAACCATAGTCTTGTCGTATCGATATCGAGATATCTGGCATGAAAATCGAGATATCACATTTTGTCCATATCGTTCAGCCCTAGCTGTAACCAGTAATAAAATGCAAAACAGTGATTTACAGGATCCAATTTCTTTAGAAACTGATCAGGAGCTTCATAAACAGCAGGAATCCATAGACCAACAAGGGTAAAAAAGTTCTGGTAATCAAATGTTTTCTGACTTGTATGGAAAACATGACTTATTTCTAAAAAATAATCCCAATTAAGGTTAATCTCAGAAACAAGTTTAACTATGTGCAGTTTAAAGGATAAGTTCTCATTAAGTAGGATGAATAAGTATGTATAAGAACAGTTGATAACCTGTGAAGGTGGTTTGGAAACTGCTTGCCATTTGCTAACTTAAGTCGAGTCAGGCGGGATTTAGCAGAATCAACGGCTCAAACGTGAGCCTGCATGTAGAGTAAAAGACGAACCTCGGCCTCCTGACAGTCCTTTATGATCTCCCCGGCCTCCTCCTCCAGTTTCCTCAGATGCTCTGTGAACTCAGCGAGTGACTTCTCGTTCTCCTCCAGCTCAGTCTGCAGACGCTCCACGCCGTCCTCGCACTTCTTCAGATTTCTACAGAGAAGAGGACACAGATGTTAGTCAGTCAGAGACAAAATGGTGATGGTGTCAAAAGCTTTGGATAAAACGAGAGACTGAACATTTTTTTACACCACAGGTCACATTGTAAATGACCTTGTTAAGACATTCATACACATACATGTGATTTATGTTTATATAATATTCATTTTGGGAGTATTCAGTGGAAGTCAGGTTATTTAATTACGTTAAATTAAAATGGCACTTTTATTTTGAAAGGCTACTCGCCTGCAAGTAACAACATCTGGCAGTTCCACACTACCTTACCTGAGGAGCATGTCTGACAAACTAAAAGGTGTTAAAGGTGTTGAAAGTTAAATAAGTTCCAAGGTTAGTAATTATTTTGTGTCATGTTACGCTTAGTGCCGAGTTGAAATGCGGTGCTCTACTTGAATCTATATGACATAATTACGCTGTGCTTTGGCCAGTGGAATGCTAATCAGTGTTAGCATAGTCATTCAGAGGGGAGAAGAATAAAGCTGCACATTGATTTTTATAAAATGAAATGTAAATATTGAAGTCAACATTTGGACCGTCAGCTTTTCTCTTATAAAGTCTCTAAACTTTTGAATTTATAACCAATCAAAATCAAATTAACCTCAGATTTAAAAACCTTCTCTAAAAGGTCAAGTGCTAAAAGCAAACCAGAGCTGTGATCATTCTTAGTCTGCAATGTTTTTACATTATTTTGAACTGGTTTGCAGAATCTGAACTTGTATTTTATTGTTATTCTGGTAACTTTTTGCTGTTAAATATTCTACATTTTATTATTTGTTTATTTAAAGGCCCAACTAGGGACAAGAGTTGGAAATCAGCATTTTCTATAAACTCTCTGTGCAGCACATCAGATTCATGCTCATGATGGGACTGTGTTAAACTTCATCGTCCCTGTCAAACAAATAAATAAATAAATTTAGTTGAATGAATGGCGTCCTTACCGTCCGGCGGTCTTTATGGCCACCTGAGCTTTGGTGATGGTGGACGAGCAGTCATCCAGCTCCTTGTTGACCTTGTCCAGTTTGTCCTGCTGAGCCTTCAGCTTGTGGCTGTTGATGTCCACGATCAGGTTGTGGAGCCTCTTCACCTCGTTCTCCACCTTCCCCGCCTTACTGGAGGCCGCATCGTAATCTGAGGGCAAAAGACGAAACCATCGATATGTTGGAGAAACAGTCTGAAACAAACATTCAAGTAATTATTATTTTCATAGTTTATTGAACTTCAACAGAACAAAATAAACACACAAACAAACAAAATGATCAAATGACCATAATAACATGGCTACAAGACTGGATAAACCAAAAACTGCAACACTGTGTGACTTAATAAACAAATAAATACACAAACAAGGACATCAGGCTTGTGAAGTATCCAAACTCGAGGGTTTCAAAAGCTCATTTTGACATTACTCAAGATCCAAAAATGCTCCAGTTGTCCACTACATTATTTGCACAAGTCCAAACTTTAGTCAAGTCCCAACCGTTACAGTGGTTTCTACCAGTTCTGCAGAGAAAGATCACATATTTTAACCTGACACACCAGATGGACAGTTCCATATTGGAAATATTTCACTAATCCATCTGGGAAGGAGCCCTGTGTAAATGTTTTCAGAGGCAGAAAACAACAACAGCTTGTGATTGGGCAATCGTCACACTCATCACAGACCAATCATAGTAAGCAACACTGCTAACCCCCAAATTCCACTGGACGCACTTTGGCGCGTCAACGCCGCGTTGCTGAAGCGCCGAGGCGCGAGAGGTACGCTTCAGGTCTATTTTCTGCGTGGCCGCTTCCAAACCTCGTAAATTCACTGTCGTATAGAAAGCACCAGACAGGAAGTCACCATGTGCAGTAACCGGAAGTTTCAAAATAAAACGATGCATGGACTCTTGCACGTAATTTTCTTCAATTGTTTGTCATTACGTCAAAAGCGGAGGTATGAGCATCAGGTCAGCAGTCGGTCAGAGGGTCCCAGAGGCAACACGACACCATGAACAAAGAAAAGTGAATCATAGAGGTACAGAGATATATAACATTGTATACATGACACAAAAACATCTTTTCTACACGGCTATAGGTGGATAGAAGTTGAATAATTCACGAAGCTGTTTGGTTGGGACCAGCAAAGGGACCTTAGAGAAGCGAAGCAAGGTGTTGTTTATTCCTTTTCTCAGTCTATAACACGTTTTATGAGCGAGTGACATCGCTATACTCATGAGAGCCTGTGGGAGGGATCAGCCCTCCCCCTACGGGGCCGCACGCCGCAGCGCTTCTGGGCGTGCCGCTTTCAGTGGGGTTTGCCTGTTGGAGCAAGACCGCCACGCTCTGCGGCGCGGTGCTTTTGCGGGCAATGGAATTTGGGGGCAAGTAGGATGCAGTATGCATAGCGGCTTAGCTAACAACAGTTAGCCGCTACGGCTATTGGCCTTACCTGTCGTGTGCCACTGTTGGCCATTAGCTTAAACTACCTTACAATTATCATTTCACATTAAATCTTACCTCACAGATGTATCATTTAACACCTAAATGTGACATGAACCTTGTCAAAGACAATCCCTACCAAGTTTTCCCAGTAAACCTCTGAGGAGAGATTTTGCCAAGTTTCACTGAGTAACCAGGACGACCACAGGCTAACCGTCATGTCAGTGGAGTATTTCCAAGCCCCCTACCAGTTTCCCAGCAGTGATCCCGGTCAGGAGAAGATAAAAACCATGATATTCCATAAGACAAGATTCTAGTGACGTTCTTTCCTCCTTTTCAAAGAAAAAAATGAGTCCATTTCTGATAAAAAATTGCAGATATTGAAACAGATCCATTGTTTTCAAACATGCCGTCACTTCCTGTCGTCACGTCCGTCTCTCTCCTCTATTGGGCCGTTAAGCATTTAGCCGAGTGTAGTCAGACAATGGAGGCTGGCAGGATGGATATGCATGATTTCAGAATCAGGTGGGTACAGCTGCTCTGCAAGGCCAGGTATCTTTCCAAGTAGGGATGTAACGATATTAAAATTTGACCAAAATTATCACGGTTATCATTATTATCGCTGTATTGTTGCGGTGTGCTCAAAATGTTCAAAATGTACTTTAATCAGACTTAAGAGTCCGTTTCCAGAGGGAAATCTCCGCTGCCTCTAACTTCCGCTGAGTCCAAACAATGCAAACTCTGCATGCCCATCCCCATGAGGCTGCTTCATCCAGGAAGAGCCTCATAGTTCGGGCATTTCCAGGCAAAGAGCAGCATCACCGTGCGTTTTTGACGCATTGTGGTTATCAAACACAGTAAAACGGTAATTTTTATAGGACGCGGTAATGATTACCGTGGGAGATTTTACCGCGGTTTACCATTTTACCGGTAACCGTTACATCCCTATTTCCAAGTAAACAAAGAAGTGGATTTACTGACACCTGCTGGGAAACTGCTATGGCTACTTCTGCACAAACTGCCCTCCAGAATATCTGAACCTTCTCACATCCCCATAAACAATAAAACCACATGAACACTTACATTTAGGGCCGTTTGCTGATGCTTCTTTGTTAAACTTGCTGTAAGTGTATGGTGAAATGTACACATGATGCAAGATATTGAACTGCAACTCCTTATATCTGTTACAAACAAATTCTGGAAGGCATTATGTGAATCTCCCCCCACACTTAAACTAATTATTTTAAACACAATTCATTATTCTGCATGACTTTGTGATTTAGGGCTCGGCTTTATCATTACGACCATTCAAACAATTAAAAACCGCTTCTCTCTGCAGTTCGCAGCAGGACTCTACCTTTCTTGAAGGCCTCCAGGCTCTTCTCCATCTGTTTCTGTTTGGCCTTGTCTGGGGCAGCAGCCAGCACGTTGGCCTCCAGCTCCTTAATCTGAAGTTTCAAGTGAGCCTCCTGGTCAGCCAGACTCTGCGGAGAGGAGGAAGGAAAACACTCAGCTGCACAGGCTCGCTGGGAGTCCAGAGAGATTTCATCAGCGCCGTCATTTTTAGAGTTTGCTTTGAATCTGGGAGGCTCTGATTTAACCTGTTCAGCCCCTTTTTCTAGCCTTCTGCTTCAATATGACATCTTCATAAAGAAAAGAGTGTATCCCTGCAACCACAAGGTCTGTTTGAATTATTTGGTGTCATAATAAAGTAACACTTGAGAGATTTGTCCAGATGTGGAATTATTAGTATATGTGTGACTGGGACAGAGTAAATGACACAAATGAAGTTTCTGTATTTATTCCAAAATCAAACAAACTTTGCCTCTTAAAGTTAAAGTGTGCATCATAAAAAGTTGATTATGTAGTCTAAATGTAGGTAGGTTTGTCTTTATAAACTCTGAACGCTGAGGCTTTTTTTTACAGTAACACGAAGCTCTCTGATCAGTGAATCTAATTTACAAAACAAATACAAGCCTTTAAAAGTGCATGTGCAAAACCGGACCGGGCCTACCATCATAAGCTTACAAGTGGAAAAAGTCAAGAAAAAAATCTTGATTTTTGATCATTTAAATCTCCTTCAGAAAATAATTTGAATTAATCAATTTATTTGATATATTTCCCAGCCCTATCCTCACCTAAAAAAATAACAACATTTTATTGTAAACATCTATTGGAAATGATGCTGGAGTAACTGTATAATTCTTAAAATGAATAAAAAAAATTATACTTACATCATCTCTGCAAAGGATTATTGTTATAAAGTGATGCAGAGCAAAGTAAGAGAGGTTTTACAAGACTATGGTCAGGCAAGGATTTTGAAGAACAGTGCATATTGAGCAAAAAGTAAAAACTATATGTATTTTGTCAAATAAAAGCCAAATACAACAGTGTTCAAAAGGTATATGTAGCACTTCCTCACATAATAAACTGTTTTGGATCGTTGTTCTAACATTTTGTACTCAAAAATATCTATAAAAAAACCCAAAAATTGTAATATTTGATAATGTGGTGCCTCCATTGAGGACTAATGCTGCGTTCACACCGGACGCTACTTGTACTACCTCGGCGATCACTCTCCATGCAAAGTCAATGTACAGCCGCGATGGGGCGGGGCTAACCTACGTCACTACGTCAGTGGGCGATGCGACTTTGGTAGCTGGGTCGCTTGCGGTGTGAATGCAGCATAAGACGATAAAATACAAGGGGTTACAGCTCGACCTGTTTCCTGAGTTTTGGTTGTAGAGCAAAGTATTTTGGTGTCTATTGAAAGGTCTCGGTCTCAGCTTTCTGCAGATGTCTTGTTTGTGTGTGTAGCTCCCTGTAGGTCAGAGCGAAAGGTAAAAATGTGTCGAGTAGGATGCCAGTTTTGACCAGGTGGCACCCTGCAGATTTTAATTTTGTAAGGCCCACATGGCAAATTCCTTTGTTGCAGGTCTCTGTTAAAACAGTGAATATATATTTTTTTGGTTGTATATTTACTGCTGTTATAGTGAGGGATGGCGCACAATGGTGTTTTTTTCTTCAGCTTTAGATGCACTAGGGGGGAAATGTACACCTTGTAAACTTATATAAGGGGCGAGGATTTTGTTATTGTTTATTTTGTCTTTTTCTGCCATTATGTTATTAATTTTGCTTTGTAATCAAGTGTGTGTTGTGTGTGGTGGTCCTCAGCTTGGAAAAAGAGGCTTTACTCCGGCCGGGGAAGGTTTCAATTAGGGCCCGGCCGATTATAGCCCTTTTTCAAAGTATTCAACATCGGCCAGAGTTTTGCCGATGTAACGCCGATATATTCTTAATTTCTCATAAGACAGTAAACGCTGTTCAGTGTCCAAGCCGCGCAAGAATGATGACGTGAAAGATGGCGATGCGCATCGGTGGCGGCTCTTCTTAGCTCTCTGCTGATGCTGAGTGTATGGATGAGTCACCTACACTTACACGGAGTTGCTCTTTTAAGCCTAAAGGTTTTGACATGACGAGCAACTATCCGCAGTGCACAATGTCCCGCTGCTGCTGGACACAGAGAGACCACCAGGCTCTCTGCTAGTTCGGCTCGGATCAGCCTCACAGACAGACCGGGCACCGCCGAACAGTTTTCTGACCGATGCCTCCTCTGTCGTTGTCAATACTGATGAATTGGACCTTCCGATGGCAGGAGATCAGTTTAGCCGTGGCTGTTTTATTGTGATTATGACGGAAATCCGTCTCTATCCGCTTGTTCCAGACACGGAAGCTAAGCTAACTCGTTAGCGAGCTAGCCTACGTCATCATCAGCAGACTCATTCAGGGGAGACTTCAGTGTAGCTGGGGACTTTAATCAGCCTGTTTAAATAAGTTTGTGGAATATGTGCAGTGTCCCACAAAATATTTTTTTCTGACAAATATCAGTATCGGCCTCAAAAAGTCCATATCGGTCGGGCCCTAGCTTCAACCCACCTCAAAAAGGTTTGATCGCAGCCAAAGAGGGTCTCGCTGACTAAAGAGACCTGGTTGTTGTTTTGGGAAGAGAGCAGAAAACGTGAATACTTCTGGACTTTCCGGTCGATTGCGGGACCTGCCTTCGATCAATCCACTATTGCCTCCATATTCTTCTTTTTATTTCGTTTGGACCCTGAGGTAGGACTCATTGTGCATTGTAGAGGAGCTACTTTGGATTCTGGAACACTGGACTGTTTATTTTTGGAAGAAGCAAATTTTGTTTATTTAACTGCGATTTAATTTAACTATTTTTGTGCTTGAATTCTTTCTTGTCCCTCTTGCAATTATAAATTTGAGTGCAGTCAGAATCTTTGAGTTTGTTTGTTAAGAAATTTTGTTAATTAATTATTATTTGATATCAATGACTTTTGGAATTAGAAAGGAAGTTTTCCTGTGGTAAATTCTTTGTGGGTTAAAACCGCCTGCCTTGGTGTTGTGGAGGTTCAAATACCAAAGTTGATATGATCAAGATTGTTAAAATTTCACTTTAACTTTTTTTGCATGGTGTTTAAATTGTGTTTGTTGTATGTAATAAAAGCTCAAATGTTCATGCAGCTGAGTTTTCTGTTTAATTTGATGTGCAGCATGACTATATTTCTACATGAACAGTTCAGTTTTTTACGTTTTTGTTGGAGAGCATCCCTGAAATCATGTGCTTTTGGAGCTGTAGAGGTTAAAACACAATCACACCCGACGGTTGAGTTACACACACAGTGCAGGGGTAGCGCCGGCGTGACGTACCGTCATGCTGTTGGCGTATTTTTCCAGAGTGTTCTTCATGTCTCTGAGCTGTGGTCGCAGTCGCTGGACGCTCTCCTCCAGCTGCAGCTTCCTCTCTTGGCAGCCCTGCAGCTTCGACACTTTCTCGTTCAGCTTGCTCTCCATGCGGTCGAGCTGCAGAAAAAAAAACACGCAGTCAAATATATTATTTTATTCCAGGCTCTAAACTCATCCAGACCCAACAATCAGTCAAAAGAAATGAGCTCAAGATCATTTACAAGGCTTGATGCATCTCCACGGGGGAGGGAAAGTCTTACAGTTCGGGAATATTCATGTTTTTTTTGTTTGTTTGTTTTGGTTTGCAGCCATCACACAGTGACACTGTAACTGTGTGACGCAAGAGAGACAGAAATAAGACTAACAGAGTCTAAATGATACAGCCAGAACAACTTTGTTACACTAAAAAGTCACGCAAATCTATTGAACATGGTGTGTTGTCTGTAAAAAAAAAAATGGTATTACACAAAGATGGAAAGACTCAGTGCCACTCATTGGTTAAATCAGATGTTTTCAACCCTCCCATTAAAACAAACAAACATCAAGAAGTCAAACATGTTTTTGAAAACACGTTTAAACCCTTTATGGTTTACATTAAAAAACAACCCATCACTACAGTCCCAGAATCCATGAAAAATATTATTTTTATTTTGTTTTGGAAGCTGAATAGCCTTTTTGGATTTAGAGAAGCTCTGTTCATTTTTTCTATTCATTTCATTTTGTTTAGCTGTTATTTTGTTATTTATCTGTTTAATAAACCTTAAGATACAGCCTGAGTAAAATATGATGTGATGAAGGTGTATTTCCATGGCTATAACCCTCAATAAAAAATACCATGGCAAAAAAAGATTAAAATGAGCTACACAAACTGATTAAATGCACATTTACAGACACTGGGGATGTACAATATTGGATTTTTGTACATATATTTTCTTTATGTATATTCTATGTTCTACTCCTACAGCTACACGGTTAATCGCCTCATTGGGGACATGCAAATACAGTGAAATAAAATGAAACATTAACAAGAGCAGGAACCGGGTCCCTTTTAAAATTAAACTTATTAGCGTTTCTACGCACCTTCTTTGTTCTATTCTGTTACTTTTTTCACTTTGTTTCTTTGAATGACTTTGTTATCAGCTGTGTGATATTATCTTTGGTGGGTCAGTATTTACCTTTCATTGTCTCTTGGGTGTAGTTTATAAGACATGTGTAGGCTTTCATCACTCCAGCAGGTCTTTTAAATATGTTTTATGTGCATTGTGTTTCTTTTACTGTGTAAAATAAATAATTAATTAAAGCTGCAAGCAGCATTGGACAGCTCCTCGCTCTGTCGCAGGTCTCTCATACCTGTTTGACCTCCATTTTGAGGGTTTAATTTTAAAGCTGTACAACTTTGTTTTTTGTAGAGGCCAAACTTCCACAGGTTGCCTGGTACTGTATTTTCTTCCCCTGTTCATTTGCAGCAGGGTTCACCAACTTTGAGAGCTCGTCATTAGGAAACTGTTTGCGAAAACAACAAATTCCTTCAAAACTTTGATCGGCTTTTCAAGCTGGCACCATTCACAGCCTCAGAGGAGATCATGTTTTGTAATTTTATTTTGAAAGACAAATTGCTGGCTTCCTGTTTGAGGTAGGTCAGGGGTGTGGGTGTGTAATTTGTGGGTCTCGTTGGTTTGATCTCTCTATGACATTCCTACTGGCCATTTTAGTGTTTTTTTTTTGTCCACTGGTGGCGCTAAAGAGTTTATTTTAGCATGTTTGGGTTTAACTTTTTTCAGTGTATTGCATTTTTTTGCTGAGTCTGAGGTGTGTGCCAAGTAGGGATGGGATGAAATATTGTTTGCCGAAATATCGTGATACAGTACTTGACGAAATGCATCGAGTTTAAAAAAAATATGGATCGCGAAATAAAGACGTCACATCCGGTAACAGTGCAGGTGACCAGAAAATGACGACAACAAGCATTAGCACCAACTACCTTGCCTCCAAAAAGTCGAATGATGGAGTTGAATGAGGTCGAAATTGAGGACACTCCGCCTGGATACAAGTCATCTGTCTGGCAGTATTTTGGCTTTCTCATTTAAAAAGACGAAGACGAAAGGCGAAAACGAGCCTACCGCTTGTTAGCATTCACTCTCTCTAACCTCTCTAGGGTTAGAGAGTGTTATTGTTTGTGTTTGGCCTGTTAGGCCTTGTGTTTTCCTGTGTGCACCTCAAACAAAATTAAATAAGTTGTAATTACACAGTAATATTTTTTCTTTTTTGATATTGTATCGTGACGTATCGTATCGTAAGTGTATCGTCCCATCCCTAGTGCCAACTTTGGTGAGTTACTGAGCATGTTAAGGGGGTCAAATTAAGCTTAATGCATCTGGTAGACAGAAAGAAAAAAAAGAAGACAGGGAGACAGAAAGAAAGACAGAAATAAAAAAGAAAAGACAGAAAGAAAGATACAAAGAAAGAAAAAGACAGAAACAAAAAAGAAAAAGACAGAAAGAAAGAACGACAGACAGAAAAAGGAAAAAGAGAGAAAGACAAAAAGAAAAAAAAAGAAAGACAGAAAGAAAACAGGAACAGTAAGGTCCTTGCCCTTCAGTAAAGGACCCTAAACATTCAGTCAGACTCTGTTAGGCCACGCCCACAAACTGTCCACGACCCAGTGAGTAAAACTTTAAAAACAGTAAAAACTGCAAAATGCTCGTACCTCGTCCTGGGAAAACTCTGTCCCGATGGAGGAGCCCATCCTGCCTTTCAGCACTCGCCCTCCTCCAGTCATGGTTCCTGTGAAGCACAAACTGTTGAAGCCTCGTATCCTTGATGACCTTCTAGATCGTTATAGGTAAAAACATCTACACACCAGCCATCTCTATGATCTGCCCCTTCAGTGTGACCACCCTCCAGCGCCGGTCCTTCTGGAAGGCCATCCTCGTGGCCTGCTCCATGTCGTTGGCCACCAGCGTGTCCCTGAGAGCGAAGTAGAAAGCCGGGCGCACGCTGTCGTCCTTCACTCGCACCATGTCGAAGAGACGAGGGCTGCTCTCTGGAGTCTGGATGGGAGCCATGTTCTTCTCCCACACCTTCATCTGTCAGGAGGAAGAGGAGGGATCAGCAGGAGGCAGATGTTTGTCTCATCAGAGTCTAAAATCGTTTCATCTATGAGCCCACAAAGTCAGCTTTTGTCCTCGCTGAGGTCTGAACAGTATGACGGATATCAGAGACAGTACGAGAGGTTTGTCCAATCAAACTCAGATTTTAATATCATTAAACAGAACGTACAACAAGTTTGGAAAGCTCCGCCTTCTTTAGTGCAGTTAGGTAAAAAAGGATAAAATACAGGGATGCTGAATATAATCAGTTTGATATTGGCCAATTTGTGTGACTTTCTGAGCATGTTCAGGGGATCAAATTAAGCCAAGTTTAATGTGTGTGGTAAAGAAGGAAAGAAAGAAAATGGAAAAACATTTATAGGTTTTCAAAGACGAGTGGGAACCCTGATAAATAAACTCTACGATTACCTTGTCCAGACCGATGAAGGTGGCTACTCCGATATTCTGCTCCTTCAGGAAAGTCACACATTTCTGAGCCGTGTCGATCGTGTCCACGACAATGTTGTCCAGAGCTCCACAGCTGGATGAAATGGCCACGTCGTACTTCTCATCGATGGCTCCGAGGTCTCCCTGAAATCACAACAGGATCATATTAATGACCGCTGCGATCATGAAGGCCAAAGCTGGACGGTTTAAGACTTCAATCGTTTGTATTTGGGGCCACAATATTATCAGAGTTATATCGTTACCTGCAGATATTTACAGCTCATATTTGACCATAAATATCCCACTCTTTAGCTGTAATATTGAAAAATGTACAATTGTACCACAATGACTGGTTAAAACAAATGGAGGCAATGAGATTAAAGAGATTACAGTGTTAATGTTGACCGCACTTTTTAATTTAAATTGTAATGTAAATTTATTCAACTAAAATATGATGTGTAAAGGGTAAGGTATTTTTAATGTTTCCTTCAATCTCTGATTCATGTTTTAATAATAACAATTTTGGGGCTTGTCACTCATGCCAATCACACACCTTGCTAATCACACCATTAGGAGAGTTTTTATCTTTAAACAGATTGTTTGGGTGGACATTTTCTGAAAAGTAGAGTGATCAAAAAGAGAGAAAATTCTCCTGTTTCAAGGATTTCTTTTGTCGGTCTTTTCTGAAGCAGGGATGTGATACTTTGGAGTCAACATTCAACACTAAGGCCTCATGTTTTAATTATTTTCGCTGTCTTTTATTATTTTGCCTTCTCAGTCAGTTGTCACTGTTAGTTATATCTTACTATTTATACCATTTATATCAGTGTAAATTGTTTCCTCTTGGATAAAATCAAACATCTACTAAGCCTTTATTGAATGTTAGTAAAGTCTGAATGTCTAAATGAACAGAAACAAATGTTCCTTTGTGTGAGACGCAGTCACCTTTATTTAGGCTACCTGGCAGAGCATCTCAGTTACAATACCAGAACTGACAACAAACAGTGAACCTGCTCTACATGAATATATCAATTCATAAAGAGAGCAGCTCTGATTGGATCGCTCCACAACTTATCCCACCACCACCAAGCTAAGGCAGCTGTGATTGGATGTCTCTCTGAACTCATCCAACCTTTAACACAACCAAAGTAGCTGTGATTGGATAGATTCATCACTTGTCTCTACTTCCTACATGACCATATTAGGTCTGATTGGATTAAATCTGTCAGACATTTTAGTCTAGTTTTTATTTGTTGATGAAAATGTCCGTTAGTTGAGTTTTTGTTTATGTGCTCTTGTTTTTTTTCCGTCAGGGGAAAGAAGGTTGTTGTGAAACTATGAGGAAAATAACTAGTCAACAAAATTACACTGACATATTTTACATCATAAATCCAGTATCGTGCATCCCTTTTCTACATCCATGTTTTTTCTTACCAATCGTCCCAGGATGCCGGGGATTCTGCCGTTCTTCTTTTGCTGCATGAGGGCGTCCAGCACTTTTCCTCGGCTGCGGTTGGAGGACAGCGAGCTCTTGGCTTCGTCCACCTTCTGCCTCATCTCCCTCACCACCTCCCTGGTCTCGGTGTCCATCTTCACCAGCTTCTCCAGCTCCTCCTCATCCTGCAGGGAGAAGAAGAAGAAGTGAGGTGAGAGAAGCTCTCTCTGTGATGAACATCTTCACAGACTCACTCGTCCCTGTGCTGCTTTACCTTCTTGAGCTGCTGCTCTTTCTGAGGCACCTTCACCTCCAGGTCTTTGATGGCGGCGCGGCGCTCGCGTAGCGTGTCGGAGGTGGTCTGGAGCGTCTGTTTGGCGGTGTTGAGCTGCGTCAGAGCTGTGTTGTGGCGGCTGAGGTAGATGTCGAGCTCGGACTGAGCCAGGTCCATGCGAGAGCGGGTCTCGTTCACGGCCTTGCTGAGCTCCATCAGCTCTTTCTCTTTGGTCTGAGGAAGAAGAAAAATCAAAACTGAGTAATGTTTTCAAAGCAAGAGACACATGGCCCTTTTCCATTAGCCGTACTCTACTCTACTCGCCTTGTGCTGCTTTTCCATTAGCCCCAGTCGCCTGCCCAACAGGGGTGCAGTGTCGCTGTAAACAGCTGAGCAGCTCTGCGGTGATGTCATTTTGAGCGCAACACAACAATCTGTGTCTTTTTGTCACAAAGCGAGTAAAAAAGGAAAGCAGAAGAAGGCTGCAGGTGGTAAGAAGAAATACCCCTTGAGAAGCACAGGAGAGTTTTGGAAGCTATACAACAGAATGAAGCCGAGGACGAGAGCAATCCAGCTGCAAAGAAAAGACGTATGAGGGTAAGCTAATGGTAGCTACCGCTAGCATGCTAGGTCATCGCGCTCATGACTCATCAATGACGACATTGTCTGACCAATCAGTAGCCGGCAGTCGGTGATGTCATCTTTTAGTATGGACTCAGCTCGCTTGGAACCAGAGTGGAGTAGGTACTAAAGCTAGCTTGTTTTAGGAGGTACCAGGCTAGTGGAAACACGCTGCAAATCATCGAGTAGGGCCGAGTAGAGTAGGGCCAAGGCGTGCTAGTGGAAAAGGGCCAATAATTGGTTCTTTTTTTTTAATTTTCATTTGGTTTCACAAATGTTTCCAACAGTTTTCATTTACAAATGCTCAATTATGCCCCACACCTACCCCAGTCTTTTCTCCTTCTGTCCACTTAAACAGAAGAGTAATGAAACATAAATTAATATATATGTACAAATTAAATAAAAAACAGACAAAAACAAGACATAGGTCAGCGATCACAAACTGGTGGGCATATTTATCGCTCCCTATGATATAAGTGTGAACAAACTCTGAGCCCTAAGAAAACGGGCCTTTAATATTTGTCAGCGTGTAAGGGACACCAGAGTAGGGATGAAATCTCCATCCACAGGACGATACGATATGCATCTCTACATGTAGGTTACAGTACGATAAAGTAACGATTCACATGAAGCATCAACTTCTGCCTTCAGAGAGACGATACAGAGCAAGCAAACACAAAACGAATCGCTATAAGCTCTCTTTTCTCCCAACATCCATATTTCTGCTTAACAAACATTCTTTTCCTGCAACTGACATAACGCTTGTATATGAATGTATTTTTTTCAGCTTATTTATTGCCACCAGCCACTCATCTATTATTATTACTCCACTTTTATCCATGGTTTTATTTCTCCACTTGTTACTCAATTTTTTAACTTGTTTCTACATATTTACTTATTATTTGCTCCTACTTGTTTCTTATCTGTTATTATTATCAGGCTTTTATCCATGTTTTCTTCTTATCGTAACTCGGTTCTTAGTTTGTTTCTGCTTATTTTCACTGCTTATTGTGACGAGCTCTGCACTTTAACATCCTTGTGCAATAACTTCTGACCATGCTTGCCGCCGACCTCTTGCTTATGTGACTGTTGTATGTTGTCTCGTGTTATTGTCATTTATAATATTGCGTCCTAAGAAAAATTTCCTGCAAGGGACAATAAAGTTGTTCTATCTATCAATTCAGGATGATACGATTTATCTTCCTATCACGACGCAATAACAATGCAAATCTGCAAATTCAACTAAACTTTATTGTTCCTTAAAGAGCATAAGCAGTATCATGCTTATCATTAAGAAGCTTGTAACAAATGAAGACAGATCAGGTACAGAAGGCTGCTTAAGCAGTGAGGACTCATGAGAATTAACAGCTGAGAGATAACTATGGAAGTGAATTGACTGAAAATAATAATAATTTGAAACACAACTTTGTATTTTACCAATGCAAAGCTTTTAATGAGTAGCATTAAAAGCTTTGCACACCACTTCAACTGATGCAATTTAGCTCTTTTCTGCAGTTTAGTTTTTGGATCTTGGTTTGTTTTATTTGCATTTTCCCAAATTTCAGCACAGTATGTCATATAAGTCATCGCAAGTGAAAAGTACAGAAAATGAAGGCATTTCTTATTCAGTAAATCTCTTTTTCTGTAAAGAATTGAAATGGACCATGAAAATTTCTGTTTCACATATTTTGTGTGAGGCTTCCAACAAACATGGACAAAGAAAAACATTTCACCCTCTGCTGGAGAAAAGCGGTAACTTTTTTCCGGTCTGGCTTATTAACACAGACTAAAATTAAGCAATTAAACCAGGGAAAAAAATCGATATTTGAAAAAAAAAAAAAAAAAGATTTATAAATTGTCAAACAAAAAATCCAGATTCTTATGTGAATGGATTTCTTTCTCCCACCACAAGATAGCAACACAGCAACATATCCCGATGTTTTGACCACCGATACAACATCGATATTTCAAACCTTAAAGTGATATTCCGGGATGGAAGAGCCACATCTGTGGCTGCAGAGCCTGCTGCAGCTCTGGTTTCTACAGCAGGGCCGCTTTCACGGGCGCAGGAGAATTACCTTATTTAGCTGTGTTTTTGTGAAAGTAACGTGCTGAAAATTCTAAATAAAGCGTGAATGCAGACCGATATCAGATTTTTTCTGCTGGGGAGTCCAATGTGTGTTACTTGACCAAGTAAACATATGGCCCCAGCTCTGAGTGCAGAGGGATCGGCCGATGAGCAGGACTGGAGCAGAGAGGGGGGATTTGCTGCGGACGCCCTGGGCTTCTGCTGCACAGAAACACCGCTGTACGGGTAATTTCTGCCCTAAACCTTGTGATAGGACCCATGTTGTTCCATCCCGGAATATCACTTTAATATCGATTTTTGTTGTAAAACTAAACACTCATATTTTATCAATGTAAGAGTAATAAAAACCAACTTAACCCTTTAACTACCAGCTCAACTATTTGGCAGAGGTTATCAATAAATTCAGTGATTTTTTATGTTTTTAAACAGAACAAATCAAGTCATTGTTTGACACTTCTAAGATTTAAGGGAACAGAGAAAAGTACAAACAAACCGAAAAACAGATGTTTTCTTGGTGTGGGACTTCAAGGTTTTAAAAGCTAACAGCTGATTACATGATGACAAATATGCACAAGTATCTGGGACAAAATCAATTACAAAGGGAAGATATGTTTGCGAGTACAATAGCAAAAAAATAGTTTAAAATAAATGATATTGAGTATACAAAAAATATTCCATATATATATAGTTAAGTATTTAAAATATCAATGATGGCATTAATAATAGGTTTTAGCTTTAAAATTCTACACAAAGAAAATATCAATGACTCTGGCTCGTTTGCAGATTTTTCTGTATCTTAAAACATTTACACAAACAAACGGTGATTCTTTTTAACACATTAAATATTCCTGGATTTATTGACCTTGGCCAAAAGCTTGAGCTGCCTGGACTTAAAGGGTTATAAATATGTGTGTACAGTTTTTTTTCATGGAGTCTATTCAGATCAGACAGTGACAAGAGAAATGTGGGTTTTTTTTTTCCTTACTGTTTTGCTGTTAGTAACTCAAAGCTCTTTGTTCCTCATGTGTTCAGTTACAGTTTGAGCTGCACCGCAGGTTAGGATGCTTTAATACATTATTAAAGGGAAGACAAGAATAATTTCTTTGCAGCATTAACTTAAGTGACGTGATGCACTCAGTTTTCAAGTTAAGTGAATGTATGTAAGACTGCAAATGACATATTTAAAAAACAATAAAATGGAAAAGTTGTTTTCAATCAAACTGTTTAGACTTTATTTGTACTTGGTTTTGAGTAATGTGTGATTTACATAAACGCCATCTCTTTTTTTTCTAAGTTAACTGTAGAATCTTGCGATATATCACAATATTGTGATATATCGTGATATGTATCGTATCATGAGGTTCTTGCCAATATTCACCCCAATAATTTATTACCACGTAGCACCTGTAGAAGTTAATTAGGTTAGACAGTAGGGCTGAACCATTAATTGCAAATTAGATTAAATCGCAATCTGGCTTGTTGCAATTTTCAAATCACAGACAGTGCAATATTTTTAACCCAAAATTTGTTGAACATTTTGGTATTGTGATGTGGTTTCTTGCAATTTCATGCCTATTTTAACTTTTTTAACCCAGTTTTAACAACTTTATGCCTATCTTGCTCCCATTCATCTTTTTTTTTGGCCACTGTCAGACCATGTTTGGAATTTTTACATGGTTCTTGAAATTTAATCCCAATTCTGCTGCTATAATCAATTTTCCTTAGTCACTTTTGAATTTTTTTGCCTTTTTTTTTTTTTTTTTGGCAATTTCATATCTATTTTGCACCTGTTAACTTCTTTTCCGCTTTCGAACAATTTTTTTTTTACCCAGTTTTTACAATTTCATACCTATTTTGCTTCTGTTCTTCACTTCTCCACTTTTTCTCCAGTCTTTATCCTTGGATTGATTTAATGTCATATTGGTTTTACTATAAAAAGATCTACTGCTTATGTTCGTTTAAGAATACATAAGATAAGGAACATTAAAACAATCGCAGAGTTAACCACAATATTGGGGAAAAATATCACAATTAGATTATTTTCTCAAATCGTTCAGCCCTATTGGACAGAACTTTTTTAATCCAATGGGAAGACTCCTTCATGGAAATTAAGATTCCATTAGCATCGTTAATCTCCTGCTTGGACTAAACTTTGAGACCTAGACCAGTCTGACTCAGATCATATTGTTTAGAAATGAATCAAAACATTTATTATGCTTTTTTTTGCGAGCCTGTTTGTCGCACTGAAGTCTCTTCTGCTGTTTAAACTACCACAGCAGTGTGATGAGTAAACTCGTCACAATGGCGTCCTCACTCAAACAAACCACTCAGGTGCATCAGTCGAGTTTGTCGTGGGTGTTTTGTGATGATGATTTGATCGCTGTGTTGACTATCAAACAGAAAACGCCCTCTTGTATCAGAACAGGTGTGAAACCTGAGTACCCACACCCACCTCTTTGTCCTGCTGCAGGCCGCTGGTCTCCTCCTTCAGGCTCTCCATCACCGCCTTCAGCTTCTCCTCCTCTTTCACCTTCTGCTTCTCCAGCTCCTCCTTACGGGCTGTTGCCTCAGCGATGGCCTTTTCGCTGCTGGCTGGCACGCCGCGCACTTCCTCGAGCTGAAACATTACCCAGACGTACAGAACACAAGTGAGATTTCCAAGCAACGGCGGCTACACCTGTGAGGTTTGAACGTCAGTCGAGCTCGTATTAACGACCTCTGCTGTTATGATGACGGAAGGAAGGATCAGACTTCACGAGACAAAGTGAAGGGATTACATTAATTTGGCTGCACGCTTAACCTGTTCAGCCCCTTTTTTAAGCCTTCTGCTCCAAAATGACATGAAGAAAAGAGTGTATCTCTGCAACCACAAGGTCTGTTTCAATTACTCTGGTGTCATAATAAAGTAACACTATAGAGATTTGTCCAGATGTGGAATTATCAGTATATGTGTTAATGCAGATAGAAGTCAGAATCATTTAAAAACTATATCCTCGCCTAAATATAGCAAGTTTTTATTGTGAATATCTCTTTGGAATGATGCAGCTACAGCTTTATGTGAACATTACTTCTGCCAAGTTTGAGTCTGATAAAGCGATGCAGAGCAAAGTTAGAGAGGTTTTACTACAGAGTGGTCAGGCCCAATCTTGGCACAGTTTGGCTCCATTAGTCCCATTTGACATTTCTGATATACCAAACTTTGAATTAGGGGTCTCCTGATACAACTTTTTCACCTCTGATATGATACCAATATTGCAGCCTTGATACTAATATCGATCCGATCAAATATCAGCAGGACTCAAACATATTTTAATTCCTTATTTTGTAGTATGGACTGTAAGAAAAGGCTTGATCAGGTAGGATTACTCAAACAGAACAGTAGGCAGCAATAGTAAGTATGATAAAAACTGACCCATTTGCTATTAAACAATGGGTTCAATAAATTTTAACCTTAAACATAAGAATAAACTACAATTAAATTAAAGAAAAAAATAAAAAATCAATTAGAAGAGCCTGAAAAGTAACCCCAAGAAATCCAGTAAAAACAAAAATATTTTTAAATTACAGAATAACCACCGTGTTTAACTTAGACATAAGCATATTCTACAACTGAATTAAATAAATAAAAATAAATTAGAATGGACTGCTTGCATTGAAGGGATATTTTAGATGCAGGTCAACATTATCTAATTTTTATTTTTTGCTTATATCGAACTGGATTCTGATATCAATATCGGATTGGGACATGCCAACTTAATATTTCACTTTTATGTCACTTTTGGTCTTCGTTACACCAATTTTTAGTTTTTATCTTCTTCTGCTTATCCGTGGCAGTTTTTGACTGTTTAAAAAAAATACATATATTAAAAATTAAGGGTGGGAGAAAAAATTGGTTCACATAAGTATCAGCATTTTTTGTTTGGCAATTTTTAAATCATTTTTTTTGTTCAGAAATCTTTTTTTTTCCAGTTTAAATGCTTCATTTAAGTCTGTGTGAATTAGCCACTTTTAAATGAAGTCCAGGCTTTTGAAGAGAGAGTATTAACAGCTGGTTAAAATAGATTACTGAATAAATCCTAAAAATGGACCCACATAAAGCTAACTAAAGATTGCAAAAATCGGCAACATCGTAGAATCACAATTTGAATCGAAACGGCACCTAAAAAATAGCAAAAAAACTATTGGTGTGTGTAAAAACGCCTTATATGCTTGTGTAGCTGAAGATTTCCAGTTTAATTTGATGTGCAGCATGACTATATTTCTACATGAATAGTTTACTTTTCCTTTTTGTTGGAGAGCATGAAGCACTCTCTAAATCAGGCACTCTGGGGCTGCATGCTTAAAGCACTCGAACATGGTCGACACATCCAGGACCGAGCGAGCCCCGCTGAAGGCTGGCACGGCTGCCTGCTGATTGGACGGGGCTGAAACACGGCGGCGGCGAGCAGAGTCCATGTTTTGTGGGGTTAACTGTGGGTGAAACGTGAATATGGCTGCTGGGAGTGTTACACAAGCCAGGCCATAGTTGACTACAGAACATGCAGAACACTGCTCCCGTGAGGACTGCCCGACTCGGACCAGAGCGGGGAGAGGGTTCGCTTACGGCTGCGAGGGAGCTCTAAAGCCGTAGGTGAGCGTGAAAATGTGCTCCAGGAAGACGGAGAGACGTCGGAGGAAGTGACAGGAGTATGAAACAAGAGCTGAAGTGGGTCACAGTCGACGTGTAACTTCACAGCCCCCTGGTGGATAGTTCGAGTCAGAGTCCATGAAACCTGATTTACAAGTCCTCACAGGTCCCTCCTTTTTATTTTTAACAAAAGATGCTGAATACTTAATGTCTTTATTTTATTATTGTTTTATGATGCATACAAATATACATGTATGTACACCACATTTTCAGTATTATTCAACATTATTTTACACATCAATTACCTCCTCGTTTCCCTTTTTTATATGAATTAACATCCCAAAAAAAAAAAAAATAAGATTAGTAGGGCTGGGACGATACGCTTGTCTCCTATTTTTTTCTCTCTCTTTTTTTTTTTTTTTTTTTTACAACTTTTTAGGTGCCGTTTCGATTTAAATAGCGATTCTATGATATTGCTGATTTTTACAATCTTTAGTTAGCTTTTTTAACCCCAGTGAAAAAGATGAACAATGATGATATTCTACAGACTATATCAGGAAAAATAAACATCACATGTGAGTCTGTTTTTAGGATTTATTCAGCAATTTATTTTAACCAGCTGTTTAAACTCTCTCTTCAAAAGACTGGACTGACTTTAAAAGTGGATTATTAACGCAGACAAATTGATGCGTTTAAATTTGGGGAAAAAAAAAAAAAGATTTTTGAACCCAAAAAAAAATAAAAAATAGTAATAATAATTAAAAAATTATCAAACAAAGAATCCTGATACTTATGCGAATCAATTTTTTCTCCCACCTCTAAAGATTAGTTATAGTTACTACACTCATTTTGTGTCAGGGAAATAAATTTAATCCATTTTGCCCAAATTTGGTTGAACTTACCTTTTTGAATTCTGAGGCTATTAGTCAATTTTTCCGTTTTGTATATCTCAAAAAATATTTCAAACCACTCCTTCAAGGTGGGAGGCGATGGATTCAACCACCTCCTTGTGATCGTTTTTTTACCAGCTGTAAGAAGAGCCTGTATTAGTTTTCTTCCCCTCGAATCATTAGTTGAGTTCGACCAAGATACAGTCTCAAAGTTCATAGGTACTTCTTTAAAAAAATCAAAACCTACCTTAAGTCTAGCTTTTTTAACCTGAATTACCTTTTAGTGTTTTTACATTTTTTTATACTTCATTTCATTTAAAAAAATATATATTTTTCTTATTTTATGATATATTTAATTTTACACTTTAACCTAACCTCCAGTGTTTTCTCATTTTTAAACCTTTAAGACAGTGTTTCCTCAGTACGTACTGGGTACATCGGTGTGCTTTATTATTATCTTTTATTTATGATGCTCTTTATCAACACTGGATGGGAAGGGTTTGGGTCATAATTCCTTTATTTTAATTCATCTGTCTGTCTGTAAAGCAGTTTGTGCAACATTTCCTGTATGAAAAGTGCTAAAGAATAAAGTTTGATTGATTGATTGATACTTAGAACAGGGGCGGACAACGTCGCCAACAAAGGGGCCACAGCGATGTCCTCCACACAGCTGGAGTTTAATCTTCTCCGTTAGAACTTAAGATCCACCATCGTCCAAATGCAGCTGCAGTTTCTGTCACTTTAAAACAGTGATCACCAACTATTATGATTATCTATTTAAGGATCAAACTTTTTTAAGACTGAAAGAAATCAGAATCTTAAGAAAAAGTCAAAATTCTTAAATTAAACTTTGAATTCTCAAATAACTTAGGACTTGATTATTTCCTTTTCTCCACTATTTTACTTAAAATTCTAAATTTAATCTCAGAATTTTGACTTTTTTCTCAGACTTTAAAAAAAGTTCAGCTTTTAATTTTCTTTCCTTCTCTGTCTTTCTTTCTTTTTGGCCCTTATGATCTTCCATGTAATCAGATGAAAACATGTGCTGGCTAAAAATGTGTTGTTTTAATGATAGATTTTGTCTCTAAATACCCAAAACTGGTGAATGTGGCTGATAAATAATATTGAAAGTGGACCAAAATATTTCATTTTAATTGTTTTGTGGCCCTTGTAGAAATGTGATTGATGATCCCTGCTTTAAAATCTCTGAACCTCTAATGACCACAAATTTACAAATAGTCTTTACAGACAATGGAAATCATTACTTTAAAATCTTAACAACGGCAACATTAAAAACATGACTTCTCAAGCAAACATGTGCTGCTAACAAATAACAAATTATCAAACAAATCGTTAAAGAAAACTGCAGATAGATATTTGTCATGTTGTGAAGCTGATCATCAAATTTAATTATGCATTTGTTCATTTTTCTGGACATGTAAAAACAGTTAGATCTGTTATAAAGGATGCAGCAGGACATTAATCAAGAAAATAAATATGGTGTGCAGTGAGACTTTTGCTCAATTTAAGGTGTGCATTGAGAAAAAATGTTTCAAAACTTTTGATTTTTACTTTTCTTAAGTTTCCTTACAGCTGACAAAGCGGGTCAAATAATATCATTCTCTTCTTCAAAGGTCAAATCGTACAAAATTGCAGGAACCACCGAACAAGACTTAAAAAATAGTTCATTTTGCAACTAATAAGCAAGAAATCTAACCTTTTGTAGGACATAAACATCAATAATGGGTTAATAAATGTTATGCTTTAATCTTTAACTCTCGTGCTCTTCGTTGCTTCAGGATGTGTGTGTACTGGTATATATATAAACATATAAACATTTTAGATTTAATTTATATTTTATATCTATTGCTGTCCATCTTTATAGGATAACATCTTAAACTTAAGCTAAACAAAGAAATAAAACCTGACTGAGGTCCTTTTAAATGAACAAATTACCTGCCAGGTGTTGAATTTGACTTTGTGACATTTAATTGCCAAAATAAAGTTCTTTATGAAACAGTGTGACAGAAACAAATCCAGCAGATATTACGTGATATATCGATATGTGCAGATGTGAAAACGCTGATGATACTTATCAGCTGTAAATAAGCCCAATATCAGCTGAAATGCTAATTTAAAATTATGCCTCACCTCAATTAATCTTAATGTTTTCACTAAGGTGCCAACATTATTGTTCTGTGAGAAAAATGTTTTCTTGTTTCATACTTTTCTTCAAATACAAATAAAATGTCACAGACAAAGAAATAGATAAATCTAAGTTAGGTGAAGACAGATATGGGGAAAAAAATAAAATATAATCCAGTAAATAACATTAAAACATCAATTACAAAAATATTCTAAATAGAATTTAGGGATTATCAGTTATAGAAATGTCACTAAAATCCTTAAGTGCACATTTATACGTCTTTTTCTTCATGGTAATTATTTTGAATACAATTAAAACAAACTTAAGTGCTGCATTAAGTTGGGCTGCACAGTTAGACTTTATTAAATGAACTGAAAATTGAATTCAAACCACATTAAACAACTTTTCAGAGTAATAAATGCACCATTTACTGTTCTTTTTAATACATTTCACTTACAGGTATTTTATTTAATTATGCAAACACATTTAGTGATGCATATGAAAGACTAAAACAAAACAAAATGTGTCAAGAGTACAGTCTCTACTTATCTTAAACTGGCCTGTTTAAAAACAGACATAAAGCAAGAAAAACGAGATTTTAATCTTTAATAAATCAGTTTTTGGCTTCATTAAAGTGGGCAGTATGTGGTAATTTCATGGCCAGTTTAAGAAATAATAATATAGGTTAAATTGGCTCACAGATGTACTTTAACAGCTGATGAATTTGTTCATGTTTGAGTTGTTTTGGTTCAAAAATATAAATAAATAAATACATAAAAGGTAAGGGAGAGTTCCAGCTGGGGAAAAACACTGTTGAGATGTTTCTGATATAAATAAAAATACAAAAATATGTATAACACACAAAAAAAAAATCACATGGCCCGATACAGACATTGGTCCAAGACTATTGTGCATCTCTAACTGTAATAAAACTTGTATTGCAGTGAGTGTTAAAACCATTTCCATGATACTCTTTGATTACTGGAATTAATTCTTTTGAATAAATAATATGTGTAATATTGTAATCTTGTTTTTAGTTAATCTCGTACATGCATCACTAAACGTATATGTATGAATAAATAAATTAGTGCACGTAAACTGGAGGGAAAAAACAGTAAATATTGCATTAATCACACTAAAAAAAGTAGTTCAGTTTGATTTAAGTCTCTGTTTAGCTCATTTAGAAGATTTTTTATTAGCATTTAAACTTCAGCTGTGAATGCTGCGGTAAACTCTCACATGCTGACAGAGGGTTTGATGGCAGGATTTTTCATGTTTAATTCTGCAGGGCACTTGTATGCAGAGTTGTGGAGAGCTTTGACAAATGTCTATTTCTCCAGGCCTCCAAACAACAGCGCTGTGTGTTTTCTATGAGCAGCGGAAATTGTATTTTTAGTGCCCATGTTTCTCTCTTGGCCAAGGGACAAAATAAACACTGTAACACTGGAGTGTCATACCGCTGGTGCTGGCTTGTCTTGCCTCAATGTAACCTTGTTTCTGATAATAAGACATGCATCCTGAGCGATTAGCAAACATTTATATCGACTTTTCAGACTCTGAAAAGTATGAAAGAGACATGAGTGCAGAGAGAAAACCAAAAACACAAAAGCATATTAAATAAAATGATGGAAGTGTGCACTTATTAACCATGGTACGAAGACCAACACACCTTCTCTTTGTCCTTCTCCAGCTGCTTCTGAAGTTTCTTGGCCTTGGTTTTTGAGTGTTTAATCTTCTCACGCACTTCAACATCCTGCAGGTCCAGCTGGGTGAACTTCTCCTTCTGGGTCTCCATGTACTTGGTGAGCTTATTTTGTTTCCTGGTGGAAGAACAGCATTTTTATTGGGTGCACTCCAGTCAATTATGTAAAAAAATCAACATGACAAACTCCTAAAAATACATAAAACTATATTTACATAACAGTGGATAGGAGGCTCTGCCTTTTTAATCATTAAGGAGCAAACATGACTACTAATAAATCAAAAAGGTTTCAAACACATGCCTGTTTTTTTAACCAAAGCAGAGCAATCCTGTTTGTTCTGTTTTGCAATGATTTTTGATACAATCACATTTCAGCTCTAATTTTCATTTAACCCTTTCATTCATGGTGACCACTACAGGAGACAAGATATTTGGAACACATTTTTCCCTCTTAGGTTGAAGTAGCATGTCCAAATAGCAGGTGGTTAACTCCCAAACCCTTGTCTCAAGTTTCAGAAAAATACTATCTTTGTATATTTGTGTCATATTGAGATATTTCATCACAAATCTAAAATGGCCGACAAAGAGTGAACTGCACCAAGCCCTTTAGGAATAAATGTTAATTTAATAATAAATAAGGAACAACATGATTTTTAATTGTTTGAAAGTAAAAAAAAAAAACTTTAAAAAGTATTCCTTTTGTAATTTAATAATTAAATGTGCTATGAGGAGAATCTATTTCCGGCGACATAAAGACTCTGCTACCCATGAGCACGAGCGGCGACTGTCGTAAAGACGTGACCCAAGCCAAAGCGTGTGTTTGTTGTGATGCTAATGAATGCAGCTCGGACCTTCCTCAGAACTCTGCATTGCTTTACAACTTCTTTTTTCAACAACTTACAGGATGCAAAGCGCCGAGGTAATGTATCTCTTTCTAGTTACATAGCGGTAGTTTTTGATGTGTGACAACAAGTAATTTTTGGAAAACTTAGTATCGTAGTTTTGTAGCCGGCTATATATGTCTACTTACAGCCCGGTGCTCTAAGACGTGTCTGAATAATATAAATTTGCTCTAGTTTTAATTGTCTTGTTCCTGAAGTTGAGTATCCAGGCCAGTCCAGCCCTGTCCGACCCGACCGCGAAGCTAAGGAATAGCATTTATAGATAACCTATTTTGATGCTATAAAACTCATCTTAAAGTGTGTATTTCCATCAGGCATGAAGCTGGGCAAAAATCAATTAAATCGATGAATTCAAATTATTTTCTGCAGAAGATTTAAAAAATTAAAAATCGAGATTGTAAGAAGCTGCAATTTTTTAAAAAAATTACAATTTTCATGATGGTTGGCATTGTAGGGTTTGCACAAGCACTTTTATAGGCTTGTATTTGTTATTTAAGTAGATTAAATATTGATCAGAGAGTTTCATGCCAATACTGTAAAAATACATCAGCCTTTTAGTGTTTATGTAGACAAACCTGCCTACGTTTATACTACATAATCAACGTTTAATAATCCAGACTTTGACTTTAAGAGGGAAACATTTAAAGGCAAAACTTGACTTGTTTCATTTTTTTGTCACTGGGAGTTTTGTTTCTTTTAGGGAGGGAAGAATTGATTAAAATCGTAAATCGAGTGTTGTGGAAAAAAATCAGGGATTTTATTTCTAGGCCATATCGCCCAGCCCTAAACAGGCATATATCTAAAAGTGAGACTTTTTTGTAATAACTTACAAAACTCCTCATAGCATCTTTAATGTATGAAAAGGTTAAAGACCTGAGCAGGAAAGTTCTCTTAAGACCAGAGCATTTTTGAAAGCTAAAAAGTTTGTGACCTTCCTTCTATGTTAATAAATTAAATGAATAAAAGCAAAATCAGGCGAGAGGAGGAACACTGATGTCTTACTTCTCCACGTTTTTCAACTCCTGGTTCATTTTCTCCATCTCCTGCGATATCTTTGCATTTTTCTCAGTCAGCCCTTTGGTGTCCTCCTGGATCTTCTCCTTCTCCTGCTCTTTTTCCACCACAAGCTTCTGCAGATCATGGCTGATGATGAAAACACACCAGAAAAACATCACTGAGTGAAGGAGACAGGGCGTGACACCAGAGGAGGTCACGCTGCCTCCGGGGAGGTTTAAAAATAGAGAATTAAAATCCAAACATTTCCTCCTTCCTCTGAGCCTCTGATAATCGAACATTTCCAGTGTGAATAATAAATGGTTTGATGCGTCGGAGAGCAGGAGGCGTTCCTGGTGGACTCACACGTAGTACTGGTAGAGTCGACTCTTGTGTTTGAAGATGTCGTTCTCCAGGGTGAGGAACTCCACCGCTTTGTTCTTCTCTCCCTCCAGGGAGTTTTTCTCCTTCTCCACCAGCTTCACCCTGTTCAGCTGACAGCAAAAACATTTACAACAATCAATATTTAAGAAAAACACTCTCCTTTACATACACCGTACATGATCACAAAACTTCCCCAACACATATGGACTAGAAAGTAAAACAAACTTTTGGAAGTATTTACAAATAAGGCATTGTGTAGGCAATATGTTAAAGAACAATGAACATCAAAGTGACATTTTTTTTTTTTTTTTTTCAATGTATTTTTTGGGCATTTTGTGCCTTTATTGATAGGAGAGAGACAGTGGATAGGCTTGTGAAAGGGGGTGAGAGAGTAGGGGAAGACATTCTGCAAACTGGTCACAGGCGGGATTCGAACCTGGACCGGCAGATACAAATACATGGGGTGCCTGGTTGCTAACCACTCCGCCAAACCAGCACCCCCAAAGTGACATTTTAAGCCAGTATTTGAAATTATCTCAGAAAAATCACAAAGCCTCAGTGTTTTATAAGATGTTTAAGCACCTCACAGGAGACAGCTGTAATAGCCTAAGATTAATATGGCAGAGAGACCTACTAGTTAATCTGGAGGAGGATGAGTGGTTAGATATCATTTCAAATGCAGGAAAGAACATTAGAGAAGCAAGAGGGAAACTTATTCAATATAAAATAATGCATAGATATCACTGGACGCTGACTAGATTTCAAAAAATGGGAATTGTTAATGACAACAGATGTTGGAAGTGCAAAAAAGAATTGGGTACATATCTATATATGATTTGGGAGTGTACCTTGGTGCACCCATTATGGATTAAGGTTTTAGAGATCCAAGGAGGCTGGCTGGGCCTTACATTGCCCATACATCCAAAGCTCTGTCTCCTTGGGGACAGGAAATTGGTGCCTCTGGTATCTAATGATAAGTTCTGTATCTTAAAAACTGGGTTTAACACAGCTGCAAGACTGATCCTGCAAAACTGGAAAACAGCAAGATGCCCCACAGCAAAGGAATGGACTGATGAAATGGTCAGGATCTCATCTTATGAACACATGTTTGGCAGGCTGGACATTGAGGGTAAGACAACTGAGATATGGTGTCATTTTTGGCAACATGTAGAACTGAAACTTCAGTAGATGATGGAATAATCATACATGTCCTGTGATCTGTGTATTTATTTATGTGAATGGATGTCACCCTTTTATGTCTTGTGCAATATATACACCAAAATGCTGCACTGTTTAAAGTTGTTTTAAAATGTTCAAAATGTTAAAAATGAATAAAAATTTGAATTTCAAAAAGAAAACTTCCCCAACAAAAGGAGGCCACATTAATGTCTTCAACACAGCTGGAGGGGCAATAACACCAAAAGTTACAGATTAGTTTTGTCCTCATTCAACTAAATAAAGCCACTAAGACAGCCCTATTCAATTTGCAGCCTGTGGGCCACATGCAGCCAGAAAGTAACACTCGAGTGGCCCGAAATCAACGTGATTGGGAGTTAGGTCCGGTGAGAAAAATAGAAAAAACTTTTACGAACACTGACAAGGTCTTACAGAAAATCCAACATTATTACAGACATTGAATGCAACACGTGCTGAAAGGTTGCTATTAAGCAAGTTACTTTTAAAGCACTTTCAAATGTGACCAGAGGATGTTTTGAGTCTGCACTTTTTTTAAGTTCATATGTAACTTAATGTGTGTTTGAATTTACCTGTCAAAACTTGTCTGTTTGAAGTATAACATTTAAAGAAACAGTATTTCAGTATAAGTTTAGTTGAAGTGCTGATTTTTATTAAGTTTTTGCTCTTTTGTATGTGGCAATAAATTAATAAACATCCAGTGTGTCTGTTATCTATTTGTGTCTTTTAAGTGGTTAAATTTACTCACTGTCTACCAAAAAAGTCCGGCCCAGCTCATGTCCTAAGTCTGAAAATCTGACCCGACTGAATTTCTAATTGGATAACCCTGCACTAGGACAAGATACTGTTGTTGAGGGACTTGGAGTCGGACACATCTGGCTGCAGATGTTTTGACTGATGCACTTTATTTTTCTTGTGTGGACAATCCAAGCAAAACTAGCCGTCTGAAAATGTAACTTCTCTTTCTTAAATGTATTGAATTCTTATTTTATGTGTTTGTGTAAAACTACTGAATGAGCTGCTGTCTTGGCCAGGACACTCTTGTAAAAGACATTTTTTAATCTCAATGAGGTTTTCCTGTTTAATTAAGGTTAAATAAATTAAATAAAATATTTAATGTTCGAACTGAAAACATGTTTTCTTGTTGAAAATATTCACTTATTTGATTTTGATGCCTGTAAATTCAGCTCAAGTTACAACAACAGGGACTAGACTGACCCGCTGCAGTCCACGCCTGTCTCCACTGAACAGGGGGTAGACTGACCTGCTGCAGTCCACGCCTGTCTCCTCTGAACAGGGGGTAGACTGACCTGCTGCAGTCCACGCCTGTCTCCACTGAACAGGGACTAGACTGACCCGCTGCAGTCCACGCCTGTCTCCACTGAACAGGGACTAGACTGACCCGCTGCAGTCCACGCCTGTCTCCACTGAACAGGGACTAGACTGACCCGCTGCAGTCCACGCCTGTCTCCACTGAACAGGGACTAGACTGACCCGCCGCCGTCCACGCCTGTCTCCTCTGAACAGGGGGTAGACTGACCTGCTGCAGTCCACGCCTGTCTCCACTGAACAGGGGGTAGACTGACCTGCTGCAGTCCACGCCTGTCTCCTCTGAACAGGGGGTAGACTGACCCGCTGCAGTCCACGCCTGTCTCCACTGAACAGGGACTAGACTGACCCGCTGCAGTCCACGCCTGCCTCCACTGAACAGGGACTAGACTGACCCGCTGCAGTCCACGCCTGCCTCCACTGAACAGGGACTAGACTGACCTGCTGCAGTGCATGCCTGTCTCACATTGGAAACACTGTGTTGTACATGCCCCTGTCCCAGTTTTTTCTGGAACATGTTGCAGGCATCAAATTTAAAATTTGATTATTAGCCAACCAAAAAGTTCATCAGTTTGAATATTGTATATTTTATCTTTGTTGTGAACTCAGCTGAATAAAAGTAAAAAAGGACTTTGAATCATTGTATCTGGTTTGGTTTTACACAACGTCCCAACTTCATTGGAAATGGAGTCTGTAAATATATTTCAAAGATGCATTTCGGTATAATCCTCCAATATCATGTTTTTATCATTACTAATGATTACTGTGAGGAATTAGGGCTGAATGATATATCGTTATGGAATCTACAACGAGATATGAACATTCAAGAAATGAATACCGAAGAAGCAACAATATAAACAATATAGATACTTAGAAATAAAACTGCCCTTTCCAAATTCTTTTGTTTCATGTTTTTATTTTTCTGAAAAATGCTTGGTTTTCACTGAACCCGTAGTCATATCATATCGATATCGAGATATCTGGCATGAAATTCGAGATATGTAATTTTGTCCACATCATTCAGCCCCATGAGGAATCATGAGAAGTAACGAGCAAACATAAAGTCTGATTGTTTTTATATTTTAGTGCTTTAATGTCTGATAAGTATGAAGCTCTATGTTGTATCTGCATTAATCCTTTTACTCAAATTAAGTTCCCAAATGATAATAAAGGTCTCTAAATTGAGATATAGCCTTTTGAATACATTATTTATTAGCAAGCTTTTAATCTCAGACAGTAACAGAAGTTGCTACAACAAGAAATTAAAGATGTATTTGTTTACATATGGCTTACCTGAAAGATAATAATGTTCATTACTTCTCCCTAATGATGTGAATTTTTCTTGTAGTCCCAAGAGGTAAGGGGAGTTCTGTGGTTTTCTCTCCTTTTTTTTTTTTTTTGGAGCTTTTTGTGTATTGCTTTGCTTTTCGAAATCAAGAGGAGAATGAAAGAGCTACCGTATGAGTGGATTGTATGAATGTTATGAGTGCAGTGTATATAAGCCATGCTCAAAAGGATATTTTTTGTTGAAGGTGTAATATGTGGACCCCTGGAAGAATAGCTACTGCATATTTGCTGTAACTAATGGTGGATCCAAAAAAACCAAATCAAATAATATTGATGATCTTAGGCCAAACTAAAACATATAACTCAGAAGCATTAAACTCTATAATGCTCCTCATTGATTGGGATGCTCTCAGGCTTAAAAAATACATAAATGCGAATTTAAACAACAATTATATGCATCAGAAAATTAAACCACAAGCGTACCATGATAGGGAGTGTAATCTCCTCGGGTAAAGTGTATGAATAAGAGCTGAGGTGTCACCTTCTCTCCTCGCTGCTCGTTCAGCAGCTCGATCCTGCGGGCCAGGGTCAGGATGGGCTCCTTCAGGCGGTAGGAGCCGATGATGTCCTCCAGGTACTCCAGCATGCCCTCGTCATGCTCCGTCTGACCTTTGGGCTTCATCATGGCGATCTGCTCCACCTCACCCTGAGTGCAGCCCAGAGCCACACGTGGACACAGACAGGTACGCAGTTAGGAATCACACTGTACTCTAACAGTTATACTAAACTTTGTATAAAACTTTTCAGGTACAAATCAGGGCTGAACAATGTGGATTAAAGTTTGTATTTTAACATATTTTAGCTGAGTATTATTATATTTGATATATGTCTCCATACTTTACTCAGATGAATAATAAAAAAACAGGTTTAATGAAGCTTTAAGACAAGTTTGGTTGCAGAGGGAGGTACGGACCTGCAGCTCATCATGTTGCACTTTGCAGCACTTACATGAAATTTTAAATATTTATCATGAGAATAAGATTCATTTATGTTTAACTGTCCAATGTATGATGAACTAAGGCATTTATTTTCAGAAAAATGTCTTTGATTAACTTGAATTCTGTTTAAGAAAATGAGCATTCGCTTTATCAGATTTTATTTGCAAAGCTTTGGAGAAAAGGTAGAGGGTTTTGTTTACTAGTGAGCTGAGAAAAGATCATGCAACTCGGCAATTGTGAATTTATATTTTGGTAACAGTGCAACTGTTTTTCTGGTGTCTTGTAAACCCATGAGGGTTGGGCACTTAAATGTGTAAGACACGTAAAAAAAATTAAAAATATCATACTAAGTTTTTTGGCTCCCTTAGCATTTGAATTCCTGATGGTGCACTCAGCATCTACACTGATATAAATGATGCCGTATAAACCTTGTTTGGCGATAAATGGACTTTTCAAAAACTTGATTTATCCCCCTTAGTACAATTTACCAGAATTATCTGGATGCTTTGTGCTTCAGACAAGAAATATCAGTATCAGAGATATTGACTTTGGAAACATCAGCATATATATATCTTCAAAAAATCCAACATGATTTTACCAGTTATTATTTCCAAGAAAAAATAAACACACAAATTTAAATTACCAGAGTGATAAACTCTGAAACAGCTCTAGTAAAAAGTAAAAATCTTGATTTCTATTCAATAACACAGCACACAGCAACACGCAACATTTGGCAGTTTGTGTTCAGAAGTATTAAAAATAATCTTCCATGCAGTCCAAAGGTTTTTTAATTAAATTAAAGTTATTAAAGGGCAGCGCCTTGAATGAATGATGAATCATCTGTCTTCAAGACTGTCCGACATAATAAAAGTTGGTATAAAAAGGCAGAGAAATGTTATGACCTTCAGTGGTCCCTTAACCTAAAGTGCAGAGTGCACAAATAAATCCTCAACATTTGGAAAGCTGGGAAAACTGGTTTTGGAAATATTTATGCAATTTAGCCTGAGCAGGAGCTTGGCTGCAGTTTCTAATAATTAAAAATAATCACTTCCTCAATATTTGGCATGTAGGACTTCTATTTTGGTTGATGGGGCATCATTATGAATTATTTTCTGTCTAATTGTAAGGCCCCTCAGATTGAATCAATAAATCACAATTTCCAAATGAGAACAGGCATTTCATATACAAAGAGACATTACTGGATTTTTGCTGATATCTAATAATTCCAAACTCATTATTGTGGATACAGCTCAGCCTCCATTTAACTACAACTTACTCTTCTGTCATGGTGACAGTTTGTTTGAGTTAGAAAAATGAGTAAAAAGAAAAAACACATCATTCTTTAATAAATGATCCTTATGAGTAACAGAAGTGGAGATTCAGTGACTATTACATTCTTCATATTCTTACATTGGGCATTTATGGAAAAATTGTGCAACCAAAATATTTGGTTAAAATATTTATTTCTGTGGATAATCAACTTTTAAGGCAATAATCTTTAGATACTGACATTGCTCTGGTAATATCATGCATCCCTACTTTGAAAAAGTATTATCTTGTGTTGAATTAGCTTATAACTGTTCAAGAACTTTTACTAAAAATGATCTTCCACTCTGCCATCTACTTCTTTTTCACTAAATCAACTTTAGTGGCATAAACAGCGTTGTCTGACCTTCTATCTTGATTGAAAGTATATTAATATTTTTATAACTCTCAAGAGAAAGCCCTCATAAATTCCTCTTGTGCCAGGCTGACACACAACTCCCCGGTGTTCCTAAACTCGTGTAAATGTGCATCTATTTTTATTTATTTATTTTTAAACAAGCCTGCTGGGAATAACAACCTCCTTTCTAAATTTGGAGTTCATATGTTGTTAGTTCAGAGTCGGTAATGGTAAAATAAAAAGTCTTTTCATGCTTATCTTTCTGAGGTTGGTTAAATGTGTGTTATTTTTGAGTAAGAAACTAAAAGAGCAGCCGTCGGGGATCCTCTGCTTTGACCAGGGCACAGATTACACAGCCTCCCTTTAGCCAGAGGCCTGGAAAAGTGACCTTGAAGAACAACCTAGAACTTCTTCCAACAGTCATGCAGCCATGTCAGAGACAGAGAGCCACAGATCTGACATCCAGGCAGAGTGAGAATGGACATGCACGAACAGAAAAGAGTCAGGCAGGACGCATGTAATTAACCAGCTGACCACAAAACCACAGCGGGGAGGGAGAGAAGTGTTCATGTGAAGATACCACAAAAAACAATTAAATAAATACAAAAAAAACCCGGGACAACAAAGACTGAATCAGCCATTTTGTTTGACTCTGACACCAGCCACCGGGCCATAAAGCTCGAGTTAATCAGTAAAAACGAGCTGGTCACACGTGTGAAACTACCAGCAGAGTTAGGGGTGTGCAGTGGGAACACAAAGTGGGTCATTCTCACGAAATCCTGATCTGAACAGTGACAAACACGAGCAATTTAGGAAGAAAAAATAAGACATTTAAAGGTAGGAAAACCAAAGATCGAGGCTTTTAAGTTTGACCAAATTTTTGACCAAACAAGTCGATAAAAACTCTCATTACTGCAACACTCTTAAAAGACCCAAATACTATAAAAACTAAAAATTATCTTTACTTTTTAAAATAATAAATCAACAGACTCATGACATGTATCAGGACATCCCTAATATCTAACACAGCAGCAGTTTTACAATGACATGTAAAATCGGATAAGATAGAGGGACATCATTTGACACTACAACTGGGTAATTAATTTAGTTTCAATTTCAATAAAACAACAAAAAATTCAACAATCACTATCTCCCATTATTATGAACATGGAATAACAGGATTGGGAGATTATTGTGCCATATGCTGTGTTACACTTGTTTGATCATTTTTCCATCTACCATTTTTTTTGTATTTATAATTGCACTGGTTGACTTTTTTTTTATTTGTGTTCAGTAATGCCTTGAAAAAAGTGCTAAGTGTATAAGTTCAACTACTGCAGGTGGTGTGAATCATGTTCTATAATTATTATCTTAACATCTATACAGTAATGACTATGATTTTTGCAACGATTAAGCGGCCCTATGAGACACCACATTATACCACAAAGATAATTTTCATTTTAAACTAGAACTGTAGCATTCATCTAGGGTGGGGAAATATGAACAAAAAATTAAACATGTCTTTTTGTTCTTTTTAACAACAGTCACATTAAATTTTATTTTTTCCCTTTCAAAGAAGAAAACTCAATCTGACACAGGAAAGTGTTGAAAACAAGTTTTGCCTTAAATGTTACCAAAATATTTCCATAACAGCATGGAAACATCAAACTCACTAATTAAACATAAATCTCATTTACAAATTAAGCCTAAAACTGTGCTTGTGCTAAACCTGAGAGGGATTACCTTTATGAGAACAGTGTAAATTTTCAGAGTTAATATTTTCAAGCATTGCCACAACTTACACATGAAGTAAGAGTAAGTCAAGGAAAAAAAAACTCTATTATTACATTTGCAAATCTTCTGAAAAAAGTAATTAAAATTAATCTACTTCAACAGTGAATTGCCCAGCCCTACATTCATCATGCTTTCTTTAGCATTGTGCTTCATTATGTAAATTTTCATTAATCCTTTTTATTTTTTAGTATTTAAATGCTGCTTTTATAAACGGAGTAAACACGGAAAATGAAATTAAATTACAGAACCTAATGATAATCAACATTATTCTTAAGTGACACATTTTTAGTCTCTCCAACAAAAAAAGAGAAATAAGCCAAAGAGACTGAAATGATAGTTCATGTGTTGCAGTTATGAGAATTTTAGCTTAAAATTTATTTACTTAAACAATAAATAAGTTTTATTTATGACAAGGAGGACTTATGGGACTGAAAAGGGAAGCCTGGGAGGAAGATGCAGTTCCACGAGTGTCCACTAGGGGCTGTCTGCAGAAACTCTGTAGGTGTCATGACTGTGTGCATGGAGTTGCTGATTTTTACAGCTTAAATAATCATCTTTACAGTCTGGATCAAAATCAGCTTCAGCCTGAATATACACATTTAAGTGGATTTTTTTAAAATATTGCTCCTGTTTTAGTTTTATTGAGGATTACATGATTGACATTGCTACACGTGAAGAGGTTAAAGTTTGGTTGAGATGGCAGCGTTCATTATGTCCCAAAGGCTCCACTAATAATCAAACATGGCCTTTTTTATTTATTTAAACAGTCTGTGTATAAATGTCCCAGAAAGAGACAACTGTGAACTTAATATGCTGTTATTTTTTTTTTAAGTGTTGACATGGCAAATCAAAGGTTTTTTGTGAGAATGACCAAGTGAGTGTAACATAAATGATAAATAAATATACATAAGAAAGAACAAAACAAGGAAATAACTCATAAACAAACGGGAAGGCCTCACATTCCCAGAGGAGTTCAATAAATAATAAAATCAAAAACAGGCAAAAATGTTGAACCAATATGAAAAGCATGGCAATGGAGAGTGTTCGATCCTGCCGCACTGAAGCAGCACTGCTAATATTGGGGTTGGGGTCTGTTCTCACACGCCAATATTTACGTGCTGCTAAAGCGTGGCAGGTACATGGGAGAGGGGCGGGGACAAGGGGGTCCAACCTGTTCCCCGTTATCAGGGTCGACTTACATCCAGGTCAGAAAGCTTTGTTTCCTTAAAATCCTAAAGCAGCAGATAATGGTTCGCACTTTTTCCACATTGTTTCAAACCATGATGCGCTGCTATAGCAGTCTAAGGGCTGGCCGAGGACACGCCCACTTTAACTTCAGGTCGTCCCCGCAGGAGGCGTGGCTTAGAGATCGGGATGAGATGCTCACAGAGGAGGGACGGACCAAAACGTCATCACTTACCTGCAGGATCAGGAATCTGTTGTGGTCCAGGTCGATGCCGTGGCTCCGCAGCAGAGCCCCGACCTCCTTGAAGGTGGCCTTTCTGCTGTTGATGTGGTAGGCGGACGAGTTGTCTTTGTTGGCGGTCCTGGAGACGAAGAACTTGCTGTTAGGGATGACTTCGTAGTCATCTCCTTCCTGGCTCGCGTGGGGGAGGGGAGGAAGACAGAGAGCAGCTTAGAGCAGAAGAGTTCAGGAGAATCTCCACACTTTAGGAGACAAAACTAACAGAAACAGACCACTTTAACAACAATTAGACAACCTTACGCACACCTTAAATAAGACTAAAAACTTCAAAACCACACAAAACAGCCTCCTGAACATGTGAGAGCATCTTATCAGCCTATTCAGTGATGCCTAACAAAGCTGACAAAGTATAAATATAAAGAAAACTACACAAGAACTCCTTTGTTTAACTTTGTAACGCAAACTTAAACTTGACAAATAACACTTTCAGGTTAGAAGAACTATACCCTTATCAATGACCCCATCCGATAATTCGGCTAAGACAGTGTCCCTTTTAAGGTGTTAGACGGGTTTTTGTTATTGTAAATGAAAATAAACACATCCAAGGCAATTGTTTTAAAACTTCTTCTTTTAAAGGCACACCTAAGATCAAGCCAAAATCTCAAGGAACACAATGTTACTGTCATGAAAAACATCTTCTGATCTACTCGTTAGTATATTTTATTTCTTAATTCCTTCTAAATTGAACTGGCAGCTGTATCACTCTTGAAATATTGATTTAATTAAAGAATCTATTCAGCCATGCATGTTTAATCCTGACAGATCATTAATCCAAAATTCAGTAAACTTATTACCTTCACTATGGAATTTATGTTTTTGTCTGTTAGGCTGTCTGCTTGCAGGAAAACTAAAAAAAAGTTAAGAACAGTTTTTCCAGGAATGTACGTGATTGTACAAGGAAGGGTGGACCAGATTTTGGTGATTTTCTGAATCTGTATGTGGATGCAATATTTTTTTTGAAGATTTGTGAACACTGCAAGACAAAGCGAGGTGTCAGAAACACCTTGGTGCGGGTTGTGTTTTCAGAAGGTAGACCAAAATAATATTTTTTTCCACCTGCTACAACCCTATTTAATGCAGAACCATTTAAGGCATATCTTGCAATGTTAACGACTCTTTAAAAAACTCTTGGATCCACATTCAGATTTGGATCAACACCAAACTTTAGTCACATCTTCCATGTGCCACGACCAACGTTCCCAAAAAAATTCATAAAAATTCATCCTTCAGTTTTTAGCTTTCTTGCTGACAGATGGACAGTCATCAGCAAAAATATGATCCCCATGGTGGAGGTAATTACTGTACAAATGTAACCAAGGGCTTAAACTTAAACTCATTTGTAAGTGTTTTAAAGGTGAGCAATATGATTGCACAAATTCCCAAAGCACAGCATTTGACAACCACTGAGCAAAAGGAGAGATAAGAAGGTCAAAACTTGTTAATTAGTTGTCTTATAGTTGTTTAAACTTATACTTGTACAAATTCCCAAGGCACACCGGTGTGCCCTGCCACACTATTGGATTTTTTAACTATACTGACCCAAAGCACACCAACTATCAAACCAAAATCTCGAGACACATCATATTAGATCTCTGCAAATGTCCTTATATATCTTATCTGTCTATAGATTCAATCAGTTCAATCAATTCCCAAATGAAATTGGACACAAGGCTGCAAATGAAATATCATTTAACAAAATTATTCAACAGCTGATATGAAAATGTGATACATTTTTGAATTTAGTAACACTACAAACCAAACAGGATAGTTTTTAAAATCAGGTAAATTAATAAAGAGACCCAAGAAAGAAATAAGTCCCTTTGTCCACTTTCTCTGTTAGCTGAAAATGATCATATGAGGTTTTTAAAGATACAGAACTCACAGCTATATGTGGAAATTTATACCTTGCATACTAATTAGTTTTCGCACAGTTATGTTGATAATTTATGGTTTCACAAATTTTCCACCTTGGCTTGTCTCAAGGCTGTGCTTTAGAGAGCATAGAGGATCTAGATCTGCTGCTTACATGCAAATGCTCAGCAATATTTCGGTACTTTTTCTGAAAAATGTAAAATTTACATAATCAGAACTGAACTTTACATGTAAGCATTATTAGTGCAATGCAAAATGACACACCACTTTGTTTAAACACTGATCACTTTGAAGAAAGGTTTGATAATTTTAGCTGTGCACACCACTTCCTAAAAAAAATTTTCAAGTGTCAAAAATGACGTTTTGTTCAGCAGGCAGACTAAAATAATTATCTTAAATATTCAGGAACTTGATTAAATTTTTTGTGATCGTATGGGGCAGAGAAAAGTCTAAAAATACATTCAGCTGTAGTCAAGGCAAAAAGGAGTTACACCCCCTGTGGCAGATCAAATACACTCACAGCTCAAAAGGCACCTCTTTAGGCTGGAGCCTGTTTTCAGCTTATTTCTTTAATAATTAAATATACCAGTGCTTCAAAAATGGTGTGATGAGGAATTTGTTCAAGTATATGTGATGAAACTTGAACAACAAGCAATGCCAGAGTTTACTCTGTTAGCACTTAAGGTGCATTAATGTCCAACTGCAGCTTTATTTCCTGTTACTGAAAAAAAAAACTCCTGAGGGATGTTTTTTTTAACAGTAAAAAGAGTAAATGGATGGGGGTATTACAATGTTTTGGTTTGTCAATTATTGATCCCCTTTTGAGATTAAATGTGCATTAATGAATTAACAAATTTAACAAGATTCACATTAATTCACAAAAAAGTTGTATAGGAATATTACTGAGTAAAATTGCTCTTTGTCATATTTTATTCTGTATTAGTAATATTAATAGGCATGACAGTCTGGTAAGATACAGCAGCATGTGTAATGGAGGACATTTTAGGTATCTACATGGACACGAAATATGGCTTTTCCTGAGATTTTGGCTTGATTAAAGATGATCCTCAGGTTAAAACAGTTAAAAAACATCGACATATGTTACATTCTTCTCCCTTCAAATTCACTCACTTTACTGGCTTTCATATCAGAATCTGACAGGTGGAGCCACGTCACTAAATGACACCCATAGAAATATTTTTAAATTGTTTAAAAATAGAGGGAGAAATTCTGGAGAAGTATGAATCAGCTGATGTGATTGTGGGTGTTAACTGCAACTATTCTGACTGATTTCAGGACGAGTTTATTCACTGCTATGATTATATCACAGCAATAACACACTCACGCACAAGCATGAAAAAAAATATTTAAAATTCTCTAAAAATAACAGTCAGCCAGAAAATAATTACAAATCATTCCTCTCGGTCGGTTTCACGTATTGACTAATTTTTGAGAGGTCAGAGGTCTTGTGGTGTGCATCTGTGAGGCAGAGATATAGATACAGAGAGATATATTTACCTTATCAATAATCTTTTGAAAGTGCACCTCCACAGTGCAGCTTTGCACATCTTTGTGTTTATCTGAGCTGTGAATCAGTACTGAGAGCTTCTTCGATCGGATCTTTTGAGCTCTGTACCCAAACACAAACAGCATTGAATCTATCACATTGGACTTCCCACTTCCATTCGGGCCAATGATGCATGAAAACCGCTGAAAAGGAAAAAAAAAGGTGAAGATGTAGCTTTGAGAGACATTGATCAATTTTAGAGAAATAAAAGTGACCTGCAAACATAACAGAAGAGGCCTAAAAGGGGCCTGAGTTAGCATTTTAGCATGGCTGTGATTTTGAATGTGTTCCAATAGGGTGTAGTTAACATTTATTTAAAAACAATAATAAATGTGGATAAATCACAGAAAGGCGCAGAGAAGCTTGGAGAAAGTGACCAGTTAAGGTAAATATGAGCACATCTTTTTATCACTGTCCACTTAAGTATACACTCCCTATATCAGGGGTGGGCAACTGGTGGTCTGGGGGCCATATGTGGCCTCCCTAAGTTTTTTTAAACTGCATAAAAAACAGACGGCATCAAGAAAAAACTGTTGATATTTGCAATAAAGTGATTTCACTTGAGTTTCAACAACTATATTAAAGATCATGAGAACATACTAGATTCAAGTTTTTTCTTTTTTTCCTACTGTTACAAGGATCCAAAAACATTAACTAAACAACTTCTAAATTGTCATTTAATTACAGATACGGCAGATATGACCACTTTCCAGATGTTTACCGATACATATTTTGTCTGTACAAACTGGCCATAAATATCCCTTATAATCGCAGGATGTACCCCATCATTGTCACTAAATGTCTGCTTTTATTAACCAAAAATATGTTTTATTAAAGAATAAAATGTTTTCCACGCTTCACATCTGTTTCTAACACAAATGGACTGTCACCACGAGGGGAACAGGTCAGATTTAGTAAAGTGGAGGCTCATGTTAAAAAAATATCTGTGTCAGCAATGATGAGTTTTGACTTAACAGCATATCATGTATCAGCAAATAAAAATACATTTTGTTTATCACTGATGGACAATTACCTATGACTACTTGTATTTTTTTTTTTAGATAATTGAAAAATGTAATTAGTTTCATTTTTTCCCTTCACACACCTCTTTGAGGAATGAACATATGCATTTTAAAAAGTGGAGTGAAAGACAAAATCCGGCACTAAACTGCTCTAAAACTGCTTAAACTTGCTCCACTTGTGTGTCTAAGTTAAATATTACAGTTTGCTTTAGTTTATTCTATGAACAAAGATTTATAATGAGGTACAATACTAGAATGCATGATACTGGATTTGGCTGATATCAAATATGTCCATATTTTCAAACTTATTATCACCAATTACCTTATTGTTACTATATTTTGATTTTTCAAGAACACAAAGTCTCTTCTAAATGAAATCTGACCTGTTTGTTTAATGGGGACAGTTTTTCTGTGTTAAAAAAAGATGGGAAGAAAAAAAACATTTTATTCTTTCATAAATGCCACTATTGAATTATAAAACTGAACATTAAGATGTGAGGAGGGAAAACATTATGGGACATGTGGGCATGTACACATGAGGTGGTTATGGCAAATTTGTACCTTAACAGTGTCATCTGTAAATACCTGCAGAACTGTCCTATGTTTCCTTACTGACTTTACTGTGATAATATGGGGCGTCCCTAAATATTAGTTTGCTTTGTGTTTAAGACGAAGACTACTGATCTAAATCATGAGCTAGAAAAAAGCTAAAAGTGCCTTTGCTGTGGAATCAGTCTTTTTCAATTAGTTTGCTTGTATGTTTGACCGTTTTTAATAATTAGGCCCCCTGACAGAGAGGATAGTACTTAAGTGGCCCTCTGTGTTGCCCATCCCTGCCCTAAATCAAAATGGAGGAGTGTGACTTCTCCACTTTCACAAAAACATTTTTAGAAAATTCAAACAGCTGTTATAATTCACTCTGATAATTTTCTATGATAGTAAAATTCATGGAGAACACACAGTAATTCGTTTGGAGCTAAATTATGCAAAATAAAGGAAATAAAAAATAATATTGAGAAGCAGTTCACATGATGGTGCATGTGTGAGCCTAAGACAGCACAGCCCCAAAGAGTTTCCCCGCACAGGCTTCACATTTGTGTCCATGTTTATGTCGTACCTTGTGAAAAGGCCCCAGAATCTGCTCGCCAGCGTAAGACTTAAAGTTGCGGTTGACTAAGTGTGTTATCATGAGGCGAGGAGCGCCCGGTTCATTGGTCATTGCTGGGGGCGGGGGTGGAGGGATGCTACCGAGAATCTCCTCCAAACTTCGGTTATCAACCGCCTCGGCAGCCTCCCCGAGAGACGGATCTGTGGCACAGAGACACAAGTTCAAACTTTTTGGGTTTTTTTATTCCTCTGCGCGTCGATTCAGGTGGGGGACAGTGGTGCGTGGGGGAGGGGTGCGGGAGCAAGACAAAAACAAACAAACAAAAACAGGCTGCAAGTTACAATGGCACTCATGCAAACTGTCCCGAGAAAAGCTGACAGGCTCTCTTTGTTCTCCAACATGAAGCAAACACACGGACACAGAGTCCGATCGTGGACGCGTATGATCCAAACGCTCCGGAGAGAAGCGTCGATACGTGAGGCTAGATGCGCCACATCCATTCTTCGGTGATAAAATAATAAAGTGACTGTTCCCACCATTAAAGCCTCACTTTCACTCACGCTCAACCCAAACCAAACACTCACAGACGCATTTAAAGGTGATCATGTCAAACATAAACCCGATTGTTTCCATCACAACAAGCCATAACGACCTGTCCAAAATCTATTGTGCTCACATGAGCATAAACAACCTCAGGGGTCGATGTTTGTCAAAGTAAAAGCTGCCAACAAAAGCATGTTCCTGTGAGCACAAACACCTCCAAACAGCTTCAAATCATCACGCAAAATATCAAGTTTTTACATTTCTGAATAACACCCTCTTTCTCTAACATGCAGCCTAAAAACTTCATAAATTACCTCGTTTGGAGAGGAGATCCTCTGCTTAAGAGCACTCGACGGTATCAATCCCATCTCAGAAATCATAACCCATTTATTGATGACTGACACTTGAGAAAAAAAAACACATCCCGGCCATTCTCACTACGTGTTAAGATTTAAGAGAGAGACAAAAAAAGCCTCCACGACACAGCTGTGCCAATTGGCCACTACCAACACGAGCTTTACGCGCAGCGCCATTGAGTGCGCACAACTTATTTAGATCCACAGACACCAAAAAACAGCCTTTTGTTACTTGCCAGTTGTCGGCGGTGCCTCCTCTTGGCCATTGGTTTCTTCTTGAGGGGGTACAACCAGCTCGTCTTCGGAGTCATCCCGGGGCTGCGACCCTTTCCCTCTTGGCTTGGCGGCCGTTGAGCTTTTTGCGGTTTTAGACGGCATGGTTTTGTTATCTGAAGGAGTCATTGGTGCATATAAAAGAGGAAAAATCCGTGAATGTTTTTGTGCCAAACGACACATTTAGTCGACTACACTGTGAGGATTAAAATCATCACCATTATGGTAACTTTGAGCCGGGCTGTGCCTCATTTATAGCAACATAATTGAATGAAGAAGTCTGTTTTTATTCTAAATAATGCGAAGTATTGCAAAGGCTGTCGGCCTGGTGACATCTGAGGATATGGCAGCGAACTGAGCATGATGATGATGATGATGATGATGAAGCAAATTAGATCTGTTTGAGCTCTGAACCCAAATATGAGCATAAAATAGAGCATCCCTGAGACAGAAAGGGCGAAATGGTTTTAGCTCCACAGGGCTGCCTGATGGTTGACCCTCTGCTTTAGGAGCAGCAGAATAAGTTGAAACGCAGACTGTGGAGGACTTCACAATCAGCTCGGCTCCTGTCCTATTATCTGATCGAGCAGCTCGAAGACACAACGTCCCAAACGGATCGGGTCAATCCGATTCTGGCTCTGGTCTGGGAGCTGATGTTGGGGGCGGAGGTGTAGACGGAGAGCCTCACTCGCTCAGCAAAGATAATTGAAAATCGTATTTAAACAAGTTTTTGGTGATGCTTCAAATTACACGACTGTCCGATTATTGTGACTCTAAGTTGCGCCACTTCTGCTACCAGCTGCGGAAAAAAGGCGAAATGTTAAATTCGTAACGTAACTACGAGCCTTTCCTGTCTCCTTGTGTTAAAATAGCCTCTGTCGCTGACTATCTGAGGACTGGAGGCGCAGCAGAGCTACAGTAGGGCTGGGCGACATCGACTAAAACAATCATCTGAGTACTTTTAGCTCAATTTTGTTTTGGGACACTGAGGAATAACTCAATGAGAAACTCCTACACACTGTTGAAACCTTATTAAACAAGGCCACATGTGTGTATACTGAGTAGGGATGGGAATTTACAAGATTTTAATGATTCCAATGCCAGTATTGATTGATTTAATCAATCCGATGCCAAACTTAAGGCCAAACTAACCCATCATATGATTAAGTAACCTCGAGAGATAATTTCATGTCCTTCATTAAATAGCATTTTCTCTGCTAATACTACAAATCCCACAACGCACTGCAACAGCTTTCACGCCTGACTATTAATGAACGCATTGGTTTTGCTGTTTGGCCAAAAATAAAGACGCTGTTTAAACCAATATTTCTGTTTAAACATCTACAGTCTTTAGCTTGTATTTTTTTACTTTTGGTCCCTTTGCTTTCGGTGTTCTTGATAAAAATTACACTGCAGTTTTGAGCAGATATGTCCTCCCTGCTATTGCCATGTTATTGACTTTCTTTGTTGTTGTTTCCGCTGACTGCCTCTGATTAGTGAAAGTGGGATTTGATGAGTGAATTGTTAAGCGAAAAGACTAATGATATCAATTCCCTGTGAGAGTTATTTTTGATTCTCTGCTTGAATTGGTTTGTGATTCCCATCCCATATTGAGGTTGTCCAATTGCTTAAACTCCTGAAGTTTCGATCCATCATCTTATCGTTTTAGTTTTATTTTATATTCTATAATTTTAGATCTGTATCACAGGACATTCAATGTATCAGAGTCTGATTACAACAGCTGGAAATCATGGTGCGTTCAATGACTTCCCTAACGGAAATTTCAGACCAAAGGAGACGTTCCTTTCCATCTTGGGCAATCTAACTTCCAGGATCAAATGGAATGCACCATTCTGTACATCACTAGGAACGCCCTTTTTGTTTGGAATTTTCCACTCAGAAAGTTGGAAAAGTTCCACGCTTTCTCAGCAACTCCGAGTGCTTATTTTCTCGTTTTCGGTTGTTCTGCTTGGCAGTGGTTGATGTGTGTACTTCCAGCGAACCAGCGCAGAGCTACAGTGCTGGCACGCCCTGCAGATTGATAGAGGTGCAGGATGTGGAAACCGTTGTGGCGTGCGCCTGCAGTATGCTACACAGGCAGACTTTGTGGCAATTAGCGTTGCCAACAGATTGCACAAAAGTGTTGGCAACATATGGAGAAGTAGGTGGCAGGGAGTGACGGTTTCCTTCAAGTGTCGCAAACACATTTGTGCAGTTCAGGAAGTTTTTAGAGGTTAGCCTTAAGTTTTCGGAGCAATAAGTGCCAGGGAGCACATATGACATCAGCAGATATTAGCCTGAAAACTTGAATATTCATATTGCCTAGTATTGAACTTTTTCGCTGATATTTACAGCTGATATATTGGCCATAGAAAATCCATGTATCAGTGGTAATGTTGTCAAATGTACCAGATTGCTTCATCTCATCATCTGTATGAGTACATTTTAAAAGCAAGATGCTAATTTTTCAAGAGTTAAACATTGTTTTCTTGTTTTACATCTGCTCCTCACACAAATACTCTTACAAGTCAATTATCTTAATGTAAAGTCTCTCTGCTCTTGGAAAAATGTCAGTACTGCATTGGGAATTATAACTAAAATCCCAATACTGTGCATCCCTAATGACATGACTTCTGAAGTATTTATCACAAATAAGTTTGTCAAAAGCAGAGTCCTAACTTTATATAAACTGACTTGTTGTTTACAATGTGAGGGTCTATTTGTGTGAGAAACAGATGTAAAACAAGTAAATATTTGACAACTGGAAATATTAAACTCTTGATTTTAAATGTACTTATGCAGTGATAAAGGTTAAGCATTTGAGTATTTTATAGATATATGGGATATATTATAAAGCCTATATGTATGACTCAAATGAGAGTTGTAAATACTGGCAAACATTTCAATATTGGCTGGTACTGGTATTATAACTTTTTAGGCCAACATTAGCTGATTATATTATTGTAGCAAAATTATTGCACATCCCTACTAACTGCCCTAATATTCGTTGCTAGGACTGATTTTTGTTGCCATGGTAGAATCTAGGACATCTGGTTTTTGTCATAAAAACTCTCTTAATATGACAAAATGATATTTATCAGGTAGTCTTCACCTTCTATATGAGAAGGATCTGGCTCACAAGCATGTTTTAATTGTAAACACTGATAATTTGGCCTGGCATATATTCTTAACATCCATGTTAACTCTTTAGTCATAAAAAAACTGTCAGTCCCTATATCTTGTTGGACCATTTCTCTATGATTTGTGTTAAAAACTCGATTTATTGCCCAGCTCTAGGCTAACGTGCTAGCTAACTATGACTAGCAAACATATGTATTATGGACGTTTACTGTAACGTTTACTGTACAGATTATGTCCGACTCAGTTTTTAACCCTTTGTTGATCTAAAGTCGTGTTTTTTTGGACCAAAATGGTACCAAAGTGGATTAAACTTTAGTCTCACATCATATTAACATATCTTAAAATGATTAAAAAGTTGTAACTGTCAGGGGCGTGTGTCAACGAAAATGCTATTTTTGTTTTAAAAGCAGAGAAAACGTATTTTACACGCTCCAGAAGTCCCTATAATGTCTGTGAATCTATTTCCTATCATAAGCGATTGTTAAAACGCGTTTTAAAGTTAATATTCTTCAACTTTCCTCGGATATAACGTTATCTATTCCAGCACATAGACGGAGCCCGGTTCGTTTATTTCCACTAATACGCCTCGTTGTACCTTCCAGGTTATAGTCACGGTCCGCCGACAGTCTTCTCTCCTGGTCCAAGTCTCAATCCAGACAAAAGTTTTCGTTAGTCCGGGAGGTTGTGAGAATAATCCACAATGTTTTATCCCCGTGTCATTCCGAGCCGCTCCGCTGCCTGAAATCTCTAACTTGTAAATGGCGCCTAAACTGCGTCGTCGAACCACATTCGTTACCAACTGACGCAAAGCACCACGGACCGCGCAGAGGGAGGCGGAAAATTCAAAAAAGGGGACGCAGCCAACTCCGCCTCGTCCCTGTCCGACCAAGCAACGAGGAACACGAGCAAATAACAAACCAGAAACAGGACAGGGGTTATAATTATCCACTGTGATCAACATTCTCAAACGTTTTCGGTAAATTTAATCCCTAAAAGTTTCTGTTTGAACAAGAATCGATGACGTACTACGTGAAGGAAGCGTCAAAAGAGCCCTACCTTGATTTAAAATCATTTATACTCATGTACTTTTGTCTTAATAACATATTTTAAAAGTAAAAGAGGCATTTATTAAGAATAAATCTACATAAACGGTTAAAAGGACGCAAGTTTCGCAAATCTCGCGAGAACTGAAGTTTGAAGGGGCTTGTCACTTGAGATGCCAGGTCCGTGTATTATAAGTATGTTTCTACGTTTGTTTTTCTAATCCACCTTCTAAATCAAAGAATTTTACACACAGGCCTCACTATATTACTTTATAAAGATAGTATTCACGAATCCAAAGTCCTCGTCCTTTTCTGTGTTTGTACCTGTAACCAAACACTTTATTGAATCAATTCAGACAACAGGAGGAAAACTTTAGATTCCATGGCCCTCATTCTGTCAGTGGAAATTTATATATCACAACAATATATTCAGATAAAAATATGTGGAAAATCTAGCAGGAAATCATTATCAGAACATAAATCAGAATTAGTATTTTTTGCTCAGTACATATACACAGAATCTGAGTTGGTAATTTGATGCAGGAAATCATAATATAGTGAGAAAAAAAGAATTGGTAATAAAAAAAAAAAAAGCAGTGAAAGGTAAGCATGCATGAGAAAGATAATAAAGTAATAAAATAGTATATTTGGAAATTCCAGTGAAGCAGCTATACAAATGAGCAGTACATTTTAAAACAGGATAAATATAAATATTCACAGTGATATCTAATTACAATATTTCCTGTAGGTAGGAGCTGCATTTGACTGTAATTGTCTCTGTAGAAATTCCATAAGCATCACAAAAATGTACTTTTAAAGGACAAAAGAAAGAAGAATACTTCGTTTTACTTGCATTTGAAATGTAACTGAAACTGTCCTGACTTCTGTGTTTAGCTAATTAAATTCTGTATTACTATTACAGACTACGTAGCTATGTCTTGATGTAATACCTCGTGTTTTGTTTCTCCTGTTAAATAATAAGTAATTGGAAAAAGAAAGAATCATACAATTGGCACAATGCAGCCCTCTGGTAATAAGAGTAAAACTAATGTGGCCCTCCTGGTAAGCAAAGTGTAGAAGGAGCAAGGGCTGCAAAGCTGTCGATGTAGATCTACTGGTAGATCTTTTATAAATTCCGAATAGATTTTAATAACTGAATGTACAAAGATTTCAATGTGACACGCCCATAAGAGCTCAGTAAAAAGTTGAAATGGTCCATGTATCTATCTCGGTAGAGCCTTTTGTTTCCACAGCCCACTTTACTTGTTTCTCTGGCAGCATCTGGCAACCCCGTTGGTGACCCAGATTAAATGGCTAGCAGCAGTTAGCCGAAATAACGGAGTTGATAAACTGCTGAAGTATGGTCTGCCTTCAGCTGGTTTGGCCGTTCATGCCTCTCAGCTTAAGCAAACGGACCATATGAATCATATTTCATCAAGAGAGACGTCCTGTTACGACAAACGGACGTGGTTTTTACGTAGAAAACGGAGAAACGTTAGCACTGGAGTCTACGGCGGCACCGCGGGGACATCAGAGGACTCACGTTAGCAACGGTGACAGGTCCCGTAGCAACCGCACGCGCTCGGTTTGACTCGACGTCACTGCGTCCGGAGTGCTGGCCCCTCTACACCGCGGGGTAACGCTCACAGATTCGCTGTTTTCGGTGTTTAAAATGTGTTTTAACGTGTAGTTCGGTGTTTTGTTGACAAGTATGAGTTGATAGCGAGATACCCGTCACTGACAGACTGTTTGATGTTTAACAGAGGCGGCAAACAGAGACATCACCATGAGGCTGAAGACGTCCCTGCTCCAGGAGCCCAAACATATCCTTTACAAGATGGACGCCGAACCGAACCATCACCGACCTGACTGTTATCACCTGCTGCCTGACAGTGGTTCACCTTAGACCAGGTGCTGTCATACCATCATTTGTTACTAATGCAGGTGTCAACCAGCTACAGTGGGAAGTATATGCAAACAATGGACAAGCCTAAAATCCAATGAAGTTGGGACGTTGTGGAAATGTAAACAAAAACAAAATACAGTGAGTTGCCAATGCTATCCTACCTATAACACCTGACAAAGACAAGATATTTTATGTTCAAACTGCTAAGTTACTGCTTTTTGCATTAGAGTTTAATGTCTGCTACACATAAAACTGTCCCTTTGTTGACTCTTAATTGGCCAACTCACTAACAATCAGAACAATTCAAAGCAGCAGTTGCATTGGTTGTGTTGGCAGAGTCTATTTTAATGCATTGGTTGTGTTGGCAGAGTCTATTTTAATGCATTGGTTGTGTTGGCAGAGTCTATTTTAATGCATTGCTGTGAACTTGTCTTAATTTGTGACTTTAACACTGAAAATCCAAAAGAAAACGTACCTAGTGTAAAGGTAAGAGGAAATATTTTGATTCTGACAGTGTTTAGAAGGGGTGGGAGAAAAAATCGATTCACGTAAGTACCAGGATTTTTTGCTTGACGATTTTGAAATTGATTTTTTTGTTCAAAAATCGATTTTTTTTTTACAAATTTAAATGCTTCATATTAGTCTGTGTTAATAATACACTTTTAAATGCAGTCCAGACTTTTGAAGAGAGAGTAAACAGCTGGTTAAAATATATTGCTGAATAAATCCTAAAAACAGACTCACATGTGATGTGTATTTTTCCTGATATAGTCTGTAGGCATCATCATTGTTAATCTTTTTCGCTGGTGGTAAAAAAGCTAACTAAAGATTGCAAAAAATCTGCAATATTGTAGAATCGCAATTTAAATTGAATTGGCAGCTAAAAAAATCATAAAAAATTGAATTGGGGGAAAAGCATATCGTCCCAGCCCTAGTGTTTAGGGTTCTGGAAATACAGCATTTAGTGGAAATAATATATTCACTTGTATACAGCTGATGTCAACCAATAACAGGTCATTCATTACTTATGATTTATAGGGATTTCAAATCTTTTTACTCTCTTGCAGTTCAATTTTTATTCTGTCACTTTGGTTAAATTTGAAAACTGGAGAAAATTTAATATTTCTTTTAGCTCTCAAGCAAGAATTTCCAGAAATCACAGAGTTCCTCTTTGATGAAAGCCACGTAGAAGGTGTTTGCATCTTTATAAACAGTGTTGTAAACAATTAAAAAAATAATGTTTTTAATCTTGAAATGACAGTAACAGGGTTGACATATGATGCTTAACCACGGCCATACACATTAAAAAGGTGATTAAAGGGTGTCGCTTTGTCTCCTTGTAAATAAAGTTTCAACAATATTTCATTCTTCTAACAAAACAAAAAACAGAAATCCTTGGTCACTTTCTTTAACTAAATATCACATAAGGAACTTGTTAGCTGTGTTGGCTGGACCACAGCAGATGAGCTGTACTCCTGCAGCGAGGACCATCAGATCCTCAGGTGGAACCTGTTGACCAGTGAGACCAGCCTGGTAGTCAAACTGACCGAGGACATTTACCCCGTTGACCTCCACTGGTTCCCCAAAACAGTCGGCGGCAAGAAGCAGAACCAGACGGACATCTTTGTCTTGACCAGCACTGACGGTGAGTCTCTTTGTTTTCTTTATTTGTTCTTTCTTCTCACTTTGGTTACCAAGAGAGCCACGTTACGGTCTTCATCTTGATTGCCAGAGGGCCAAATTATCGCAATTTGAAGGAAATTCACAACTGAAAATTACATTTATTAAAAATTAGCATCAGAATATCATTAGTGTCCCTGTGACAAGTGTAACAAAATTAAAATTCCATCCAATCGGCGCATCATTCATGTAGATATTTAACAAGCAAATGGAATAAAACATCTAAAATAAATAAAGCAGGAACCATGCACACACAAGCACACAATCTGTCATTATTGCCCTGATGCCTTAAAAACATGTTTTGTACATCAGATGATGATTTTAGAAGTATTGAGTGTGATGAGTGCTGCTTGATTAAAAATATTACACAGTTTAAATACAAGATGCAGTTCTAAAACAAGAAATTCAAGCCAATATCAGCTTCTTGTTGATGCAAAGTAAACAGCATTACTTATTAAGTATATTTTACTCTGGCAAATGCATTAAAGGAAGTTTGACATAAACTATCACAGCCAATCAAAACTCTATTTTCTTGGAAATGTAGCTTATTTTTAATGCTGCTTGGGTCAATCCTGTCATGTTTTCTTATTGTTCATAAGTTGTTTTTGTTATAAACTGACCGACGGACCACAATGAGAGAGTATGAGGGCCGCACGTGGAACCTGAGCCACCAGTTGCCCATCCTCGCTCCACACTGAAACGTTTCTTGTGAAGTTAGAGGCTGTCATTTGTTAACTGAACCTGCTGAGCATGGTAACCGTGGTCTGCCTCTTCCAAGTCATGATCTGTTTGATAGATATTCCACAGAGCTATTTAGCCCTTTTTTAAACAGAGCATTCATTTTGAGAAAATCACAAATTCACCTAAAAAGCAGTTTTCCTTGTTGTTACATTGAGGCTCTTTCTGTTGTGGTTTCCAGAATTCACTCCACTCGTATATCTTTATAAAAATAACCATGTAAAGAGTGTGTCGTCCACCTTCCATGCCTCATCTTTGGGCTTATATTAGATACAAACATACATAATATGGATGTACTGTTATGGCAGCCTATGTGTGGTCACAACACTAATGGCAGTGTAGGGTTGCATAAACACACCCACAAACTGAAGCAGCAATTTTCTCTGGCAGGCCAGAGAGAAGTGAAAACTCTGTTACCGCTCACTTTTGGAGCTTCCCTCTGCCTCTCGCTCTGCCACAGATAAACAAATATCATCACCGTTGTACGTATGTTTGCTTTTCTCAAATGAAAGTCTCTTTATCAGGAAAAAAAACAACATGCACAGACCCTGCAGATGGTCCACAGGCCACCAGTTGCCCACCCTGATGTAAACCAAGCAGCCAAACAGAGCAGATGGAAAATCCCCTTTACTAACTTTTTGTTTTACAACTTATTTTATTTTGCTTGATTTCAAACAAAGTAACGCCATATGAACTGTTTCCCTGCAGTCTGTTTTTTAGTGTCTTCTTCATTTTAACATGCCTGTAAAAAGTCTTCTGTGTGGACTGGCAGTAGACCCGTCCCAGAGAGGGTTAAATTGAGCAAGAAGGCTATCTTTCTGTTTTGAACTCCATCAGTTTCACTCTTTTACTGTGAAGCTCTGCAACATGGTGTTGCAGTATTAGCAAATGTTGTTTTAAAAAAATTTGACAGAAGTTAATGCCTGTAATCACAAATATAATAACCGATGTAAGTCCATCCACTCGTCTGTTAACATGCTGCTTGTTCCTCTTAAATAAAATGAAGAAGAAGCCTTAAAACCTTGTTTTAAATCCTTTTTTTTTTTTTAGAAATACAACTCCAGCATTGTGCTGATATTTACTTCATTTTTACATGCCTGTAAAAAGTCTTCTGTGTGGACTGGAAGTAGACTCGTCCCAAAGAGGGTTAAATTGAGCATGAAGGCTATCTTTCTGTTTTGACTCCATCAGTTTCACTCATTTACTGTGAAGCTCTGCAACATGGTGGTGGATTTTATTTCACACAGACACCTCGGCAAGTAAAACAAACTAGAAAAGCAAGAAATTATTACACTGATCAAAAAAAATAGATAAACAAACCATCACACGATATCGCAGCATAAATCAGGATTTTTTAATTTATGAAATTTCAGTTGAATTATAAATCATATATTTAAATAGCAGCAGTAACAGTCTCTACCTGCTGGTCCAGTGACATCCAGTGTCGTTACTCTGTCTAAATTTAGAAAAGCGAGGGAGCAGCAGCGTGCTGACCTGCACTTTCAGGCCACCAGAAATTACACAGAACGTTCAGCATTTTTTAATACGCACTGCCACAAAGTGCATCAGTCAGACTCACATCGTCATTCAACAGTCTTTGTGTAAAGGAAAAATAAAAGTAGTTAAACCAAATAAATCTGATCACTTGTATGTTCTCTCCGCTTTTAATGGAAATACAGATCTGTCAATATTTGTGTGCAAGCAAATATATCATTTACTATTAAGTCTTCTGCTGGCCTGTGAAGTTTAGGAAGGATAATAAAGATTTAATTAACTTTTTTTATAATCAAGGTCTCTTTTTCTGAAAGTTTTGCAATATACAGAATAAAAACTAAAAAGAGTGTATAGAAGGAAACATCCAAACTGTAAAATATAAACAAAAACAAACAAAAGAAAAAGTCCCACCCATTAACCCATCCACAGGACAGATAATAAACCATATTAATCAGTCATCCCACATTACCATTAACCAGTACAGAAAGAAGTGTAAAACATTATGGGATTGTACTTTCCGCTCCTAACTTCTCAGCAAACATCAAGAAAGGGTTCCAGGTTTCATAAAATCTTAAGACAGACCCTTAAAGAGTATTTTATCTTATCAAGCTTGGCATATTGCTTTAATTAACATTTTCATCAGTAATAGCAAATGTTGTTTGGTAAAAACTTGATAGAAGTTAATGCATGTAATCACAAATATAATAACCGATGTAAGTCCATCCACTCTTCTGTTAACATGCTGCTTGTTCCTCCTAAATAAAATGAAGAAGAAGCCTTAAAACCTTCTTTTAAATCCTTTTTTTAAGAAATACAACTCCAGTTTTGTGCTGATATTTGCTCTGAGACCAACAGGATAAATGATAATCAGCTAACCTAAACAAGCTACGCACTGCTGCACAACACAAACATGCTTTAGTGATGCGTTCGATGTCCAGCCTGTAACATTATGATGCGTTCAGGTTGGTTCAGTAAAATGGGTATTTGATGAAGAACATGATGTGTTTAAGTGTAATGTACAGAGTAGGAGATTTAGACTTCTTAATATGGTTCATCTTGTAACTGAGTTCAGTTATAAAATTATTGCCATTATTTATTAGTCTTCTGTTTTGCCTGTTGGATTAAATTAAAAGTTTTAGACTGTTTGTAAATAGTTTTGTTAATTCAAATAAATATTAAAAAGTAATAAATGAGTCTTTATTGTCTAACTCAGATGTCCTTAGTGTAGGAAACTATATTTCATTGCTCCATAAGATCTTTATGATGAACAAACACTCAACTCAACAGAATACATGATCGTAATGACAGATTTCAACAAGAAGTGATAAATTATTGATATCAGCCAAGAAAAGCCCTATAAGAACATCCTAGTAAAAAGTGAATCCCACCTCAGTGTTCATTAATCACAGTCTAAGCTCAGTGTTTTAACTTTTTTGTCGGTTCACAGGAAAGTTCCACTTGGTGTCCAAAATCGGTCGGATTGAGAAAAGCGTCGAAGCTCACAAAGGAGCTGTGTTAGCAGGAAGGTGGAACTATGACGGGACGGCCCTGATTACAGGTAAATATACAAGAGAAATGTAAGATTTCACGTTTTAAAACACAAACACACATGGTCAGAAAAGTATACAGGTACATCTCAAAAAATTAGAATATCATGAAGAAGTTTAATATTTTTCATCACTCATTTCAGAATGTGAGACCCATATATTATATAGATTCATTACAGATAGAGTGAAACATTTCAAACATTCATTCATTTCAAATCAAATATTGAACTTTTTCATGATATTCTAATTTTTTGAGATGTACCTGTAAAATATAATTTACTGTACACGGTCTAGAGGACTTTATGTCCTGTTTAAAACTAGAAAAAGATAAAATATTCCCTTCAGTTCCAGATCTTCAGTTGATCAGTGCATCAAGGGATTACTAAAAAGTTTTTTTTAAATATTTTGGTGATTTTTCTGTATATTTGTTCTCATTTTTTCAACCCTCTCCACACATGCCTTGATTATTATTTATTTTTTCTTAGTATTATTTATTATTTCTTAGTATTTCTTCTTCTTCTTCTTCTTCTTATTATTATTATTATCATTGTTGTTATTATTATAACTATTATTGTTGTTATTATTATTATTATTATTATTATCATTACTATCATCATCATCATTATTTTTATTATTGTTTTTATTATTATAATAATAATTATTATTATAATAATAATTATTATTTTGTGGAATAGCACATCAACAGCGATACAAGAAATACAACAGAAAGATGAAAATAAAATAGTGATTAGTAGTTAAAGACAAATCAAATACAGACATATACACACCCTCAAACAAACATCCACGCCTCTGTATTTACACTCTTCTATGTTACATTTCATTTAATGGAGTGTAGTGTTACAACCCGACTCGTCAAGGGCAAAGGGAAGCAACATAAGACCAGATCATCGTGATTTAGGTGACATTTATTGTGAGAAATAAGATTGAATAATAAGTACAAATCAACGTGAGTCAACAGAAAAGGGCCGGAGAGTGCTGTTCAAATCAACAACAAAATATAACCAAAGGAGTCTTATCTAAAATTAACGTTATCCAGCTTTGTTACAAATAAAAATAAAATAAACCAGCTACCATTGTCTAACCAAACAGAAATTACAAATGAACAGCACTCCTAACCTAATGAACCTAACAACATAAATTCTAAGAGTGAATGTGTATAAATATTCGGGTCTAACCCTGGCCCCAAATAGCAGCGCGTGCCGCACAACACAAAGCTCAAGTGGAGCACGGCCTAACAGAGATCTCTAAGGTACAAAATGATCTGTTGAGCGAAGGCGGTCCAGGTTCTTATACTGCCCCCATCTCCCCGATTGGCCAGCGCTCCTGCTCTTCAGCCAATCAGCCTCTTCTCCTCGCAGGACGCACCTAAGGGGACGTACCAATCACGCAGCTGCACTCACACACACACTCATACTCAGACTCACAAAAGGTTATTTAACACAGAGGGGAGGGATGCGACCGCAGCCGTAACAGTTTTTTTAAAGCATGAACAAGACTGCTAATTACATGTTTAAATAATATTATATAGAAAGGATATTGGATTGATCTATTTGTTCTCTTTCCCTTTGAATATGGTTTGATTTATTTATTTATATGTTTTGGTTTAGTTATTTTAATTTAGCACAATTATTTGCGCCAATATTGAACTCTGAAAAAGAATTTATAAATTGAATGTTAATATTTTAATTGAGCTTGTCTGAGCTTCATGTTGTGTTTTTCCTGGTTTGATAGCGGGGGAGGACGGGCAGATCAAGATCTGGTCAAAAAGTGGGATGCTGCGATCAACACTGGCCAGTCAAGGTAAGACGGGAATGAAGCTACACTGGTGTTTATCAATTTAAATTTCTTTCATTAAGTAAAAAAAGTACAACTAATCTACAGCTACAAGAGGGAAGAGCTGATATTTTTGACCATTTTGCTCTATTCTTGCCTTAGAGTCAGAACAGTTAGTCCAGAAACACTCTGCTTTTCATCTTAAAAGGTAAACAGGTGATCAGTTTAACCTGCCACTTCATTTTCTAAACTAACTTATTAGAAGGTTTTTTGTAAGCTGTTGCAGAATACAGTACATCCTACCAAAATACAAAGATAAAAGTTAAAGTCCCACTTTTAGAGACTTCTTAAGTCTACTCAGATCTTAATAATCAGCATTAAGATTTGGTAAGGCGTACATTTAACAACTTCTAACCAGAAAATAGGACCAAACATAACATGTAAAAGTCAACAAGCAACATGAAACATAATAAATAAGTCCCCTGTAATTTGATTCATAAAAACATTTCAGTAAAAATGTTTTTAGATACATAAGCTATAGAAGTGGAGACCTGACAAAGAAACAGAGCACTAAGATCAATAAAGTGGTGCAGGAATGAGTCCAAAACAAAGAAATGTTTAAATGTTTATTTCGAACTTAAATGGAAAACGTATGCATGTATACATCTATACAAGTCCAACAAAATAAAATATAAAGGTAAGCAAAGGCAAATAGCTATCACAGCATTTTTCTACTATCATTAATCTTTGCAAAAAAAAAATAAGACAGATTGAGTTCAGAAAGGGTGTAGGAGGAAGTAACAAACTTATCCAGTCCCACCACTTTCCTTTTCAACATGTCTGACTTAAATTCACCCTGAAGCCTTTTCAGGTCAAAGCTGATAATATATTTAGCAACAACAAGCTCAGACAAGTCATAACAAAAACAACAAATTTCAAAACAAAGACAATAATGACACCACTGGATGCACAATACCCATGATGTTACTTGTTTTATCATTCTGTATCTGTTTAATTTCAGTTTTAAAGATAAATTTAAGCCTACCTATTGTTTTACATGATTTCAGTTCATCACTCCATAATGTAACTCCTTACATGACGTAGCATTTAGCACTTCCTGGTTCCCAAAGCTGAAAGTATTTTGGTTTTAGAAAAGCTCAATGAAGTAAGAGATTTTAAAGTTTAATCTTTTATGTTTTACATAGCCTGTTATGTAAAACATAAACATAAACATAAACGTTGTGCTGAGAGTTTGGAGTTGAATCAGTCTTCTGGTTGTGAATCAGCAGCGGGGGGGGAGACCATTTTGGAGGAGGGGTGTGAGGGGCTAAGCGGAGCCCTGAGGAGATGCTACATTCAAATTCAAGCTAGTTTTCCAAAATTATCCATCCCAGCTTTAAGCTTGAAAAATCCTGAAAACAAAGTTATTTGTAAAGATTCTAAACTTGAACAAATTGTGAAAGTTTTATCTCTTTTTATGTTTGTATTAGGGCTGTCACTTCAGTGCATTAATTAGATTAATTAATTACACCGCAAATTAATGTGTTATAAAAATTAATCACAGATTAATCATAGCACACAAACATTTTGATATTGTCCAGCTGGAGGACCCGTACATGGCAGTGGCACATGTCACTTCACGCATGCGTCTCTAGTCAAACCAAACAAAGCCCAGGTGATAACAGGAATGGCATATATGGGCCATTCTACCGAATTTGTCCAAAGTGCAGGGTTGGAAATTTTTTTTTTTAAGTGTTTTTTTTCCCAAAACTTTGTCCATACATATGTTGTACCATATCTAACGTACATATATCTTCAGTGTTGGGCACATTGCTTAAAAAAAGTAATTAGTTATAGTTACTTGTTACTTTCCCAAAAAAGTAACTGAATTACTCCTGAACGGAATTACTCCTTCATAAATGTAATGAGTTACCAGGTAAAGTAATTGATGCGTTACTTTTTTGAAAAAGCTTTTGCTGCTTGAACTGTGTGTCTCTGTCTCTGTGTCCTTCTTTGTTGTTACCTGCTGCAGCAGCTCTGACATCATCAGTTCTCCAACAGCGCGGGCAGTGGAATTTGCCTGATAGACTAGAATGGGGGCAAAGTGCTCCACAGTAAGCTTCACTTACGTGCAGCGCTGCGTTGGTGAGAGCCAGCGTGCGCCAAGGCGCTGGAGATTCGCTTCAGATCTATTTTTTGCGCGGAGAAGTAAAATAAATCACGAAGCTGTGTGATTGAGACCAGCAAAGAGACCTTAGAGAAGCGAAGTGAGGTGTTGTTTATTTCTTTTCTCAGTCTATAACATGCTTCATGAGCGTGTGACATCGCTGTGCTCATCATGAGAGCCTGTGGCTCTACAGGGATCAGCCCTCCCCCTGCACGCAGGGACGCTGCTCAGTGCGCCCTTTCAGTGGGTTTTGTCTGTCAGGGCAAGACCGTGGCACGGCGCCTGCAGCCGTGGAGTTTGGGGGTGAGGCAGGTCGGATAACAGCTGCTTGACATCGGTGCAAAGTAACGCGGCACATTTCACTATCAGTAATGGTAACGCCATTGTAACGCATGAAAAAGTAATTAATTAGATTACCAGTTACTGAAAGAAATAACGCCGTTAGTAACGCCATTATACTCTAACGCCGTTATTACCAACACTGTATATCTTGTATAGTGCAGTCAATATTCATATTTTAATTTCTGCTTTTTCTTGAACTGTTTTTTCCACTCCCAAAATGTGTCACAACCAAAACATAGCAACACACTGCAATAAAAGGTAGTATATTAATCTGTTCATATTGTACTTCCATGCCCCCTCTTAAGAATATTTTTACAAATTTTTCTTGAAGGGTTTTACAACAAAATCATTAAAAATGATATTTTAAACATTTTCCAAAGTTCAATTTCTAAGACTCATCAAAATCAAAATCCAATCTTTTCTTGTAAAATGAATTCCACTGATTATATAGATCTCAGAGTTAATGAGTCATGAAATTGAACATACATTTAACAAATAGTCATCATAAAATGTTAGTTGATGACTCAATATCTTTTATTTTTTACAAAACACCCAGTGTTTTGGTTGTGACTGCACTGTTTCGGTTGTGACTGCACTGTTTTGGTAGTGACCACTATTTTTTGTTTGCAAGGTTGTATCATATTCCCTCCACCTTATTGCTTAATATTAACTTCAAACATGTCTTACATTGGGAATATTATGAACACAAATGTTTATAATCAATCAAATGACATTTACTTTGAAGGCCAGCATTAGCCTACTCAAACATCACAACACATCTACTGTAACATTAAAAAGTAGTTTAAGCAGTTAAAGCAGTTTTTTCTGTCACAAATAAACAATGATTTTTTTTTACACATTAAACATTCCTGAATGTATTGACTTCTGCCAAACAGTTGAGCTGGGAGTTAGAGGGTCAAACATGAGTTATAATTATTGAACATTCTGAAGATATTGCTTTTAAAGGTTCTATGAGGAGAATCTATTACTGGTGACATAAAGACTCTGCTACCCATGAGCACGCGTGGCGACTGTCGTAATGCTGCGTTCCAGTAACCTCTGAACTGGGAGTGACATCATCTCTGACTTATCGGCGTTCCAGTTGAAGTCGGAAAAAAACATGCTGATCTACCAGGCTATTGTTAGCTGTTGTTAGCACGCCCTGTGTTGTTGTATGAAGAATGTGATTATCACTATGGCAGCATTTTTGTAAATATAAGTCTAACAATACTATGGCTGCGGTTGAATAGTCACCTCCTAAGTCCTTTCCTATCTACTTTTCCTTAACCCTGATGGAAAACTTCATGAGGTTAAGGAAAGGAGAAAGGAGAATTCAGAAGGACTTAGGAAAGGAATACTGCCATACAGAGAGAATCCGACTACACTTTCTCTACGCTTCGTCATCATGTGACGGCGGATGTTACTGCTGCGGTGAAACTACAATTTTCTGAAGGTGGACTACAAAAGACGCATCATTGAAGTGCTCATTAATCATGACAATGTTGTTCCTTTCAGACAATTTGAACATCAATAACCTGGTAAAAATTACATCTGCATAACCGATGTTGAAGTGAGGATGTAAATAAATCTGTCCTCTCATTATCAACATGAACATCAACCAGTGCATGAAAATAAATGAACTGAAGGAAAGAAAGGCACAAACTGTTAAGACCACAATCTAATAGAGTACAAATGATTAATATTGAACCAAGTTTAAAACATAATCAACATCAAATGTCTCATATCCTGCTCTCTTCAGAGAATCAGACTGCTGGAAAGTTAAGGCAGGTTTTGGTAAACGTTCATCATTATTTGGTTGAATTCGGATGCAGTCGGAATACGCGCTGTTTATAAAAGCTGTTGCTGCGGTGAATTGTGGGACAGAATAATCTCCTCTCCTTTCGTAAAGGATGGTCCGGTGTATCTTATGCTAAAGGAGATAATAAAGGAAGCATTGAGCCACCTTTCCTAAGCATTTAGACTATTCCAACAGCTCTAATCACGAACTACTTCCGGTTCGTTTCACTCCGTTAGGAACCTTCCTAACCAAAAATGACTTTTAGACCGCAGCCCCTGTATACAGCTGATCTCGAGCAACACACCCCAGTCAGAAGTGCAAATAAATTTACTATTACAGGAGCTAAATAACTGTTCACACTGGGGGCATCCATCTTCCATTGTCAACTCGGGGGTGGCGAGGTTTCACCGAGTTCCCAGCAGGAAATTTCCACTTCGGGGGACGTTTCAGTTTCAGTTTCCTACTTGAAACTCAGAAATTCCAACTTCCGACTACAACTGGAACGCACCACAAGCCAAAGCGTGTGTTTCTTGTGATGCTAAATGAATGAAACTCGGACCTTCCTCAGAACTCTGCATTGCTTTACAACTTCTTTTTTCAACAACTTTCTGGATGCAAAGCCTCGAGGTAATGTATCTCTTTCTAGTTACGTAGCGGTAGTTTTTGATGTGTGACAACAAGCAATTTTTGGAAAACTTAGTATCGTAGTTTTGTAGCCGTCTATATATCTCTACTTACAGCCCGGTGCTCTAAGACGTGTCTGAATAATATAAATTTGCTCTAGTTTTAATTGTCTTGTTCCTGAAGTTGAGTATCCAGGCCAGTCCAGCCCTGTCCAACCCGACCGGAAGGCTAACGAATAGCATTTATAGATAACCTATTTAGATGCTATAAAACTCATCTTAAAGTGTGTATTTCCATCAGGCATATATCTAAAAGTGAGACTTTTTGTAATTACTTAGAAACTCCTCACAGTCCCTTTAAAAAATCTTTAAAAAAAAAAAAAAACACACACCAGAAAGTGTTATGCAAGAACTTTAATGAACTTAAAACAAAACAAACAACTTCTTAAGAATAACGTGGTCGACACCCTTGGGCTAAAAGTCTAGTTTTTCAAATATTTTGTTTTGCCATATTGTTGTTTTTTTCATTTCTCCCTGTTGCTTTCTCCTGATGCTTTATAATATAAAACATGAATCAGCATTATCTACATGTTTTAAGAGGTAATAATGATCAAACATTGACTTAAGTGAGTGGACCATTACATGTTGTCACAACCAAAACTGTTCCATCTGTTTCGGTTGTGACGATTTTAGCTAATTTTAGCTAATAACTAAAAAATGCTACTAAGCACATGGCCAGCAAATGGATGTTTGAACAGGTGTACACCCATAAAAACATAATGTGTTGCATTAAACCTCCAAAAGTTTACCTAATTACAGAGAATATGTGTTTGGTAGTGACAATTAAAAATGTTCCCGACAGATTTTCAGATTTTGGAACACGTTTACTCCAAAATGATGAGAGGTAACTACTCACTATGATGCCATGAGGTAGAGGGATGCTGAGTCTCTGCCTGATCAAAAATGCAGGGCTGTGGCTAAAAACAGGCTCAACCTATGTGATAAAACTATCTGTGTTTCAGGAGTGACATGAAAGCGTGGGACAGCATTTTTTGAATGATCTTTTTAAATTAAAAACATAAACCCGCAATACATCCAAGTCTTTTCAATGCTGTTTAAAGGAAATCAACAAGATATTTTAAAAAACATCATTGAAAACAAATACAAAATTGTTTTAAGTATTATTTTCATAGGTCGAAATTTAGGGCTTAGGGGTTGGGACAACCACTCCCCAATAGAAAGTACACTATAAATGATGATTTTGTATATATTTAGCTTATCACTATCTATTTGCTGTCTTGTGTGTTAAATAGATCATAACAGAATCTTAGTAAATATGTAAAGTCTGAATTCGTAATTGTTTGGTTACATAGTTTTTTTAGTGTGGGACCACAGTTTGGACAAATTCGGTAGAATGGCCCATATAAGACTTAGTCTGATTTTATTTTTGAATGTATTTATCTATATTTGTACTACATTCTTTAATAATGCATCAGGCCTAATTGTTTTGCTGGATGTCCTCGACCTTTTTCTTATTTTGAATTTGATTTATGAAACACACTTAAAGTGTAATTTGAGTTGCCTGATTGAGCTTAGAATTTTCTGGACAAGTTGCCCTGACTTTGGTTTTATTTAGTCACCAATAAAAATGTGGATTTACAAATCTTCACTTCTTAGTGTATTCATTTGATTAGTCCTGCACTACAATTTTATAATATCCTAGAATTCAAATTCTTTATTTGGGTACTTTAAGCAGATATGAGATTAAAATGTGATTAATTAGATTAATTAATTATAAATCCGGTAATTAATTAGATTAATTTTTTTTAAACGTCTTACGGCACTAGTTTGTATGTTTTTAGCTTTTATTTTGGTCCTCTTGGTCTTTTTTAGGTAGCAGGGTTCTTGATTGTCTGGGTTGCTATGCCACGGACTCTCTCAGTTTCATTCTGCCTATTGTGTTTGTCGTCAAAGTTCTTTGGTTTTAATTCTCTTTTGCTTTGCTGTCTTTATGTTCCTTTATGTCTTTATGTTTTGTCTTTATACAAAGCACTTTGTAAACCTCTGTTTTAAAGCAGGAGAGTACTTTGCACATCTAATTTAGGAGACAGGTGCGTCGGAGAAAAAAAGTCTATTTAAACACGAAAATGGACTCCCGCACACGGTCTAACTGGCCAGAAAATCATTTATTTGCAACATTTCAGTCTCAGACCTTCATCAGGCAATCAGTCAGGCTGTTAGCCTGATGAAGGATTTTCTTGCAAGTTAGACCGTGTGCGGGAGTCCATCTTCGTGTTTTTAAAAGTGCTATACAAATAAAGTTTATTATTATTAGAATTATTATTAATTTTTGTTTACGACAGATCTACGGGGTGAAAACGCAAGTAGGCTTTTAGTTGAGTGAATCAGAGCGATGCTAACTCTCCCATTGGCCTTCAGTATACCTCATCCCTGCACGGCTAAACTAAGGACAGCATAATAACCAAACCAGTCACTGCAATGTGAGGTAACCAGTTTAATAGCAGCAACATAAGCCCTCCAATATCACTTCATCAATCACAGAAGGCTTAAGATATGAACCGAGGAATATCATAGCAGCATCAACAAGTACAAACTGTTCCTCTCTGTTCTACATATTTATAAAAAATAAATTCACTTGTTCCTGACTTGGTCATGTTAAGGCTCTCTGTGACTCTTTTGTTTGCTGCACTTGAATGACTAAAAAGCACAACAAGCCAAGAGTGGGATGATTTTCTCCAACAAAACACTTTGAATGAGTTTGGTCTTAAAACAGCAGCAGCTGTGATTTTTTATGGACAGAGGTGAACGTTGAGGACCATTGATTTCACTGCCTTAAAGGACCGATGCAGCCAGAAAGTTTAATCAGCTCGAGCTCCGGCAAAACATTTCTGTGCATTTCCAACTTCAAGCTTCTGCTCATTTAAGGCTCACCATGTACGGACTGCACGCCAGTTTGTGCACTTTTATGTGCTTCTAAATATGATTTCTGGAGATGGAAACAGAACACTGCATCATTTTGACATTTAAGATGGAGCTTGTTTGGGATGTTATGAATAGACAAACAGAATGAGGACATTAGATTATGGTTTCATGGTAGTTGCCTTCTTCAAGCTCAAACTCAAAAGTCAAATTAAAGTGACTGGTTGGACAATAAATACAAATGATTGTGAAATTGTGAAGTCCAATGACTCAATCACAACATGATGAAAGAATAAAATTGATTTGAACTCCATTCTGACATTTTTTGACGTTATTTTTGCAGATTTTTCCTGAAATGTCAGTTCAGGATTCAAAAATATCAATGAAAACTACAAAATTTCTGCCCTTTTTAATTCTTTGACTCTGCAGCACAATTTACATTTTATAAATTTAAAAACAGGTCGAGTATACTGGAATGTTGTCATTGTTTTTGCACTTTTTGTGCCTTCATTGGACGAACTAGGCTTCTTTTTTAGTCACCTTGGCATCAAATAGGGCTCAATATTATCAAATATTTACTACAGTCATATTAGAGTATTATTCTGGATTTGTGAAAGCATTTGTTATTTCTGTACTGGAAAAAAATACACCAATACTTTCCATGTCTTACTACAACACTTACAAATATCAACATTCTTGGTCCATTATGCAGAGCCTTGTGTTAGTCTAATATGTTGTGACATGTTTTATAAACTTGGTATACCACATTTTTATGATATTCTCCACTCCATCATTCTGCAGTTGCTAATTATATGATAGCATTAAAGAATAGGGACTTCTCTTTCTTTTTTTTTCCCCCCTTGTCTGCATTATCTTTTCTGCTGAGCACTGTGTCTGGTGACAGCGTTGAAAAGTAGGGGTGTCCCGATACAACTATTTCACCTCCGATACGATACCGATATTGCAGCCTTGAGTACTGGCCAATACCGATATCAATCCGATACGATATCAGCAGGAATCATACAGATTTTTATTACCTATTCTGTAGTATGGACTGTAAGAAAAGGCTTGATTAGGTCAGATTACTCAAACAGAGACCAGTAGTCAGCAATAGTAGGTATGAGAAAAACTGACCCATTTGTTATTAACCAATAGGTTAAATAACTTTTAACCTTAAACATAAGAATATACTACAATTAAAACAACATGAATAAAAAATATTAGAAGACCCTGAAAAGTGACCTCAATAAATCAAACAAAAACATATTTCACCAATTGCAAAATAACCACTGTGTTGAACTTAAACATAAGCATATTCTACAACTGAATAAAATAAAAAATAAATATATTAGAATGGACTGCTTGTATCGGAGTGCTGATATCGGAGATTTAGGATGCAGGCCGATATAATCCGATATTTGTTTTTTTGACCGATATCCGATATCTATATCGGATCGGAACATCCCTATTGAAAAGACCAATGCATTTTTTTTCTAGCAGTCACAGATATGTAAATATGATTCACTGCTATAGTGACCATCACCAGCCCTCCCTGTAGACTACTCCATCAAATCAAACTTTATTTAACCCCTGATGTGAGCTGAAGGGGAGGGCCATGCCACACCACAGTGTGAAAGAAGGAGGAAGAGTGACAGACAGGATGAGACAAGACAAACGGAAGGGAGGACAGACGGGTACTGTTATTGAGTGGGGACTTAACTTTCCACAAAAATCAAACAATAAAACTTTGGAAATCGAACTTGAAAACTTTACGGACACACTCGCTATATCAGAATCAGACTTTATTGTCATTACACACGTCACAAGTACAGATTTTTTCTTTACAGTTCCACCCGTACAAGAACATAACAAAGATATTCACATTCATGGGGGGACAGGATCAGGAAACGATATTCCGACTGCAACAAAAACATGAGGCATTTCCGTCAAATAATCTACGACCCACACTGATGGACAAAGCCTGGTCTTTGTTTTTTATTTTGCCATCAGCAGCGTGGAGCCCAAAGTGCCTCCATGCAGTTCTCCTTAAATGTTCTAATGTCGTGGTTGTTCCTATCGGAGTGGCCTTCTCTGTCCCCCATTTTCTCGAGTTGGACGATCTGTTGTCAGGATAGATTTTAAATTAAAGTGTTTACAGTTTTAATACAGACTTTTACCCCCAAGTTTAAACAGATATTGGAAAATTGAGTATAAGGCATCTACCCCGTCAAACAGCAGATTATGTGTGTTGCCAGTTGCTCAAAGTTAATCAGTAGGGGTGTTCAGATCCAATATTGATGTCAGATATTGGTCCGATATCAGCAAAACACAAATATAGGATTATATCAGCCCGAATCTGAAATTTCTGATATAAGCAGTCCATTCTGATTTATTTTTAATTTATTACAATTTAGTTGTAGAATCTGCTTATGCTGACATTCAAACACAGTGGTTATTTTGCAATTTAAAAACATTTGTTTGTGTTTTTTTTGTTTTATTCAGGTTATTTTTTATTTAGTTTAGTTTATTTCAATCAGTTTTTCTCATACCTACTATTGCTGACTACTGTTCTCTGTTTGAGTAATCTCACTTGATCAAGCCTTTTCTTACAGTCCATACTACAAAATAAGCAGTGTTGGGAATAACGGCGTCACTAACACCGTTATTTTTTCCCAGTAATGGGTAATCTAATTAATTACTATTTCAAACGTTACAGGTTTGCCAGAGTTGCCAGGTTAGCTTATTATAAGCGACTTTCGGCTTCTTCTTTTTCTAACTTGCATGTGTATATTGGGAGTTGAGGGTTGCAGTTTTTTGGGCTTGTTCCAACAGTATAGTTGCTCATTTGGACTTGTTCCCCCCTTAAACCATCAATATAAACCCAATTCAGAAGTAATTAAAATTATTTCAACCCACCCTAGCGCAGATTAAAATTTTACTGTAAAAATGTTTCCACCTAATATAAATCCTTATAACCAGATTTAAATTGATTCCTAATGTGGCTACTACTGTTTACACAATAATAAAGCTGTAGAGGATTAAGATACAAATTAGATAAAACCCTAACATGTCTGTTTCGTTGCAAAAATCAAGGTTAGACTGTTTAGCAATAGCAGTTATAAATAACAGCAGCCCCTCGCTTCACTTCTGTATAAAGAAAAGGATGTTCCACCTCCAAACAAAAGGATGTTTAATAAGTAAATTAAGGGGCAACAAAGAAGAAATATGACTTTGAAATTAAAATGTAATGTGGATAAAATGTAGGTGTCTCTCTTTAAAAATGCTTATTTCAATCGCAAAACCTGGCAACACAGCTAGCTGCAGCAGCGGTGAGTCTGGAGCGTCTGTGGAGTTAAAACTGGAGTTTTCAGGATGGAAGTAAAAGAAGTAAAAGTCAAGAACACACATGTGAAGTGTCCATTATGTCCTAAAGCAAAGTGTTTGTCTGTTGTTAGTAAATCTAAAATCTAGAGACCAAAAACAGCGAGAACTCCGCTGATGATGTCAGAGCTGCTGCAGCAGGTAACAACAAGGAAGGACACAGAGACAGAGACACACAGTTCAAGAGGAAAAGAGTTTTCAGAAAAGTAACTCATCAGTTACTTTACCTGGTAACTAATTACATTTATGAAGGAGGGATTCTGTTAGTAATTCAATTACTTTTTGGGAAAGTAACTAGTAACTATTAGGGCTGGGTATCGATTCAGATTTTCTGGATCGATTTGATTCGATATTACCAGGTCTCAAATTGATTCGATTCACAATACAATAAGATATTTATTCAGTCTGTGATATCTGAGTTAAAATAGTGCTGTAAATTTAAAAAGTGACTTTTTGACCTGGTGCATTATTAAAATTCTTTTTACATTAAGAACTAAACCCAAAGCAGTAACATTATTTTATATTAATTATGTACATTAATGCATATTCTGCATATTACTTGTTTTCTGTCCAACTCTTCTTTTCCTTCATGCTTGTAAAATCCGAAATACGTCCATACGTCAGCCTTTAAACTCGCCGATGGTGCCCATATAGTGCTATTTGCTTCTGCCGCGTTTGTTTGACTGCTTGCTGTAACATCTCACGAGATTTTGTTCAGTGGAAAGCAATGCTAATCACAGATCACGTAAAACTACCTGGGTTGATACCACAGGCTGCTTCTCTGCACATTTGGATTTTATGGATCGATTATGAACCATTTAAAGGGAAATCGATTAAATTAGATTAAATTGATTTTTTAAACCCAGCCCTAGTAACTATAATTAATTACTGTTTTAAAGTAACTTGCCCAACACTGAAAATGAGTAATAAAAGTCTGTTTGATTCCTGCTGATATCGGATTGGATCGATTTCAGTATCGGCCAATACTCAAGGCTGAAATATCAGTATTGTATTAGAGGTGAAAAGTTGTATTGGGACACCCCTACTCATCAGGATTTACCTTAAAGGAACTGTGAGGAGTTTCTAAGTAATTACAAAAAAGTCTCACTTTTAGATATATGCCTGATGGAAATACACACTTTAAGATGAGTTTTATAGCATCAAAATAGGTTATCTATAAATGCTATTCCTTAGCCTTCTGTTTGGGTCGGACAGGGCTGGACTGGTCTGGATACTCAACTTCAGGAACAAGACAATTGAAACTAGAGCAAATTTATATTATTCAGACACGTCTTAGAGCACCGGGCTGTAAGTAGCCATATATAGCCGGCTGCATTCATTAGCATCACAACAAACACACGCTTTGGCTTGGGTCACGTCTTTTGGTGCGTTCTAGTTGTAGTCAGAAGTAGGAATTTCCGAGTTCCGAGTAGGAATCTGCAACTGGAACGTCCCTCGACGTCTGAATTTCCTGCTGGGAACTCGGTGAAACCTCTCCACCCCCGAGTTGACAATGGAAGATGGATGCCCCCAGTGTGAACAGTTATTTAGCTCCTGTAATAATCCATTTATTGTCACTTCTGACTGGGGTGTGTCGCTCTAGATCAGCTGTATACATAGTATTGTTAGACTTATATTTACAAAAATGCTGCCATAGTGATAATCACATTCTTCATGTGATATTTGTGAACAACAACGCAGGGCGTGCTAACAACAGCTAACAATAGCCTGGTAGATCGGCATGTTTTTTTCCGACTTCAACTGGAACGCCGATAAGTCAGAGATGATGTCACTCCCAGTTCAGAGGTTACTGGAACGCAGCATTACGACAGTCGCCGCGCGTGCTCATGGGTAGCAGAGTCTTTATTTCGCCGGTAATAGATTCTCCTCATAGCACCTTAAAGATTTAATCCTTTCGCTGAATCCTGTTTTAAAAGACAATCACTGAGGACGTGTCCTTCTGTCCTCTTGGCTGTGTGATTGTGTGAACATGGTTGTGTGTGTGTGTGTCGAGCCTATCAAGATGTAATTTTGTTTGATTCAACCAAAAAGCAGAGTTCCAGATTTTTATTAAAACTCCATAAAGTTTTACAGGAAGGGAGTTTTATTAAGAGCCATAAAAAAGACTCTTAATGATACATTTCTCTGTCCAGCGTTCGTATTATAGATGGCTTACTTATTAATTGATTCATCATGCTGTTTGACTTATTAAACTTTTCTGCTCAGATGTGGGACAGAAAAAAAAAGTCGGGGGGATGAAAGTTGGCTTCTGGGGGGAAATGGATGGCATACTCTGGCCGCATGACGGGCGCTGTGGAAAACCTGGCAGGGAAACGGCGAATCAGCCCCACTTTGCAGGAACATTTTTCCTTCGCTGGCTCTTTGGAGAGCGAGCTGTCGGGCTGCAGGCTCCTCTGCAGACTCACAGATTTGAAGAACACCTGGAAACGGAGGCTTCGCCGCAGATACACAACATCCTCCACATGGCACTCACACGGCTGCAGGTGTTGCCGCACAACTCGGCGCACACATGCACAAACACACACGCTCTGCCGGGGCACTCTGACCCATTTTCAAGAGAGAGAGAGAGAGAGAGGGGTGAGGAAGGGGCGAGCGAGCAGGAGGGAGGACTTGTCTCACCTCCTCAGTGCCTTTTGTCAGATTTGGATCATGTGACTCGTTGGCATTTGTGAGAAACCACATGCACCTGGAGCGGGGTTAAATGTCAAGCCCTCTCCCCTCCACACGCGCAAAGCCACAAACCAGCACACACATGCACACACACATGCACACACACGTGCACACACGCCTGTACGGAGGAGGTCTGTCAGGTTTTCTCAGCTGGCGTGCCTGAAAGCGAAGTGCTGCTCCATAGGCTGAATAAGGTGAGCGCTCGGAGGGAACACGACACCCTACCTTCCTAGGGAGAGAGAGCAGAGTCATGCTCACAGATTTATTTCTTTTATTACTCCACAAACAATCCATTACTAGGGATGTAACGGTTACTGGTAAAATGGTAAACTGCAGTAAAATTTCCCATGGTAATCATTACCATGTCCTATTAAAAGTACAGAGTTACCGAGTTTGATCACCACACTGTGTCGGTAACTCACGGTGATGCTGCTCTTTGAGTGGAAAAGCCTGAACTACGTGTGTCACAAAGGCGCAGTTTAAATGTTTAGTCTCTGAAAGTTTAGCAGCTGCAGCCTCACTTATGGCCCTTTTCCATTAGCCCTACTCTACTCTACTCGACTCTACCCGGCTCTACTCTACTCGCCTTGTGCTGCTTTTCCATTAGCCCCAGTCGCCTGCCCAACGGAGTGCAGTGTCGCTGTAAACAGCTGAGCGGCTCTGGGTGACGTCATTTTGAGCGCGACACAACAACCTGTGGCTTTTTGTCACAAACCGAGTAAAAAAGGAAAGCAGAAGAAGTCTGCTGGTGGTAAGAAGAAATACCCCTTGAGAAGCACAGGAGAGTTTTGGAAGCTATACAACAGAATGAAGCCGAGGACGAGAGCAATCCAGCTGCAAAGAAAAGACGTATGAGGGTAAGCTAGTGGTAGCTACTGCTAGCATGCTAGGTCATAGCCCTCATGACTCATCAATGACGACATTGTCTGACCAATCAGCAGCCGGCAGTCGGTGACGTCATCTTTTAGTATGGACTCAGCTCGCTTGGAACCACAGCAGAGTAGGTACTAAAACTAGCTTGTTTTAGGAGGTACCAGGCTAGTGGAAACACGCTGCAAATCGAGTAGGGCCCAGTAGAGTAGGGCCAAGGCGTGCTTGTGGAAAAGGGCCAGTAGACTCTTCACAGGTTTTCCCACTCGAAATGGCTACAGTCTAATGTCTGGTCAAAGTTTGGATTTTAAAGGATGTCGACGACAGTCACCCTGTCTAAAACACCAAGCTGTGGAGAAAGACAAAAATGTGTGTGATTAAAACTGCTGTAACTCCTCGAGTAAACGAGCAGAGAGAGAGAGAGGATTCAGAGAGCCATACCTGAGTGAATTATAGGAGGTTTATCAGGATTTTCTGTCTAAATAATGTATAAAGGTTGTAAATAACAGCATTAGTATCATTCTGGAGTGAGTTCTTGCCGTTCTTTTGCATTTTATGCGCCATGTTTGTCGTAGTAGATCGTCTTTTTCCAGCATAGTTTGTGTTTTATGGATTTAATCAATCGTAATTTGGAAATATTAAAGAAGGAGATGTGGAGGAGATCTGCCATGGAAAGGGGAAACCATAGGAGAGTCATGAAGGGGGCTGACTGCTTCAGGGACTATCGTTAGTAAAACAAAAATAAATAAGTAAAAGGCCTGGACATGGTCTAATATAACGAGCTGTAACATGGACACTAATGCTGCAGGCAAACTAAAATGTGTGAGTGTTTGTAAAATAGGTTAAATTTATTTTTTGCTGTCTCAAAAGTTGAACATGTTCATTTACAATTGTTTATAAAGAGAATCCTGTTTTAAGTTCAGATCCGTTTTTTTCTTTTCTTGTAATTACACACAGTTTAAGCATTTATTACATAAAAATGACATATACTTTCCAGAATTGTTAACATTTATTTCTAATGATGACATTTCCTGACACAGTTATTGACAATCAGACAAAAGATCTGTTAAAATTATAATATTAAAGGCGTTAAATGAGATAACCATGATAATTTTGGTCACAATAACCATGATATGAAATTTTCATACCGTTACATCCCTATCGATTACTCACTTGTAGGGATGTAACGGTATGAACATTTCGTATCACGGTTATTGTGACCAAAATCATCACGGTTGTCCTTATTATCGTGGTATTGTTGCAGTGCGCTCAAAATGTTCAAATATTATATATATTATAATCCGTGAAACGGCCTCCGCTGAAGAGCCTCCGCCTCCGGCCTGCTGCAGCGGAGGCTCTGCAGCCACAGCTCTGGCTGTGCAGCGGAGGCCGCTTTCAATGGCGCTTATGCTAATCCAGAGCCGTATTTAGCGGTGTTTTTGTGTGAAAGTAACGCACTGAAAATTCTCTAAATAAAGTGTGAATGCAGACCGATATCAGACTTTTTCAGTGGGAGTCCGTTTATTTGTGTTTTTGGTCAAGTAAAATATGGCCCCGTCTGACTCCAGCGGAATGAGCAGACGAGCAGATCCGAAGGAGGAAGAGGGAGTTAGGTCCTAGCGCCCTGGGTTTCTTCTCCACAGAAACACTGCTGTAGAGGTAATTTCTGCCCTAACCCTTGTGATAGGACCCAACTTGTTCAATCCCGGAATATCACTTGAAGGTCTTTGGGTGGACTGTTCCACAGACGAGGGCCGTAACAACGAAAGAAGCATTCATGAAATAAACATTCAACATTCATTTAGTTTTATAATAATAACAGGCTTATCCATGCCTTCAGATTAAATTAAATTGAAGTAAACGAATCTACAAGTGTTGATCACGTAGATCTGTTCTTTTGTAAACTACAACAGATGATGCTCCCTTAATGCTGCTATGAGGTTTTGCAGCTTTTAATTGACGTTAATAAACATAAAGTAAATAAAAAAAACTAATTTGCTAGTTGTTAATAGTTGTAGTTTGAGACTAACTATTCTGAAGAATTTGACATGCAGCATTATCTTGATTAATTTGCAGAGAAATGAGTTTTCGTAGTCGTCATCTTTGTCCACTGTTGTTAAAATCCACTTCGTTGTAGTTTGAGACTAACTATTCTGAAGAATTTGACATGCAGCATTATCCTGATTAATTTGCAGAGAAATGAGTTTTCGTAGTCGTCATCTTTGTCCACTGTTGTTAAAATCCACTTCACAGCAGAGTGTTTTTCCTTTTTTCTTCAGGGTCCTAAATGGTTTATTGATGTGGCCTCAGTGAAAGAATAAAGATACAGAATGATGAATAAGTGTGAATATTAATTTCTAAAAACGTGTTAAATTACCGATATCCTGCAGCAGCATGTCAACACAGTGCTAGTTTGGCATACAGGTACAACACCTTAACTCTTTAGTAATACTCAGTTTACTCTTCGCCAAGCTCCGGCCCCATGGACAAATTCTCCTGTCATCAGGCAACTTTCTTTTTAAAGCAACAGAAAAAAATCAGTCAATCAATCAAATTTTTCCATACAAAAATTTTTATGTTTGATGAGCCTAAATGGTTTATTGATGAGAAATAAAATGAAATAATAATAATACAGAATGAAAATAATATTAATTTCTAAAAACGTGTTAAATTACCGATATCCTGCAGCAGCATGTCAACACAGTGCTAGAATTAATCAAATGCAAAGACATAAAATTTAAATTCTAAACAGAAAACCGAATTAAAATATTGAGGAAACGCTATCTTTAATTAAAAGTAAGGAAACACAACACAGGAGCTAAAACTTCAATTATAATTAAAAATCATAAGAAATTAGATTCAAAAAACTATAGAAAAGGACGCTTAAAGGAATATTTCACCCAAAGAATGATATGCCTTCATTTTCTACTCACCCTCATGCTGAGCAACACTCTGTAGCACAAATGTTTCATATAAGAAATAAAATGAAATAATAATAATTAAAATAAAAAGAAGAAAAGTGCTTACAAATGAAAATAAAAGACCCAACCCACCCTCACAATCCGCATGCAACACACACTGAATTAATCAAAAGCAAAGACATAAAATTGAAATTCTAAACAGAAAACCGAATTAAAATATTGAGGAAACGCTATCTTTAATTAAAAGTGAGGAAGCACAACACAGGAGCTAAAACTTCAATTATAATTAAAAATAAGAAATTAGATTAAAAAATACTATAGAAAAGGGCGCTTAACTAATAAAATAATTAATATAATACAATTTAAATAAATAATATGGTAAAATGAGATAACCTAAAACCAGATGTGTAATAAAAACAGCTAAAAATATTAGCTACAATAGCTACAATATTATTGACAGATATTGGTCTAAAAAGTTAAATATATAGTGTCATGTATAATATTAGCCAATATTACAATTTTTGCAGACGTAATAGCCATACATGTCCCTTATATTGGCTGCAAGATCAGCAAAATACACAAATATACCATAATGCTTCGCCTTAAACATCAATTGTTTCACTTTTTCAAGACTTAGCTGGTAAGAATGCACGATATTATCGGTTTGATATCAGTATAAGCTGATATCAGCCGAAAAGGTTAAGTATCAGTGTTGGCCAATATTGAAATTTTATCGGGAAATTACAGAATTTTTCAACACTGATGGACCGTCTCATCACTGCATTGGTACATTTAAAAATCAATGTCTTGCAAGAGTTAAATGCTCTTTTTTCCACATTAATAGACTGTAAAATTAAAAGCAACAAGTCAATTGTACTTTTTTTCCTTTTTTAATTTTTTTCTTTTTTTCTTTTCTTTTTTCTTTTTCCCTTTTTTCTTTTCTTTTTTCGTTTTTTCCCTTTTATTTTCCCTCCCAAGTTTGTAGTTAAATGAAGACTTGATGGAAAATTTTGGCTTGGCAATAATGGAATCTGAAAAGTTGTCATATCAGATATTGTCCAAATATTATGCATCCTTAGCGATCGCTCAGCAAGTTATGTAGCACACAGTATATTAGCAGGGCGTTCATTGGACCACCTTTTTTTCTTGAAGATCATCTCAAGAAAAAAACTCAAACAAAACAATAAGTGACGCTTACGAAACTGGCCTATTTCTGTTTGAGTGTGGATATTCAAGCAGGTGATCCAAAAATTTGCCCTTACTCTCCTGCATTGATTGGAAACATAAAATTCACCTGCTCCTATTGGATAATTACTGCATGGGTGATTATCTTTCAGCTGAAACAAATTATTTAACTCCAGCTGATGACATGAGCAGCTTCTCATTTCTTCAACAACCATGTCAAAGACACATCCTGTGGTCGTGGAAAAGATGTTAGTCTGTTTAAGAAGGGTCAAATCATTGGCATCAAGCAGAGAAAACATCTAAGGAGATTGAAGAAACTACTAAAACTGGGTTAAGAACTGTCCAACACATTATTAAAAACTGGAAGGATAGTGGGGAACCATCGTCTTCAAGGAAGAAATGTGGTCAGAATAAAATCCTGAATGATGGTGATCGGTGAATCACTTAAACGTTTGTCCAAATCAAATCAAAGAAAAACAACAGTAGAACTCAGGGGTGTGTTTAATAGTGAAAGTAAGAGCATTTCCACACACACAATGTGAAGGGAACTCAAGGGATTGGGACTGAACAGCTGTGTAGCCTTAAGAAAACCACTAATCAGTAAGGCTAAGCAGAAAAAAGGCTTCAGTTTGCTAGGGAGCATAAAGATTGGACTGTGGAGGACTGAAAGAAGGTCATGTGGTCTGATGAGTCCAGACTGACCCTGTTCCAGAGTGATGGGAGCATCAGGGGAAGAAGAGAGGCAGGTGAAGTGATGCACCCATCATGCCTAGTGCCTACTGTCCAAGCCTGTGGGGGCAGTGCTGTGATCTGGGACAAATCTGAGACATTGTTCTGATAAACTTCTACAATGTCACAGATATGTGATATAGAGTTTAATCTTTATTCTGCGCTGATGAAGACCAATCCAGAAACCTTCCCTCCCTCTTTCTCTCTCTAGTGGAAAGCCCACGATGGCATCATCCTGAAGGTGGACTGGAATTCAGTGAACGGTCTGATACTCTCCGGTGGAGAGGACTGCAAATATAAGGTGTGTATGCGTGGAGATGTCCAAAGAAGGCGAGAGTTAGAGTATGTCGATTTTAATTTCCATGATGTCACTCCCTATCAGGTGTGGGACAGCTATGGCCGTCTGCTTTACGCCTCATCGCCGCATGACTATCCCATCACGTCTTTGTCGTGGGCGCCGGATGGAGAGGTGTTCGCCGTGGGCTCCTTCAACACCCTGCGGCTTTGTGACAAGACTGGGGTAAGAAAAAGTCATTTTCTATTGATGTAGACCTGACTAAATTCAACACCAACAAGATATCTGAAGACGTGAGGTAAGTTTATCAGGAGTTTTATTCTCTTTCCTCCTTGAAGGGACTATGAGGAGTTTCTAAGTAATTAAAAAAAAGTCTCCCTTTTAGATATATGCCTGATGGAAATACACACTTTAAGATGAGTTTTATAGCATCAAAATAGGTTATCTATAAATGCTATTCCTTAGCCTTCGCAGTCGGGTCGTACAATGCTGGACTGGCCTGGATACTCAACTTCAGAAACAAGACAATTAAAACTAGAGCAAATTTATATTATTCAGACACGTCTTAGAGCACCGGGCTGTAAGTAGACATATATAGCCGGCTACAAAACTACGACACTAAGTTTTCCAAAAATTGCTTGTTGTCACACTTCAAAAACTACCGCTACGTAACTAGAACGAGATACATTACCTCGTGGCTTTGCATCCTGTAAGTTGTTGAAAAAAGAAGTTGTAAAGCAATGCAGAGTTCTGAGGAAGGTCTGAGCTGCATTCATTAGCATCACAACAAACACACGCTTTGGCTTGGCTCATGTCTTTTGGTGCGTTCCAGTTGTATTCAGAAGTAGGAATTTCCGAGTTCCGAGTAGGAAACTGCAACTGGAACGTCCCCCGAAGTCTGAATTTCCTACTGGGAACTCGGTGAAACCTCGCCACCCCCGAGTTGACAATGGAAGATGGATGCCCCCAGTGTGAACAGTTATTTAGCTCCTGTAATAATCCATTTATTGTCACTTCTGACTGGGGTGTGTCGCTCTAGATCAGCTGTATACATAGTATTGTTAGACTTATATTTACAAAAATGCTGCCATAGTGATAATCACATTCTTCATGTGATATTTGTGAACAACAACACAGGGCGTGCTAACAACAGCTAACAATAGCCTGGTAGATTGGCGTGTTTTTTTCAGACTTCAACTGGAACGCCGATAAGTCGGAGATGATGTCACTCCCAGTTCCGAGGTTAGTGGAACGCAGCATTACGACAGTCACCGCGCATGCTCATGGGTAGCAGAGTCTTAATGTCACCGGAAACAGATTCTCCTCACAATCCCTTTAAACGGCAAATGCTTATCCTTATATACCTTAACTTTCATTATTAGATTGTTAATGTTTCTTGATATAGCAGGTCAAAATGGCTCTTTCACCAAAGTTTTTTATTATGTATCTTGCCAGCAGAGCATAAACTCAATCCAGCCATTATTTAAAGGGATAGTTCAGATTTTTTAAGGCGGGGTTGCTCAGACTGTGGCCCTTTAAATATGATTGACAATAAAGCAACAGCTGCTCTGTTTCTGAGGGGAGATACCCAGCTATGGTATCAACAGTTTTGTTGTTTGACATGACTAAACACTTCAGTAAGATTCTTATTGTGCAGTTTTAGTTTTATTTATTCTAAGTCTATTTTTATTGATCATTGCTGACCCCTATTTGCTGCTGAAACACTGCAAATTTCATTTTTTGGGACCAGTAAGGTTTATTCTGTTGTATTCTTTACAGTGTTTTACTTTTCCTCGTCAAAGCTCTGGTGTTAGGGGTAAAATATAGGATATATATATATGCATAAAAAAGTATGAAACTTCTATTTCCCTCTTTCTGAACTATTTTATTGGACACATTTAGCAAATTGTGGTACAGATTTAGAGCTATGGCCTAGTTTTGCTTCCGCTTTAGTGTTTTTGAATCTATTTCAGAGCGGTTTTGTAGTCGAGTCACCATAGCTCAAGTCTGAGTCGAGTCTTCATCACCTTAGCCCAAGTACTAGAAAAGTTCCCTGAGCCTAAATCTGAGTCTCAATATTGAGTCTGAGCCCAGAGGCTGGATGCTCTTCAGCTTTCCACTTTTGCAAAGCCTGAGAAATGACATGAAAATTAAAAATGTCTTCATTAAAAAATTATTACAGTTTTCTCCATTTAAACAGGACTTTATCTGTCAGAGGACTGCAAATTTAAGCAACAAGTGTTCTGAGTTTGCTGTTTTTTTAAAAGAATGTATTAAGTTCAAATGTTTGAAAAATGTTAAATAAACTTAAAATAACATTTCCATACAGTAACTTAAAACCAATCAGCCACCAACACCGCTGGAAACCAGAACAGCCTCTAAGCTTCTGAAAACCTACAAAATTACAACTGCCACCTACTGGAGCTGAGCTTACATGTTGCATTTCAAAAACATTAGCTCTGAAAGCCTGGAGCTGCTCATCCTTGCGAGATGAGACTTCATCTAAATGCCTCCGTGACTAAATACCTTTTCAACAGGTGCACTGTGACAGCACGTGAACGTACATGCAGGTAAGCTAACACATATGCCCGCTGTGGGCTGAAGACTGATATGAGGACCTTATACCAGAGAAATAATCACTAAAAATAATAATAAAAAAAAAGGATTCTTTGATAAGCTTGAGTCCTCCATGTCGTCCTCCGAGTCCTAATGCAGCCAAAGCTCGAGTCCCATTCGAGTCACGAGTCCGACATATCAGGACTCGAGCTGGACTTGAGTCTTAACATGTTTCTCTCTATTTAATATTTAATCTAATTTAAAAAATAAATACAAGCCTATAAAAGTGCTTGTGCAAAACCTGACAGGGCCACCATCATGAAAACTGTAAAGTTTCAGTGTTTATATTTTTTAAACTTTGCAACTACTTACAATTTAAGTAAGTGAATGAAAAAAAATCAAAATTTTTAATTTTTAAATCTTCTTTAGAAAATAATTTAAAAAATAATTTAAAGTAATCGATTTAATCGATGTACACTATATTGCCAAAAGTATTCGCTCACCTGCCTTGACTCACATATGAACTTAAGTGCCATCTAGGGATTTAACGGTATGAAAATTTCATACCACGGTTATTGTGACCAAAATTATCACGGTTATCATTATTATCATGATATTGTTGCAGTGCGCTCAAAATGTTCAAAAAGTACTTTTACACAGTCTTGAAATCATTTAACCCCTTTAATATTCTCATTTTAACAGGTCTTTTGTCTTTTTTGTCAATAACTGTCAGGAAATGTCCTATAAGTAAAATTTAAAAAACTTTTTTCATTAGAAACAGTTATGGCAAGTATTTGTCATTATTATGTTATAAATGCTTAAACTGTGTGTAATTACAAGAAAACAAACGGATTTGTACTTTAAACAGGGTTCTCTTTGTAAACAATTGTAAATGAACATGTTCAAAGTTTTGAGATGGCCAAAAAAAATGTAACCTGTTTTACAAACACTCCCACATTTTAGTTGGGGGGGTGTGAAACTTGTAAGAGTCTGAGCGAGGCTCCAGGTGCTGGACTTTCAGAGGCCAAACAATGCAAACTGCTCCTCTGTCTGCGAGAGACGGCTGCTTCACCAAGGAGCAGACACACATAGTTCAGGCTTTTCCAGGTAAAGAGCAGCATCACCGTGAGTTGTTGAAACAGTGTGGTAATCAAACACGATATAACGGTAATTTTAACAGGACACGGTAATAATTACCGTGGGAAATTTTATCGCGGTTTACCATTTTACTGGTAACCGTTACATCCCTAGTGCCATCCCATTCCTAACCCATAGGGTTCAATCTGACGTCGGTCCACCCTTTCCAGCTATAACAGCTTCAACTCTTCTGTGAAGGCTGTCCACAAGGTTTAGGAGTGTTTATGGGAATTTTTGACCATTCTTCCAGAAGAGCATTTGTGAGGTCACACACTGATGTTGGACGAGAAGGCCTGGCTCTCAATCTCTGCTCTAATTCATCCCAAAGGTGTTCTATGGGGTTGAGGTTAGGACTCTGTGCAGGCCAGTCAAGTTGATCCACAGCAGACTCTGTCCTCCATGTCTTTATGGACCTGCTTTGTGCTCTGGTGCACAGTCATGTTGGAAGAGGAAGGGGCCAGCTCCAAACTGTTCCCACAAAGTTGGAGCATGGAATTGTCCAAAATGTCTTGGTGTGCTGAAGCATTCAGAGTTCCTTTGACTGGAACTAAGGGGCCAAGCCCAGCTCCTGAAAAACACCCCCACACCATAATCCCCCCTCCACCAAACTTTACACTTGGCACAATGCAGTCCCACAAGTATGGTTCTCCTGGCAACCTCCAAACCCAGACTGGTCCATCAGATTGTCAGATGGAGAAGCGTGATTGGTCACTCCAGAGAAGGCGTCTCCACTGCTCTAGAGTCCAGTGGCGGTGTGCTTTACACCACTGCATCCACGCTTTGCATTGCACTTGGTGATGTGAGGCTTGGATGCAGCTGCTCGGCCATGGAAACCCATCCATGAAGCTCTCTGCACTGTTCTTGAGCTAATCTGAAGGCCACATGAAGTTTGGAGGTCTGTAGAGATTGACTCTGCAGGAAGTTGGCGACCTCTTCTCACTATGCGCCTCAGCATCTGCTGACCCCGCTCCGTCAGTTTACGTGGCCTACCACTTGGTGGCTGAGTTGCTGTGGTTCCCAAACACTTCCATGTTCTTATAATCCAGCTGACAGTTGACTGTGGAATATTTAGGAGTGAGGAAATGTCACCACTGGATTTGTTGCTCAGGTGGCATCCTATCACAGTTCCACGCTGGAATTCACTGAGCTCCTGAGAGCGACCCATTCTTTCACTAATGTTTGTTAAAGCAGTCTGCATGCCTAGGTGATGATTTTATACACCTGTGGACATGGAAGAGACTGGAACACCTGATTCTGATTATTTGGATGGGTGAGTGAATACTTTTGGTAATATAGTGTATATTTCCCAGCCCTACCAGCAGGTAAAAATCCTTTGTAACTGTAGAGAACACAGCTCACAGATGTATGGCCTGGCCTTGCCGTTCTCTTCACATATGGCAGGCTTCTGTTTTGTGTGTTGTATTTGTTTATCCTTGTCCGTCGATATGACATGTCTTCTGTGTGATCCGTCGTGTTCTTTCCCCTTAAACACACTCTATCTGCGGCGCGGCGTCAGCTTTTCCAGCGCAGGCCGTGTGCTCTCCATACATTGCTCGTCTCTGTAAACCACATTAGGCTGCGTGCCACATGTTCTTGTTACCTGGTGCTGATGGTGACTGGAGCCGTAATGAGAGGGGAAATGAGAGAATGATGAATGGTAATTGTTGTTTTATTATTGCTGAGTGTTTGGCCGCGGAGCAGTATTACTAGTTTCCCCCTCGCTGACCTCATGGGACGTTCGGGGCTTCTTTGAGTTTTCTCTGACATGTCAGCGTACTTGTGCTTCAGAGCTGTCATAATGAAAACAAACAGCAGGGCTGGGCTTTTGTGTTGCTGAACACCAGGCCTTTCATGCTCCATTTTGATTTAATTAGGATCAAATGTTTTTTTTTGAGCACTAAAACAAATGGACTGGAGAGAAGTCTGAGCCAACACATACGTCCTTTCCAGAAGATTAGGTGTGTTTGTGTGTTTTCGAGAGGTCACGTTATTATATTGTGTTGAGTTTGAACATCCAAATGGGGACAAGGGCACGACCTGATCCTTAAGAGTACCTTAAGTTATCAGGAGTAAGGCTGGGAAATAAATCAGGATTTAAAGAAACAGGGCATTTTTTTGTTTTTGAATGGAGTTTCTTACATCATAATACTGTTCTTCTAGATATAAAAACCAAAGGAAATATGACAATTTGAAGCGTTTTTAGCTAAATCAGTACAAAACAACTGAGCTGTAGGTGTCAAAACCAACTTAGACACACAATATTGTTTAGCTTCCTTATTTTTGATCATCAGATATTGCAAACAAACCTTTAAAACATCAATCCCATCTCTGTAAGCTGAAGTTGTCAGAGTAATCCCAATATCCCAATTTCTAATAAAGTTGGGACATTGTGTAAAACTTTGTTGCTCAAAAATTGCTCCAGATGTTGATTGATAACAACTCCCTCATTGTTCTTTTTGCTTAATGTTTCTTATGTTTACATGAGAACTTTAATTCCCCTTTAATTCCAAATAAAACTTAAGTCCTCTTTAAAAAGATTAAAAATGACCATGTAAACACCTAATAACTTCCAAGGAGGTTATGTTATTGCCGGCATCTGTTTATGTAATTTTCTGTTTGCATGTTTGTTTGTTTGTTTCTCTGTTAGCAACATGACTCAAAAAGTTATGGACAGATTTCGATGACATTTCAGGAAATGTCTGGATTGGAACAAGGAACAAATGATTAGATTTTGGAAGTGATAAAGATCAGCGTAAAACCACCATGATGAAAAATGTGATTTTCGTGAATAACTACTGAACTAACAGGCTACGTACCGGGATTCTCAACTCAACTTAGCTTTATTTATAAAACGCTTTCAAAACAAGCACAGCTGAAACAAAATGCTGTACGTGAATAGACAAAACACCGCACACATAAAGCAATTAAAACAGTGGATAAAATAAAGCACATATGCACACTTAAATAATTATTTCATTGTTTTTTAAAAAGCAATTTAAAAACAAGAAGCAAACAACTAAAAAGAAACACCAAAACAATAAACCAGGAGCAGTCTCATGTGAGGTTGAAAGTCAATGAATAAAATTGGGTTTTAAGTAGGGCTGCAACAACCAATCGATTGAATCAATGAAAATTGATAATTCAATTTGTTGTCAACAAATTTAATTATCAATTTTCATCGGCAACGAATCACGGGTGTTTTGGTGCATGAAATTGTAGCTTACAGTCGGTTAGTTCAGAGGAGATGAGCCCACTCTCTTGCCGTAAGCTGCTGTGAGAGGTGCACATGTGCACTAGTGACCGTCACTGCACACAACAACATGCAGAAGGATTCACAATGGCGGCGTCCACGGCAGCATCACTTCACAAACGACCAAAAACCTCCAAAAGCTGGGAGCATTTCACGCTCAACAAAGCAAAGCAAACGATCACTTCCAAACATTTTAAGGCCGACTTCATCTGGCATGGGAGCACGACCTCTGTGAAAGAGCTGAGCTGAGAAAGCACGTCGACGTGTTGGAGACGGACGAAGACTCGCCTCGGTATAAAGATTATTTTTGTTTGTTACATTCAGCAGCACCTTATTTTATTGAATACTTTATAGAGAAGACTGCTACTACTTTGCCTGCTTTGTTTCAAGAAAAAAAGTAAGTTTGTGAGCATTTATTTAAACAACATGAAAACAAGTTTGTTAATGTACCTACAGTTTAGCACAGTGAGTCAAGAAAGAAAAAAGCTGTAATAAAATATTTATTACCGAAGGAAAAATGCTTTTTATTGTCTTTATTGTTGTTTAGAAAATACCTAAAACAACTTTAAGTTAGATTGTAAAAGAAATTGCAAAAGTGTGTCATTATCTGATTAATTGATTAATCATTTAAATAAACACCTGATTAATCACTTATGAAAATAATCGTTAGTTGCAGCCCTAGTTTTAAAAGGAATTTTTAGTGGGACAGTGAGCAGGCTTGTCTAAAACCGTACTTAACGTATCGTGAAGTTGCATAAAACACCCAACCGTAGTGTCCACAGGAAAGTTATCAGTTATCAGTTACTACCACTGATTATGCTTATACAACCACAGCAGTGTGATGAGTTAACTCGTCACCCTGTTTGGGTCGATTGTGTCCTCGCTGCAAACAGATGAATGCTCCAGGGGTTGATTAGAAGTGAGCTAAGGTCACCACTTTCAGGCGAGCTTCGCGTGGCGTTGTTATACACTCAAATGAACCGAACATGGACACCCACATGCATCGTAACAGGGTGTTAAAACGACCCTAAGAACAGGTATCAGTGTCATTTTAAGTTTAAACTCTGGTTTGTGAGTGCCAAGTTTTATTTCTTCACTGTGAAACATGGAGATTTATATAATTTTTGATCCATGCGGCCTCAGTATTTTTTGACAGGTTTGAACACTGACTGTTGAAACAATCTGACACAAACTAGCTCATATTTCCCTCCCATGCATAAACAAACATATTACTGTGTTAAAACTTAAACAAGCCAAACTTTGTTCAGCTCGATCCTTATTTTTCGTAACGACCCGATTCACCTTACGCCCTCTCATTACGGGTTTGTTTACGCGGTCGGTTTGTTCCATTGTTTCGCCGTTGCACCACTTGCTTTGCTGTGGCGTGTCTCAGTCAGGGCAGTGTGATGATGACGATAATTATGATGATTATGGTTCTGCCTCACTCGAACTGGAGTAAGGGTATGCTTGCCTTCTCCTCCCTTAAGCCCCTCAGAGATGGTGTGTGCTGCAGCGTGGCGTGGGAGGCTTGCTCAAGACGAAGGCTGGAGGGGGTGCGAGGAGAAACAGGAAAAGAAAATCCCTCTCAAAGGTCACTCCATCGGAGCCGCTCTATGTGTTAATTCAGATGCTCGCTGTTCTTGTTGGAAAAGCTCTCTCTGCGTTTGTGTTTACACGATTGTGCCTGTGAGTCTACACACCAACATGGAGGCTCTACCTGCGCCGCCGCCGCCGTGGAAAGGGTTAAGCTGTGCGAAGAGTCTTTCAGTTACTAGCGTGACTAATGGGCAGGAGTTCATTCTGTATCTGCTACAATGAAACCTTGCACTTTAACGTATTGCTGCTGGCTCAGCAGGATCAGCCCGGCGCATTTAACCCCTTCACCTCCTCGTCCAGCTCGCCCCAAACTCTCTCTCTCCAACTTCTTTTTTTTCCTCCTCCTCCTCCTCCTTGCTCTCTCGCTCTGCACACCACGGGGCAGATGTAGTGCGTTACCCCCCTCATTATCACCATGGAGGGAGGGGGACGCTCACTCGCACGCTGACACACAAAAAGTTTATGTCACGGAGAAAAATTAGATCCAGAAAGACTCCAGAGCAGGGATGGGCAACTTTATCATTATCATTATTATCGCTGTATTGTTGCAGTGTGCTCAAAATGTTCAAAACGTACTTTAATACAGTCTTGAAATCATTTAACCCCTTTGATATTATAATTCTAACAGATCTTTTGTCTGTTTTTTCAATAGCTCTGTCAGGAAATGTCCTGTAAGTGTATTTGTTTAACCCTTTCATGCATGGTGTCCAATATAGAAGACAGACTTTTATGGAATAAATTTACACCCTTTATGTTGCAATACCACGTCCAACTACAAGTTGGTGAACTCCCAAACCCTTGTCTTAAAGCTATGGTCTATGATTTGGAAGCTTGGTACATCTTAATAACACCGTTTATAAGGCCGTTGTGGTCCTATGGTCCGATCTACACAATATAAAGACCAAAAAGAACGAAAAAAATCCATTCAGTATATCCGCTGCAAAGCGGCATAGTAGTTGACCCGTTGTCCATGAGTCCATCCAATCCCCTGTCTTCCCTGCTCCGCACCGTCCCGCCTCCTCCCCACTACCTCTCTCATGTACCGGTGATCAGCTAGCAGCACAGGTACTGAAGCGTCATGGAGCCGGGAGGCTGCTTCTGTTACCCTCCTCATCGAGGAGAAGGAAACGTAAAAGTTTTGAGGAAAAGGCTGAAGTAATGAAGAAATATAAGCAATACAGGTCCCAACGGAGACTCAACATTGGAGAATCGTTCGGTGAAAAAAGCTGCAGAATGATTTGGGATTGTTGAACACTGCGCCGGCCGCCGGCTACCAAACAGCTGGCCACAGCACAGGCCACAGGCTGGCGAACGACCGCAGCACCAGCTGTTCCGCCCCTGGTTGAACAGGTAATAACTTTGTTTAGTACAGTGGGAGATGTCTGCTGAATAACTCTGGTTAGTCTGTGCCTATACTGGCTAATGACTGAACGCCGTTGGTCGGAGCGGGTAGGCTCCGTCAATAGATTTTAGCATAAGTTAGTCACGCATCGTTAGCATTGTAAACTGAGCTGGTGAGGACACACCGAGAAAGATAAATCCTCGCCCACAATCGGCTCTGCTCTGGTGACGCCAGACCTGCTTCTCCGCTGGTCCAATTGAAATGGCTACTGCTGTGTGTTACAAGGGGGAAGACTGTCGTGTTTGTTACTTTCAGTTGAGCTGAGTTGTTTTTGGTTGTTGTTGCTGCTGATATTTTCTGCCGGCCGTCTTGTTGCTCTATCAGAGGGGGCGTGTTGTTAGGAGGCGACACGAGCTGGGGGGCGGGATCTTGGAACACGGAGGGGAGGGGTGAGTGGAGGGGGGGCAGGCTGCGGTCTTCAAATCTGTCTCAACAGCCAAACTGATTTTCAGATCGTAGACCCTAGCTTTAATTGTCATCTTTGCACATTTTTACCATATCCAGATACTACATCATAAATCCAAAATAGCAGATGAAGGGCAAATTGTGCCTGTATGCAGATTTCACATATTTTGTATTTAAAATTTTGGTGTAATTCACAACTGAACAGTTTGTTTAGACATCAATAATATAAGTACTTCAGATTTTTCTTTTGCTTTATTTACTCCAAATAAATGTTTGTCAAAGATGTGTTTGTGAATCTTTTCGAAGTTCCCCTAAATTACCACTTACACCTTCGATGCATGGTGTCCACAGTAATGGTCAGATGCTTAACTCCCTCAGGATATGACAATTAAGAAAAAATTGAGCGTGATTTTTAACTTGTTTGAAAGTAACAACAAACGTTTTTTTAAAAAGTATTTCTTTGTAACTTATAAAAGGGTTAACAATATCTTAACAATAGGGCTGCCACCTTTCCCGAAGACTAAATTCAGTGTTTTTTTAAAAATACACATTTGAAATATTTCACAAGTTTGCTGTTAGAATTTGTGTCCATGTACATTGGTGCCGTGGTCGACTTTTTGTTAGCTTGGTTTCCTCGGTTATTCCTTCTCACATATAAACTAATGATCTTTGGCACAGTGATGAATAAAAACGAAGTACTAAAGGGTTCATCCTCTGTTTTTTACGATGTTTTTTGACTGCGACATCTCTCAGCACAGTCAGCCATAAGTCATCACTTAGCACGGTATCCAATTATATCCAAACACCAAGACAGTTCTGACACTGCACAGAGGAAAATATTCTAGGGCTGGCTACGCTTTTCTCTCGATTCAATTTGTTTTACGATTTTTTTTAAGGTGCCGATTCGATTTTAATTGTGATTCTATGATATCGCCGATTTTTGCAATCTTTAGTTATCTTTTTTAACACCAGTGAAAAAGATGAACAATGATGATGCCTACAGACTATATCAAGAAAAATACACATCACATGTGAGTCTGTTTTTAGGATTTATTCAGTAATATATTTTAACATGCTGTTTATACTCTCTCTTCAAAAGCCTGGACTGACTTTAAAAGTGGATTATTAACACAGAATAAAATGAAGCATTTAAATTTGGGAAAAAAAAAAATTAAAAATTGTCAAACCAAAAATCCTGATACTGATGTGATTCGTTTTTTTCTCCCACCACTAGTGAAGTCTGACCTGTGATCATCAGTTGCCAGTTCAGACTAAAATATTTAATGGCAGATTTTTTAAATTTTTAAATTTTATGGTCGTAATTTTTGTAGATTAAGGGCTTAGTGTGGCCTCGCGAGTCTACTCAGTTCTCTTTTCCCACAAAGCATCAATATTTGGCTTATCCTGAGTCTATGATTGACTTATCAGTTCATGTTTAATTATTTTAGTCACAGTTTGGTGGCGTTCTGGTCTATGCGGTACATTTTCTATTTGCAGGATTCAAGGCACAAAGACGTGCAGTGTCCCTTTTACAAGATTTGGGAGAGACAATAAGTCAGTGTCTGTCTGTGTGCCTTCATAGTATATATGCATGTGCCCACAAGCCTGTGTGTGTGTGTGTGTGTGTGTGTGTGTGTGCGCAGCCACTGCCGTGCAAATGTGCCTGCGAGACAGCAGTCTATTTACGAGGCGCTGCAGCTGGTGTCTAGCGTCTGGACCCTGTCACGATCCCTGACACTGTCACTGGCTAACAAGTAGGCCTCATTGTGCCAGGCGAGCACCCTCTCGCTTCTTTTTCTCCGCCTTTTCTCTCCCCCATGCTTGTTTTTTCTCTCCTACTGTACGCTCATGCTCAAATATATACTGATAAAACAGCGAGCTGCTCGGTTTTGTTTCACCCTATCGCCCTGAAAGTACATTGGAAAGTTAATTACTTATGTTTGAGTAACTTTTAATCATAAAGTTTTTAGATTTTTGCTGCTTTTAGACAAAACTTTCTTATTGAATTTAGAGTAAATAATGTTCCCGCACTAATTTAAGAATTTTAGGCTAGGGTTGGTATTTGATTTAGATTCACTTTTTGATATCACAATATTGTGAGATATTGCGATATTCTAGCGTTAACTTAGAAAAAAACTAGTGATAGTGTATATGTAAGTCACACAATATTACTCAAAACAACAAGTTTTCCATTTTATTGTTTTTGAAATATGTTAAATGCAGTGTTACATGCATACACTTAACTTGAAACACAGAGTGCATCAAGTCACTTAAAATAATGTTGCAAAGAAATTATTCTTGTTTTCTATTTAACAATGTATTGAAAGCCTCCAAACCTGCAGTGCAGCTCAAACTGTAATTGAACACATGAGGAACAAAGAGCTTTGACTTACTAACAGCACAGTAATAAAATAAATCACATATGTCTCTTGTCACTGTCTGAACTGAATAAACTGCATGAAAAAAACTGTACATAAGTATTTATAAGTTGTATTTTATTTTCAGCTCAGATGAAATATGAGTTTAATGTTTCTACAAAAAAATTGATGTCAAGATTTTAAATTTCAATATTACATCAGTGGTCAAAATATTCCAAGATATTGCTGTATCGATATTTTTTCACACCTCTGCTGGTTAAAATCATCGTTATGTCCTGATTGAAATCAATGTATGATGCGTTCCTAAAAAAGAGTGAAAAACAGCCTCTCTCTACAGCAGGAGTAAAACAGCTTTTTACACCTTAAAGCTGGGGTTGGCGATCTGATTTAGATACACTTTTTGAAATACTTGTTAAAATGGTCTTTATGACCCGATGGTAATCAACTCATAATGTGTTCTTAGAACAGAGCGAAAAATATCCGCTATCTACAGCAGGAGTAAAACAGGGAAAACACCAACCAATAATCATGCAGGGATACCTTTATTTACACCAATCAAATCCCGTCGCCATTCTGCGTGCCTGCTGCGCGTGCATTTTCCCAGCGTGCACAGATAGTGCGTGTAGCATGTAGCATGTAGCGTGTAGGGAACAGACTCCGCTGGAGAATGTTTACCTTTCAAGTTTTGTCTTTGAAAATAAGGAAAGTCCGCTGTGAGCTGTCCCACAACACCAACCAAGCTCCAGTATCCCTCACATTTTAAGACAGATGTACAAGAAATCTAAAATAAACTCTTTGTTTTTCTAAGTTTGTTCCGCTGTTGGCTCTAATCTCGCGAGAATTGCCATCCATGCTACTGCAGGTGGCAGTCCTCGGGAGACTTTTTCTTCTTCGGTGGTTGGCATCCATCATTTTGGAGCATTACCGCCCCCTTCAGGCTAGAGACGGAGCTCAGTTTGGAGAGGCAGAGGAATGTTTTTATTATTATATCATCACACGGGAGATTTACAGGAGAATACTGATACAGGAGGACGGGAGAAAAGAGGAGAAAATACGAAAAATACGGTAGTTTCATGGCCAAAAAATGAGATTTGACAGCTATGTGGAGAATGTCAGAGGAACTACCTATACCCCGATCAACATCGGCTGTGAGTACTAACTAACTTTACATGTTTGCTTGGTGTTTTCCTCGTGCTGACTGAGACATGACTTGGTGTAGTGTAGAACAAACATGTTGTGCTGAGGGTTTGGAGTTGAATCAGTCTTCTGGATACAGCAGCTGCGCGCGTGCATGTGAGCGGGGGGTGGGGCTAGGCGGAGCCCTGAGGAGATGCTACTTTCAAATTCATGCTAGTTTTCCAAAATTGCCAACCCCAGCTTTAAAGGTGTAGTCAGCGATGTGGGAGAAAACGAGTGGAGAGTTGTTGATAAACGAATTTAGACCCGCCTCTCCCTTCATACCTCACCCCTGACTCCACCCCTGAAAGCTGATTGACGTGCATCGTCATGAAAACGACCGTAGAAACTGCGTAGCTGACCAACGTAGCTAAGGTAACCCCGACTCATCAGACAACTCGACTGCCATTATTGATAACATCACAACAACAGAACATTCTGTCAGATTAGACAATAAGATGAATGCCCGACGGCTGTTACTGTTATGTGAAGCACCACAAAGCTAATGTTGCTAACCTATCCAGCAGACAGACGGCGCCATCCGCATATGTTTTCAGGTCTTTAAATTTGCGGAGTTCCCTCCACCGTCGAAAAGCAACACCAATGTTGACCCGGGTCTTCACTCTTTCATGGTCATAGCCCTTCTTTTTCACTTTTCACTCCTCTGACCTTTTTCTTTTGGGCTGTTTTTCAGCCATTGCTACTGCACATATTGTATCTCTCTCTTACGCTAACTGTGCACACTATGCAACCTACGACTCCCCCTCCCCCCTCTGTCTGATCTGTGCATGAGTATGATCGCCCCCTGGATGTGGGGGGGTGTACTCTGTTTTGGTGACTGGGCCCGAGCCACAGGATTTACCTGCTGAAATTCAGAGCCAAGGCTGTGTATTGAAACCAGACTTTTTTTCAACATGCTGTCAGTGGGGACATTTTGTGGATGGAGAGGAGAAATACGGTGAATTTGACAAATACTGCAATAGATTAGAAGATTAGAACATCACTGACTACACCTTTAAAATCCCACACAAAGAAAATATCATGTGTTTTGGTTTGTTTGCAGTTTTCCTGTATCCTTAAACATTGACACAAACAAAAGCTGACATGTTTTTTTATGCATTAAATATTCCTAAATTTATTGACCAGTTAAACTGTGAGTTAAAGGGTTAAAATTGCCAAAATTTGGCTTTCTGGCTTTGAGAATGAGTTTAATGCAGCCCTGTTGGAGACCAAATTTTCCCACCCCTGCTCTGAAGAAGAAGTTAGCCATTTTAAGACTGATTTAAGGATCATTTTCTCTGTTAACTCTTGACGTGACAGTTTTTAGCAGATGCTGAATAAAGCAGTGTGGTATCACAAAAGGTCATTGTGTTCCAACTTGTCCTCGTTCTGGTTAAGAAGTAGCCCGTGTTATTTCATACAGGACTGATGCCTTAGACATGTGTCTGATTAAACGTAGGGATCAGTTGAGCTCAGTTGTGGTTTGATCCAGGTTTTTGCTGCATCTGCTTGCATCGTCCCCCCATCCCTTCGCTCAGTCTGGATCATCAGATGGTTATTTCTCTGCTGACATCCTCCCCATGTGTAATCTCCAAAGCGTGTCCCACTTTGATAAGATAACAGCTGCTACCCTGCTAAAGTTTTGCAAGACTAGAGTCATAAATCTTTCTTTAAAGTTAGACGTAATAGTGGAAGTACTTCTTCAGTTGGTCTGAAGGTTATATTGTTATAGCATCTATATCGAGATATGAACAGTCAAGATAATAATATTAAGGTATTGAAAAAGCAACAGTATGCACAATATAGATTGCCCCCGCGCTTGCCCTGCATGTACAGCTGTGGAAGTCACAACAAATTTCATTTTACGATTGCCCTTGAATGCACCACTTAGTTTTGACCGAACCCATAGTCGATATATCAATATCTGGCAAGAATCTCGAGATATGAAATTTTGTCCATATCTTTAGGCTCTATTCTTCAGGGCAGATATCGATTTATTTATGGTGTTTCAGTAGTTATAATCAGCTCTGAGATAAAAATACTACTTTCTTATCTGTCATGTGTGTTGCGGTGAATCTTTAGGTTTAGGGAAAAAATGATATTTGATGTGGTGGTAGCATTTTGAGTCACAGCCATGAAAATTTATATTTAATGAACATTTTGGTTCCATAGAAATAAAATCTACTGTAATTTCTCAAATAAAATACGCACTCAATTATGACATGGATCCCATTTTTCATGCCTTTTTCCAGGAAAAACTTTGCGCTTAAATATAACGTGCACCCAGATTTTTGCCCAAACCTTCTGCATTTTCTTTGCTTTCTTTTCCTTCACGACAAATTTCCTACCAGCTTACTGCCTCAGCCTCTTTAGTCTCCTTTTTTTGTATGCAAATTTATATTATTCAGACACGTCTTAGAGCACCGGGCTGTAAGTAGACATCTAAAGCCGGCTACAAAACTACGATACTAAGTTTTCCAAAAACTGCTTGTTGTCACACATCAAAAACTACCACTACGTAACTAGAAAGAGATACATTACCTCATGGCTTTGCATCCTGTAAGTTGTTTGAAAAAGAAGTTGTAAAGCAATGCAGAGTTCTGAGGAAGGTCTGAGCTGCATTCATTAGCATCACAACAAACACACACTTTGGCTTGGGTCACATCTTTATGACAGTCGCCACGCGTGCTCATGGGTAGCAGAGTCTTTATGTCGCCCGAAATAGATTCTCCCCATAGCACCTTTAAAGAGCAAAAAATCTATGTTGTATATGAGAAATTACGGTAATACTTTAAGTCAACATGATGTAACGGGAGAGCCGTTTTTCATCTGAGGACAGCAAAGGTGATGTTCATGTGCAGCTTAAAGTAAGTAAACAAAAAGGAGGAAGAAAAAGAGAGACTATCGCTGTGTTTAAATCCATTTGGGGACTTATTTTAGACGTTTAAAGGTTCAGTGTGTAGAAATTGGCATTTTAGCGACATCTAGTGTTCAGATTTTGGAATGAGCCCGTCTGTTTCTAAAACATCACATCACTAAGAGACGGTGAAAACCAAAAAGGATCGTGATGTAAAAATCTTTTTCTAACTTAATAAAAGGAAAACCCAAATTTTTATGAGGATGATTGTACACCTATCTCAACGGACTTTACATACAAATAGAAACTTTATATCATATATTCACCATTTCTGTTTGGTGAAATGCTGCCAACTTTTACACACTACACCTTTAAATGGCAAAAGAGATGGGGTTGACACAGGTTTGTGAGGATTGACATGATAATAAAAAACAGAAGAAGCACGGCTCTCTTCATGGAGAGGGAGTGACGGCGACAGAGAAGCTAATGAGAAGCTAACCCCACTGATAAAACATGCTTAGCCTGTCAACGCTGCCTCCCAGTTCTGAGCTAGCTAAAAAATATTCTTTTTGTCATTGTCATGACTCCCTCGCTGGCCAATCATGATCAAGAAGGGGCGGGACTTCTGCTTTTCGCTTTGTAAACAACAGTGGCAGAATGAAAATGAGCTGCCTCGTATCTTAAGGTGAACTTTCTCCTGGTCGTCAGCTCCTGTAGGGGTTGGGCATGATTTCTTGACTCTCCTCATGTTTTCTTGGAGATGTTTTGATTGAAGAAATTCACACACAGAGTAATTTGGAAGTCCTTACAGTGTTACTGAGACACATGGACGACAACTCTTGTAATCTGACAACATTAGGCTGCAGCAATAAGTGCTCTGAAACTGAGACTGTGAGCATTTGAAGTTATTTTTAACTCATAGAGACTAAACTTCAGGTTTCAGAGTGGAGCTTCTTCCCATATTACTTCACTCTTTGTGAAGCATTTAACTATAAACAACTGTAAAAAAAACACAAAAGCAGCTCAATCAAAGTTTGTCCTTAAAGTTTCAAAGCCAGAGTGTTGAGTAAATACAGGGAAATGTGTTCATCTAAGTCTTAATATAAGCACTTTAAACACTTTTATTTGGAAATTATTTATTTTGCTTCAAGTTTTAGTTTGAATTTGTAAATTTCATTCAGTGAAACACGCTCTGTTTTTCTTTTAATATATGATTTTGCTTCAAATAAAGACAAGTATTTCTTTACTCATTTACATTATATAAAAGTTATGGAGAGTGATAAAATGGTGACCTTATGGCTTTATAGGTGACACTATGAAAAATTAGGGTGCACCTAATTTTTGTGCTGGTGCACCTTAAAAATGTTTTAGGTGCACCGTTGCAACCAACGCAAAAAGTTAGTCCGGAGCCCTGCCCTTAAGTGTTACTGGAAACAAACAATGATTTGACATGTTCTGTTTTTAAAACATTACATATCCTTGAATTTAAAGGTGCTATTTATATTATTATATTATTATTAATATATTATATTCTATTTCCAGCGACATAAAGACTCTGCTACCCATGAGCACGCGCAGCGACTGCCTTAAAGACGTGACCCAAGCCGAAGCGTGTGTTTGTTGTGTTGCTAATGAATGCAGCTCGGACCTTCCTCAGAACTCTGCACTGCTTCACAACTTCTTTTTTCAACAACTTACAGGATGCAAAGCCACGAGGTAATGTATCTCTTTCTAGTTACGTAGCGGTAGTTTTTGATGTGTGACAACAAGCAATTTTTGGAAAACTTAGTATCGTAGTTTTGTAGCCGGCTATATATGGCTACTTACAGCCTGGTGCTCTAAGACGTGTCTGAATAATATAAATTTGTTCTAGTTTTAATTGTCTTGTTCCTGAAGTTGAGTATCCAGGCCAGTCCAGCCCTGTCCGACCCGACCGCGAAGCTAAGGAATAGCATTTATAGATAACCTATTTTGATGCTATAAAACTCATCTTAAAGTGTGTATTTCCATCAGGCATATATCTAAAAGTGAGACTTTTTTGTAATTACTTAGAAACTCCTCATAGCGTCTTTAATGATGACCTCTGCCAAATAGTTGAGCCGGTAGTCAAAGGGTTAACATATAACTTGCAGAGAGTTGATTCGGGGCTGAAATGCGGTGATATTATGTTACTTTGAAGCCACTGGTGATTCCCACCCCTATGCGTCTCGGGCCTGTATTAGTCTTGAGTGATTTTTGTTCCTCCCTCTTTGTCTGCGAAACACAAGCGTGCTCTTCTTTGGAAAAATATCTCTTCCACTTTGAGTCGGAGCAGAGACCCCGTCTGCAGCTCTCCTCCTCTCTGCACATGCCTGCCTCCCTCCCTCCCTCCCTCCCTCCTCTCTGTGTCAGGGTGTGTTGGACTAACTCGTGCTTATCAGTGCTCCCCCTCTTGGCTCCCTCATGCCTTCCCCAGAGCCCTCTTTACCTCCCCCTCTCTCTCTGTTCGAGTCCAGGGGGGTCCCCTTAGGGTCTTTGTGAGCCTTGCTCAGCACTGCCACTCTGGGACTGGTCCACGTCCAGCTGGATCCTCCATCGCTCCCTCTCCCTCTCTCTCTTTAACGTGCAGCCTCTCTTTCTATAGGATCTTTGTCTACCATCCTTATAGCTGCCAAACATTATTTTCTCCTGGAGAGTCTATCACTCCCGACTGTCCGATAGTCTGCCAGTCCTCTCGTGGCTCTTTTTTAAATTCTTTTCTGGGCCGCAGACTCCCATGCCACCTCCTCTCCTGTTTTTGCCAGGCTTTAGGCGTCCCATCTCCTCATTGAGTCCCAGATTAGAGTAACAGTTTCCCCTCTCTATTATTATGAAGCATATACCTGAGCCTGCACTGGCACTCTGCTGTAGATTTGTAGATTTGTTTATTTTTAAAAGAAGGAACGGGACAGTGCATGTTAATGAACATATAAACATGCAAGATTATAGCCGTGTGGTTAATGGCTATTTCCACATAGCCATTAGCTAATGCGCTGCTTTTTCATTAGCCCCAGTCGCCTGCTCAACAGGATGAGCGGCACTGCGGTGACGTCATTTTGAGCGCGACACAACAATCTGTGTCTTTTTGTCACAAACCGCGTAAAAAAGGAAAGCAGAAGAAGGCTGCAGGTGGTAAGAAGAAATACCCCTTGAGAAGCACAGGAGAGTTTTGGAAGCTATACAACAGAATGAAGCCGAGGACGAGAGCAATCCAGCTGCAAAGAAAAGACGTATGAGGGTAAGCTAATGGTAGCTACCGCTAGCATGATAGATCATTGCGCTCATGACTCATCGATGACGGCGTTGTCTGACAAATCAGTAGCCGGCAGTCGGTGACGCCATCTTTTAGTATGGACTCAGCTCACTTGGAACCAGAGCGGAGTAGGTACTAAAACTAGCTTGTTTTAGGAGGTACCAGGCTAGCGGAAACACGCTGCTAATCGAGTAGAGCAGAGTAGAGTAGGGCCAAGGCGTGTTAGTGGAAAAGGGTCATAATTTCCATCTCTAGTCCCATTGGCAGGTTGGTGTTGTACAAAACATTTATACACAATAAAAACAAAAACAAACAAAAAAAAAAACAAAACAAACAATACGAGACAAAGCAAACATAGTTGATCATCAAAAAAACATTTAGGCCAAGGGGCAGAGTGCTAAAGTGTAAAGTGCATTCTTGTATTGCAAATTGCCCAAAAAATATAAAGTGCTATTTTGATTGCCTAATGCTCAATTGTATATTACAGTAATCGAATACCAGCGATGGTAATTTGTGATACCTAGAGTACCTAGGAATGTAATGGGCTAGTTGCATTAGTCGGAGATGATGTCACTCCCAGTTCCGAGGTTACTGGAACGCAGCATTACGACAGTTGCCGCGCGTGCTCATGGGTAGCAGAGTCTTAATGTCGCCGCAAATAGATTCTCCTCATAGCACCTTTAACGATCCTGCTTATCGATCCAATTCTTTAACGATTCCCTGATCGATTCCAGCAAATTTTGCATGTTGGCAAGTGGTCTGATTTTCAGTGTCAACAATGCCAAACATACATCACAGTATAGATAACTGCCTCTGCAAAGTGTTCCCACTCACTTAAGGTTGTGCAGTAGGTGTAACTGAAATTAAGCCACAATTCTGACGCTTCTGAACCCTGTCAATTGAATGGAATTGATAAGGGAATTGATTGGCAAAAAGATTAATGATATCAATTCTTTGATGGACCTGCTAACAATTCTCAACTGGTTTTCGATTCCCATCCCTACATAGGACAAATACACAAGTTTAGGCCTGGTTATGGCAACCAACATCTGGAAACTGCCGCTGGAAGAGAGTAAATCGGCCAAGAGTTCTGGTCCTGATCGTGAACCGCCGTTAGTGGAGCATGAAAAAGGCAGAAAAGAAACGGATTTATTAGACTGCAACTCTTTATCAGCTTTAATCACACGAGAAGGAGACGTTCAGTACAGAAAATGTCACTGTGACAAAGAAAACAGGACATGCACGGGCTATCGGGTGGAAAAACAACAGAGGAGAGGGTAACACGGTGGAGAAAATGAAAAGTTTGTCAAAGTGATATTATTGGCACAAGTTTAGGAGGAACGAGCATGTGCACACAAGGAGGAAAAAAAAGGGAGAGCGAGGGTTTAAAAAAAGACGAGTAAGTTTGAGAGTGTGTCAGAGGGAGAGAGAGAGAGAGAGAGGGAGAGGGAGCATTGTCAAACAAAGAGAGTCCTGAGTCAGCAGCCGAGCAGTTTTCTCCCCAGGCAACTGGGCTGGGCTACTCCTCTCTCTCTCTCTCCCCTCTCGCCTCACCCCTCCCGCCCTCCTCTTACAAATCTCTGCTTTTGCGTGCTATTTCTTGCTCTCTGCTGCTCTCTGTGTCGTAAGCCCGCTGCCTCTACACACCATGAGCTGTGCAGGAAAAGACCACAAGTTCTGAAAAGGGCAGGGGTGGAACGAGTACAAAAGTGTTAAAAAGTACTAAAACGCTGGCACATTTTTCTCATGTGCAAGTCAAAGCAGCTTTCTATTAATGTGCTTCATTTAAAAAGTGATAGAAGTACCTCATATCTGGAGTGTTTGTTGTGTTAAAGGGGAAACAGCTGGAGTTTAGGTCGACCAATGTTTGAGGAACACTTCTGTCATTTTCAGAGAACCTAAAACTTGTAGATACTCGTCATGTGTATGTTCAGGAATGACTAAATAAGCTTTAACAGCCATAAAGCTGCATTTAAAATGTAGCTTATTTTGCATTTTCCAAAACATGAAGCCTTAAAGTGACTCTGACTTTACATCTGTGTGATTTCGTGCTTATCTAAAATGCAATTGTTGTACTTAGACTTTCTCTAAACAAAATGATTTGGCATCTTTTTAACTGTTGTAGTCTCCAGTTCTTTTAAAAAACTCCTTGGAAAGAAGGCTGAACATGTAATTGCAAATTAGATTAAATCGCAGTATGACTTGTTGCAATTTTCAAATCGCAGACAGTGCAATATTTTTAACCCAAAATGTGTTGAACATTTTGGCATTGTGATGTAGTTTCTTGCAATTTCATGCCTATTTTAACCTTTTTTTATACCAGTTTTTACAACTTTATGCCTATCTCGCTCCCATTCATCTATTTTTTTTGCCACTGTCAGACCATGTTTGGAATTTTTACATGGTTTTTGAAATTTAATCCCAATTTTGCTGCTTTAATCAATTTTCCTTAGTCACTTTTGAGTTTTTTTGCCATTTTTTTTACAATTTCATACCTATTTTGTACCTATTAACTTTTTTTCGCTTTTGAACCATTTTTTTAACCAGTTTTTACATTTTCATACCTATTTTGCTTCTGTTCTTCACTTCTCCACTTTTTCTCAAATCTTTTATCCTTAGATTGATTTAATGCCATATTGGTTTATACTATAAAAAGATCTACTGCTTATGTTTGTTTAAGAACACATAAGATGAGGAACATTAGAACAATCGCAGAGTAAATCGCAATACTGGGGAAAAATATCGCAATTAGATTATTTTCTCAAATCGTTCAGCACTACTTGGAAACATTCATTTCCTGACAAGGTGCAAAAATAACATCAATAATCGACCAAATGAAAGTCATAATGATTTAATTACAGCATAAATTTGTTGTTCAGTTGTGTACTTTATTATTTCTATTCTTGTTGCTTGTTGCTGTTGTAATTAGACTTCTGTAGGGCTGCACGGTGGCACAGCAGGTACTGCAGGGAGGTTGCTGGTTCGAATCCCTGGTTGAATCCTGTGTCATATACTTCCTGTGCATGCATGGGTGCCTTCCTTGCAGTTAGGCTTCCACCTACAGATGAAGAACATGCTCATTAAGTTGACTAGTGACTCCAAACTGCCCTTAGGTATGAGTTTGAGAGCAAATGTACCAATTGTATAAGTATTTTTATTTTATATTTATTTTCTGCACATGTGTACATACATATATATTCTTTTTTTCCTATTATGCATACATATTTTCTGTTCTCTTATTAGGCGTATTTTTTTACATATATATTTTTCTTTTATGGTATTATGTTTATTCTTTTGCTGTTTATTCGACAAGCGACACCACCAGCTGGAACCAAATTCCTTGTATGTTGTGAACGTACTTAACCAGTAAAGCTGATTATAATTCTAAAATTGTTGCCTGTCTCTCTATGTAGCACTGTGATTGGCTGTCAGCCACTTCAGGGTGAACCCCGCCTCTTGCCCAGCCCCCTGCAACTCCAAAAGCGATGTTAAAGTAAATCCTACTTAACTAATTTTGCTCTCTGTGAAGTTTTTCTGGTTAATTCAACTTTACATTAAATAAAATGAATCATTAATTGCAGTGTAACACCATGTCCTAACTGAAGCTTTAGGTGTTGAAAAATGTAATTCTGTTCTCTTTGTTTTATCTTTTAAACAGAACATTAAGTACTTTAACTGTACAACTGTTAAAAATTGGTGAATAATTGACTGAAAGGCTCATCAAACTTCCAACCAACTTTCTTCCTCAGTGTTGAAAGTTAAAGTAAATCATTTTACTCACTAAAATAGATAAATACGACATATCTGCTATGCCACTGTGAACTCATGTTGGGTCTGGAATTAAAATAAATAGATAAATAACAATTTTATAAATAAATATATTAATATAATAGAAATAAAAAGAGTATAGGTTTGACCTACTGTTTGGTAAAGCATGTTGAGATAATTTTGTTTTTATTCTGGGCTGTACAAACAATGATTAATTTGATTTATTTGTTGAACAGATTTACAATCTCTACTGAGTGATAAAAGTCAAAGAAAGGCAAGAAAATCCTTCCACAATCTCCCTTTTTCCTCATTCTGTCTGCACTGATGTGCACGATGGAGGGGAAAATAAAGACGGGGCATCGAGCTGCATCGTTTAGCCTGATTCTGTTGCTAATGTTTGCTCATGTCACATTCAGTAAGGCTGCGATCTAAGAAGTAAAATACAATAGCACCCACAAAAATGTCCACATCAATTGAAGTAACAGGAAAATGTGCTTTGTTCTCCAACCTTTGAAAACATTAACAGGACTCCATTTCATGTATCAGACGTCTCCTGTTGCACGCCTCCTGTGCTGTTTAATTGTTTTTCTTGGATTGTTTTTTTAATCATTACTTTCAGGTTATTTGTAATGAGGTATCCAGGAGTGTTAAAGCTCGGTTACAGCATAAGACTCTAAGACGGTGCGCTTAGGTAGAGCTAATCTATCGTCCCGAGGAGCTCATTCATTCTGCTTTCCTGCGAGGATAATGGTTTCTCCTTTGTCTTCCAGGCTTTGCTGAAGTTATTCTGGCTCAGTCTTAACGACGTTGTACAGTAGGGTTGTCCTCGCGGATGAATGAGAGCTGGTGCCTGTTTGTGTAAAGTGGGTTAGAGTTAAAAGCACTTGTTGACATGGTAATACTTTTACACCTCTCCAGAGTTCGGCTAAAGGCTCGCCTTGTTGGAAACCAAAAAGGAGGGGAGCGTGAAAAAGAGCCGAGCTGGAGGGGTGGGGGGCAGGGTAGTGTGGAACTGTCCAATATATCCTGTAAAGTTGGCCTAGGCAGTGAGGCTTGGAGGATTGGTCTCCATAAAAGACGGTGGTTTCTCTTCCCCTCAAGTCTCTCGCTCTCTTTTTTCTGCAACCCTCCATCCATCCCCCCACAGCTGGAGCGAGCGTATGACAGTGAGACAGTGCCCGGCCAGCCCCTCTGGCAGAGTCATCATTCTTAGCAGCACTAAATCACTACCTCCACTCGCTAGACAAACATGTCACACTCGTGGAGAGAAAGGAGCGGAGAGACGGCGGAGAGAGGGGTAAAATCGTGCAAGGATTAAGGGTAATACTGAGTGACGAACGCAGGGTGCAAATAAAGGGCTTCGGCGGTGCTGCGCACAAAGCAGAGCATGTGTGTAACTGGGGTATCACATCAGGCTTTTACTGCCAGCCCAGAGTTCATTAAGAGCTGTTATTGAGGACGAGGGCCATGCTGGAGGCAATGAACGGGATCCAGAAAAGGATGATTTGAAAGAGTTTAATTTTGGCTGCACCCCAGGGTTCCCTTCCCCTGCCTGCTGACTTCCACATACATCAGTTTGATTCAAATTGAGATTGTTAATTAATTAAATGCTCCCTCGTTTAGTAGAATTTGTTATATGTTACCCTCCATGTAGAACAGGGGTGGGCAAATGGCGGCCCAGGGGCCATATGTGGCTCTTCACCTTGCTCAATGTGGCCCACTTGCACTGTAAAAAAGACTAGTTGTTTTAACTTAAAAAAGTTAGTGTCAGGGCTGCCTTGAAATTTTAAGTTATCTGAATTTAGAAATTTAAGTTCAGTTGAATTAAGAACGATTCAGATCAAGTGAACTTAAGTTCAATAAACTTGCTATTGAGTCAGCTCTACTTGAATTGTTTAGTTTAACAAACTTCTAAAAGCAATCCAATTCCAATAGTATTTTTTATGCCAACACAGTAATTAAACTTCTTTAAACTACAGTTTTAAAGGTAAAACAACTTGATAAGTAACCAGCATCATGTGATGCATAAATCTGGATAGGTGATAAAATATCTTACTAATCTTACATTGCTGGTGCGTGCTTTGTTTTTTACAAGTAATTATAAAGTTCTCACTTAGCTAAGATTGTGCACTAAAATACAACTTACTGTATTGGTAAAAACATATTTGGGAATGGGAACAATGGTAATAGTATTATATTTGAGCTTTAAAAACTGGTAAACATTCGTTTTTTATTGCATTAAAAATAAGCTTAAACCAGCTTTAATTATGTGTCATGCTCATTTAGATTATTTTTAATTTTTAATTGTGTTTGAGTTAGAATATTTCAGCGTTGGTATAATCCTTGGTTAAGCTTTATTTTGGAAATTTTTTGTTCATTCATATATTTTTCTTTGTTGACAGTGCCAACAATATGTAACAGTGTGGCCCTCGGGCACTTTAGAAAAATTAATGTGGCCCTTTTGGTATTGATAGTTACCCGACCCTGATGTAGAAGCTCGTCATCGGGAATAGAGCCTGAGTTCATTTTGCTTGATGTGTGTTTTTGTATGACAGTCCTCATGGGTCTGTGATTGTCATTTATACATGACGAGCCAAGAAGTTAGGATGAAATCAAGAGTGGCCATTACCATCAGGTGTTACGTAACCAGCCAAAAGAGCAGTTTACAGGCCTGGCTGTCAGTGTGGGACAAAATAAACCCTTTGTTTCTCCAGGCTAGAGATGGGAATCAAACAACAATGCCTGTTCAGATTCTGCCTGTTCAATCAGTAACAAATAGCTAAAAAAATCCTAATCAATTCCAGTTACATTTTGTCTTTCATGGATGTAAGACTATTATAAGAAACAATAACAGTGATGCCAAAGGTATGATCATAACAGATAGAAGTGGTCAGAAGCGTGGCACAATTTTACACAAAATTACACCAATAGAACAGTTGCTGTGCAGCTAGGGGTGTCCTGATACAACTTTTCACCTCCAATACGATACCAATATTGCAGCCTTGACTATTGGTCGATACTCAAGGCAAGGCTGTTACACCTGGTAGCACAACCACGTCCTGAGGTGCCTAGCAGCTTCTCTGGGGGGCAGGCGGAAAATGATAAACGCCCAGCCTCCTCCATCATCTCTTCCTGCACTAGCAAGAGCGTTTATCCAAGAAGGTGCCAAGTCAGCCAAGGTCCCGGCACCAGCAGGCACCAGCCAACATGTGATTGGAGGATGGTGGCAGATCTGTAGGCAAGTCAACAATCAGACTGCTTAAGGATTTGTGTATTCAGGGACAAGCCCAACGACAAACCATCAAATCCCTCTCAGGTGCTGCAGAAGAAGCAAGTCGATGGCTCTGGGTGAAGAGATGAGCTCATCCTTAACTAAACTAAACTAAACATTACGGACTAACACCAGAGACTATCTTGAACCTGTGCTGACAGCTACAAGTACGTAGGGGCTGAAAGCAGAGGGAGGCACACCTGGGATTCCAGGTGCTGTCGACAAACCTGAAGGAGGTGTTGTGGACTTATCATTGAAACACAGTTGAAGGCACCACAACTATGGAACCATGCTACAACAACTTAGCTACCCACTATGTTGTAGGTACTTGCAATTACTTAAGCGATTATTCCACCTAATCCTAGAACAGGACTGTGTAGTCTAGTATAGCGTTACAAAAGACCAGTCTTGATCTCAAGGCCACATTTTGAAGGTCTTATCTCGGTCTCGGACTGGCCGAACTCTGGATTTTCCGTCAAGACCAATCAAGACCAACACTGACCTGCTGTTCTTACCTTATTTAATGTGAATAAGGAGGAGCACTTGGTAAAACATCAAAAAGCTATAATTCATGTGTTATTTCCCCTGTCATGACTGCAACTTTCCCGGTGTTGTGACTGAGGGACACCCCCCCTAATTGTTCAACCGTGCCATGGTTTATAAAATTGATTTTGATGGTCTTGATCTTGTCTCGGTCTTGGTCTTATCTAGGTCTTGGTCTTGTCTCGGTCTTGGTTTTGTCTCAGTCTTGGTCTCAACTCCCAAAAGTCTTGGTCTTGTCTCGGTCTTGGTCTCGACTCCCAAAAGTCTTGGTCTTGTCTCGGTCTTGGTCTTGTCTCAGTCTTGGTCTTGACTCCCAAAAGTCTTGGTCTTGTCTCAGTCTTGGTCTCGACTCCCAAAAGTCTTGGTCTTGTCTTGGTCTTGGTCTCAACTCCAAAAGTCTTGGTCTTGTCTCGGTCTTGGTCTCGACTCCCAAAAGTCTTGGTCTTGTCTCGGTCTTGGTCTTGTCTCAGTTTTGGTCTCTACTCCCAAAAGTCTTGGTCTTGTCTCGGTCTTGGTCTTGTCTTGGTCTTGGTCTCGACTCCCAAAAGTCTTGGTCTTGGTTTGGTCTTGGTTTGGTCTTGGTCTCGACTCCCAAGAGTCTTGTTCATGGTTTGGTCTTGGTCTCGACTCCCAAAAGTCTTGGTCATGGTTTGGTCTTGGTCTCGACTCCCAAAAGTCTCAGTCTTGACTCCCAAAAGTCTTGGTCTTGGTTCGGTCTTGGTCTCGACTCCCAAAAGTCTCAGTCTTGTCTCGGTCTTGGTCTCGACTCCTAAAAGTCTTGGTCTTGTCCCGGTCTTGTTCTTGACTCCCAAAAGTCTTGGTCTTGGTTTGTTCTCGGTCTTGACTCCCAAAAGTCTTGGTCTTGGTTCGGTCTTGGTCTCGACTCCCAAAAGTCTTGGTCTTGTCTTGGTCTTGGTCTCGACTCCCAAAAGTCTTGGTCTTGTCTAAGTCCTGGTCTCGACTCCCAAAGTCTTGGTCTTGTCTTGATCTCGATGCATTCTGGTCTCGCAAGTCTTGGTCTCAGATATTGTGGTATTGAGCACACTAATCTTAATCTTACAGTAGCCATTCAACCTCTGCTATTGATCAGTGAGTTGTTCTTGAGGGTAGCTTAGCCTGATAGCTTTTTAGCTATTTTCCCATAATGCAACACGGGTGGTGATGTAATGATGGAGCTGTAAAGGCCTTCTGTGGGTCTTGGCCTTGTTTCAAATACTGGCATGTAAACATACATACAAATACCTTTCATGGATGAATATAGTTTATTTGCTTAGTTTTAAATGTAATAATAGCTCTTTAAAAGCATCCTGTAGGTAGCTCATCCATTTACATTGAAAGTGGGAAGAGGGGAATGATGTCACTTCTGAGTTTCAGTTAATAAGTTGGAATAAAGTTAGGGTTGGTTTTCATGTCCTGTGTTGAAGTTCGCACATATCACATGAAGAATGTAAATAACACTATAGAAGTATTAACATGTATATATTCATCAAGCAAATCTCTATATACGGCTGATTCAGTGTAACAAACACGAGTCAGAAGTGCTAATAAACAGAATATTAACAGCTTAACAACTGTTTACACTGGGGCAGCCGTCTTCTATTGTCATCTCGGGGGTGGTGTGGATCTGCTGACTTCACACTAGGAAATTCTGACCTTGAGGGGCGTTCCAGTTGGAATTTCCCACTCAGAAGGAACTCAGAAGTCTTCCCAGTATAACTGGAATGCAGCATTAGCCTTCCAGCCTTTTTCCCATAATGCATCGTTTGCTGTGATGTAATGATGGGGCAGCCCCGGCCTTTTTGTGGGACTGAGCCTTGTTTAAAATGCTGACGTGTAAAAATATATGCAAATTTGTAGATTTATTTTTAGGTACCTGTCATAGATAAATGGTTAAGTTTGTTTGATTTCTTCTAAAGTAATAATACTTAGTTGAAATTAAAATAACAAAATAATAAGTTTGCAGTGATAGATGGTTGAAACTAAGAGCCAAAGTTATTATTAAACATGAACACAGCCTGAAGTTCTGCAGATTTGTTTCAAACAGTTTGCTCAGGATGGTGTACAAATGTTTGAAAAATAAAAGCTTTAACAACATCTTCTTTTAGAGGAGAAATCAATGAAGGGCTCCATAAATCCAAGTGTCAGGGCTGCGGGGCTACCTCAGGCCAAAAAGTTTGGCTGCATTAGGGTAAATGTTCTTATGTGATGTTCCAGCTGGAGCATGCCAAAACACAGTCCAAAGCCAGAATTACCTGCGTGTGCTTCATGCCTGTGCGTGTGCGCCCGTGCACATGTGTGCAAGTGTGTGTTTGCAGGCACATGTGTGCATAGTTGGTGCTAATAGAATTCTGCTGTCCAGCTCACAGCTGTGTCCTGCTGATGAGTCCCAGGAGGCCCCAGCATGTGTCTATGGTTACTATGTTGAGGCTCCAGCATGAAACCATGTGTAGATCATTACTCTCTCTCCCTCTCTCTCTCCCCCTCTCTCTCTATTTCTCTCTAGTTTGTCTTGCTCCCCCCCCTTCTCTCTGTTTCCCCTCACACTGCCAAATCTCCAACTTGTGCCACTCCACACAGATCCCAGACCCAGCCTCTGTATCTGTTTAGCCGAGCCAAGTGGGTATTTGAATACAGAGATTTGCAGCGCTCCTCTCCCAAGTCTATGTTTAGAAATGGGCTTACACGATAGCCGTAGTTATTGTGTTATTGCAGAGTGAGGGAATGCAAATGGTTTATTGTGCAGCAGGCAGAGAAAATACTGCTAAGTGCTTGTAAGAACACTCAGGGTTTAATGGGTGCTATACCATTTCAAAACACTGCACACCATTGATCGTTTGATTGATATATTAAAATATCAAAGGTATAAAAAGAAAGCTAAAAAGGAATGCTATGAGTGTAGACTTATGTAATCCCACTTCTTCTCCATGGATTAATGAGAGGTAAACATTTGGCTTCTTTACAAGTATTTGCCACACAATAATTAGTACTCTGAGATATTTCTCCAACATTGATATCAGCCACAAATGAATCACAAAAATATCTGTCTTTTTGCAGATAGGTATTTTCATGCATAAACCCCAACCAAAAGTTTTCACTTACCGTTTCATCATGGTCCTCCATGTGTAGCATTCCTTAAGGTGCGTACACACTGGACGCTACTTGCACTACCTCAGCGATCACTCTCCATGTAAAGTCAATGTACAGCCGCGATGGGGCGATGCTAACCCTCCCGCGATGCAACAGCCGCTTTTCACACTACCACATAGCTTGTTGCATGGTGATAAGTAAAAAAAAGTTGATCAATCAGCGGTGTGTGCACGTGTGACCAGTGTTGGGGAAGTTACTTTTAAAAAGTAGTGTTTGCTCGTTACTCGTTACATCTGAAAAAAGTAACTCTTTACTTTACTTAGTTACCCTCTATGATGAGTAACTTCTCAAGTTACTTTTCCGTTACTTTTACATTCCTTGATCATGGACAGAACCCCATATCTATTCCTAAATGTGAAGGCCTACAGAAAGTTCTACTACAGGGAACATAACAGTTTTTTGTGCTCTTTATTTTACAAAATGTCACATACCCTGTGGAATGAGAGCTCCTGCCCAGTGTTTCCACATTTTGCTTCTGAAATAAGCAACCAGGTCAACAAAAATAAGCCCAAAATAATCAACCTCCAGCTATTTCCTTTCCTAATGTGATATACTACTTTTTAAACAGAGAAGTCTACACAAAGTGTGTTAATTTTCATCTAGATTACATTTCAATATCACAGTGCTAAGTATCTATTCAAGAAAAGACCGTCGCTTATAACAAGCAGACCTGGCAACTTTGGCTCTGGAGCATGCGCCATGTGCGTGAGTGTGTTTCGGGGCGTGCATGTAACTAGGAAACAAGGAAGTGGACAAACTGCTTACCGCAGTCGTGTTTTCCTTTATGTTAGGAGCTGGAAGATAATCAGGGGGATACACACAGACTTAAGAGCCCCAAGAAGCAACTTCACGTCTAGAAACAAGGCCAAAAAACCGCGACCTGCGGCCGTGACTCACGAGATTTTCGGCCTTTAGACGCTCATAACAAGCGGACTTGGCAACGCTGCTCGTGTCTGTTCGAGCAGCTGAGAAGGCAGCTTCAGTGTCAGATCTGTCCGGGGGAAATGTAACGTCGCGCTGCATTAAAAAAGGAACTACGTTTCGTTACCAAATTTTCAACAGTAGCGCGTAACTTCACTTTTTACCCGAAAAAGTAGTTTCGTTACTGTAACGCGTTACTTTCTAACGCGTTACACACAACACTGCGTGTGATGGTACCCTAGACAGACAGTTTTTCATCCGGACTACAGAGTAACAATCCATGTCCGTGTGGGAAACATTAGCCAGTGAGGACATTAGTTCCGCCGAGACGGACCGCGGTAAACTCACAGATGATGCTGCTGCATCATCAGTTGCAGTGTTTTGTGGTTGATAAGAGAATGAAAAGGATACAGCTGGAAAAATGTCCGCTTATACATCCTCTTATATGATATATGATATTGTTATGCACCCGTCTAGGGGTAAGGCACGTAACAAATTTACAAGGGTAAAAGGGAAAAATCACTCTCGGTCTCCAAAAACCCAAACAATACAATGATCAAAATTTTCACAATTTATTTACAATAACCAAAATTCAAGCCAAAGGCAGAAATGTATTTACAATAAACAAACTAAAAAGCCGAGATATACAAGAAGAAAAGGGTACAAAAACAAAAGGCAGCAAAGGCCGGCACGCAAACTAAGGATTAACCCGAAACAATTAACATGCTATCTAATACAAAACAATCAAGCTAGCACTACAAAGTTACAGAATTACAAAGTTCACAATAAAGAGAGTTTGGAGGCCGACAGGGATTCGCAACTGCTGTCAGAGGAACGCCAACGCCATCTGCTCCCTGCAGCTTTTTGAATGGGGAGCCGTTGCTTTGTGGCCAATGGGAGGTGCTGCTTCTCCCTCAGTCGATCGGCTCCCTCCGCCAATTGCGCCGGGGCACCTGAGCGCTGCTGCACCAAGATCGTCTCTGCAACAACACTCACTCACACAGGCATCCAAACACACACACACAACAGGGAGAGCAGCTCCACAAATAACAAATTATTACCAGATACGGCCAGGGCCGTAACAGATATGATCGCGGTGAAACTTGAGCGGACGTGACGTCACCGAGCGACGGCCAATGGCAGCGGTGACCAAAATGAGGTATTTATGGACACACGACGATTGGACAGTGGGCGACGCAATTTTGGTAGCTGGGTTGCTTGCGGTGTGAACGCAGTAAAAGATTCACAACGCTCCACAGTAGGGCTGAAAGATTTATAATTTTCAGATCAAAAACACAATTTCAGACAACGCAATCATGTGATTGCCAAAGCTGAGATTTTTTGCAGTGCTTCTGATTGACCCAGGATCTGTTATGTCAACTATTTGACACATACTGTTTTATAAAACTTCAGGCAATTTGCACTAACGGAAGCAGGTCAACAACACAAAGCCTCAGTTTGGGAGTAGAAGTTGGAGTATCCCTTAAATAATGAAAAAAGATTATTATCATCAATATTAAATTAACAATGTGTTGTTGAATTAAATTGAAATTGCAATATCTGCCTGAAAAATACAGGGTTCCCACATGTCTTGGAAAACCTGGAAAATGATTGACCAATTTTCCAGTCAAATAAAACATAAGAAAAATGGGGAAAAAAGAGAAATGTCCTGGAAAATTATTCATCTTCCTTCTACCTTGTTAGTGGCCAAAATCAAACATAGAAAATGATGTTAAAATGTAAAAAAAAAAAAAAAATATGGCAAGTTAAGGAAAAAAATGTAAAAACTCAAAACAAGGATGTCAAAAAGAAATTATAATAAATGGCAAAATAAAACTTAACGCTACCTAAATAGTAAATCAACAAAATCCTTTTATTTTTTATTTAAATTTATAATAGTAAGACCCGACATAAAGCCATAGTAAAAACAAAGCTGGCATACAATGTTCATGCCCAAGAGTTGGAAATAAGTAAATCTGAAGTTCAATATGATACGGTGGAGTGAGCTAAAGATATTGGAGATTTTATTATTTTTTAGATTAACCTGAGAATTGCCCACACCAGTGTTGTAAAGGTGGACAATATCCTGGAAAAGTCCTTTAAAAAGATTTCTCGAAAATAATGCGATCCTGGAAATAATGATTAGATCTTTTCCTAATATCATTCAGCTCTACTTGGCAGCTAATCATCCTGTCTTTTCAATCAGCTGGCTTCTACAGCGCGCACTCTGCTCTGTACTGGTTCGCTGCAAATACGCAGCAAGTCTATTTTTAGCTGCAGCAAATCAAGTGCTCAGAATTTCAAAATGCGGCAAATCATAGGATACAGACAGCAAATTAACATCAGGCAGACTTTTTGTTTACATGTTGCTCTTCCTGTTAACTCATGGTCTCACAGTTACACTGTGAACAGGTCTAGAGCTCTGCACAGGTTCGCTGTAAATACACGTGAGTCTATTTTTAGCTGGAGCTGCTTCAAGCCCACGCCAGTCCCCGCCAAGGTGGTGCAGACAGCAGATTAACATCATGCAGGAATTATAGCCTTTTGTTTACGTGTTGCTTTTCGTATTAACTTGTTAATCTTGATTTTTAAGCTAATCGGGGCTGCGCTTTACTGCACAGTTTTAGGGTGAGAACTTATTACTGGTGTATCAAACACGACCAGAAATGATCATTGGTTTGATTGTGTGTATAAAAGTTATATTTTTGACTGATATGTTTCACATTTTCCATGAAGGGAAAAAAGGAAAGAGTCCTGGTTTCATTATAAAGTACACATGTAACACACAATTATTCTGCCAGGCCTTTCATTCTTCCTTGATGAGACAAGGAAACTAAATTTTTAAAATAGGCCGGGCCTGTCTCCAAAGCTGCCTGTGTAGGTTCTAGGTCGTCCATGTCATGGTTATCCAACGCTGATCCAAGTGGACTGGTTCAGATTCTCGGAGACGTCCTTCCTCTTCTCCAAAAGGCTTCCTCAGTTCTAAGATTCGACTGCACTCTTCCCCAGAACTGAAGAAGCGTTTTGGGGAAGGGGCAGGACGTCTCCAGTTGCCATTATTTAAAGTCACTCTCTGTTTTTCTTTATTTTCTTTCTGCTTGCTTCTTTGTGCAGTCTTTTGTTGTTAATGGTTTGGGGAAAGGTTGAGATCTGCCACTAAAATGTTGGAAAACAGCTGATAGACGTGGGTGCAAAGTAACACTGCACATTTCACTGTAGGTAATGGAAACAGCATCATAACGTTTGAAATAGTAGTTCATTAGATTACCGGTTACTGGGGAAAAGTAACACCGTTACTCCCAACACTGCTGATAAGTGTGGCTGACTTATCAGCAGGAGTTTTCCTTTCTGGGTTTCTGGTTAGAAGTTGACAATATCCCTCATGAGTATTAGTTAATGTCAGATAGAGGGTAGTTCTTAGTTGTTAACCTTAAAGAATCTATTACTGGCGACATAAAGACTCTGCTACCCATGAGCACGCATGGCAACTGTCGAAATGCTGCGTTCCAGTAACCTCGGAACTTGGAGTGACATCATCTCCGACTTATTGGCGTTCCAGTTGAAGTCGGAAAAAACATGTCAGTCTACCAGGCTATAGTTAGCTGTTGTTAGCACGCCCTGCATTGTTGCTCACAAATATCACATGAAGAATGTGATTATCACTATGGCAGCATTTTAGTAAATATAAGTCTAACAATACTATGTATACAGCTGATCTAGAGCGACACACCCCAGTCAGAAGTGCAAATAAATGGATTATTACAGGAGCTAAATAACTGTTCACACTGGGGGCATCCATCTTTGATTGTCAACTCGGGGGTGGCGAGGTTTCACCGAGTTCCCAGTAGGAAATTCAGACTTCGGGGGACGTTCCAGTTGCAGTTTCCTACTCGGAACTCGGAAATTCCTACTTCTGACTACAACTGGAACGCACCAAAAGACGTGACCCAAGCTAAAGCGTGCGTTTGTTGTGATGCTAATGAATGCAGCTCGGACCTTCCTCAGAACTCTGCATTGCTTTACAACTTCTTTTTTTCGACAACTTACAGGATGCAAAGCCACGATGTAATGTATCTCTTTCTAGTTACGTAGTGGTAGTTTTTGATGTGTGACAACAAGCAATTTTTGGAAAACTTAGCATCGTAGTTTTGTAGCCGGCTGTATATGTCTACTTTCAGCCCGGTGCTCTAAGACGTGTCTGAATAATATAAATTTGCTCTAGTTTTAATTGTCTTGTTCCTGAAGTTGAGTATCCAGGCCAGTCCAGCCCTGTCCGACCCGACCGCGAAGCTAAGGAATAGCATTTATAGATAACCTATTTTGATGCTATAAAACTCATCTTAAAGTGTGTATTTCCATCTGGCATATATCTAAAAGTGAGGCTTTTTTGAAATTACTTAGAAACTCCTCACAGTCCCTTTACGGCAGTATTTGCATTCTCCAGATTTTGCTGAAAACAACAACATGATTATCTAAACAAAGCTATTTGTCTTCAGGGACTACCTGATGAGTCAGGATGTTAAAGAATAAGGATGCTGTCTGGTGTTTGTAAAGTTGTTTTCAGTTGAAGATCTCAACATGGTAACTGTGATGAGAATTAATCTAAAAAGCCAGTTTGGGGAGCAAACACAAATCTGACCCCTTCTGTCCTTTTAGTCCGTCCCCATAGACAAGTAAAGGTCAGAGAAAAGTCTTTCAGCAAAACCCCAAATACGTTATCACCGTCCTGTAGGATGTGGAGAGTGTTTTATCTCTGAAGAGCAGATTTGTGTCAGCGTTTCATGCCTGCCTGTGTATGTGTAGTGTCCATTACACTCAGACACGTGTTGCATGTTTATTATGTGCAGGGAGTTACACTCTGTACCTGCACTGCCAGGTCCTGCACACAGACAAACGGAGGCCAGCTGGCTGTGTGGAGAGTCTGCCATCTGCTCTGATTTATGTAAGACTGTTAACCCTGGGCTACGTTGGCTCCCACTGGCTCCTGCTAGCCCGTAGCACAATGATAAACCTATAACACTTACGGCAAGATAATGATTTCATGTCTTAATCTGATGTTCCTACAGTAACTGTCATACTTGGAGTTTGGGGCTCTAAGAAGACATTTAAAGATTTTAACTTCTTTCTTTTTCTTTAGAGCTGCAAAAGCACAAAAAAACCCTTAAGAAGCTTAATTCCTTAAAACACTAATTTTTGATTATCAGCAGTTAAAGGATAAGTGCAGTTTCTACAGCTTTCACATTGTTTATAGAATGAAGTAGAACAATATACTCACCCAGAAGGCTTTCCTGATCCAAACAGTGCTTCAGGAGATATTTAGATCCAAAATCGAGCGGCGGACATCCGTATAATGGTAGCACATGGGACATGTATAGCGCCGCTCCTAAAACTGCATTAATTGTCCAAAAACTCATTATTTTTACCAATATTTCATCATGGTCCGCTCGCGCTACTTCTCCTAGACAGTCCGGTGTCGCTCCACCCATGTTTTTGTGACTGTGTCCGCCGCTCGAGTTTTGGATCTAAATATCTCCCGAAAGCACTGTTTGGATCAGGAATGCCTTATTGGTGAGTATATTGTTCTACCTCATTCTATAAACAATGTGAAAGCTCTAGAAACCGAACTTATCCTTTAAGATGGGAATTCTTAAAGCTGGGGTAGGCGATTTTGGAAAACTAGCATGAATTTGAAAGTAGCATCTCCTCAGGGCTCCGCCTAGCCCCAACCCCCGCTCACATGCACGCGCGCGGCCACTATATCCAGAAGCAGTCTTCTGGACTCCAAACCCTCAGCACAACGTGTTTGTTTCACACTACACCAAGTCATGCCACAGTCAGCACGAAGAAAACACCAAGCCAACATGTAAAGTTAGTTAGTGCTCACAGCCGATGTTGATCGGGGTATAGGTAGTTCCTCTGACATTCTCCACATAGCTGTCAAATCTCCTTTTTTGGCCATGAAACTACCGTATTTTCCGTATTTTCTCCTCTTTTCTCCCGTCCTCCTGTATCAGTATTCTCCTGTAAATCTCCCGTGTGACGATATAATAATAAAAGCATTCCTCTGCCTCTCCAAACTGAGCTCCGTCTCTAGCCTGAATGGGGCGGTAATGCCCCAAAATGATGGATGCCAACCACCGAAGAAGAAGAAGTATCGCGAGAACTGCCACCTGCAGTAGCATGGATGGCAGTTCTCGCGAGATTAGAGCCAACAGCGGAACAAACTTAGAAAAATAAAGAGTTTGTTTTAGATTTCTTGTACATCTGTCTTAAATGTGAGGGATACTGGAGCTTGGTTGGGGTTGTGGGACGGCTCACAGCGGACTGCCCTTATTTTCAAAGACAAAACTTGAAAGGTAAGCATTCTCCAGCGGAGTCTGTTCCCTACACGCTACATGCTACATGCTACATGCTACACGCACTGTCTGTGCACGCCGGTAAAATGCACGCGCAGCAGGCACGCAGAATGGCGACGGGATTTGATTGGTGTAAAAAAAGGTATCCCGGCAAGATTATTGGTTGGGGTTTTCCCTGTTTTACTCCTGCTGTAGATAGCGGATATTTTTCGCTCTGTTTTAAGAACACATTATGAGTTGATTACCATCGGGTCATAAAGACCATTTTAACCAGTATTTCAAAAAGTGTATCTAAATCAGATCGCCAACCCCAGCTTTAAGTTATTATTAAAACTAGGGATACACAATATTATCAGTTTGCTATTGGTATCGGCCAATATCAACTAGGAAGGAGAATTAAAAACCAATTCCATTTGAGAATCCTTAACAGCTCCATCAAAGTATCTATTTCATGAGACTTTTTGCTAATCAATTCTCTTATCAATTCCTTCCACTGACGGGTTCAGAAGCGTCAGAATTGTGGCTTGATTTTTTACAAAAGGCGCCTACTGCACAACCTTAAGAGGGTGGAAAAATCAGCAGCTTGCAGAAGCAGTTAAGCCAACATTTGCTCACACCTAAAATCTGCAGGAATCAAAAAGGGAATCCAAAGCTCCAGACTAACTTTTTTCATTGGTTGCAACGGTGCACCTAATTTTCTTTTAAGGTGCACCAGCACAAAAATTAGGTGCACCCATATTTTTCATAGGATCACCTTTAACGCCATAAGGTCACCATTTTATCACTCTCCATAACTTTTATATTATGTAAATGATTTTTAAACAATAATAAGATGTTATATAAGAGTTACCGCTCCGTGCTGAAACCTGACACCACAGTCAGGCTCAGTCTGGGCTCATTTGCATTTCTAATAGCTGATTGAATGATTACTCAGGGCTGTGTGTGCATACGTGCGTGTGTGTGCATGTTTTTGGGCCTGCAGCCTGTGAAGATACAACGCAGGGACAGAGAAAAGAGAGGAGGCAGGTGCTGTGTCTTGTCTGTTTTCGCCGTGTTTCTCCGCTTCTGCAGTTCCATTTGTCAACTAAAATTTGTAAGAGTGCACCTAACTTTTTTTTCTTGGTGCACCAGTGCGCCCAAGAAAAAATGTTAGGTGCACTCTCACGATTTTTGTGTGCATGTGTGCCCAAATTTGTTGCATGTGCTACTTGGTCTGGATCAGCATTGTATAGTCGTGGATGAATGACTGGGAACGTGGAAGAGTCCCGACAGTTTTAGATGTTCAAAACTGTCGTGGAGAATCGCCGTTCTCACTATAGCAGGGTGAAAGCCTAATGCAGTCTTAATGCGAACGGTATTAGCGTGGCATGTACGGAGCTCAGTCGGGCTGATTGTGGCTCAATCCTGACAGCTTTATGAGGACGACTGACAAGGAAATATCCGTTTGTGCCCGGACTGTGTCCCGTTCAAGACGGCGCAAGCGACGGGGCTCAGTCGGGGCGTACGTGACGCGAACTGAGCTCCAGCGAGGTTGACGTCGTGTCAGCGGGATGGAAATTCAAGGAATCCTCGTCATATCGCTGTATTAACCTAACATGAGCGGGATGAATGCCCCCGAAGCGCTGTAGAAGCTCTACTGATGGTGTATTTACGGGATGTGTCCGGAGGTGAGACAGTCATTTCATCCCGTATCATAGCGATCACACCAGCCTCGTCAGTCGTGCACAGTCGTGCACAACCGCCATGAGAAACAGGAATGTGTGACTGAGGCATAAGCAAAGGAAAAGCTTTCACGTTTTAGGTGAGAGTGTTTCTGTGTAAACAGGGCCTAAGTTTACTGTTAATACTCTGGAGACACTGTACCTGTGCTCCAGGTAGGTCGCACACTTTAATAATGCGTCCCAGCTGTTTTTGGAGACTGTTTTTTTTTTTTTTCAGGGTCAGGAGCTCAGGACGACCCATTAACACAGAAACAGCTCAGTGTGACGGGAGTGTCAGAGATAAAGGCATGAAAAGCTGCAGCTCTTATTAGCACGCTGTTGACTTGAATTAGGGCTGGGGGGGTGCAGAGAGCGGTAAGGGGAAGACATATTTAATGCTTGTGAAGTAATGGGGCTGAATCAGCAGATAGCTCCACTGGGAGCCATTAGTCCAGACATGTGTCATTAACCCTTTCCGTGGCCCGAGCCCCTCAGCCTGAAGACCAGAGCCCTGCTTCAGGTAGCACAGGCAGAGAGAGGGGGAAGGGACGGCCCTGATGCACACTTTCATTTTCTGCTCCAGGTTTAAGTTTGTTCTGAACTTTGCTGCAGCCTCTGTCTTACTCACTTTGTTGGATTGTCAGCTTCCTTCTTCAGCTAAACTGTGGAATTCCTGTCAACACCCAACAGCTTACTAAGCAATTAACAAACTAAAAACTGTGACTTTTTTCTCTCTTTAAAATCATGAGGTGTTGTCATAGCTGCTCTATGGGAAGGAAAGTGCTTTTATCCTAAACAGCAGCCTTTAACCCTACTTTAAAGAAGTATTTTTAAGCTTTAACCAAAGTTTGAGCAGGACTTTTCTCTGTGTATATGTGATGAAAAGATAAGATAGCAGCTGTTTCCCTGCAGTCTATAAAGAGAAGCATATAATGAACCAGAGGCAGGCTTTGCCTTCAGCAACAGGTTTGGTTTGTAATTTTGAGGCTTCTCACAGTAAGAACGTCTATGCCTCTGAGCTACCTTTTTTTCTTTTTTTTTTTACATAACCTTTTTGCAGGCCTCCCCGTGTTGGCTGCGGCTGCAGGGCAACAATAGAGTGAAGGGGCAGGCCCACAACACCTGCCAGTCTTAATGGTAAACATATGTGGAGAAATGCAGAGAGATTGAGGAGGGAGGAGGGAGAGGGCGATCCTTAAAGAGGCTCTGAAGAGGCTGTGCGGTTGTAGATTGGCTGCGTGTTTTTAGTCTGTGCATGCATACTGCTGGTGGTGCAAATGAGCCATTGTCTGCAGAGCTATCAGCACGTCTGTGTGTGCAGAAGGCCGAGTTATCAAACCAGAGCGACTTTATCATCACTCAGAAGAAAAGGACCAGGTCCAGATAAGAGGAGGACAATATTATCAATCAATCAATCAAAGTTTATTTATATAGCACAGTTCATACAAATTCAACTGCAGCTCAAAGTGCTTTGCATCAAGACAGAAAAAGACCAACAAAGGATGTATGTATATATGTGTGTATATATATATATATATATATATACACACATATATAAGTATCAGGATTTTTTGTTTGACCATTTTAAAATCAACTTTTTTACAAATTTAAATGCTTCATATTAGTCTGTGTTAATAAGCCACTTTTAAATGCAGTCCAGTCTTTTGAAGAGAGAGTATAAACAGCTGGTTATAATATGTTGTTGAATAAATCCTAAAAACAGACTCACATGTGATGTGTATTTTTCCTGATGTAGTCTCTAGGCATCATCATTGTTCATCTTTTTCGCAGATTTTTTCGCAGAATTCAGAAAAACGAAACAATGATAGTCGCTTTCATTTAACCACTTAGCAAATAAACACTCAGCAGAGGTCCATCTACTCAGTATATTCCACTGTTTTTGTAATGAACAGTTTGTAGGATAGTTTGTAGGATGTCAAGAGGATTTGGAGAATAATGCACACCACAGAAGCTCAATTAAAATGATAAAACTTATAAGAACGAATACAAGAAAAAGCGAAGCATAAAACCAAGAAACATCAGACAACTAAATAAAATGCTAAAATGTATTTAAAGCAAATAAAAACATGTTAAAAGATTAAAATTAAATCTAAAATGATTAAATGTAAAAGGATAACTAAACCAACATATATAAGCAAATAGTAAAAATGGAATAAAACATTGGACAGTAAAATATGAAACTAAATTGAAATAATAAGAATTGCTACTTAGAAATGTATAGTTTAATAGTCATTAACATAGTAAAGTGCTACAAAAGTTCTTATCTGTTTAAGAGTCCTTTAAAAACATCCTGGTCCGGATTTTAATCACCACCAAAATCAAATCACTTCTTCGTGCCATGGCCAACATTCCTAGATAATTTCACCAAAATCCGTCGACTAATTCTTGATTAGTGTTGCTCACAAATGGACTGACAAATGCCTGCAGAAGCGTGGCGTCCTCATCATAGACCAGCCTGATTATGTCCCTGCTTTGAGTTTAATAAATGAAGAAATGAATTAAGAATTGAAATTAGGTTGTATTGGCAGGCAGGATGGAGGCCAGGTTAGTCTACTATAGCATTTTTTAATCTCACTCTTGGAGTATTAAAGGTTGTTTGTACATGAGTTAAAAATGCTCATGTTTTTATTTCTGCCTGTGAGAATCAGATCTTTTGGTTTAACATTCACCGTGATTACAGCCAGCTTACAACCGGTAAAATGGTAGACTGCAGTAAAATTCCCCACAGTAATCATTACTGCGTCCTATTAAAATTACCGTTATACCGTGTTTGATCACCACACTGTGTCAGTAACTCTTTGACTGGAAAAGCCTGAACTATACTCAACAAAAATATAAGCGCAACACTTTTGTTTTTGCTCCCATTTTTCATGAGATGGACTTAAAGATCTAACATACATTCCAGATACACAATATTACCATTTCTCTCAAACATTGTTCACAAATCTGTCTAAATGTGTGATAGTGAGCACTTCTGCTTTGCTGAGATAATCCATCCCACCTCACAGGTGTGCCACATCAGGATGCTCATCAGACACCATGATTAGTGCACAGGTGTGCCTTAGACTGTCCACAATAAAAGGCCACCCTGAAATGTGCAATTTTTTTTGCTTTATTGGGGGTCTGGGGACTCAGAACCAGTCAGTATCTGGTGTGACCACCATTTGCCTCATGCAGTGCAACACATCTTCACATAGAGTTTATCAGATCGTCAATTGTGGCCTGTGGAATGTTGTTGTGAGGCCGGTTGGATGTACTGCCATATTCTCTGAAACGCCTTTGGAGACGGCTTATGGTGGAGAAATGAACATTCAATGCACGAGCAACAGATCTGGTTGACATTCCTGCTGTCAGCATGCCAATTGCATGCTCCCTCAATGCTTGCGACATCTGTGGCATTTTGCTGTGAGACAAAACTGCACATTTCAGAGTGGCCTTTTATTGTGGACAGTCTAAGGCACACCTGTGCACTAATCATGGTGTCTGATCAGCATCTTGATGTGGCACACCTGTGAGGTGGGATGGATTATCTCGGCAAAGCAGAAGTGCTCACTATCACACATTTAGACAGATTTGTGAACAACATTTGAAAGAAATGGTAATATTGTTTATCTGGAATGAATTTTAGATCTTGGAGTCCATCTCATGAAAAATGGGAGCAAAAACAAAAGTGTTGCGTTTATATTTTTGTTGAGTGTATGTGTGTCTGCTCCTCGGTGAAGCAGCCGTCTCTCACAGACGGAGGCGCGCATGCGCAGTTTGTAATGTTTGGCCTCTGCAGTTTGGGCCTCGCTCAGACTCTTACAGGTTTTCCCACTCTAAACAGACAAAGTCTCAAGTCTGGTTGAAGTTTGGATTTTAAAGGATTTCGAGAGGAAACTGACTGACGACAGTCACCCTGTCTAAAACACCAAGCTGAAAGACAAAAATGTGTGTGATTAAAACTGCTGTAACTCCTCGAGTAAACGAGCAGAGAGACAGAGAGAGGATTCAGAGAGCCATACCTGAGTGAATTATAGGAGGTTTATCAGGATTTTCTGTCTAAATAATGTATAAAGGTTGTAAATAACAGCATTAGTGTTATTATGGAGTGAGTTCTTGTTGTTCTTTCACCGTTTATTTGCTGTATTTCGTCATAGTAGATCGTCTATTCCCGTCATAGTTCGTGTTTTATGGATTTAATCAATCGTAATTTGGAAATATTAAAGAAGGAGATGTGGAGGAGATCTGTCAGGGAGAGGGGAGACCAGAGGAGAGTCATGAAGGGGGCTAACTGCTTCAGGGACTATCATTAGTAAAACAAAAAATAAAAAAATAAAAAAGCCTGGACATGATCTAATTTAACGAGCTGTAACATGGACACTAATGCTGCAGGCAAACTAAAATGTGTGAATGTTTGCAAAATAGGTTACATTTATTTTTGGTCATCTAAAAACTTTGAACATGTTAATTTATAATTGTTTATGAAGAGAATCCTGTTTAAAGTTCAAATCCGTTGTTTTCTTTTCTTGTAATTACACACAGTTTAACAATTTATAACAAAATAATGACAAATACTTGCCAGAATTGTTTACTTTTATATCTAATAAAAAATTTTTTAAGCAAATTTACTTACAGGACATTTCCTGACACAGTTATTGACAAAAAGACAAAAGAACTGTTAAAATTAAAATATTAAAGGGGTTAAATGATTTCAAGGCTGTGTAAAAGTACTTTTTGAAAATGTAGAGCACACTGCAACAATACCGTGGTAATAATGATGTTTACATGTTAACATGTCATATACAATGTTCAGGAATGTCACAAAATGGTTGTTCAAGATATTTGCTATCCAAATTATTTTCATGTTTAAATGACTGAATGTCTGTGTTCAAAGAATTATTCATTTATTGTTGAATTTAGCGCTGTTTATCTTCACAAACACATAAACTGTCGTAATAAGCAACAGGCTTATGGTTCTCCTAAAAAAAGCACGTACAGCAGCGTTGGCTAAGACGAGTTTGGAAATATTGGTAAACCAGTAAAATTCTGATATCATGTGTCCTTCCTCGTATTTCCAGAGAAGTTGAAGTCCTTTTTTATCATATTTTTCTGTTTGCTTCAACAACATCTCTTGAATCCTCTCTCAGCTCAGGAGCTCCAGGGTTTACCACTTACATGCAACTCACGTCTGCACTTCTGAGTCACATGAACACACGCATGTCAACACACACAGGATGCGTGTGTGGGCGTTGAGCTTTAAGCGATCACCACGAGTGTAAAGACGATCAGCCTTTTTGGTTTTCAGTGATGTCTTTGCACCAGTGGGCTGTTCTGTGTCTGTGAGCATTGTGCTGCTCACACATGCAGAGCCATCTATTACTGCTGCTGCACGGCCTGAACATACATGGTCTGTGTGTATAAGCTCATTGTGAGGACAAGGGGCCTCCTGCTCTCCCCAGCTGAGAACTATACGTCATGTCTGCCACCTTCTCTCTGGCCACAAAGCTGCCCATTATGGACGGACAAGGTCCAGTGACCAGAGAGTGGACCTGCCCCACCTAAATCTTCATTTTGGCATATTTAAGCTCTCTCTGCATCTCTCTGCGCTGATCTGGAGTCCACCAAACCCCCTCCATTAAAGCTCCAGCCCTTTTGACTTAAAGAGACGCTGCCCATCGTACATCATACCAGACACTTCTTTAGTTTTAGGGCTGAATCTAAGATTATAATATTGCACTGTGAGCGTATTACAGCTGAACCATTTGGGGACTAACAAAATGGGTTTTCCTGCGATGATATACATGATGATATTTTAAGAAGACTTACCAGTAGGGCTTAAAGATCTATTGTTTTTGGATTCAAATCTCAATTACAAGCAATGCAACCATGTGATCACCAAAGCTGCAATTTCTTGCAGTGCTCCTGGCTGATCCAGGATCTGTCGTGGGAACTATTTTATACATACTATTCTAAATCTGAAGAAAAAATCCTGCACACTGGCCAACTTTCAGAATAGAAAATTATTGCAACATTTTGGTCAAAGACCTTTTTCAAGCACAAAAAAGGGCATCCTTAAATAGGAGTGGTTGTGTGACTCCAACCAATCACTTTTGACACGTGCGATACAAAAAAAATGGGGTCATACAAACAGATCAACACCAATACACATAAATAAAATACAAAAAATACAATATATTTATATTATATTAATTCCAAAGACTGTCGTGACTGGATACATGAGGTCCTAAAAAGGTAATGGCTAATGATTGCAATCACAACATTTTTCATATATACGACAGATGCAATAAATAGCCTCGTCTAAAAGGGTCAAGAAACAGGAAAAATCATACCAGCAAGAATCCAAAGAAAAACTTCTTTAGATTCTTTAGAAAAATCTTTTTTTTATTTTTCTTTAGATTCTTTGGATTAGGAATTAATTAATATAAATATATTGTATTTTCTGTATTTTGTCTATGTGTATTGGTGTTGATCTGTTTGTATGACCCCATTTTTTTGTACTGCAAGTGTGAAAAGACAATTGGTTGGAGTCACACAACCACTCCTATTTAAGACTGGCCTTTTCTGTGTCACAAACATTTGCTTGAAAAAGGTCTTTGAGCAAAACGTTGCGATAAATTTTCTATTCTGGGAGTTGGCCAGTTTGCAGGATTTTTTCTTCAGATTTGAACTTTTTTGTCTTTATCCAACACACTTGCCAGAGTAGTAGATGTAAGATTTTTGCTGTTTCTGATACATACTCTTACAAATTTGCTTGCAATTTGCATTTATGTAATACAAAGTCTTAAGTTTAGGAGAAGAAGTTGGAGTATCCCTTAAAGGTGTAGTCAGCGATGTGGGAGAAAACGAGTGGAGAGGTTGTTTATAAACAAATTTAGACCTGCTTCTCCCTTCATACCTCACCCCTGGCTCCACCCCCGAAAGCTGATGGACGTGCATCGTCATGGAAACAGCCGTACAAACTGCGTAGCTGACCGACGTAGCTAAGGTAACCCCGACTCTTCAGACAACTCAACTGCCGTTATTGATAACATCACGACAACAGAACATTCTGTCAGATTAGACAATAAGATGAATGTCTGACAGCTGTTACTGTTATGTGAAGCACCACAAAGCTAATGTTGCTAACCTATCCAGCAGACAGACGGCGACATCCGCGTCAGGTCTTTCAGTTCGCGGAGTTCCCTCCACTCTCGGAAAGCAACACCAATGTTGACCCTGGTCTTCGCTCTTTCATGGTCATAGCCCTTCTTTTTCACTTTTCACTCCTCTGACCTTTTTCTTTTGGGCTGTTTTTCAGCCATTGCTACTGCACCTATGGTATCTCTCTCTTATGCTAACTGTGCATGCTACGCAACCTACGACTCCCCCTCCCCTCTCTGTCTGATCTGTGCATGAGTTTGATCGCCCCCTGGATGTGGGGGGGTGTACCCTGTTTCTGTAACTCGGCCCGAGCCACAGTATTTACCTGCTGAAATTCAGAGCCAAGGCTGTGTATTGAAACCAGACTTTTTTTTCAACATGCCGTCAGTGGTGACATCTTGTGGATGGAGAGGAGAAATACGGTGAATTTGACAAATAGTGCATTAGATTAGAAGATTAGAAGATCGCTGACTACACCTTTAATCAATGAAAACAGGTTATTTATCATCAATTTTAGATGATGAATAATGTGTTATGTGCTTTTGATCATTGATTTGATACATTGATCCTGTAAAAAAGTGAATATTGCACTGAGGCTTGATTTGAAGATCAAATGGTTTTACTCATAATTTGGTCATCTACATTGTTTCAATTCTAATTTAGTTTTAGTTGATTATGTGTAAAGGGTAAAGGCATTTTTTATGTTTACTTGAATTTCTGAAGTCATCTTTTACTCTTGGATAAAATCAAAACTGCACTCATTTGAAGAAAATTGTGAACCAAATTGAAAATGCAATATCTACCAGAAAATCTAAATAAGATCTTTTCCTGAAATCATTTAGCTCTATGCTTACCCCAGGTTTTATCTCCTTTTGGTCCAGTTTGTCCATCTCAGGATGGGTACAAGAATCTTCCAAAGTCAAACACCTGCTGACACCTGACAAGCCCGAGGATTTTAACCTCACATGCACACAGACGTGCACACTCTCAGAACAGATGCTAGACACTAGAAAGCACAAGAGAAAGGAAGAAAAGAGCATTTCTTTTCCTCCATCTGAGCATGCTTTAGTGACTAATTATCAGCTCTCATATTCATTCACGTTTCCTTTAATCACACATTATCGTCTCGTTTATGCCCCTCACACACGCACACACACATGCACACATCCCTCTTCTCACTCGCTGGCTGTCGGCTGCAGTCAAACGGCTCAATGTGTTAAAAGCATTAGGTAAGCCTCGATCCAGCAGAGCTCCTCGGGCCGATATCAGATGTCCTGCTTCATTACAGTCTGGTGTATACATTCAGCCCAATCTCTGACCCTTCGTCTATCCATCCCTCTTCCCCCTCCTCCTCTCCCTCTGGGGTGCTTTAACGCAGAGCGAGCCATCTCAAGATGTTAGCCGAAGAACGGATGAGATCCCTCATTATTGTAAATGCGAGCCCAGCAGAGCTTTTTGAGAGCACATGTGTGAACATATGGCTGGACTCTGGTTTGGAGAGGAGAGAAAATATATGTAACAAAAGGCTAATGAAGTCCTGGTGCTCGATTTTATAGTGAAGCTAGAAGCTGCAGAAAGGGTTAAGTTCTGTGGGAGTTGTATTTATTTGGGCTGTCAGCGTTAACAGGTTAATTGCAATGCGGCGAAGGTCCTCAAGTAAAGAATTACATTCATTAAATCACATTGATCGCATGCTTTTGTTGGGTTTTTGAACATTGGTGATTGTAAACATAGCCTAGAAGTAACAAAAATAAATATATGAACCTGATTTAAAGGTGTGTGTAGTCGTTGGCAGTATTTGGCTGAACGGAAATGGTGAATAATGGATATAATGTTTCTATTTTTATGAAAAGTCCGTCAACTTAGGTACAAAATCAAATAAAGCTTTTTATATCTATGTACTGCGGGTCTCCCCTCTGTGGGGGCTGACATAATGATCTACCATGTTGTCTACGGGTGGGTTTTGGGGACAAAAACAGCAAAACGAGATTTTTTAATATGACAAAGGTTTACAAAACCTATTATCATCATCTTAACTGTCCTATAAACCATAAAAAATAATAATAACTGTTGTAAATGATGCTCTGTTCACGATCCTTTTTGGTCTTCACCGGCTCTCTTCGCTTCGTGATCTGATGTTTTAGAAACAGACGGGCTTATTCCAAAATCTGAACACTAGATGTCACTAAAATGCCAATTTCTACACACTGCAGCTTTAAGGTAAAATACGAGAAAGTTACTCAGAGAGCGCAGACCTACGATCACCAGACCCAGATCAAACTCAGCACATAAAGGTTGTTAACCTGTATGAACACGTTAGTTTTGGTAACATCACTTAACTTTAATTAACAGATTAAATTTACCGTGTTGATAGAGACATAGACTCCATTTTATCCTGTGAATTTTAAGCAAATCTAGAATAGAATAGAATAGAATAGAACTGTATTTGTCGTTTGAACAAGTACAACGAAATTGCAAAAGCCCTTCAGTCAGTGCAAAACAGTGTGACACAAAATACAATAAAGTACAGTGCAAACAAAAGTGAAGTAAAATAAGAAATAAAATAAAATAATAAGATAAGAAAATGTAATAAAATAATGAAGGTAAGGTGCAAAATAGAATGACAAAGTATGATACAGTAAGTAAATAGAATAAGGTGCAAGAGGACTGGAATGATACCGTACAAAATAAGGTGCAAAATAGCTGCCATGTTCAGGTGCATTAATGGCATTAGGTTATTGTTATATTAGAATTATTGGGATTATTATGACGACAAATGAGGTCGTGATTTTAGCCTTTGTTCAGGATCAGGAAATCTGTTTCAAACTGGCAGGGATGTGATTTTTTTTTAAATTCAGCCCAAGTCTATGGGATTTTTGAAATTTAGGGATTTTTGCATCCATAAAAGTATACATGTCACCACCAAAATCGAATTATTTCTAAGTTGGGCCATAACCAACATCTCCTGAAAATATCAGCATAATCTGTTTAGTAGTTTTCGCGTAATCTTGCCAACAAACACCAGGAAGTAATCAGCTTTAACTTGCTCAGCACATCCACCTGTCTTATTAGTCCACTCTGATTGGTTGACTGGTCTACTCTATTGCAGTAGGTCAGTTCTGCTTGCTGCCATGTTGACAATGACTCTGTATTCATTCTAGCTTTTATGCACTGCACTGAGCCAATGGGCTTAAAGCTCAGCGAGACTTTACCAAAGTGATTCAAAAGGTAACAAGGTTAAAACTGAGGTTTGTTTCTCTCCTAACTTTGATCATTAAATTGACAAACTAGAAAAACACTCAAAGAGCACAGACCTCTTCCAGCGCCACAGTCCTCACCCATATTGTGATTTTCACAATTAATATTAGTCCTACCTTTATTCCTACTAAATATTTAGATTCCTTGACCATGAAAACATACCATTAGCAGTTGGATTCATCATGATATCTATTTTAGTTCAGTAGTTATTCATGAAAATCATTTTTCATCATGGTGTTTTTCTTTTGGATCCAGCTCCAAAGTTTTTGAAGATACGACAAATCAGATTGAACACTCCAGATTCTGCAGTATCTTGGCTATATTTTGGCGTTTGTTGCAAGTCTAAGCCTTTTGTTTGTTCACTTGCTATGACGAAAATTCCAAGGATATCTAATTTTTTCTTGTTCCGGATCAGAGAATCCGGAATTTTGCAGAGATCCAGATCAGTCTTTGATATCTTGTAGAACCTGTTGGAAACTTGACCTGTATATTTTTTCCAAATGCCATGAGTATTTTTGGTGGAGTAATATGCACAAATGCTTAAAATGGTCCTATCTTGTTATGTAAAAGAATCTTTAAAAAAATTCCAGGATCCAGACGGTGTTCTGGATCACTCCAAAATCTAATCATTTGTTTCTTGTCCCAATGTGGACATTTCCTAAAAATTTCATCAACATCTGTCCATAACTTTTTGAGTTATGTTGCTAACATAGAAACAAACAAACAGACTTCGGCAATAACATTATCTCATTGGCAGAGGTAATTAACCAAACTTGATCAATACAGAGTCATTTTTATCACAACGTTTTTAACAATAGCTTGTTATATAAACGTTATTTTCTCAGCAGCCCGCGTTTTCCTCAGCACACTGTCCCTCTTCTAGATGTTGGTACAGGTTTCTTATTTTCTTTGCAGCTATTTCTGGTCCTGATATGACATTAACTGCAGGGTGGGTGCTGACCAAAGCCGGCTAAGTGGCTGGTGTGTGTGCATGAAGCAGAGAGAGAGAGAAGCAGCGGGCCTCAAACCTGCAGCCTTCTCTCTGTTACCTCCTTCAACACCTCACATCCTGCAGAGGCTTCAAGTCAGGCTGCAAACTTTAGCAGTTTGCCCATCGTGCCACATTTACTCTCCATCAAGATGGCTTAAATTAGCACTTCTCTGTTTCCATAAGCAGATTACAGAGTGGATTCATGTTTACACGTGTGAAAGCTTAAGCCAAAGTTAAAGTAGGCAGCCCACCGCAGCCTCACAAAGACGATGTTTCATCTGCATTAGCATGATAAACTCTCTGCTGCCTGAGCTTATGGGAGATCATCCTGGAAACTGACTTTATGGATCCAGACCATCTCCTGTGATTTGTTTAAATTAAAGACCCTTTTACACGCCAACGTTGACACTAGAAATGGAAAGGTTTTTCCTTTGTGTTTAGAGCTCTGTGTTCAAAACCTGGTAGTGTGCATAACAGAACATTAGTTGTTGATGTAGGTTTGTAGTGAAACAGCGGTGTTATAACACACGTCTGCTTTCCAGTGAAGACAAACTTTGCCGATTTTGACTGTTAACAGTTCCAGCACGAGGGATGCTTCGTGCCAAACAGAAATGTGTTTTGGAACTGAATGATATCAACAGTTTTTTTACTTTTATAGGGAGTAAATGAATTGTTGGAAAGGGGCGATGCCTTGCTAAACATAGCACATCAGAATTAGGGTTGTAACAAAACTCTTTTTACTACAGATATTTAAAACAAATGTAATCTCAAAGATGTCTTTATCCAACTGGCCGAAAAAGTGACGGTGGTGAATGATGTAGCGTTTGGGCATAAGCCACTGTTTTTCTTGCTAGCTGTTCAGCCTTAAGCTGTAAAAAGTCGTGTCTCTTGGTGTATATGATTGATTACCTCCGCCAATGACGTTATGTTATTGCCAGTGTCTGTTTTTTTTTTTTTTTTTGCTTGAGTCTCTGTTAGCAACATTACTCAAAAAGTTATGAACGGATTTTGATGAAAATTTCAGGAAATGTGTGGATTGGGACAAGGACCAAATGATTAGATTTTGGAAGTGATCCAGATCACCGTCTGGAATTTTTTAAAGGATTCTTTAACATCGCGAGACAGGATCCATTTTCAGCATTTGTGCATGTTTGTATGTTTTCATAGTCAATGAATCTAAATATTTAGATAAAATAAATTGGGTTCCCACACGTCCTGGAAAACCTGGAAAATGATTGCCCAATTTTCCAGTCATGGAAAACAAATGAGGAAATAAGTGAAATGTCCTGGAAAATTATTTGTCTTCCTTCTAGCTTGACACACAGGAAATGAAGTAAAAATGTACTTGGTAACTAATGTACACATAGGCAGAAAATGTGAGTAGGTAAAATAATGCAAGTTAAGGCATAAAATGTAAAAACTGCCCACAGCAGCAATGTAACTTTAGCTGGTTATGTGACAGTGGAAAAAGTCCTGGAAAATGTCCTGGAAAAGTCCTGGAAAATGATTTCTAGAAAAGAGTGGGAACCCTGGTAAAGGTAGGACTAATAAACTTTTCTACTTTCTACATTTGTTGTCATTAATTGGAGGGGAACACTGCATGTAGGAGGTTTTGGTCTGGAAAACAAACTGAGCACAATAAGCTGCACACATTGCTTGGTAGTTGGAAGTGGTTGTTGTTTTTTCCTGGTGCGAGCGTAACTTTTATCTAAAAACTACTGCATGTACACAGGGACAAGTACAAAAGTCTTTTCCAAGCTTTTCATTCTGAACTCTGGTTTCAAAAGTTTGCACATTCAGATACTTCGGGCACCATTTTCTGACATTTTGTTGTTGTGTAAATGGCCCCAAAACTACAATATTTAGACACGATTCAGAGATAGTCTTCAAATGGCTACAGTACAATATGCAATAAGCAACCCTCCCTTAAAAACCTGAAATGGAACCTTTGCTGAACTTTGTTCATGGTAAAAAATGAGCCTTGATGATCTGCTGTGATAAGCTATGTTGCATAATGATGATGATATCTGATGTTCAATGTCTTCTGTTTTTTTTTTTAATTAATTTAAATGTGTATTAATAATTTCCCCGATTGGTGGCTGCAATTCAACGCTCTTCAAGTGTGTCTCAAACCAGTGTGCTGTTTTGGGGGTCAGTGTTTTGTTTCGTTATGTGAAATTTGAATGTGTTCCTCTCGCTGTCTGATAATTTTTGGAAAATACTAAAAGTAGTTATAAAAAAAATTAAATGCTAGGAAAAAGTCATGTAAACAAATGATTTAAGAGAATAAAATTGGGATGTTCTTGTTTTAAAGGATCAGATCAGCCATAGCTTTAGGCTCTGACCCTCCTCCATAAACTCTCCTCATCACTAACAGTCATTAAAGGTGATGTGATGCCGTACAGTCGACACGGATAAACCTCCAAACTTTTCTTCCTCATAAAAACAAAAGGGGGAACAAATAAAAACAAAATATAATCTCCCAAGGTGTCATTTCTTTAGATACCTTCGACTCAGGGATTTCATAATCAAGAAAAGCAACTTTACATCATAATGCCACAATATCACCAATAGAACAGTTACTGCTTTGTTTTTATTATATCCTAAGTCAATGTGATGCATTGAATATTCCACCTGTTAAAAAAGCATGGGAAAACAAGCTTGGTGGTTTTATTGATGATAATAATTGGGAAGTGGTATGGAATCATACAAAGAAAATACCAGTATGCAATCAAGCTAGGCTGTCCCAAACTTCTTCCTTATGCCTAAAATGTAAGATCTCAGTGGGGACCTACACACATTGTGTCTGGCTATGTCCAAAATTCAAGCATACTGGACATTTTACGGGACATGGAAAAAATTCTTAATTCACACATTATACACTGCCACCTGATGACCTTGTGACGACCAAAGTCACCACCTGGATTTAACTAAGCAAACAGGTCTGAGCCTCCTATTGGATAATTACTGCATGGGTGATTATCTTTCAGCTGAAACAAGTTATTTAACTCCAGCTGATGACATGAGCAGCTTCTCATTTCTTCAACAACCATGTCAAAGACACATCCTGTGGTCGTGGAAAAGATGTTAGTCTGTTTAAGAAGGGTCAAAGCGGAGAAAACATCTAAGGAGATTGAAGAAACTACTAAAACTGGGTTAAGAACTGTCCAACACATTATTAAAAACTGGAAGGATAGTGGGGAACCATCGTCTTCAAGGAAGAAATGTGGTCAGAATAAAATCCTGAATGATGGTGATCGGTGAATCACTTAAACGTCTGGCCGAATCAAATCAAATAAAAACAACAGTAGAACTCAGGGGTGTGTTTAATAGTGAAAGTAAGAGCATTTCCACACACACAATGTGAAGGGAACTCAAGGAATTGGGACTGAACAGCTGTGTAGCCTTAAGAAAACCACTAATCAGTAAGGCTAAGCAGAAAAAAGGCTTCAGTTTGCTAGGGAGCATAAAGATTGGACTGTGGAGGACTGGAAGAAGGTCATGTGGTCTGATGAGTCCAGATTGACCCTGTTCCAGAGTGATGGGAGCATCAGGGGAAGAAGAGAGGCAGGTGAAGTGATGCACCCATCATGCCTAGTGCCTACTGTCCAAGCCTGTGGGGGCAGTGCTGTGATCTGGGACAGATCTGAGACATTGGAGAAGCTTAAAGAAACAATGAGACAGAGAATGAGACTGTGATCAGAACTGAAGTAATCACACCTGTATCCATTAATAAGCCGTACTGGTCCTTCTCTCCTGCAGTGGTCCTACGCTCTGGAGAAGCCAAACACCGGCAGCGTGTTCAGCATAGCCTGGTCAGCAGACGGCACCCAGCTGGCTGGAGCCTGTGGCAACGGGCATGTCATCTTCGCCCACGTGGTGGAGCAGCACTGGGAGTGGAAGAACTTCGTTATCACTCTGACCAAGAGGAGAACCATGCAGGTAGACGGAGAGACACAACAAACATTTATATGTTCATAACACTTAGGTCAGAGTTTCAAAAAGCATTAATATCTATTATTGAAACAGACATACCTCTACAGTTTGACAACTTATTTTTAGGAAATGTTGATTTTCAGGTAAGACATAGTGGTAAATACATTATCAGCATATTGATCACAGCCTGCAAAAAAACTATTACTTAAGAAAGAGCTATTATTAGACTGTGGCTGCTTCCTGAGCCCCCCACACTACAAGATTGGATTAAAATTGTAAATGATATTTATACTATGGAAAGAATTAATTTCTGTTTACATTTGCAAAAAATATGTTTTGTTAAACTGTGGTAACCAGACAAGCCAGATGGACAGCTCCATATATCTGCCACAGAAATATTTCACTAGTCCATCTGGGTAGGAGCCCTTTAAATTTGTTTTCGGGGGCAGAACGTAAAAAAAAAAAAAACACAAGCTTGTGATTGGACAATCGTTTGGCTCGTCACATTCATCACAGACCAATCCACATCAAGCAGGGTTGCCTCCTATAATACAGCAATGTTTTCATTGAATTTGTCATTATTTTTTTTCTTTTATAAATACATTTTATTTAATTATTTTGTTTATATTGGTTGCTGATGCTGCTCAGTGATTTTTGAAGACTGTATGATGCAAAATGTGCCTGTTTGTTACTTGAAATGGCTGAATAAAGAATTGAAAAAAAATGTAGCATACATAGTGGCTAACTTAGCCGCTAACAGCTAACAACAGTTAATGACCGTTAGCCGTTAGCCGCTAACTTAGCCGCTAACAGCTAACGGCCTTATACTATCGTCTTACACTAAATTGTAGCACACAGATGATTCATTTAACACTTAAATGTGACATGAACCTCGTCAAAGACAATCCCTACAAGTAAACTTCTGAGGAGGGCAGATTTCGCTAAGTTTTACTAAGTATCTATGAGGACAATAGGCTAATCGGCATGTCCGTTCCCAACTTCCGGTTTTCAACTTGCGGCTGTCGTCACATCCGCATTCTGCAGCTCCCGCCTCTCTCCCCTGATTGGGCCGTTAAGAATTCAGCCGAGTGAATTTGTCGGACAACGGAGGCTGGCAAGACGGACCTGCAGGATTTCAGAATCAGGCAGGTCTGTCTGCTCTGCAAGGCTAAAACTGTGGGCCAACTGGGTGAATATGTCAAACCCCTGCAGACAGACTTTGTAGAGGTGAAGATCTGAGGATATGTTTTTTCTTTCCGTCTGTCTCTCTATGTGTGTTGTATCTTTGGTTGATTCATGTGCACACTTCTGCAATCAAATGTTCTACTTAGTTATTTATACTTAAATAAGAAAAAGAAAAGACTCAGTTGCAGAGGAACTTTGGTTGCTTCTCCAGTTCATGATGTGTCTGCATTTCAGAATTGAAAAATAAATAATTAAAAAGAAAAACTCTTACTTAGATTTGCGATATGTGATGTTTCACCCCTGAGAATCTCTTAGAAACTAAATGGGGGAATGGGTTGATGCCCTCTCTGTTCCGTCTCCAAACGTAGTACAAACCTGTGATATTGGAGAGAGAGGGCAATGTGAATGTCTGTAGGTGTAAATATAACAGAGCCTTGTTTCTGTAAAAGTACATTATAATATTTCACCACCAAAAAATACTGATATAGGAAGTGTTGTCCATATCGTTCAGTCCTAAGTCTGCATTATTTCTCTTTTTTTCAAGCTTTTTTGTTTTTTTTTGCAGATGTATACAATTGTTAGAAGACATTTACAAAGAGTTAAGTATTTAAAAAAAAAAAGAAAAGTCAAAGAAAGTGGTCACTGAAATATTACTGCATATCCAAGCAACTTATATAGACTAGAGCAGCCACAATAAAAATAATTAAACAGATAAATTAAGATATAGGACTATGACAGAAAAATAGAATATATTCCACACAGAAATAAGTTTATGAGTATCAGCAGAAGTTTTTAATTTATGGGCATCCACATGGACAAGTGAATAATCTCAAAACACTGCCTGGTTTTCTGTTTACAATTCAAATTACATTAAATTTTATTATAAAACCTAAAGACAGCATTGTGAGTATTGAAATATATGAACAAGTGTTTAAATATTTATCTGAAAACTATAAGTGGAGTTTGCAGAAAAAATCATTTTAAGTAACTGTATGAAATAATGATAACAATAATAGTATTGATAATAAAGAAATATATCCATATATGATATAAGGAAAAAATCCCTCAGACCCCTGATCCCCTTCCTAGAAGAGAAAAAAATGATGGGACTAAATAAATGAATAACAAGAGAATATAACAATTCATGCACAAAAGTGAATAAAGAGCCAAAAAATAAATATAAATAAAAAGATGAATAAATAGCAATTAACAAATAAGCTAATATATAATTGCGAGAAAAAAAGTGCCAAAAAATATAGTTGAAGAACTTTGTGTGAACTTTGTGTCCATGTGTGCACATGCACACACACGTTTTTTTATTTAACTTTTATTTATATATGCATGTTTCCATACATACATTCACCCATCTGTAAATGAACACATGTGCATCCATACACAATGATTTTATGTATTAATTTGTATGTATTTTTAACAAGCTGTTCATTGTATTTTTCACAAATGGTCTACAAACTGATCATTTTTATTTATTTATTTTTTTAACCTTATGACCAAGAATGACAGCCACACACAGTTTCAACAACAAACACAAACATAGCAGAATCAACATTAAGAAAACAGTAAATCATCAGTTTGAACAGTTTGTCAGGTACTGAAATGTGTCCATAATTATTATTTTGACTCCCTGTCAGTGTCCTCCTGCAGTTTGTTTGTCTTCTTCTTGTGTTTGTTTACATCACGTGTGTTTTATGAGCATGCTCCACGTCTTCTTCTCTTGTTTTGGTGGCAGCGCTGCAGCTCCACCTACAGGCCTGGCGTACACACTACAGCGCTCAGTGTTCTCGTGTGGACGGACACATTTCCTGAAACGATGCCGTGTTTACGGAAACTTTTTAAAAACAAAATAAATGGTTCTCATCTCCGTGTGGACATAGCTTGATTAAATTAATCCCACGATCCAGCCCCACAGCGTCTATCACGTAAAACCTGGCCCTCGAACTGCAGCCGTCGCCTCCTCCTGCTCCAAAAGTGAAGTATATAAAATGCTGTAATATTACTGGACTATAAAGAAATGAGTGTGTGAGGAGGAAATGATCTGCAGGCCTCTTCCAGTTGTGGTCGTGTATGAAAGCCGGACCCTCCCACTGTTCCAGCGTGCAGTCCCGTGATGACAATGACCGGCCTGTCTCGAAGCCTCTCCCGCTGCTGTTTAAACTCACGCTAACCACAAGGTAGCGTTTACGCAAGGTTAGCACGCCCATGTGTACATACGCACACGCCTACAGAAACAGGCCAGCACGTCGCCTCACACGTGCGCTCTCATTTGATGTCTTTAGCGAGTGCAGTTTGTGTAAAGTAAGCAGAGTCGGGTCATCAGGCATTTATTTTCAGCTTTGCAGGCGATTTTCTGTCTCCCTCCTCCCCCTCTCCTCCTCGCAGCCCTTTTTAAAAGTGCACATCTGCCAGTGGTTTGTGAATCAGCCAGCTAAATTTACCACCTTGCAGTCAAATGTTTTTTATTCCTGGTTGTGTTGCATGTAAATTTGGGCTGCTGGAGGGAGCCGAGGAGGAAGATTTGTAAAGCTGTAAAAATAACCCCACCTTTCACCTGGAGCTGGAAAAAAAGGCTTTTCATTCATTTACAGGGAGCCGGAGGGGAGTATTTATCCACGCAGGTACCAACTGCTGTAAAAACTACAGTTAACCTACGTAGACTTGGACTTGCTGTAGACCAGGGATGGCCAACTGGCAGCCCGTGGTCCACATGCGGCCTCCCTGCTCACTCAATGCGGTCACAACATTAAACTTCAGTGTTTACAAAGAAAGTGGAGTAAAGAAGACAAACTTACTGTGAGGTATTTTAGTGTAACTTGTGTAATTTAAGTTTGAGACAAAAAGAGAGTTTTCCAAATAAGGCATTTGTCTTTTCTCTGGACCCAAACATACAAAGTAGGTTTTATTACTCCCTGTCTCTTTTAAATCCAGACTCAAAACCGAACTGCATACTCCTTACCATGAATATTCCACTCTCATCCATTTATCAATCACTGTCTGTTGTATTTTGTTGATTTTATTGTTATTGTTTTCTCCTGTACAGTGTCCTTGGGTGTTTTGAAAGACGCTTTTAAATAAAATGTATTATTATTATTATCATTATTGTTTATTATCAAAGTTAAACAATATAATTACAGTCATACGTTCAGAACAGTGTAGTGTCCGAAGTCTCGTGTGGTCATTCCCTATGTAGTCAACTGTTTCATTTACACTACATAGGGAAAAGTGAGTGAGTAAATGAGTGGACAATTTCCAGCTTATGAATGTCAAAATATGTGAACATTACTTCTGCCAAGTTTGAGTCTGATAAAGTGATGCAGAGCAAAGTTAGAGAGGTTTTACTACAGAGTGGTCAGGCCCAATCTTGGCACAGTTTGGCTCCATTAGTCCCATTTGACATTTCTGATATACCAAACTTTAGATTTCACTTTTAGATCACTTTTGGTGTTCATTACACCAAATTACAACAGTTTTTATCTTCTTCTGCTTGTCCATTTTCCCATTCAAAGAAATCCTTACAAATCAGCCCAAGTTTGAATCAAAGTGAAACAGATTTGGATATTTGATAATTCATTTGCTTGGTGTTGACGTTGTGTTTGGTGTGTGTAAAAATGACTTATATGGTTGTGTAGCTGAAAGTTTCCTGTTTAATTTGATGTGCAGCATAATTTCTATATTTCTACATGAATAGTTCACTTTTTCTTATGTTTTTGTTGGAGAGCATTAAGCTGAACATGTTAGAATTATATATATTATATGCATCTTTAAAATGTTAAGTTATGTAAAACTTAACAAACATGTACAGCAGTTGCACTTTTTTTGTTTTTTTTTGGACAGGTGATACTGTAAGGGCAGCAGTGGTGATAACGGTGTGGCGTCAGCACGTCAGAGTTAACTTTGTCTCTTCACAGGCCAAAGTTTAAAAGAAAAAGGACATTTTAAAACATGAACATGTTAAATTATTTGGTGTTTGTGTTGATGTAGGTTTGATTTATTTGCAAAACTGATAGAAATTAGATTTTTTAAATGGCATTGACCCTACAGTGTGAACTGATGTTTCTTTAGAAAGGAATTTGAGCCTGCAATAAACTGCCGTGGGATGAAAAATTCAAAGACTTTTTGAACATTGAATTCAGAAAGAATATGAATCATTCAGGTCTTTTTGAACACAGTAGGAAGCGTAGATTTTTTTTGTTTTTACAGAAGCCGAAGAAAACGGTTCATTATCTGCAAATTTTCAAAAAGACATACAAATTAAAGTGATGTTGATGAAATCTTATGAAATACTCTGATTTTCTTCAGTTTTTTTCAATATGTTGCCAACATAACTTGTGATACATTCAGGTTCCCTCGAAAACTTGAACATGTAACGATTACACCAGTGTTTTCTGTTTTTGGATAGGACTAATGGTTTGTAAATGCTGCTCATTTAAAAATAAGCGGGTTTCTGACCCTGCCAGTGGGATTGGGTATCTAAGGGTTAAGTTATAAAATTACATCTTTTCCATAAACAGTGAAGTTTGTGCTTGTTCTATATTTTCTGAAGCTTCGTATTGTCTCATGTTTTTCTCTTGTTTGCATCTTTCTCTCAGGTGAGGAATGTGATGAACGATGCAGTGGACGTCCTGGAGTTCAGGGATCGAGTCGTTAAAGCCTCTTTAGCTCACGGCCACCTCGTGGTCGCCACGTCGCTCCAGTACTACATCTACAAGTAAGAGCCCAAATTCCCCTCCTTCATGTCTTTAGGTTTTGGTTTATATTTTTCTTACAGCTCGACGAACTTTCACGTTCTTTACTCTTACATTTCAGGAAGTAGGTCCTGGCTAAAGTCAGTGCAAAAACAGACAGTCGTAGAACAAGTGATGTCAGACATAGACAACAATTTGATCCAGACAACACAAGAGATGGCAAAGGGGAGAGAAAATCAGATTAAACCTTTTACCAAAGAATCAGTTAAATCTGGAAAGAAATAAGAAATAAATTGGTGTAGTGCTTGTTCACATCAACAAGTAAATAAAATGAGTTACATATGTTGTAGGAAAAGTACTATATAAATAAAGTTTGATTGATTGATTGAATGATGGGTCTGGAATGAACAGTACCAGATAAAACAAAATCTCACCATCCTGCTGGACTTACAGTAGATTCCCTTTTGTTCTCCTGTAATGAGTCTTTAACTGGATCTACTTCACACCTGAACACCTGCAGGAGTTCAACAGCCCCATTTACACCTGTCATTAAAATCAATTAAAGTCAAACAAAAAGGAAAAATGAAAAAGTTAGCAGAGACTAAGTGTGCAAATATGCTTAAGAAGTAATTAAAAGATTTAAAGAGTTATAGTCAAGTATTTTGATTAAATGAATATCTATCTATCTATCTATCTATCTATCTATCTATCTATCTATCTATCTATCTATCTATCTATCTATCTATCTATCTGTCTGTCTGTCTGTCTGTCTGTCTGTCTGTCTGTCTGTCTGTCTGTCTGTCTGTCTGTCTGTCTGTCTGTCTGTCTGTCTGTCTGTCCGTCCGTCCGTCCGTCCGTCCGTCCATCCATCCATCCATCCATCCATCCATCCATCCATCCATCCATCCATCCATCCATCTATCTATCTATCTATCTATCTATCTATCTATCTATCTATCTATCTATCTATCTATCTATCTATCTATCTATCTATCTATCTATCTATCTATCTATCTATCTATCTATCTATCTATCTATCTATCTATCCATTATCCTGTTTTGTAATATGGAATTTTTTCAGGTATAAACCTAACTCAATATCAGGACATGAAAGAACAATAAAGAATCGTTCACAATTGTTAACCATTTTTTAAATAAATTTAAATTAGATCATTCAGTATATCTCTTAAGTTTGTCCAAAGAACACCAACAGTGTTTTTTGATTTGTGGTGTATTTCTCAGATTTATTGTTGTGTTTCTGCTCTTATGTCACTTTCAGACCCTCCTGCCCCTCGATAGATCCTTGATTTTTACTTTATATTTTTGTCTTTTTTTTCCAGCTCCCCAAACTGGAACACTCCGCTGATCTTCGACTTGAAGGAGGGGACGGTGAGCCTCATCCTGCAGGCGGAGAAGTGAGTGTCTGCTCGTCCATCAGCTTCTCTAAAGCCTGCGCTCAGCCATACAATAAGGCTGAGAGCGTAACCGCAGGAGGAGATTTGATTAATGTGGAGTAGCTCTTGTGCAATACTCCAGTGCAGTGTGTCTGACACTTAGCGTGGGCCTAAAGCGATTACCGGCTGTTCTGAAATCACAGCTGACTTTGATGAGTCCACGCTGTATTAATGTTCACGTTTGAGTTACCCGCTGCTGTCTGTTGATTAACTATAATCGACTCCTCGTCCGCTCCGTCTCCTCAGACATTTCCTGCTGGTGGATGGAGCGGGCTTGTACACCTTCTCCTATGACGGCCGCCTCATCTCCTCGTCTAAGTGTCCCGGGATGAGAGCCGACATCCTCAGCGCCCAGAGCGTCTCACTGAGCAACGACACCATCGCCATAAGAGACAAGAGCGACGAGAAAGGTGAGTGGAGCACTGTCACCGCTGCAGCTGTTTGAACTGTTTCAGGACTGTTTTACATCTTTGTTTCTCTGCTCCTCCTCCGCAGCCATCCTCCTTTTTGACGCCCTCACTGGGAAAGCCCTCGGTGATGGAAAGCCGCTGCACCATAAGGTGGGTATTTCTTTGCTTTTTGTTAATCTTATCATGCTCCAAAATGACACTAAAAGTTCCTTATTAACTAACTATGTCACATTTAACTGGATATTGCACTGAATATTACATTTGCTTATTAGCCTATCAACACAAATATAAATGGCACAGTAATATTATAAAGACGGTTGTACAGTCAAATTAAACCAAAAGTGAATGAGACAGAGCTTCAAGTAAAGCCTTTAATAGGTGAGATCGGGGCAGCTGTAACACTTACATTCATTTTACCCCATAAACAAGTTTAATTACATTACTTAAAGTGGATCACTGTAATAGCATGTACGCCGATTATCATCATACAGTTAGAAATTTATACATACCTATAATAAAATACTCACATTTAAGTTTTTGATCCCCTGGTCTACAAGATGGTTAATCATTTTAAAAAAGGATAATGCTCTTTGGAACATCAGTCATAGTTATCTGTTGTTTACGTTCTTGCTTGTAAAATGAATTCTAAATATTGTTAAAGGGAAGCAGCCTTAGGCAGCAAGAACATCACATGAAGTCTGACTGGTGCAAAATATTTTATTCAATACAACAAAACCTCAATACTCCTCTTTTTTCCCAGAACAGAACAGGGATGTTTAAAAACCAAAATTAAAGAAGGAAATATTTGAAAATATAGTTTAGTGTTTTTCTAGACAGATGCACTCTGAATATTGTTCTGTGTCCTCTTCATGAAGGAGACCCATGTTGCCCACACTTTGGTAAATTTGTCCATTTGTAAATTATATGAACATGCAATTATTTCCATTTGATATATATCATTTACTGTATCTATTTATTCAGTTATTGTGGGAGAACGTGTGTACTTCATTTACACAGTGCATTTGTTTTGAGCACATATTGCAGCTAGTTTGTTTAATCAGAAAAACACTTTAAACAGGAATCAAATATGCATTTAAATTTTATTTTTAATCATATTAATGTATGTATGCTGTAATGTCCCTTCACACAGTCAAAGAAGCACTTGTTTACACCACACACTGTCTAACTTGCAAGAAAATCATTTATTTGCAATGTTTTGGTCTCAGAAAAATAAACAGATAGAAAAAAACATCGGCTTCCTGACTGAGATAGTCAACGTGAGGAGAGTCGATATGATGAAAGTCTATTTAAAGCCTACAAAGAAGGCTAAAAATGAAAACACACAAAATGTACAGTTTAGGGGACATTAAAGGTCCATAAGACAAGTATTTCTTAGCTTCACGGTCAGGTCGAACAGGGCTTTACTGGCCTGGATACTCAACTTTGAGAATGAGACAATTAAAACTAGAGCAAATTTATATTATTCAGACACGTCTTAGAGCACCGGGCTGTAAGTAGCCATATATAGCTGGCTACAAAACTACGATACTAAGTTTTCCAAAAATTGCTTGTTGTCACACATCAAAAACTACCGCTACGTAACTAGAAAGAGATACATTACCTCGTGGCTTTGCATCCTGTAAGTTGTTGAAAAAGAAGTTATAAAGCAATGCAGAGTTCTGAGGAAGGTCCGAGCTGCATTCATTAGCATCACAACAAACACAACAACAATAGGTCACCTGGTCGTTGAAAGTGGGCCTAGAAATGTGTGCACTTCATATGTATCCCACATTAGTTAGTCAGAAGGAGGGAGGACATGCTCTAATGTAAATTACAGAAACATATTCAGAGAAGATTCATCATTAAGGCCTGTTGGAGCCAGAGTTTGTAAGGTATAGATCCAGTATGCTTCCCGCTGTTGCAAAAGTCTGTCATGATTGCCACCCCTTGGTGGTAATTTGACCTGTTTAATGCCAATAAAACTCAGATGTCATGTTGTGCATCATTGAAGTGTACAGCCACAGGATCGTCCCGGTCATTTCTGCGTAAGAATATGGATTAATATGGATGATACCTGTTGAACCTTCAATTAATAACTGGATCGATTTGACAACAGAATTTATAAGATGGAAAAGATAACTTTTTTTTATCAATTTAAAACTTGACAAATTCAAATCACATTGGACAAAGTGGGAACAATATGTTAAGCCTTTGAGACCTGATATTATGAATTTGGATTTAGCAATTTATGATCATGTTCCGTCTCCTTTTTTCTTTAATCCATGATTATTGTCTTTTGAAAACTGCAAGATGAAATCTGCCACTTTTGTCTGTTTGGTTCATATCTTTATTTTATTTTACTCTATTTTTATTTGTATTATTCTACTCTGTTTCACCATCTCTCTTAATGTACATAGTTTCTTTTTCCTGACTCTTTGAACAAAAGAAAAAGTCCAGAAGAATGAAATCTTGAAGTTGTATTAAGGTACATGAAGAACTGTTGGAATGTCTGATTATACACATTTTTGTACCATGTACCTTGCTATTTTTCTTGCTTGTAAAAGTTAGATCTTTACAAATGGACAATAAAAAATTAAAATTAAAAAAAAAAGTATTTGGATTAATAAAATGTTGAAAAGGATCAGAGATCTGGAGTCACAGTAAGAGGGAGAGAGACACAAAGAGTTAAAAGGAGCCTGAAAAGAAATGGAGGTAGCAGTTCTCACTGTTTGTCAGCAGGACTCGCTCTGCCAGCTCTCTACAGCTCCAAGACGCTGCGTCCGGGCCAGCTGGCTGCAAGCACAGGCGTGCACGCTCGCTCAGTGTCTCTACAGCTCCCGCTCTCCCCTACACGAGCACACACTCCTGGCAGAAAGGCTGTCGGGTCACGGTGCAAACCGCTCTCCTGCTTTTCCCCTCTCCCCGAGCTTTTATCATCACTCATCCCTCCTCTCTTACCTTTCCCGCCTGTCGTTTTTCACGCACAGCTGGAGGTAGTGGAGGTCGCTCTGGACCAGTGTGGACCGTCCAACGAAAGGAAAATTGCTCTGGTGGACAAGAACAGGGACCTTTACTTGACCTCTGTGCGTCATCTTGGCCGACAACCCAAAATCTGCAAAATCGGTGAGGCAGGCAGACGGGAGCTCACTCCTCAGGATGTGACGTGAAATTCAAGAGAGCAGCGAACATCAGCTGATCGAACAGCTCAATGCATGTGTGTCATTTGTCCTGCAGGGAGCATGGTCCACAGCATGGCCTGGAACGATGCTGCGAACATCCTGTGTGGAGTCCAGGATAACCAGTTAGCTGTGTGGTACTACCCCAGCGTCGTCTTTACGGACAAGGAGCTGCTGCCAAAAACACTGCACACCAAGGACGGCAGGTAGACGGAAACAGACTTTTATTCCCAGTTATGGTGTGGACCACGTCAAAATTAATAAACATCTACACTGAATAAATAACAACATCCTCTTACCTACATATCCAATGAGTTATTGTAGTTCTGACAAGCTTTAAATCTTACTTTTTTTTATCTGAAAATCATTTAGTGAAGTTTAAATTTGGTTCTGCAGTTAATAAAGTGGATAATTTGGTATTTTTTTGTGAAGTTGAGTCTAGAAATGTCTTGTCTGTTTAACATTTGTATTAGGGATGCACAATATTATCGGTTTGATATCAGTATCAGTAGATAGCAGCCTAAAAAGCAAAGTATCAGAATATGTCGATATTGAAGTTACAGCTGATTACGGTGGCTGAGAAAGTTCACAACAAGTGCAACATCACAACACATCTGCATAAACCTACAACAAAGTGGCATAAAGCTACAACAAAGTGGCATAAAGTGACAACGGAAGTGAAACACCAACTTTTTTTCCAAGTCTTGCCTCAGTCCAAAGTCCATGACAGGCAGATAGACTCTATTCTTTCAACCAGTAACAATGAAGAGGCGAACAGGGCTCACCTGCTGCTAACTACCTTAGCTCAAGCACTGGGAGTCAATGGGAAGTGTTAGCCTAAAGTCTTCAGATGAACTCTTCGACAACTCTCCTGTGTGCTTGTTGCGACTAATTTTGCAACGAGCTTCACATATTAACTCCGTCTACTCCTAAACTGAGGCTTTGTTTGGTTCACTAACTTACAAGCACATCTTCAGTGGAGATGTGAAGTTCAAGAACGAGTTGAGTCTTTTGAACTGCTCTTTTAAGTGAAGATGAGAACCGATTCACACTTGTGAGCAAGCTGCTCACTTGCTTGAAGGCAGTTTCCTTTTAATAGTGGCTCTAAAACAAACAGTTCACTCACAAGGGCAATCGGTTCTCATCTTCACTTAAAAGAGCAGTTCAAAAGACTCGACTCGTTCTTGAACATCACATCAAGACGTGCTTGTAAGTTAGTGGTTGGCGTTTCACTTAGGGGAAAACAGTTAAAAGGGTAAAAAAGGACACATTCTTGCCACATTTATTGACAAAAAAGAACAGTTATGATAATAACATTAAAGGGGTTAAAGCAGCACAACGGAAGATCCCTGCTTGAGAGAGAACTCAACTACCTATAAGCGCTAGTGCGCGCATACTGTCGTATGGATACAGATCTGCCGGTCGCGTGCATTTGTTTTGTAGGCGAATCACAGAAGCCAGGACTTCGCTCAAAAGTATTCTTCTGTCTTCAGCGGCTGTTTGCAGGATGGATAGCGACGAGGTGATGTATTTATTTTTGACTAAATGACGATGTTAAAAATCGCTAAGTTCAACTTGGTTTTATTACCGTGAAGTCGCCCCCGTCCTGTTGAAGCGATAAAGTGAATAAAAGTAAAGACAACGACGAGCTGGTGATATCACACACTTGAAATAGGTCTAAACAAAACTACATACTGGTACGTTCAGGATTTGTTGTGCTGTACTTTTTTTCTGTCAAGTTTTTTTGAGGAACTTCGTCATAAATTTGTCGGCCAACATACCTGATAGTAGTCGGACATCCCTCGTCTTTTATTTCACACCAGCGAGTGAACGCCGAACCGATGTTTATTCTGGTCCGAGCATTCAGCTTGTTTTTCTCTCGCTTTCTTTTTTTTGTATCCTCCGACAAAACTTTTCTCTTCCTTACGTTTTTTGTTGCCTCCGCCATGGTTACAGCGATTGGCTTTCTCCGAGACTTCCGTGTTTTAAACGAATCGGGAATCGGGGGAAGTGACGTATGCCGTAAAGCAGTCCAAACGTGTCGTTTTTTTGGTGTGGTAGGGTTACTATCATCCACCTCGAAGTTACATAGCGCCAGTGAAAGGGATACAGACCACGACAGAGGTGTCATTCAACTCCATTGTAAAGTGGTGGATGGTCACAATGAATATCAAAGGATTATATTATGTTTGAAAAACTACATAGTGTTGGTTTAAATGATTTCTGTCGTGTGTAAAAACACTTTTTGAACATTCTGAGCTCACTGCAACAATACCGCTATAATAATGATAACGGTGATAATTTTGGTCACACTAACCATGATATGAGATTTTCATATCGTTACATCTCTATAGGTGACTGTGAACCAGTTTGTCTTGTAGGGTTGTCTGTCACTCTGATTTATGTCTCAGTTTTTGTTTGTTATCTTTGTGATGTTTTCCACTTCAGTACTAAAGGTGGTGACAAAGCCGGTCCGTCCAGGTTTTTGCAGAGTGGTGTATTTGATCTGAACATGCACCTGAACACTTTTCTCCTCTTTCTAAAAGCGTTTGTGTTGATCCTTGCAGAGCTCATGCTGAATCATACCTTCTCAGACATCTCCTCTCCTAATAGGATCAAGATTGACTGTTGTTTTGCCGTTACTATTTTGGGCGCTCGAGCAGCAGCCGCGTTATGTCATCGTGCACATTATAAGTTTGTTTTTATGAAAAGTGCAAATAAGAAATCCCAGATCCTCTGCGGTCGGAGTGAGTGGATAAAGACATAGAGGGCTCAGTGTTTACATATGTGACAGGGCTCTGAGGATGAAAGGCAGGTTGGACAGAATACAGTGGAAGTGAGTCCGTGTATAATCATCAATTCAGCAAATTGTATGTGTGGTGGGCGACCACAAATAAGTCTTCCTCGCAGAAGTCCTGGCACAGAAACATGCCGACTGTCAACGTCTTCATGGTCGATGTGTTTTATTTTTAATTAGAACCATCCATCATCCTGCACATGTTAACATTAATTTTACTTAATCATAACATATTATGTTACACTGAACAGTCGGTTTCTTTCTCCTGTAAACATTAAAAGTCTTTTGTGCCCGTTTTGATTTAAAGACACGCGCTGCCTTTTTCATTCTGACTCGTGTGTTTTTGTCGCCCTCGCAGCGAGTTCGGCCGCTCGCCCCACATCTTGAGCTACGTTGGCACGAAGGTGACGTTGCGCCAAGGGGACGGCTCTCTGGTTTACAGCAGCGTGGCCCCGTATCCGGCTCTGCTGCACGACTACAGCAGCTCTGCACGCTGGGAGGACGCACTGCGGCTGTGTCGCTTCGCCAAAGTAAGACGTCCTCATCTTCTGCTTTTGTTTCTTCATGCTGCTTTGGAAATCTAAAACAAATCTTAAAGCCTATCTTCTTAAAAAAAAACATTTTGCTAATTTTCTTTAATGGGTTCTCCATTATTTGAAGAATCGATTTATCGCAACTCTTTTATTAATTATTTTAATTATTTTTAAATTGTGTCTATCTTACCCTGTAGCACTTTGAGATTGCAAAAATGTAAAGTGCAATACAAATAAAATGTATAATTATTATTTTAAATGTTCCCTCGGAAAATAGAAAAATCTCCATTTGTGTAATGACTGTTAATTTGATAACAGTAAAAACAGGGATGCACAATATTGTCAGAACAATATTGGTGAACTAGAATAACTAAAATACACTTTTTGGTTATCAATAAGGACTGGTGTGAAGGGCTGGGAAATATATAACAGTTTAATAGATTAATAGGGTGACTGCAGAAGAGTTAGATATTAAAAATCAAGAATTTTTTTATTGACTTGCTCCAATTCAGCTGCACGTATGCTGACAAAGACCAGAAGGAGAGCCCACATCACCCTGATTTTAAAGTCTCTGCGTTGGCATCCCATATCTTTTAGAATACATTTTAGGGTTCTTTTATTTGTTTTTAAATCTCTTACCGGTCTTGCTCCTGCCTATTTATCCGGTTTGCTTTTACCATATGAACCCAGTAGAGCCCTCAGGTCTTCAGGTAGTGGCCTTTTGGTACAATTCATGTCATCTCCAGCATGGTTGTTGTACCTTTGGTGTTTTCTAGTTTCTCGTCTGTTTTGTTGCTCTGTTGTGTCTTTTGGTGGATTTCCCTCTCTGGCTAAAATAACTTAAACCTGATCCAGAATGGGAAACTATTAAGGCTGGAACGATAAGCTTTTCTCCTGATTCAATTTTTTGCGATTTTTTAGGTGCCGATTCGATTTACATTGCGATTCTACGATATTGCCGATTTTTGCAATCTTTAGTTAGCTTTTTTAACACCAGTGAAAAAGATGAACGATGATGATGCCTACAGACTATATCAGGTAAAATACACATCACATGTGAGTCTGTTTTTAGGATTTATTCAGCAATATGTTTTAACCAGCTGTTTATTCTCTCTCTTCAAAAGACTGGACTGCATTTAAAAGTAAATTATTAACACAAACTAATATGAAGCATTTAAATTTGGAAAAAAAAGATTTTTGAACCAAAAAATAGTCAAACAAAAAATCCAGATACACACATGGACAAAATTGTTGGTACCCCTCGTTCAATTAAAGAAAAACTCACAATGGTTACAGAAATAATTTGAATCGGACAAAAGTTAAAATAAATAAAAATTTACCATTGAAAATCAGATATTGCTTTTGAACTGTGGTTTAAGAGAATTACTTTAAAAAATAAACTCATGAAACTGGCCCGGCCAAAAATGATGGTACCCCTAGAAAGACTGAGAATAATGTGAGCATAGGGACATGTTCAATCACGGTGTGTCCTCTGATTAGCATAACAGGTGTCCTTAAGCTTGTAATCAGTCAGTCTGCCTATTTAAAGGCTGAAAAGTGGTCACTGTGCTGTTTGGTATCATGGTGTGTACCACACTGAACATGGACCACAGAAAGCTAAGAAGAGAGCTGTCTCAGGAGATTAGAAATAAAATTATAGACAAGCATGTTAAAAGTAAAGGCTATAAGACCATCTCCAAGCAGCTTGATGTTCCTGTGACTACAGCTGCACAGATTATTCAGAAGTTTAAGGTCCACAGGACTGTAGCCAACCTCCCTGGACGTGGCTGCAGGAGGAAAACTGATGACAAACTGAAGAGACGGATAATAAGTTTGAGCCAAAGTGGACTGAATGGAGGACATCACTGTTGAAAGAAAATCATAAAAACGAAAGACTGGAATTTGCCAAAATGCATATTGACAAGCCACAAAGCTTCTGGGAGAATGTCCTTTGGACAGATGAGACAAAACTGGAGCTTTTTGTTAAGTCACATCAGCTCTATGTTCACAGACACAAAAATGAAGCATACAAAGAAAAGAACACTGTACCTACTTTGAAACATGGAGGAGGCTCAGTTATGGTCTGGGGCTGCTTTGCTCCAGCTGACACAGGGTGTGTTGAATCTGTGCAGGTACAATGAAATCTCAAGACTATCAAGACATTCTGGAGTGAAATGTGCTGCCCAGTGTCAGAAAGCTTGGTCTCAGTCACAGGTCATGGGTCCTCCAACAGGATAATGAGCCAAAACACACAGCTAAAAACACCCAAGAATGGCTCAGAACAAAACACTGGACTATTCTGGAGTGGCCTTCTATGATCCCTGATCTAAATCCTGTTGAACATTTGTGGAAGGAGCTGAAACATGCAGTCTGGAGAAGACAGCCTTCAAACCTGAGACAGCTGGAGCAGTTTGCTCATGAGGAGTGGGCCAACATACCTGTGGACAGGTGCAGGAGTCTCACTGAGAGCTACAGAAATCACCTGACTGCAGTGATTGACTCAAAAGGTTGTAACAAAATATTAAGTTAAGGGTACCATCATTTTTGTTCAAGCCTGTTTCATTAGTTTAATTTTTAAAATAATTCTGTTGAACCACAGTTCAAAAGAAATGTCTGATTTTCACTTGTTAATTTACGTAGAATTTTTATTTATTATTACTTTTGTCATATTCAAGTTATTTCTGTGACCATTGTGGGTTTTTCTTTAATTAAACGAGGGGTACCAACAATTTTGTCCACGTGTGTACTTATATGAATCGATTTTTCTCCCACCCCTACTAACTTACCCTGTATTCGCTGACCTATGATCAAAAAGAGCATCATAAACTTTCACAAACCTTCATCTGGGGTGTTTGTCACATGCCTGCACGTATGTGAGCAGTCAGGCTTCAGGCCGAGAAGGTAGTGGACAGGTTTATGGGACCAGACCAGCAGGCTTTAATTAGCCCTCAATTAGCCCGGTGACACCATTTACCGGATTTAGCCCTCGTGGACCTAAGTCATAAATACACACTCTGTCCAGCATGCATGTGCACACACACACACACACACACACACACACACATGACTGTGAGCGATGATGCAATAACCACAGTCCTGGAGAAATGGACGTCCTGCAGCAGGAAAGAGAGGAGCTGGTTTTAAGAGCTTCTCCCTCGGTCCCTCCCCCTCTCCCTGCTTCTGGTAAGAGTTTGGTGGCTGGTGGCTTTTCCCCGAACCACAGTCACTGTTGTCAGGAAGTGCTCACCTGATCAGAGTTTAACCGTGTAATAATTCACCACCCGGGCAAGACCAGAGGCACTTACAGTACAGGCCAAAAATTTGGACACACCTTCTCATTCAATGTGTTTTCTTTATTTTCATCACTATTTACATTGTAGATTCTCTCTGAAGGTGTCAAAACTATGAATGAACACATGTGGAATTATGTACTCAACAAAAAAGTGTGAAATAACTGAAAACATGTCTTATATTCTAGTTTCTTCAGAGTATCCACCCTTTGCTCTGATTACTGCTTTGCACACTCTTCATTCTCTTTATGAGCTTCAACAGGTAGTCACCTGAAATAGTTTTCACTTCTCAGGTGTGCCTTTCCAGGGTTAATTAATGGAGTTTCTTGCCTTATTAATGGGGTTGGACCATCATTTGTGTTGTTCAGAAGTCAGGCTGATGCACAGCCCACAGCCCTATTAGACAACTGTTAGAATTAATATTATGGTAAGAACCAGTCAGCTAAGTTCAGAGAAACGAGTGGCCATCATTACTTCAGTTTGAACCTACAATGGAATTAGTGATGAAAATAAAGAAAACACATTGAATAAAGAAGGTGTGTCCAAAATTTTGGCCTGTACTATAGTTTAGTTTAGTCTATTTCAGTCATAAATACACTTCAAAGCTGCAAAAGAAAAAAGACAAAACACAATTTTTACTGAAAAAGGCTCAAGCAGAAGCAAAGCTTATTAATTCCCGCCTACTTTGCATCTTAAGCTGCACAATTCATGGTGTCAAGAGGGAGGAGAGAAACCAAATAAGGAGTAATCAACAAAAAAAGAAAAAAACAAGCATATAATAAATACATTTATATACATGCATACATACATACTCATGCACATACATAGCTCTTTCCCCTTTTTAATTACAGCCATAACTCCTCTATATAAATGCACATAATGATTTTTTGAACATAACAAAGGAAGAACATTGCTTAAGTTTGAGATCAGCTCTATTCCACAGCTGAATCTCTTTAAAACAAATACATTTACTTTTAACTTCCTTTTTAGCTTTTGGTAACACAAATTTTCTTCCATCTCTCAATTCAAAGCTTTTGCACGCTATCTGGTAGTGTTTTATTATTTGCTTGAAACATGATTTGCATTGTTCTATACTACACCAAGTCTCTAAACTTCAAAACATGAGAATTTAAAAATAATGGATTAGCATGATCATAATATCGGGCTTTGTTTATGATGGCCAGTTTTTGTTGAAACAGTTTTATCAGTTGTGGTTTTAAACGTAGATCCCTGTAATTCCACGCAGTAACTTAAATAAGGAAGTGTCAGTGCACAGTAAATTAAATGAAAGCTTTTGTGCTTTAGCATGTCTTTGATTTTGTGACATTCGTATGGAGTTTGTGACCTCAGGAGGGCTGAAGAGTCATTTTTCAGTTTCTGATCAGAGCGGATTAATCTGGTGGTTTAAGAGGAAACAAAGCAGCACAACCGTTGGCCACTCGCTGGGTTCTTTCTTTGTAATTCACTTTTTTATTACTTTTTGAACATTAACCACAGTGCAAACATAAACAGTAAGAGAGAAGAGAACAAAAATAAAGTGTATTAAATCAAATAAAGAAAATAAGCCAGTTGTTAACCCTTTCATGCATGAATGACTAAATCACAAAGGAATACTTTTTCAATGCTTCTTTTTAACTTCAAACAGGTTAAAAATCAGGGTCATTTTTTCAAGGTTATATTTTGAAGTAGTTTTACATCTGTCCACTTCACCGTGCATCAACACAGTGATTTTGTGGAACTTGATAAAGATCCACAAGCACTTTTTGACAAACATTTATGGAGCGTAAATAAAAGAAAAAGCAAAAACCTGAAGTATATATATTGATGCTGTTTAATCATGCTATTCACTTCATCTGCTGTTTTGGATTTTGGATGCAATATCTCGATCTGGTAAAAATACAAAGATAATATTTATTTGAAACTTGAGACAAGGGTTTGGGAGTTCACTAACTGATAGTTAGACATGATACTGCAACATAAAGGGTGTAAAATTTGTTCTAAACATCTGTCTGCTAGGGGAAGGAGAGAAAATCGATTCACATAAGTACCAGGATTTTTTGTTCGACGATTTTTAAATCGATTTTTTTTTTGTTAAAAAATCTTTTTTCTTTTCCAAATTTAAATGCTTCATTTACTCTGTGTTAATAATCCGCTTTTAAATGCAGTCCAGTCTTTTGAAGAGAGAGTATAAAACAGCTGGTTAAAATATATTGCTGAATAAATCCTAAAAACAGACTCACATGTGATGTGTATTTTTGCTGATATAGTCTGTAGGCATCATCATTGTTCATCTTTTTCACTGGTGTTAAAAAAGCTAACTATGGGGTGCTGGTTTGGCGTAGTGGTTAGCAACCAGGCACCCCATGTACTTGCTTCTGCCGGTCCAGGTTCGAATCCCGCCTGTGACCAGTTTGCAGAGTGTCTTCCCCTGCTCTCTCTCCCCCTTTCACAAGCCTATCCACTGTCTCTCTCCTATCAATAAAGGCACAAAATTCCCAAAAAAATATACTTAAAAAAAAACTGAGAAAAAAGCTAACTAAAGATTTAAAAAATCTGCAATATCGTAGAATCGCAATTTAAATCGAATCGGCACCTAAAAAAATCAAATCTGGAGAAAGCGTATCATCCCGGCCCTACTGTCTACTGTAGTGGACATGAAGCAGAACAGTAATAATAATAATTATCAGTACAAGCATTTACGGTGTAAGCATTAGCATTGATCTGTTCACACATTGGCTCTGTAAAACAAACCTTTAGATGAGAAACAGTATTTCATAGTCTGATTGTGAGACTTGTTCAAAGATGCTAACAGGCTCTTCTCTCCTGCAGGAACAGTCTTTGTGGGCTTGTCTCGCTGGCATGGCCATGGCCAACAGGGAGTTGAGGACTGCAGAGATGGCCTACGCCGCCATCGGAGAGGTGAGACTCTTCTGTAAAGACACGTTAAAAAGGTTCTCTGGTTAATGTTTTAAAGAGGAGTTTGAAGACATTCAGACTGTTGATCATGGTGAGTTTTCAGAGCAGCAGGATCTTTTTCACCATAGCAGTTAAATTTAAGAAAGTAAAAGTTCTGCCTGAAAGTAGCTGCTCTCTGAACCTCCTCATACCTGGTCTGAAGTCTGTGGTCAGTGTGTCTGCTGTTTTAGGATCCATTAGAGAGATTAGCACTCATAAAGTGACATAATTACACACTTTACTGAGCTTAATTAAGTCACAGGATGCACAGCAGTACACCTCTGCTGTTAGAAATCAGATTTTAAAGTCTATGACAGGATGAAAAGAAACAAGAGCAGAAACTTAATCATGTTCAAAAGAAATTTAAATCAGTCATATTGGTTTATTTAGGTTTTAGGTCTTTATCTCATTCTGTTAGTATATAAAACATCCCATGCAAACAAAGAAAAAAAAACTCAAATGTGAATGAAAAGGAGCAGAATGAAGAGAAATCTTATAAAGTCTGCCCCTTTCTTACAAGATATTAATTAACTATACAAGATACAAATAAAAAAGAGCTGCAGGCCAACATGCCTTTTTACAGTTCATTATCTGTTATTATCAGAAACAACCAACAAAACAAACAAAAGGTTAATTCAACAAAACAAACGTAGCAAGACTTGGATGAACACATTTCTCTGTATTTACTCAACATACTGGCTTTGATTCTTTTTTTTAAAGATAAAATCTGATTGAGAGAGAAATGGAGAAATACAGGAATCTGTAACAAGGTTTATGAGTGTATTTTACTAGCTATACTACTTCTTTGCAGCCCAGATTAAACCTTTAGTAGATATTTGTACCCCAACATTCCAAGCTAGGTGGAAAGATATTGAACTCTCCACAATGAATAACCCTCCAATTCAAGCAATGCTAGTTTTTAAGAATCTAGGAAGAGCTTTAGATGCTGTTCAAAATCCTCTGATTAAAACCCAGTTAAAAACTTGGAGAACAGTTACAGAAGAATATAAACTTATTGACAAAATGCAATTACTTCAGTGGTGTGCCTATGATCCAGGTTTTAAACCTAACAAAATGGATCAAGGATTTAAGATATGGATCTCAAAAGGAATAACAACATTTCTGTCCCTGACAGACAAAGGCCAATTTAGAGACTTTGAGTATTTAAAGAGAAAATATGGCCTTGAAAATGTTGAATTTTATAGATATCTTCAAGTAAGAAGTTATTTTGATCACAATATAAAAAATGAAACAGATCTTGAGGATCCTATGCTGAAGTTGTTTATTGGTGCTTATCAGAACTGTTCCAACAAGGAAATTATATCTAAGCTCTACAAGATTTTCATGAAAAAACAAAACCACACAACAGAATATGTCAAACAGAAATGGGAGAGAGATGGTAATTTCTCACTACCAGATGAAAGTTGGTCAAATATGTGGAACTATGTATGGAAATGCACAAGTTCTCATGTGTGGCGAGAATTTAGTTGGAAATGCTGTATCCGCTTTTTTATAACTCCAAAACAGAAAGCATATTTTGCAGGAGACACTAAATGTTGGAGGCAGTGTGGGCTTCAGGGAGCCAACCACTGGCACATTTTCTGGGATTGCCCTGTGATAAAATCATTTTGGTCAGAGTTTCATAAAGCTTTAACATCTATTATTGAAACAGACATACCCCTACAGTTTGACACCTTATTTTTAGGAAATGTCGATTTTCAGACAAGACACAGTGACAAATACATTTTCCGCATACTGATCACAGCCTGCAAAAAAGCTATAACCAGACGATGGTTGCTTCCTGAACCCCCAACAATACAGGAGTGGATTAAAATTGTAAATGATATATATACTATGGAAAGAATTCATTTCTGTTTACATTTACAAAAATATGTTTTTGTAAAGCTGTGGGTCAGATGGGTTAAATATGTCAGACCTATTCAAACAGATTTTGTTGAGTTGAATATCTGAGGAATTTGCAGTTTCTCAAACCACGTTTTTTATGTGTGTGTGTGTGTATGTATATATACATGTATGAGATTGTATATACTTGTTAAAGTGTGTGCATGTGTGCGCATGTATGTATATACACACTTATATTAATTTCCTTTTTTTTTGTTTGTTTGTTTTTTTTGCCACTCGAGATTTCTTATGTTGTATTTTTGGTTTTTATGTACACACTTCTACTCCCACCTGTTTGTTTTTGTTCTTAATACTTAAATAACAAAAAGAAAAGACTGATTTGCGGAGAGATTGGAACTCTGTCTTTGAAGTTTGTATCTTTATGATACTATGTACACTGACTTCTGCATCTCAGAACCAGAAAAATAAAGAATTTCAAAAAAAAAAAAAAAAAATCTGATAGAGAGAGAAATGGAGAAATACAGGAATCTGTAACAAGGTTTATGAGTGTATTTTACTAATGCCTTAATATTTTAAGAAAAATAAAAACTGTGCATGTGTGTGCAAAAGGAAAGTATGTATACAGACATGTACACATGCATACACAAAGCATGTAAATATGAAAATGTATGTATGAATTTATGGATATCTGCTTGTATATATGTGTATATAGGAGTGGGTGTTTAAGTATAAATGGATATGAGTAGGTAATCAGATAGGTAGAGAGGTATTTATATGTTCATTCATTCATTCATTTCTTTATTTAATCTCGAAATTCCACTGAGAGCGTGCTCTCATTTCCAATGGCATCGAGAGTACATAAAAACAGTAATTCAATCAATCAATCAGTCTTTGCACCAATTCATAACAAGTGTTATCTCAAGACACTTTACAATACAGCATAAACTCTTCATTTTATGGATACACATATATGCATGGATAGATATATACATATAAAGATACACATATACATATATATACAAATATATCCATCCAACACCAACATGAGTCCATATAGCCAATCATGAATCCCTCCATATGTGTATAGAAAATAGGTAGGTGAATGCATAGATAAATTTCACAAGTCCATATAATTTTCTTTTATGAGAAGTCTGTTGGAGTACACAGGTGGAACTTAAATCAAACATGGAACAGAGATTAAGGGGAAGGACCAGATAAGTTATATTTCTTCCTTTTCGAGCATGTACCAGGGGTGTCAAACTGATCCAGTAAAGGGCCACTGTGGCTGCAGGTTTTCTTTCCAACCAAGCAAAAACACACCTGACGCAAATTATTCAATCAACTGGATTGTCTTTACATGGTTGATTTGTTGGATCAGGTGTGTTCTTGCTTGGTTGGAATGAAAACCTGCAGCCACAGTGGCCCTTTACTGGATCAGTTTGACACCTGTGATGTACACGATGACCTGTAATGAATATTATAAATCAGTTATTTGCTTTCTTGTTATTTTCTCTTTTTTCTTGTTACTTTCTCTATTTTCTATTTTCTCTGTCAATATGTTAGAAACAAATAAAATAAAAAGCAGAATGGTAGCAGGGCTTTTTGCTGCACTCCTCTTAGAGCATGACACGGGAGTGGATTCCCGTTCCTGTCCCGTTCCCGTTTGAATAAAACCAAACGTGTTGAAAAAATGTTGCATTTTTTATTTTAGGTAAAAGTTCAGTGCATATAAAAGGCCTTGCCTTTAAGTTTCACATGTCTGACATTTGGTCGGTGTAAACAGCTCTCTTTTCAACGTGTCGTCTTCTCCCTCCATGTTGTTTTGTTATGTGTGTCACTGGCAGCTGCTTCGAGTCGCTTTTCACTTCCTGTGGTGACAGGAAGTCAAACCACTTTTGTAGTTCTTTTGTGTTGCTAGCGCGGTCAAGACTGTTGGCTCTCACTGAGAGATGACAACAAAAATGGACGCATCTGTTCATCTGGTTGTTTAACACGGCTGAAAATGATCATCTATTAATGTCGCTCCCGCTCCTGCCCGCTCCCGTTGCTTTTTTTTCCCGTCCCATCCCGATCACGGGATTAACTAAAAAATGACTCCCATCCCGTGGGATTCCCGCGGGGATCACGTGACCCACGGGAATTCACAAAAAATGTCATCCTCTAACTCCTCTCTCCTCATGGGCCTGATCATCCCTCTGTCTCTCTCCAGTTACCCAGAGTTCAGTACATCAACTTCATAAAGGAGCTGCCGTCTAAGGAGTCTGCTCTGGCCCACATGCTGCTGTTCAGCGGTCAGGTCCAGGAGGCCGAGGCCACCCTGCTGCAGGCCGGTCTCGTCTATCAGGCCGTCCGGGTCAACATCGACCTCTTCAACTGGGAGAGGCGAGTCTCAATCAGTCTTTAGCCTTTAGCAGAGAGGTGTGCTCGTCCACACCCGGCTGACGTTTGTCTCCATCATGTCCTCTCCTGCAGGGCGCTGGAGCTGGCCGTCAAACATAAGACCCACGTGGACACCGTGCTGGCCTACAGGCAGAAGTTCCTCCAGAAATTTGGCAGGAAGGAGACTAATAAGAGGTTCCTGCAGTACGCTGAAGGGGTGAGTAGAGCTCTGCACAGACTGGGCGGAAACTGTCGTGGGGTTTGCATTCACGGATTTGATTGGCTACAATCTAAGGAGGTGTTTACATGTCTCCGTTTCCAGACTAAAACTGAGAGTTTTCATTGCCTTTGGCCTCCTGTTTACATGAGAACGGTGCCTGGAGAGCATGAGTTCGCAAACTTTTGAAACCAGGGTCTAGGGTAGAAAGTTTTGAAAACAGATTTCTTTCGGCTCCATGTAAACAAGGTACAGAGTGTTTCAGGGTGAAATTCTGACATGTGCAGTACTCTTTTCACATGAAGGCACATACCAGGAACAACAACAGCTTTATCGCCTACAGAGTAACATGTGAGCAGCTTACTTTGCTCACTTTGTTATTGTTCTACAATATTGCCTATGTTTGCAATCTTTAGTTTTTTTAACACCAGTGAAAAAGGTGAACAATGATGATGCCTACAGACTATATCAGGAAAAATACACATCATACGATGGGGTGCAAGAGAATATGGTACATCCCAATAACCACATAAATGTGTAAAATGCTGTTTTAAAGGTGATACATTACAACAGAAAATATTATGTAATGCTGCATTATACTATATAGGGCTGCCCAACTATGAAAAACTATAATCTTTAGGGCTGGGATGATACGCTTTTCTCCCGATTCAATTTATTAGGTGCAGATTAGATTTAAACTAGAATTCTACAATATTGCAGATTTCTGCAATCTTTAGTTAGTTTTTTAACACCAGTGAAAAAGATGAACAATGATGATGCCTACAGACTATATCAGGAAAAATACACATCACATGAGAGTCTGTTTTTAGGATTTATTCAGCAATATATTTTAACCAGCTGTTTATACTCTCTCTTCAAAAGCCTGGACTGCATTTAAAAGTGGCTTATTGACACAGACTAACATGAAGCATTTAAAGGTGCAGTGTGTAGAATTTGGCAGCATTTCACCAAACATAAACGGTGAATATAGGTTATAATGTTTCTATTTGTGTGTAAAGTCCGTCAAAATAGGAGTACAATCATCCCCATTAACAGTTTATTTTATTTTTATTTAGTTAGAAAAAGCTTTGAACAAATTACATTACCGTGGGCCACTTTTATGTAGGCTGACATTACGATCCACCATTTTGTCTACGGGTGGGTTTTAGGGACAAAAAGCACGAAACGCTAATCAATCCGCCGGTTCTGAAATCTACCTGGAATGCAGGTGAAGAAAAGGAGAGAGGGTGGCGGTGGATGTGTAGACAGTTTTTACTTTACACAAGGGATTTAAACTGTGTGTATTTTACAGTTAAAGCTTTGGAAATGGAGGACCACATTTATTCAAAATCACTACAGATAGGGGTGGACATTAGCTCAGTTGGTAGAGCGTCCGCCCCATGTACGGGGGCTGCTAACCCCCAGCAGCGGCAGTAGGTTCGAATCCTGGCCACAGCCCTTTGCTGCATGTCTTCCCCCCTCTCTTCACCCGCTTTCCTGTCATTCTCCAGCTGTCCTGTCGAATAAAGGCCATAAAAGCCCCAAAAAATATCTTTAAAAAAAAAAAAAATCACTACAGATAAACATTGGGGTTGCTTTTACAAGGTGGAGAGCTTTGTTTACAAAGTTATGTCTGAAGACTGACGCTAAAGTTGCTTGTTTTCTGCTGGACAGGTAAGGGTGCAATATGCAGTTTAATTACGTTTTGTAACAGTGTTTTTTTTTTACGTTTAAATTGCATTGTTAATTGGAAAGAAACCCAATTTCAGCAATAGTGCCGGCAGCTAACAAAGCAAACAGCTTTAAACGTTTTTACGTTTGTAAATAACGCCCATAAGCAGCGGAAAATAAATTCTCCATTAATCATATTACAAAACTCTCATTCGCCCGGCCCATCTTTCCGCCACATTGTACTCTCTCTCTCTCTTCTTCACCTTATTTCACGAGGTGGCGTCTTGGCTACGGTTTGGTTCATTCTAGAATTTGAACGCTAGATGTAAAAACCCAAATTCTACGCACTGAACCTTTAAATATGGAAAAAATTGATGTCTGAACAAAAAAATTGATTTAAAAATCATTACACAAAAAATCCTGATACTTATGTGAATTGTTTTTTCTCCCACCCCTATTAGCTGTGAAATGCTCGATGGCATCTCTAATTAAACCTTCAACAAGTCCTGCAGGATTCGGGCCTTCTCTTGGTTTCAGTCGTTGTTTTACCACATCAGTCATGATCATGTTGTTAATCTCTTGATTCTCTTCTGATTCAACCTCCTGTTTCTCTCCTCCAGGTCGAAGTAGACTGGGACAAAATCCAGGCGAAGATCGAGATGGAGCTGGCCAAAGAGCGAGAAAAAGCTGCTAACGCGTCGGTGAGAAGCAGCGTGGCCTCTCGGCGCTGATGTCCACAGATCCATCTCTGAAATATCAGCTTTAAAGACATCCTGAGGATCGATTCAGCCTCTATGGCCTTCAGAAACAGTGAAGCTCAAACCAAAGGGAACACTTTGAGATATGATAAATGTGACTGTTACACTACGACACGCTGCTTCTCTGTTATCAGCTGATTCAGCTTCTGTTTGACTTTATCTTTGTGATGACCTGATCTTTATTCGTCTGTAAAGTTTGTTTTTTTATGCATAGATATTTTTACAGTCTATTTATAACTTCACCTTCTGTAATAAAACCTGTACATACTCTGTCAAATGTTTTCTGCTGCTCTTTTAAATCTCTTGATGCTTCTCTGCATTTCTGCAAAGACCTCAAGAGTATGTTTCTGCAGCGTTTCACCTCGAGGGTATTTCTGGGTGCGTGAGTGTGTTTCAGAGTCGTATATATCCACCGTGTGTGTTTCTTTTGGAGTTATTCTTGTATTTCCTTTTCTGCTGAGGTGTGAAACGTCTCCTTGCCGTGCAGCTCCACCCCCTGGTTGGCTGAGGGCCAGTGCATCGGCGCACCGTAATAGCCCATCCATCTCCTCTAGTGGGCCAGGAGGGACGAATTGAGGGTGAGGATGCGTCCCCGGGCTCTCCAAAAAACAACCGCGAGACGATATCGAGATGTTATGAGGAGCTGGAACATCAGAGGAAACGGTACAAGGAAAATCTATCAGTGATCCTTCTGTTCTGAGACTCTCTGACTCACTTCACTCCTGCCTCTGATTTTACTCTCTGTGTGATAAACTGCAGTCATCCAGACCAAACACCATTAATCTATGAACAGGCTTATCGGCGTGGAGTCGGGTTACGTGCATCACAGCCGAGAGGCCACACACGGAGAAGCTGAGAAATGAAGTGAGGGATGATCCGTATTAATACTTTCTCTTTACAGAATCCCAACAACTAAACACTGGAACCATCTCCGTCCTTTATTAAACCCTCGTGCCCCAATAAAAATTAAAAACTAGCAGTTTGGTTGACGATCAGACAGAGAGCTGTTATCACAAAGTTAGGGATTAAATGAGATCGAATGACCTCGGCCTATGACCTTTTATTTCCAAAGATAAGCCAATATTATCAAGTCAGAGATGTAATTAGTTCTCAGTTTGACAGACTCATCAAGGAATTAGAAACATTTAAAGGTCAGGATAAGTTTAAGCAAATTTTTGTGCATTTAAAAAATCCTGGAAAGTTTTTGAGACACTACGTTCAAAGCTGATAATCTTTAAACTAATCTAGCCCTAATCTTCACAACATATTAACAAGCAAAGAAAGACTAGAAGACATCCTAACCATGACCTCTACCTGTGATCTACAAAATATATATTCAGCTCGCAAGTGCTCTGAAAGCACAACCATATTTCCGACATCATTTTCTCTGTCTCATGTTCTTAAAAAACCTGAAAACAAATCCTGCATCTGAATCCGGATTCCAACTACAATATAATCTCTCCTTTCTTGTTCTATGTCCAACATTCCTCTTTGGTGTGGACAGGACTGTCAAAGTGCATGAAACTAAAAAGAAGGAGATGGAGGAGATAGAGCTGCCATCCTCTTTTTGTCACAGTACCAAACAGTAGAACAACATGGTTTTCAAGCAAAGAGAAGGTTGGGAAGTCACATATAACTTCATTTCTGCGTCTATAACTCCAACTCCTGACATTCTCTAAACATTAAGAAGTTCGCAGTGTCTACACATCATGTTTATTTTCAACTCCGATCACTTGAATTCTGCTAGAAGTGATAGGAAAACTGTGCTGAATAAGTCCTGAATAATCCATGATTGGATAAAAAACAAGTTCACATGGACAAATAGTAAAGTAAACTGACATGTTCAGAGGGACATCCGATCACAGCTGCCTTAGCTTGGTGGTGGTAGGATAAGTTGTGGAGCGATCCAATCAGAGCTGCTCTCTTTATGAATTGATATATTCATGTAGAGCAGGTTCACTGTTTGTTGTCAGTTCAGGTATTGTAACTAAGGCCCGAGCGATACATCGGCCGGCTGATTTAATCGACCGATTTTAGCCTTTTTCTTAGTATTCAACATTGGCCAGAGTTTTGCCGATGTAACGCTGATATATTCTTAATTTCTCACAGAACAGTAAACGCTGTTCAGTGTCCGAGCTGCACAGAATGATGACAGAAGATGGCGACGCACGTTGGTGGCGGCTCTTCTTAGCTCTCTGCTGATGCTGTGTGTATAGATGACTCGCCTACACTCACACAGAGTTGCTCTTCTAAGCCGGAAGGTCCAACATGACGAGCAACTTTCCGCGGTGTACAATGTCCTGTTGCTGCTGGACACAGAGAGATGACCAGACTCTCTGCCTCGCTACAGATCAGCCTCACAGACAGACCGGTCACCGCCAAACAGTTTTCTGACCGACGCCTCCTCTGTCGTCAATACTGATGAATTGGACCTTCTGATGGCAGGGGGTCAGTTTAGCAGTTTAAATCTGGCTTAATTCGCTTGTTCCCGACACGGCAGCTAAGCTAACTTGCTAGCAGGCTAATGCTAGTGGAGTCCTACGTCATCATAAGCAGACTCATCCAGGGGAGACTTTAGCGTAGCTGGGGACTTTAATCAGCCTCTTTAAATAAGTTTATGAAATATGTGCAGTGTCCCACCAAATATTTTGAGTTCCTCACAAACATTACCTCATGTTTAAAATAAAAAAGTGGTTCTACCTGAACTAAAACCTGCTTCTGATAAACTAATGAGGACTGAAAGGCAGATGTGACAAATAGTTCATAAACAATCTATTTATTTACATTTTAGAAACGGCAATGTGTTTTATTTTGCAGGAGTTTGCTTCAGTTTAACACACTCTTTTATATTATACCTGAAAGCTGCAGAGAAGGAAAATAAAAGATGCCTATGAAAAGAATGTTACCTTAAGTTTTTTTGTTCACTTCCTGTTTACAACTTGTTAAAAAGTTGTTCTATCTTTACTATAATTTCCTCTAATTTTCATCAACAAGAAGTACAAGACACAGAATGACTATTTTTTTAAGGTGATTTTGCATGTTTTTTGTACTCCAAATTTCCTCTCTAGAGTAAAGTTTAACAAATACTAAAGGACAAAGTATTATATAAATATGAATGCTGTCAGACGATTAAAAAAAATTAATCTAATTAATTAACGGATTTATAATTAATTAATCTAATTAATCTCATTTTAATCTCATATCTGCTTAAAGTCCCCACATAAAGAATTTGAATTCTAGGATATTATAAAATTGTTGTGCAGGACTAATCAAATGAATACACTAAGAAGTGAAGATTTGTAAATCCACATTTTTATTGGTGACTAAATAAAACCAAAGTCAGGGCAACTTGTCCAGAAAATTCTAAGCTCAATCAGACAACTCAAATTACACTTTAAGTGTGTTTCATAAATCAAATTCAAAATAAGAAAAAGGTCGAGGACATCCAGCAAAACAATTAGACCTGATGCATTATTAAAGAATGTAGTACAAATATAGATAAATAAATTCAAAAATAAAATCAGACTAAGTCTTAAATATGCCATTCCTGTTGTCACCTGGGCTTTGTTTGGTTTGACTAGAGACGCATGTGTGAAGTGACACGTGCCACTGCCATGTACGGGTCCTCCAGCTGGACAATATCAAAATGTTTGTGTGCTATGATTAATCTGTGATTAATTTTTATAATGCATTAATTTGCGGTGTAATTAATTAATCTAATTAATGCACTAAAGTAGCAGCCCTAATAAATACATATATATATATATATATACATACATTTTCTTTTTCATTTAATCTGTATTTTTTTCTGACAAATATCGCCATCGCCATCGGCCTCAAAAAATCCATATCGGTCGAGCCCTAATTGTAACTGAGATGCTCTGCCAGGTAGCCTAAATAAAGGTGACTGCATTTCACGCAAAGGAACATTTGTTTCTGTTCATTTAGACATTCAGACTTTACTAACATTCAATAAAGGCTTAGTAGATGTTTGATTTTATCCAAGAGGAAAACAGGACTTCAGAAAATCAACATAAAAATGTCTTACCTTTTACACTTCAGAATTTAGATGACTACTCAACTAAAACTAGACTAAAATTAAAACAAAGTAGATGGCTAAATTATGACTAAAACAAGAAGATATTTCAATCAAAAGACTACAGCTTAATTAAAAAGTGCTGTCATATTTAACATTGCTGCAAACAAAAGTATAATATCAGACATCACCTGTGTGTTTGTTTAAAAAATCAGTTCTATAACAGTTCAAATGTGGCCGTTTGCTGCTTCGAAGTGAGATTATTTTTAAACAAATGGCACCTCAGGTCTGTTTTTATAGAAAGGGTTTAAATAAATGGACATTTCTGCCATTTACATGCCACACAGATCCCATAACCTTAAATAAAACCCTCAAAAAGAGGCTCCTGGCACCTGAGGGTTAATCTCTCCGCCTATCCACCGTCGCTGCCTCGATCCGATCGATGGCCAAACAATGAGGCTCCTCTAAAAATACACTTCCTGGATTTAATGTTTAAAAGGATGGTAGTGCTCATCGATTTGACCTTTATAGTTTATCTGTTTGTTGCTCCAGCGAGCGGTCGAGTGACTCTGCCCCAAAAAGTTCCGGCCCGGCTCAGAAATCGAAGCCGGGTCGTGATTTTTGCGTCTGTGCTCGTTCATGTGCTGCAGTCGCTCTCTTCATGTCATGGACCCATCAGCGGTCTGAGCTTGTATTCAGAGCCTTTAAGTGCAAACTGCAGCTCCCCACAGAGCTCCCCGTGGACAGGAAAGCCATCAGCGTTCACTATCATGGTCGAGAAGTATTGGATTACAAAAGCCACCACAATCACACTCAGACTATTAGTGGCAGCAGGACCATTAGAGGAGCTGAAGGTCTGTGCATGTGAGGAGGAGGTGGAAGGCTGATGGTGGAGCCTTAGGCCTTATATCACAACAGTCTTTAAATATTAGATACCCTTAACTTAACCCTTTAACTCCCAGCTCAGTTGTTTGGCAGAAGTCAATATATTCAGGAATATTTAAGATCTTAAAAAAATATATTTGTTTCTGCCAATGTTTTAGGATACAGAAAAAACAAACCAAATAACTGATTTGCGTAGACTTTAACAAGCTAAAAATTATTATTATTATTTTTATTGCCATCATATTATTTTAAATACTTAACCATTTACCAATGATATATTCATCAAAACATTTTATATGATTATATAATCTATTTTAAGATATTTTGAATATTTTATTGACAAATATTTCTGCCTTTTGTAACTGATTTTGTCCCAAATATTTGTGCGTTTTTATGTCATCACATAATCAACTGTTTGCTTTAAAACTTTTAAATCCCAAACCAAGAAATATCGAGGGTTGTACAATGATTTGATTTATTCTCCTTTTTAAAACATTACATGTCACTGAATTTATTAATGACATCTGCCAAAAAGTTAAGCTGGTAGTTAAAGGGTTAACATTTGGTTGTGCAACAAAATATTAAGCTAAGGATTATATAATTTTTGTCCAGGCCAGTTTCATTATGTTGTTTTTTAAAGTAATTCTGTTGAACTACAATTCAAAAACAATGTCTGATTTTCATTTGGTAGTTTTCAGCAAATTTTTATTTATTATTACTTTTGTCAGTTTTGAGTTATTTCAGTGGGTTTTTCTGTCTTTAACAGAAGGGTACGAACATTTTTGCCGTCTTTTCTTATGCAACAGTGCCCAAAGGATTGTCACATTATTTAGCTAAGGTTACAGTAATTAAAAGACTAAAGAGGACAAGAATTAGCTTAAAGCCTCTGTTTGACATGGTCGCTCTGATGCATAACACCGCCGCATTTATTCAAATTGCACCATGACCTGTTCTGAGTTTATCATTTCGAACATTAAATATCTTTGTTGTGTATTTAATCTGTTCAACCTGACAATTTCATCCTTGCCTAAAAAAAATATTTTTATTGTGATTATCTTTTTAGTTTAGTTTAGTGTTTTTCTCACTTTAATACGGTGGCCGACAAGGGCATACGCGCCGCATACAAAAAAAGCGACATAAACGGCCAAAACGCAGTACAAACGATCAAAACGCTGCAAACACAGGAATGATGCAAACCCAAAAACACACAAACACATAAAACAAATGCAACAGAGAAATGCTGCACCAAAAAAAACGATGCATTCACAGACACGCTGCAAAAGAAAAACATACAAACCCCAAAACAACTGCAAGAGAGAGACGCTGCAAATTCACGGAAGGTCACCAGGCCACTAGGGGGAGCTGACCATGGGGAAGGAGCTGACCCTTTATACCAACAGGAAATACCCAGGAGGAAGCTGCGAAGAAGACAGCGGGACACGGAAATAGTTTGCAAGGAGAATAAAAAGGGATGTTTTCCTTTCCGTCTTTTTTAAACACTTGGCCTTAGTCTCTTACGGTATTATCCAACAGCAGCAAATTTACGTAGTTAATATTAGCATGCATCTGTCTAGCAGACCGTTGCTAGATTGGCACAGGCATGGTCAGCCTTGGTTAGCTCCCCCTAGTGGCCTGGCCACCTTCCATGAATTTGCCGCGTCTCTCTCTTGCAGTTGTTTTGGGGTTTGTATGCAGCATTTCCCTTTTGCGTTTGTTTCGTCGGTTTGTATGTTTTTGCTTTTGCAGCATTTCTGTGAATGCATCGTGTTCTTTTGTGCAGCATTTCTCTGTTGCATTTGTTTCATGTGTTTGTGTGTTTTTGGGTTTGCATCATTCCTGTGTTTGCAGCGTTTTGATCGCATGTATTGCGTTTTGGCCATTTATGTCGCGTTTTTTTGTTTGTGGCGCATATGCTCTTGTCGGCCACCGTAGTTTAAAGATTCACTTACAAACATTAAAGTGAGAAATTGCAAATCAAACAAGTGTTAAGTTAGTGCTTGTCCTGCATTAACCCCAAACAATCAACAAAATAAGAAAACAAAACTAAAATAGGTGTAGGCTGAAACATTTGCTTATTCGCCTTACCTTTTCAAATTCATAATTAATCAGCTTCCTTTTGGTTGATATGAAACAATAATAAACTCACATGTTTCCAAAATCTGGGACACATTATGTGCTCACACCACTGTTCTGTACTTTACAATCACCTTTGTTTAGTAATTTTTTGAACCTACCATGTGTTTGACATTCTTTCTCGTGGCTGTAAAACTCTAAAAAATGAATAATCAAGTATTTTTACATCATCCCTGCAAAGGAGTATTGTTATAAAGTGATGCAGAGCAAAATTAAAGAGGTTTTAAAACAGTATGATCAGACGAGGATTTTGAAAACAGTTAACTTTTTCTTACATTTTTGTTGGAGAGCCTGCAGACTTTCTCAAAATCGGATACTTGAGGCCTGAACAGGTTAATCGAAGATGGAAAAGGATTTTCAAATCGTTGAACTCTGTTTTTATTTACGCTATAAAGTAGGGGTGGGCAAGTGGTGGCCCGGGGGCCAAATGCGGCCCTCCACATCACTAAATGTGGCCGCCATTCATTCCCAAAAACCAGCAGCTCAGATTTCCAATAGAAATAATTCTATATAATCTTATGTAAGTTATTTACAGACTTACTTTGCTCTTACGGTGTCTAAATCTCTTTCATGAAGCCTTTAACATTATATCAAGTATTACTCAATATTATATTTAAAAAATGGCGGCAGCAAAATATTTGAGCTTTAAAAAAATATGACAAATTTATATTCTCATATGTTGTTTATCCAACATTCTTTTTCATTATCGAGAGTCGACATTGTAACAATGTGGCCCTCAGGCTGGGAAAAATGGTTTTATGTGGCCCTCTTGGTCATTAAAGTTGCCCACCCCTGCTCTAAAGTGTCCCAGCTTCATTGGAGCAGGTGCGTGCACGGGTTCTCTCCGGGAACTCCTGCTTCCTCCCACAGACCAGAAACACACTCATTAGGTTGATGGATGGATCGATGCAGTTTACACATCCATAATACTAACATCTTTCTGCCCTCTGCACAGTCTGTTGGAGTTTTTCTGCTGCTTTTGTTGATTGAAGATAAAAAAATAAGCAGATGCTTTCATAGGACATAAGTGTTTGTTGCATTATTGTAAAATAGGGTTAAATATTAAAGCAGTGGAGTTAAAGTTAATTGTTTCTGCTCTCATGAGGAGTATTTTGCCTCTTTTTTGTGCTGTCCTTGTGTCTGGTGTTGTAGTTTTCCATATGCTCTCTTAATGTCAAAGTTTAGACCAATGCACAAATTAAAAAAACTCTTTATGTGTTTTAAGAACAGCTTGGTAACACTTTACTTTAGAGGTCCACAAATTTCATCGCACACAGGTTTTTCTTATTTCTTTGAAATTACCCCAAAAATTTCATGAGAATTTGGTGAAAATTAGCACATAGCTTTTTTAAAATAATGTCCAAATTTATTGTCATAAGTCACAATTAGTAGGTTTCAGTTTTTTCCAGTTTCTTTGAAATTTACACAAATTGCAAGGTAAGAAGGTGACGATTAGCAAACTAATTTATTTGAAATTAAATCACAACCCACCACAAAATGTTTTTAGAAGTATCCCAGCATTTCTGTGGAAGTTAGTTGTCAGTTATAGTTAAATGAATTCTTGCCAATTATGCAGAATTTGCACATGAGGTAATTGAACCTGTCTGTCATTTGACAACAAGGCCGTCAGCTGAGCCTGTACTCACAGTGTCTATCACAATCAGGTAAGGCCAATTTCCAACCCCACTCTTGGTGAATATCACATCTGAAGCCTTCAACTGTATCATGTAAAACATTATAGGCCTGATCATAAAAGTATATTATTATTCTCTATTTTGTATGTGATCTCAGTTATGCATATCAACAAACTCGGTACTAAAGGACTTGGTGAAATTAATGACAAATAGCTAACTATCAACTGCTTATTAGGAAATTGAATTATTCACTTACTGTCCTACTCATCATTATTGGCACCCATGAAGTTTAAGTACACAATGTGACAGTACAGTTTCTTTACAAACCTCTCTAACTTTGCTCTGCATCACTTTATCAGACTCAAACTTCGCAGAAGTAATGTTCACATAAGTTTTTTAAATTATACTTCATTAGCTGCTATGATCATGCAGTCATATTTAGATTAGGCAGTTTTAATTGCAACCACTTGAAGCGTACAAGGAAAAGAACACCCTACCAACAGTTAAGCATGGTGGAGTTTCCATAATGGTTTGGGGCTGCTTTGCTGCATCGGGTACTGGAGGCCTTGACCGTATCACAGGAATCATGAAATCAGAGAATTATCAAGAAATTTTAGAGCGAAATGTCCTACCCAGTGTAAGAACACTTGGTTTGAGTCGAAGATCGTGGGCCCTCCAGCAAGACAAAGACCCAAAGCACACATCCAAAAGCACACAGGAATGGTTAAAAAGGAAAAATGGCCTGTTTTAAAATGGCCAGCAATGAGTCCTGATCTCAATCTGATTGAAAATCTTTGGTATGGCTGAAATCTGCTACTGGGGAAAAGAAACCTGCAAATGTTCAAGAGCTTGAACAATTTGCATAGGAAGAGTGGGAGAAAATACCAGCTGAGAAGAGCAAGAAGCTTATAGATGGCTACAAGAAACATTTGGAGGCTGTCATCAGTGCCAAAGGGTGTGCAACAAAATACTGAAGAGGGGTGCCATTATTGCTGCACATGCTTTTTTTCAGTTCTCTCTTTGAAATTACAATATGTAACTTGGAAAAATGTTGTTTTTTTTCTTGCTAAAGTATTTTGGACCTTCAATTAAAAGATCCTGATGACATAAATTTGGTCCATTTCAATTTATTTCTTAAGATATTGTTAAAGCAATGAAAATACTGAAGGGGTGCCAATAATAGAGCAGGACTGTAACATTTCAAAGGTAATTATCACAGGAAACAATGAACCTAACTTCTGTATTCAAGAAATAAGCAGCTATTTATCACCTGCTTCTCTGGAAATAGCAGACCTACCAATTGTGACTTGTGACAGTAAATTTGGACATTATTTTGAAGGAGTTATGTACTAATTTTCACCAAATTCTCATGAAATTTCTGGGGTAATTTCAAAGGAATAAAAAGCTTTGGTAACACTTGAAGATCTAGTTTATAGTGCATTAGAAGCACATGCATAAGACGTTATAATGCATGTATAATGCTTCATAAGTGTCATTATAATGGTGTATAACCATGTATAAGAACTTGTACCAAGGTTTATAAAGTATTACAAGTGTGGACATAATGTATTATAATCAAGCCTTTATAATGTTTAATATAATGCTTCTAATGCATTATAAACTAGATCTTCAAGTAAAGTGTAACCAAAACTTTGTCTATTATTACCCAAGTGTGATGAAATTTGCGGACCTCTAAAGTAAAGTGTTACCCACAGCTTTAATAACAGAGCACCAGGCTGCTGTAAGGAGCTTCATCTGTGATTGCTCCGATGCCTCGCTCTCCTCCTCAGTTATTTTTAAACTAAAAGCAGTGATTCACAAACACATGAAGGTCTCTGTCTCCTGAATGAGCTGCTCTCCTCCTGCCTGTCAGATCTTCTGTCTCGGCCTGTGATCTTCTCGATGTGCTATCATCACAGCACAAACTTGGTCTCCTGGCAGCTCGCACTCCGGCGCTGTAAGCTCTGCCTTTGTTCGCTCTAAATTCAGAAGCAGAGACTCGGTACGTGAAGCCTCGGGGCAGCACGACCCGGGTCGCTGATAACTCCCTCCTGCCTGTGGACTGGGAGATAAACTCTGAGGGAGAGGAGCTGCTCTGGTCTGCCACCTCCTCTGTGAGGAATGAAGACCTGGTTAGGGATGGGAGTCAAAAAACAACTCCAGTGGAGAATCTTTAACAGCTCCATCAAAGATATCATGAGTCTTTTTGCTAATCAATTCCCTTATCAACTCCTTCCACTGACAGGGTTCAGAAGAGTCAGAATTAGAGCTGAAACGATTCCTCGGATAATCTTGATTATTCGATTACAAAATATCCTCGGGGCAAATTGTGTGCCTCGAAGCCTCATTTAATACATAATTATACATATAAAATATATATCTGGACTACTATACAGTGCACAGTGTTTGACACAGACGGTCATTTCTGTGGCACAACTGCTTGGCGCTACCTCGCTGCTCTTGTGACTTGTAAAAGCATGAAGGAACAGAAAAGGGAGAGACAGAAAGGAGAGAGTCCACAGAAGAAATGGCAGAGAGTGTCCCAAGTGTGTGGTCACTACAAGAAGGGACGAAAAGAAAACACAGTGCAGTGTGTCTGATGTCAAACGGAGTTAGCTTAGCACGTAGCTTAGCATAATAGCACTTCGTCACTGCTGCAGCACGTCAACAGTAAACATCCGGTCTGTGCGTCAGAGCGACACAACAGGATGACACTCATGATACATCAACAGAAGCAGCTAATGTGATCAATAACAGAGATATGGGCTAGTAAATAACCTACTTTGATTATGGCTCCGTGTAAAGGCTGGTTCAGAACGTAATTCAATGTGGAGGCTACTTGGCCAGAATCATGTGTATTTTGTTCACATACTTTTCACATCCAATAACTTTACATTTAATTTGACTGCAGAGAGTAGAAGAGGAAACACTGACAGTGAGTAGAGGAAGCAGGTGTAGGGAATGCTTTCATATGTTATAGAAATGTACATTAGCTAGTTAAATTATCTTAGTATCTAAGTATGAGTTTATTTGGTCCTAGAAATAAAGTAAGAAAATAAGATCATCAATATGGTACAGTAGTAAAAAGAGACAAGCATGAATACAAATAAGATAAAAATAACCAAACTTTAAAAAAAATACTAAAAAAAAGATATGGCCCAGAGTAAAAATTATAAAATGGATTTTGAGATCCCATTTCTGCTCAGAATGTTCAAAATAAGAAAAATAGGCTTTTCTGTTTTGTATGTTACTAATAATAATAATACGTAGTGATTCAATGTAAAAAAAAATATCAGTGAGCGCAATGTAACTGTTATCTGATTACTCGATTAATCGCCAAAATATTTGATAGAGTAATCGATTACAAAAGGAATCGATAGTTGCAGCCCCAGTCAGAATTGTGGCTTAATTTTTTCACAAAAGGCACCTACTGCACAACCTGAAATGAGTGGAAACACTTTGCAGAAGCAGTTATCTATGCTGTGACGTGTGTTTGACATTGTTGACACTGAAAATCTACAGGCCAACATTTGCCCACACGGAAAATCTGCAGGAATCAATAAGAGAATGATGTTTTATAAAGAAGATCAACAATGAGATTTAATGTCCAGGATAAACTTATCAGCTGTCATCTACAGGATGAGGCAGCACGTAAAACCAGGCATTTCAGTTTCATTATTTTGTTTTTTTAAATAATTCTATTGAACCACAACTCAAAAGCAATGTCTGATTTTCATTAGTTCATTTTCAGTAAATTTTTATGTATTATTACTTTTTCAGTTTCGAGTTATTTCAGTGACCAGTGGGCTTTTCTCTTTTTAGCGGTAGGGTACCAACTAAGGATGCAAAAAAAGCCATATTCGGCCTTCGGTGGAGTGAGGTAATAGCAAGGCCGAATAGGATATTTATTCCCATATTTGATCGGTTATTCAAATATCGAATATAAAGTGACAGCCTTAAAGCAGACTTGTGTCAAAAGGACAATTATTTATTTGTTGGTGTTATCGGTTCATGTCCACTTCAATGCACATTAGTATTTTTTTAATGCATGTTTTGTTTTGTTTGAAGGCTTAATATAAATGAAAAACTTTGTTGGGCTTTTTTTGAAAAGCAAAGGCTACTGGAATATTAAAAAAATGTCATCATATTCAATAAACAATTACTTTCTTTTAAAAACATATCTAAAAATGTACTCTAAGCTATTAATGCACTATTCAAAAATATAGTGAACTACCTGCCTCTGCATTGGATATTCTGCTTCGGCCACAAATTTTCATTACGGTGCATCCCTAGTACCAACATTTTTATCTACGTTTGTACGTCTTTTCTTACGCAACAGTGCCCAAAGGATTGTCAGATTGTTTAGGTAACAGTAATTAAAGACTAAAAAAGGACAAAAATTAGCTGAAAGTCTCTGTTTGACATGGTCACTCTGATGCATATCACAGCTGCATCTGTTCACTAAGTGCTGTAAACATGCAGCGAGATGTCTGACAGACTTCAGGAAAAAGATTTGGTTTCCATCAAACACACAAACGACCTGTTCTGAGTCTGACCTGGTTAGGGATGGGAATCGAAAACCAACTCCAGTGGAGAATCGTGAACAGCTCCATCAAAGATATCATGAGTCTTTTTGCTAATCAATTCCCTTATCAACTCCTTCCACTGACAGGGTTCAGAAACGTCAGAATTGTGGCTTAATTTTTACAAAAAGCACCTACTGCACAACCTTAAGTGAGTGGAAACACTTTGCAGAAGCAGTTATCTATGCTGTGACGTGTGTTTGACATTTTTGACACTGAAAATCTACAGACCAACATTTGCCCACACAGAAAATCTGCAGGAATCAATAAGAGAATCGTTAAAGATTCGGACCGATTACCAGGATCGTTAGTAGCTCTGGTATCAATAAAATTATATCAATTCCCATCCCTAGACCTGATGCACTCTGTGGTTATGTCTGTTGATGTCTGACATTCTATAAAGAAGATCAACAATGAGATTTAATGACCAGGAAAAACTTTAGAAGCTGTAATGGACAGGATGAGGCAGCACTAAGCATTTTGCTAATATCTGTAATGGGCTCTCCATTATTTGAAGAATCTATTTATTTCAACTCTTCTGTAAATTGTTTTTAAAAGGGTTTTTAGTTGTTCCTTAATTGTTTTTAATTGTTTCTATCTTACTTTGTAGCACTTTGAGATTGAGAAAATGTAAAGTGCAATACAAATAAAACTTATTATTATTTTAGGCATGCACAATACTATCTAAACAACATCAGAAGATATGAAAATGCCGAGATATTTAATGCTAACATTTCAGCTGTAGTGTTCAGAATGTACAAATATCCCCAAATGATGAAAGTCATCATAACTGAACATGCACTTTTAAAGGTGCAGTGTGTAGAAATTAGCATTTTAGCGACATCTGGTGTTCAGATGTTGGAATGAGCCCGTCTGTTTCTAAAACATCACATCACTAATGGCCCTTTTCCATTAGCCCTACTCTACTCGACCCTACCCGGCTCTACTCTACTCGCCTTGCGCTGCTTTTCCATTAGCCCCAGTCGCCTGCTCAACGGGGTGAGCGGCACTGCGGTGACGTCATTTTGAGTGTGACACAACAATCTGTGGCTTTTTGTCACAAACCGAGTAAAAAAGGAAAGCAGAAGAAGGCTGCAGGTGTTAAGAAGAAATACCCCTTGAGAAGCACAGGAGAGTTTTGGAAGCTATACAACAGAATGAAGCCGAGGACGAGAGCAATCCAGCTGCAAAGAAAAGACGGATGAGGGTGAGCTAGTGGTAGCTACCGCTAGCATGCTAGGTCGTCGCGCTCATGACTCATCGATGACGACGTTTTCTGACCAATCAGTAGCCGGCAGTCGGTGACGTCATCTTTTAGTATCGACTCAGCTCGCTTGGAACCAGAGCGGAGTAGGTACTAAAACTAGCTTGTTTTAGGAGGTACCAGGCTAGTGGAAACACGCTGCAAATCAAGTAGAGCCGAGTAGAGTAGGGCCAAGGCCGGCTAGTGGAAAAGGGCCATAAGCTGGTGAAGACCAAAAAGGATCGTGAACAGGGCATCATTTACAACAGTTACCATTAAAACTATTATTTTGATAGATTATAGGTCAGTTAAGATGATGATTATAGGTTTGGTAAACTTTTGTAGACTCATATTTAGAAATCACATTTCGTTCTTTTTGTCCCTTAAACCCACCCGTAGACAACATGGAGGATCGTTATGTCAGCCTCCACAGAGGGGAGACCCGCGGTACATAGATATAAAAAGCTTTTTCTAACTTAATGAAAAGAAAAAGTTTTATAAGGATGATTGTTCACCTGTTTTTTACATACAAATAGAAACATTATGTCCTATATTCACTGTTTCTGTTTGGGGAAATGCTGCCAACTTCTACACACTACACCTTTAAAACAAAAACATAATTTTACAAAGAAATTCTGTTTTTCTTGCTGTTTCTGACTCAAACCGTGACACCATCAGGGAAATCTGTTTTGTTTATTATGGCCTGATACGTTGACATTTCCTCTTAAGTGTGACTGATGAAGAGTTCTTGCAGATTTTCGTCAGCAGATAAATTCATAAATGATTTTTGAGCAAAAAGTTAAATTCAGACTGAGACTGATCGATCAGATCAGCTGCAGGCACAGGGACATGTTTACTCTTTAAATAGGGATGTGGTCCGTCCCTAATCAGGACATATTAGTGTTTTTATTATTTGAACAGGAGACAAGGCCTGAGAACAGGACAGTCTCGGCTACACTTAAGGGCCCTGACCCTCCGTTTGAGAACCCTGCTCTGAAGCAGCATATTAAACTTTCTTATCTTCATTTCAGCAGAAATCCAAATATTTCTTCTTTTGTATGGAAGTTCAGTGAGAGGAGAGTCATCGGAATATTAAGCACATAAACCGAGCTACAGAAAAAAACTGTTTTCAGAGTTTCTGGGGCTGATTTTGTCACATTTCCTTCATTTCTTCTGTATTTCATACAGTGAGCCTAAAAGCTTTGACCCCAAAGGATCAATCTCACATTCAATTATGGCATCAGACATCATTAATCAATATATGTGACATCAAAACAACAGAAAACTGGACATCAAATCAACGTCAATTTGATGTCCAGTGTTGGGAGTAATGCATTACAATGAATTCCATCTTACTGTAACGTAGTAATGTAAGGCATTACAAAAAAAGGTAATATTGTACTTGGTACAAATGAAAGTAATGAAAGTTTCAATGCATTTTTAATATAACCTGAAATGAAGAGGAGTTTTTTGTTTAAATATAAATTTGCCAAATACTCTGTGAGGTCAGCAGAGGAGAAAAGTCCTCCTCTAGGTCTAAAGTTACACTCTGTAAAGGGTTTTTGTAAATTTTAAAGTAATTTACTGGCAACGAGATGCCGGTAAGTTACTGTGAATGTCCTTAAAGTAGCATTTCTCTATTTTTATTACCAGGAATATTCTTGTATTTCCTAACCCTTTCATGCATGAATTATTACATCACAAAGGAATACATTTTTTAATATCTTTTTTATGTTCTTTTTTTTGCATTGTTATATTTTGGGGCAGTTATGCATCTGTCCACTACATCGATGCCATACATTAATGTATAAATAGTTATTTAGTGGGGGGAAAAAGGAAGAAAAAAAGTTATTTTGTGGGATTAAAGACACACAACACATGTTTATTAAGAGTAAATAAAAGAAAAAGCAAAATCTTAAGTACGTGTATCAAACTATTAACTTGTGAGCTACACCAAAATTTAGATACAAAATAATGTGAATTCCAAAGACCTACCCAGCTTGCTCATGTTCAACTATTTTGGATTCATAATGCAATATCTTGATATGGTAAAAATGTGCAGAGATTATATTTTTATGAAACTTAAGACAAGGATGTGGGAATGTATCATCTGGTAGCTGGACATGGTACTGCAAACTGAAGGACGTAAAATTTATTCCTAATATCTGTCTACTGTAGTGGACACCATGCATGAAAGGGTTAATAACTGTTTTAGTCCTGTATTAGTACCTTATTACTGTTTCATAAAAATCTGCATCCTGTTTTTCCATTAAGAGTATCATTATTCTACAGCTTTTTTATTTGGATTTTAAATGACAGTGAGCTTTGCTGTAACACAATTCATATAACAATGTCTTTACGTATTTTACTGACCATGTATTAAAGATAAAATTAACAAAAAAAAAAAACTCACAACATAATTTTAATGTAGTAAAATACATTTACTCAAACAATGGTTTCACCCTGTGAAACATTACTGAAAAAAAATCTTACCTGCTATTGGACTGTTTTCCTGAGAAAAGTGGATTTTTCTCCTGATCATTACCATTTTCAGTCTTTACTTTATGGATATTTTACAGTAAATAACTGCAGATTTAACACCAAATACTGTAATTTTTTATAAAAATCTGAATGTTTTTTCCACACATTTTCCCATTTACAGTAATTTACTTTACACAGATGTTTACAGTAGGTAGCTGTAGATTTTACAGAATACTGTTAAGTTTACAAAAATCAGTTGCAGTATCTCTAACACAGTTTACCAGAGTTTGACCTTCTGTCTGTTTTTGCTCTGATGGTTTCTTGTATTGTGTCATGAGCATCAATGTGTCTGTTATATTCTCCTGTTTTTAGACAGACACCACATCACCTTCACTGGATGTTAATGAGCTTTTTTAATGAGCTACATTTAGAATGACAAATCCATATTTCTGTTATTTTGACCAGAGGAACTTAAAATAATGTGATAATAGAGTAATGCCTTACATTACAAATACAGTAATATTATAATATAACTAATTACTTTGAAATGACAATAATAAATGATAAACAATGCATTATGTTTTTGAAGTAACTTGCCCAACAGTGATGTCTGTCTAAGGACTGATGTTATGTTGATGTTGAATTGGTTTCAGATGCTCACTGGGCAGTGAAGAAAAGCTACGACAGCTTTAAAAAAGAGAAATATGGGGTGCTGGTTTGGCAGAGTGGTTAGCACCCCATGTACCTGCTTCTGCCGGTCCAGGTTCGAATCCCGCCTGTGACCAGTTTGCAGAGTGTCTTCCCCTACTCTCTCTCCCCCTTCCACAAGCCTATCCACTGTCTCTCTCCTATCAATAAAGGCACAAAATGCCCCCCCCCCCCCCTCCCCCCCAAAAAAGAGAGAAATATTGTAAGAAAATCAGACTTCTGTGAGCTCTGATTGTTTCTGTGAAACTGCTTTTGTCAAAAAGAGATTAAAGTGTAGGAATCCCCCTGATTGTTAAATGCTAAATATTAAATGTTCTTGGACCACTATAGTGCAGTTTGACATCCATACCACTCTGCAGCCCGCTTTGGGGTCCCGACCCTCCGTTTGAGAACCCCTGCTCTGAAGCTGCCTGATAAGACGAGAGTTGATTTTCCTAATTCAGCACAAATCTGAATATTCCTTCTTTTGTATGCAAATTGAGTGAGGGCAGGGTCGTCCAGAATATTAAGCCCCAGAGTTTGACAGCAGAGACTCATTCTCACGGAGCCTGTGCACATCGAGCTGCGGGAGCAGAAACTTAATGCGATTGTTGCGCAGCCAAATGAGCTGTCTGCCGCACAAAGAGCGTCACTTTGAGCCGCCTGCGCCTCCCCTCTAATCTGCTCTCTGTAACCCACGCAGATCTTTGCATACAAAAGCAGGGTAATCCTCCATAATCTCACAGAACACGGTGCTTTTCTCAGCCTCCCCTTTATTCGCCACATTCAGGATTATAATTGCACTTGAGTTTCTGTCTCTGCCGGATAATGACCCTGATCACATTCACCCAGGAGAGCCTCGTGTCCCTGCCCCCCCTCACACTGAGTTCCGGGATGTCCTTGGACTCTGTTGCGGTCCCGAGCCCTCCGGGACTCCCCGCCTCTGCTCCCCGGCTCTGCCCCTGTCCCGGCTCCCGTTTTCCGACAGCAAGTTCTCGTCCGATCGGTCCCTGCGCACCTCCTGCATGCTCTCCTCGTACGTGGGCAGGTATTTGACCTCGTCGTAGGCTGGCAGGTTGGGAGAGGCGAAGTCCCCGATGCTGTACTCGGGGTACCGGTCCAGCAGGGAGTCCTGGGACGCCGACGCGTGCCCGTGGAAGAGGGAGGGCTCCTCGCTGCGGTCGTGGTGCGGGTGCCTGCGGGGCCGCGGGCAGATGATCCTCTGGATGAAGTAGCCCATGGCGAAGAGCAGCAGCAGGATCAGGATGCCCGACAGCTTCCGCGTGAACCAGCCGACGTTGTCGAAGAAGACGTGGATGGGCAGCTTGCAGCAGCGCACCGCGGCGCTCGCGCTGCCGTTCCCGGGGGCGGTGGGGGGGCAGCACTGCTGGCCGTCGCCGCACTGGACCTCCCCGCAGCTCCGCAGGGCTTCGCAGGCGCACAGCAGGCACGCGGACAGGAGGGAGCCCGGCACGCGGGGCATCGTCTCTGGATCCGCCGGGGAGGAGAGCGCGAGCCTGTCGTTGCGTCTCCGGCGCGCGCAGTGCCGTCGATCTTCAAAGTCCGCTCAGGTGTTCCAGGTCTGCCTCCCTCTCCAGCTGTTCAATCATCATCAGAGCTCTCATCTGCGCGCGCGGACTGCAGAGGGAGCGGGACAGCAGGTGCCCCCCCCCCCAGCTGAGACAGACCTGTCTGCTCAGGAGGACGGTCCCGGAGCAACAGTGATGACGGTCATGAATAATCTGACATCACTAATACAAGGACACTGTCTCTGCTGCAGGTCACCTGTCCCAGAGCCTGCCTGAGACCCCCCCCCATGCAACAGTAACAAATACATTTTACATAAAGTTCAACAAGACATAAAAACGACCTGACAAAAAGAAAGTTACCCCCCTCTTTAGAACAAGAAATAAAAATTCTTTTAGTTATGGCCATTGTTTCAAAGGGTGGTGTTAATGTAATGAACAAATTACCCAGCAGGCATCTGATGCCAATTAAGCATCAACATATATAAGCAGCAACATTACATTAAACACTGACATCAGATTGTCATAATTTGGTCAAAAACTTAAATCAACATAACATCCGTCATTCGCCAGACATCAGTGTCAATTTGATCACACGTTTTGTGCAGCAACTTTTTGATGTCTAATATATTGATTAACAACACTGTAAAAAGGTTGTTTTACACAGTAAGTTAAGATGCCAGTAACTTACAAGTGTAGCATAACTCTTTAATTTATAGCATTAGTCTTTACTTTCTATAATAGTTTTACTACTTTTGTTTTTATTCAAGGTTACTGTCATTACTGTCTTTCAATTTACAACATAATTACTGCATTATCAAAAGCAGCATCCTTACTGTGTTTTTATTTTCTGTATAATTACTGTATTTTACCATATTTCTCCAACTTTTTGAATTTATTTGAAATTATAGGGGACTTGCTGTATTTTCATTTATGTTACTACATCTTTAACTCTAACTGATCATTAATTAGGAAGAAAAAAAGAAGTAAATGGCAGTTTTCTGCCTCTAAGTAAGATTAGTTTTAAACAAAGAGCACTTCAGGTCTGTTTTTAAAGAAAGGGTTTAAAAGATTGACACTTCTGCTGTATTATGTGTCACACAGACTAAATATGTTTTAGACAAAAGACTTTAACTAACTTAGAAAGTGTTGTCAAAATGTAAACTTTTTGTTTCCTCTCTTTTTCACATCTATGGATCATAGTTTGTCTTCCGGCTTAAATGTTTGGAGAATCAGATCACAGTCATTAAAAGTGTTCGTGGTGGTTTGTTGGTGCGTTTGGCAGGTAGATGGAGTTCTCCATGGCAGCATCATCAGTGACCTTCAGTTAAGAAGGTCGCAGATGTAACCAGTAAGGCCCCTGATAAAAGGCCCCGATGGATCCCTCCCCGCCCCCCATTAAAAATGAATAGTTCCTGCAGTGTGGGCAGTAATGGCCCGCCATTAGACGAGCGTCTGGATCTGCATCAGTCCAGTGCAACCCCGCAGGAGCGAGTGTCTGCTGCTGAGGAGCATAACCATAAAACTCAATCTACGGTTTAATCTACAGGCTGCCCTCGCCAAACGTGTTCACTTACTCTGAAGATTCCCTCTGGGCGAGGAGAACAGACGGCCCGTCAGCTGCTCCACAACTCTGAGTGTTAACTGCACACCAGCCAAAGTCAAACAGAGACTGGTCAGGGGTGGGCAACAGGCAGCCTGGGGGCCACATGAGGCCCTCCTCTCTCTATATGTTCCACCAAACAATCGGGTTATGATCAGCACAGTTTGTTTCTGCTCCCAGCTGAACTTTCATTTAAGGGTGGAGACATGAGCCGGAGAACCACAGCGACATGAAACTATAAACACATTGAACAGGAGAAGCAGTTTTCACATTATCATTTAATAATCCATGTTAAGGACAAATATAATATCAATAAGAAAAGGCAAACAAACACACGCACAAGAGCACTTCTATAAAACACTAACAATTAAATTGCACCACTCAAAGATACTAATATTGATCCGAACGACATTCAAATATTGCACCTCCCCAACATTAAAATATTGCATCAACCCTTCATACAAATGTTGCAATAGCCCAACATACAAATATTGCGCCACTCCTAAATACAAATATTGCACCACTACAACATTCAAATATTGCACCACCCCAACAAATATTGCACCACATTAACAAACGTTGCACCACCCCAACATACAAACATTACACCACCACAACATACAAACATTGCACCACTCCTAAATACAAATATTGCACCTCCTCAACACTCAAATATTGTACCACACCAACATACAATTATTGCACCATCCCAACATACAGATATTGCACCACCTCAATACAGAAACACTGCACCACCCCAACATATAAATACTACACCTCCCCAACATTCAAATATTGCACCACCCAAACATACAGATATTGCACCATCCCAACATGCAAATATTGCACCGCCCCAGCATACAAATATTGCACCATCCCAACATACAAATACTTCACCACCTCAACAAACAAACGTTGCACCATCCTAACATTCAAATATTGCACCACCCCACCATAAAAACATTGCACTGCCACAACATTCAAATATTACACCACCCCACCATACAAACATTGCACCACCACAACATTCAAATATTGCACCATCCCAACATACAAATATTTCACCACCTCAACAAACAAACGTTGCACCACCACAACATTCAAATATTGCACCACCCCACCATACAAACATTGCACCGCCACAACATTCAAATATTGCATCACCACAACATTCAAATATTGCACCACCCCAACATACAAATATTACACCACCCCACCATACAAACATTGCACCACCACAACATTAAAATATTGCACCACCCCACCATACAAACATTGCACCGCCACAACAGTCAAATATTGCACCACCACAACATTCAAATATTGCACCACCCCAACATACAAATATTTCACCACCCCACCACACAAACGTTGCACCACCACAACATTCAAATATTGCACCACCCCACCATACAAACATTGCACAGCCACAACATTCAAATATTGCACCACCACAACATTCAAATATTGCACCACCCCAACATTCAAATATTGCACAACCCCACCATACAAATATTACACCACCCCACTATACAAACATTGCACCACCACAACATTCAAATATTGCACCACCCCAACATACAAATATTGCACAATCCCATCTTACAAATATTTCACCACCTCAACAAACAAACGTTGCACCACCCCACCATACAAACATTGCACCACCCCACCATACAAATATTGCACCACCACATCATTCATATATTGCACCACCCCAACATACAAATATTACACCACCCCACCATACAAACATTGCACCACCACAACATTCAAATATTGCACCACCCCACTATACAAACGTTGCACCGCCACAACAGTCAAATATTGCACCACCACAACATTCAAATATTGCACCACCCCTACATACAAATATTACACCACCCCACCATACAAACGTTGCACCACCACAACATTCAAATATTGCACCACCCCACCATACAAACATTGCACCGCCACAACATTCAAATATTGCACCACCCCAACATTCAAATATTGCACAACCCCACCATACAAATATTACACCACCACAGCATTCAAATATTGCACCACCCCACCATACAAACATTGCACCACCACAACATTCAAATTTTGCACCACCCCAACATACAAATATTGCACAATCCCATCTTACAAATATTTCACCACCTCAACAAACGTTGCACCACCACAACATACAAATATTGCACCACCCCACCATACAAACATTTCACCGCCACAACATTCAAATATTGCACCACCACAACATTCAAATATTGCACCACCCCAACATTCAAATATTACACCACCCCACCATACAAACATTGCACCACCCCACCATACAAACATTGCACCACCCCAACATACACATATTGCACCACCCCAAAACATAAACACTTGAGAGTGATGCATCTCACTTGGACTGCCAAGGGTGCAAACTTTTACAAGAACCCAAAACCGTCGCGTGGAGACATTACATGCTGCTCCACAATAAATTAAGAGTTGATTTGAGAGCACTGTATTATGAAACAATCACATACTTTCTTAGAATTTACATTATTACCGTTGCTCTGCTCTCTGTACATGAGGAAAGCCTGATTGTGTTGAGGTAAACCCGATGTGTGAGAAAGTGTTGGCTCTTTTAATCAGGTTCTAATCAGGCTCAACTCAACCTCCGTGGCTCTAGTGGCCACTTACAGTTTAATTTTTTATATAACAATAAATGAAGTGAATGCGAATGAAAGCTAACAAAAGATAAAGGGTATTAAGTCAAGAAAGATGAGAGGATAAAAAGACTAAAATGGGCGTAAAAGGACGACACCACATAAGAACAAAACTAGAAGGTGTGATTTAAAAGACGTGACTGATTCATCTTTTGTCTTTGGGCAGGTTGCTCCAAAGTAGACAAGCTCTGTGAGAAAAAGCTTCAGTTTTAAGCTTCCACTTTTGGTCAAGCATGAGGCCTCCACCCAAGGATCTGAGGCTGCAGACTGGCTCACAGGGTGTCAACAGTTCAGTGATTTGGTTTCTAAACAGGCCCACAAGTGCTTTAAAAGTGATCCCCAAAATCTTTGAATCAGCTCTCAAACTGACAGGAAGCCAGTGTGGAGATGCTAAAAACAGGCGGGTGTGATGTCGTCTGTCTAAACCCGTTAAAAGCCTAGACCGGAGAGAGATTTCTGATTTATAGATTTTCTTATGAAGTGCCTTGAGTTGCTGAGCTTTTGTTTCTGTTTCAAGGTCTGCTTGAAACAGAAACAGGTGCTTTCCAGAGAGTTCTGTGCTGATCAGCTTAAAGAAACAACAGCAGTTTGGTGCAGTTTGCTCTTGTTTTGTGTCTGAATGAGGAGAAGGGGCATTGCGCTTCACCTCAGTGCTGCACAGTGTTGTGTTTATTGCACAAGGGCTAATCTCATAATCTTTAAGCGTTTTAACAACTGGGTTGATCAGTTTAACAGATTTTAGCACACTAACCAATGGATCTAATGATCTGGACCAGTTATACATTCTTTCTTTGTTCAGTAAACAAAGTTTGGACCCCCCAGAATGTGCTTAAATGTCTAGCCTTGCAGAGCAGGCGGACCTGCCTGATTCTGAAATCACGCATCTCCGTCTTGCCAGCCTTTATTGTTCAACAGTTTCACTCGGCTAAATGCTTAACGGCCCAATCAGGGAAGAGAGGCGGAAGCAGTGGGAGCTGGAAGTGGAGCAGGAAGTGACTTGACAGGAACTGAAGTCACTTCCTGTTGTACAAATAATGGCGGCTAATGTTGGTTAGCCTGTAGTCATCATCGTAACTCAGTTATACTTGGCGAAATCTGCTCTCCTCATAAGTTTACTTTGTAGGGATTGTCTTTGACAAGGTTGTTAAGTTATCGGCTAACAGCTGAAAGCTTGACAGGCTGCCCTCGACAGCTAACAAAGGCAAACAACAGTCAATGGCTGTTAGCTACAGTCGCTACGTTTAACTGCTACATATGCTAAAAGCCCTTTTCCATTAGCCCTACTCTACTCTACTCAACTCTACCTGGCTCTACTCTACTCGCCTTGTGCTGCTTTTCCATTAGCCCCAGTCGCCTGCCCAACGGGGTGCAGTGTCGCTGTAAACAGCTGAGCGGCACTGTGGTGACGTCATTTTGAGCGCGACACAACAATCTGTGGCTTTTTCTCACAAACCGAGTAAAAAAGAAAAGCAGAAGAAGGCTGCAGGTGGTAAGAAGAAATACCCCTTGAGAAGCACAGGAGAGTTTTGGAAGCTATACAACAGAATGAAGCCGAGGACAAGAGCAATCCAGCTGCAAAGAAAAGACGGATGAGGGTAAGCTAACGGTAGCTACCACTAGCATGCTAGGTCATCGCACTTGTGACTCATCGATGACGACATTGTCTGACCAATCAGTAGCCAGCAGTCGGTGACGTCATCTTTTAGTATGGCGGAGTAGGTACTAAAACTGGCTTGTAGGGCCGAGTAGAGTGGGGCCAAGGCGTGCTAGTGGAAAAGGGCCATATGTCATAGCAGGGCTGCTTGATATGGATTGGTCTGTGATGAGCCAAACAATCGTCCAATCACAAGCTGCTGTTGTTTTTGAAGGTTCTGCCCCTGAAAACATTTTCACAGGGCTCCTCCCAGATGGATTAGTGAAATATTTCCAGTATGACGTCCATCTGGCATGTCAGGTTATTAAATGTCTGCTGCCAGCTGATAATGTTATGGAAATACATATAGTTTTATTCATTACAATAGCAGTGACAAGGCGGTTAAAGTCAATTTTTTATGACACAAAAGTCGACTATAAAATTGTGAAGTCATCCATCCCTAGTTTGACCACTGTCTATAAGTTTGCTTAAACTTAAGAGGACTAAGGGACTATATTTGAAATAGAGTATCAGTCTTTAGCCTTTATGGATTAAATCATGTGGGGAAACCTTTTAAATTACAGAACTGAGCATTTCAAACAATCGTCTGTGTTCATGTTTCTCTAATAGCCTCTCTGTGTTCCTTTTTCCCTAAACTCGGACTAATGCACATCACACCAATCCAATTACCCAGACATTATGATGTGAATTTCAGCAGGAGGGTAACATTGTACAACCTCATTTATGCAGCATCGTATTTCTTTCTGCAATCTGCCTCGATTATGGAAACTGGATCGCGTGGCTCCCCTCTAACCGAATAAACAAATACACAATCAATAGGAGAGGCTCGGAGAGACCGGCCCTGTGCAGACCCTCTGTTCAGGGCTTTCCCAGCATTTTATTGACACATATAAAGAACAACGGCTATTTTTGATCTCAGCTTTTAGTCTTTGCAGCGTCTGCAGAACAGGAAAATGCTGCTGGATAACTGAAACTACAGCTGGCTGATGTGCCTGCACAGATCTGCAGAGTTGGACAGAAACTCCTCAGAATGTTCTGGAGATATCATTCAAAGGGAGAGATAACCATGATGGAGAAAAGACCTTCAAACGATGACTTCAAAAGCTAAACAGTGTGACCTGCAGTCACTGAGGACCTTGTGTAATCTGTTTAAGAGCTCTTGAGATGTTTTAGAATATAATTTTATAAACTAACTGTTGGAGAAACCTCTCAGTGAAGGATAAAATGAATCTGTTCCATATGGAGTAGTGAGAGTGCCACATTACAAAAAGAAATGTATAAAAGAAAAAGCAAATAAAAACGGAATATAAACATGAATATATAAAATAAAAAACTAATAATTTTGCTACATAAAGCCATATCAATTTTTTAAAAAAATGAATCCATTAAATAAAAAGACAAGTTGATGAAGTAGTTTCAAAAAAATAAGATGGAAATAGCTTGTTCCGCTAACTAGCTTAGCTTAAACACTGGGAGTCAATGGGAAGTGTTAGCCTGCTTCTGTATACATTTATAAGATAAACTCTTCAGCAGCTTTAAATGGTCCTGTGTGCTTGTGGTGACTTGTTTTACCGTGTTATGTTATGCTACTATTATCTTCGTCTACTCCTAAGCAGAAGCTTTATTTTTAAGCACATTTGGTCGTATTTTTTTATTTATTTTATTTTATCTTTTCCCCCTTATTTTTTATTTAAATGTCTTCATATTTCTTCTTTGATTACCCTTGTCTTTTCTGGATGTATTTTTTGATTAATTTTGCTTTATTTTATCTACATTATTTATTCATGGATTACATTATAAGCACATTTCTCCTTATTTTTGAATTAATTTATTAGTTTGTCTTTATATTTTCACTTGTATTATCCTTTTCTTTTACGATTTTCTTGATTAGTATTGCTTTATGTAGCAACAGTATAATTTTTTTAAAATATATTAATCTTTATATTTGCACTTTTGCTTACTGTTACTTTTATACATTTATTTATTGTAATTTGGCACTCTCCCTACCCCATAGTTACAGGTTCAGCTCTTTATGACTTTAGATCTTGCTCTTAAAGAAGCACCTTCACCGTTTAAGAAATCACATTTCCACCATCAGACTTCAGAATAACTCGGTTCCAGCTCTGCTCCTTGACCCCACCAACTGTACAAACCACAGAGCCCAGACAGCAGCACCAGACGAAGTATTGATCGGATTTTCTTCTTATTTCAGCAATAAACAACAACAACAAACAAACAATCAAGACAGACAGACAGAACAGGTTCAGGGGGAAAGCCAGACATCTGTGTGTAGGTGTTACCACAGCTTTAATCTAAATTAACTTCATGGTCCAGAGTAGGTGCACACATGGACAAGTGTTGGTACACTTCTGTTAAAGACAGAAAAACCCACATGATGTCTGAAATAACCTGAAACTGACAAAAGTAACAATAAAGAAAAATTCACTAAAAATCGACAAATAAAAATCAGACATTACTTTTGAATTGTGGTTCAACAAAATTATTTAAAAAAACAAAAAGTCTCCCAGAGCAAAATGTAATGACTGCGGAGAAAGATGAATGCTCACAGTATAGATGCAGTAGTAATACAATGAACAAATAAACAGTAGTTATATAAACAGTAACTAAACGGTAACTAAGCTGTAAAGACCTCTCAAATCCCGACACTGAAACACCAGTGTCACCATCTTAAAGGGATACAGCAACTTTTTTTTTCTTTTCGTTTCTTACTCCTACGTCCATGACACGCATTGGCACCATCCTTTTGACTGTGTGTGCAAAAAACAAAGAGACGAACAGAGCTCGCCCACTGCTAATTAGCCTAGCTAAAACACTGGGAGTCAATGGGAACTGCCTCTGCCTACAGTCGTCAGATAAACTCATCAACTCTAAACAGTTCTGTGAGCATGTTGTGATTCTTTTAACTGCTTTATGTTACCTTATCTTCTGTGATCATCGTATTATCTATATCTATATATATATATATATACATATATATATATATATATATATATATATACACATATATAATGTATTATCTACAGCTACCTACTGTAAACAGCTATGCTTACTGTAAATGGCAAAATATTGTGGGAAAAAAACAGATTTTTGTAAAATTTACAGCATTTCCTGTAAAACCTACAGTTATTTACCATTAAATGTCCCAGGAAAACTGACCAGTAGGAGGTAAACTTTTTAGGTAATGTTACACATATATTACTGTTGTTTGAGTAAATGTATTTCATTGGATAAAAAATTATGTACTTATTTATTTATTTAATTTAGAAAATTATCTTTCTAACAAATGGTCCATATCATAGTTAAAGATATCTTAATATGCATTAATTATAAATTGCAAGTTTGCTGTAATTTAAAATGCATTAAGAAGTTGTAGAATAAAAATTCTGTAAATAGAAAAACAGCTATGAAGATGTTTTTGATAATACGGTAATAATGCTGTAAATTCAAAGACTGTAATGATACATTGAATAAAAATACAAAAGATAAACAGTTGTAGAAAATACAATAATATTCTGCTATCTTAAATAGAGTAATGCTACCAGCATCTTGTTGCCAGTAAATTACTGTAAAATTTCCAACAGCCTTTTTATGGTGTGTATATATGCATCCACATTGCACCGACTTATTTGCACACCAATTTGTACAAAAAGAAACTTTTTAAAATATGTAATCATGATTTATTTTGTCCCCAGCTTCTTGACTGACTCTTAAAGACTCTGACTTCGATTCACGTGCAGAAACGGGACAATGATCCTTTCTTTGCACATTTAGAGCAAACATCAGGATGAATAAAGGAGCTTGATAAACAATCTTTCCTTACATGAGAAGTAAAATAATACAGAATATTCCATCACTAATGATAACTGTAAACACCTCAGATGAAGGCCTCTCTCCTGTGAAGTGTTGATTTTCAGTTACTGAAATGATCTAATAACGATCTTCTGAATCATGATCCATCCTCCTCTCCTCCTCGGGTCGTCCATCCCACCACATCCTGCCTCCGCCCCCCTCCTTCACCACAAAGTGCTGTTCTGTGTGTGAGTATCAGATTGATCCAATAAACTCTTTTTATCTCTTTTTCCCTCCTCTCTCTTGTTCTCCGGCCGGCCAGGAGCAGCTTTTAGCAGGAGAATCAAACTAATTGGAGGCCAAATTCATCCCCCAGGAAAAAGAGAAAAGACTCTCATCCTTCAACAGATTCTCCACTGCTCACAAGAAGACTTAACTCTTTAAACATTTCCCTTTTTTCTTTTTTTTGAACCTCAATGTCTCGGTCAGCTTAAATGCAAATTAAATGATACTTTGCAAGTTTTTTTTTTTTTTTAATTCCATGATCCCACCATTGTGAGTTGTATAGAGTAGGAGATATGCACTGAGCGTACACTCGTTGACTTTGTGTCCGATTTGGCCCCATTGACTCCCATATAAACACATATTTTTGATTTACTGTAATCCTGACATTTTAAATGATTTTCCCCATGAAAACCTAATAAATCTAAGCATCTACCTTCAAAATAAAGAGAAACAAGGTTTTAGGTCTAATGAACCCCCCAAACTACATCAAAAAGGTGAAGACAACAAAAATGGACTTGGAGTATTGGGATGATGTGTGTGTGTGTGTTTCAAGACTTTGTGTGTGTATTCTTGATCAATTGAGAGCTTCCCCTGTCCTCATGACAAAAACAGCATAAAATATTAAAAAACTTAATGTCTGTGGATGGCTAAGAAGTTGTTGAAAAGATATTGATTATGTTAATTAATTATTATTATTACACCTTTATGAAAATGACTGAATTGGTACATAAGGGATTTTAATGTTAATTTCATGAATAAACTCTAATTGCTCCAAAAACAAATAATGCATCAAAATCAATTTAGTTATGAATTGTTGAACTCATTAAGGCTGCAATAACCTAACCCCAAATACTCTATACTTTGCAAGTTATTTAAAAAAATTGCATATTTTAGGTTTTTCCCCTTTGAAAAACAGTTTTTATATATATATATATAACAACATAGTTTTACATAAAAAAAATAATAAAAACCTTTATGTCTATGGTTAGGTCAGGAGTTGTTGACAAGATCTGAAGCAATGAAAGTTTAAATAATGTTAAGATTTAACTTTTTTATTACACTTTTATGAGAGGAACCGTTTTGGCACACGAGGGACTTTAGTGTGTGTTAATTTTTTGGGAGCCTCGGGCGTTAAAGAAACCTAAATGGTGGGTATAGGACGGGGTTCACTACAACAAATCTGTTAACACAAGCAGTTTTTGCTGGGGCTGCATTAACTGACACAATAGTTTGAAGCTGCAGCGCTGCGTATGGCTAACAGCCTAATAACACACCAACTGCACTATATCACTGTAATAAATGTGCTGTGCTCTGTGCCTCCATTAATCTGGCACAAAAGGTCTCTTGTGTTGTGCTTAATAATTCAGCCTTATGGGCTCCATTAGGCCTGCGCCATGATGAATGGCAGCGTTCATTTTCATGTGTCAGAGAGGCTGATGTGCCGACCGTCAATGTCACGCTTATCACGTTTGCATTAATTATGAAACAAAGGCCGCTCTGTGGGGCCGCCGGGCTTTGCTAACGCTGCTCCCGGTTCGGCTTTGTTTGCACCGAAGCAGAAGTCACGACCCGGGGTCACTACAGCGAGACCACGCCCACTCTGCCAATCAGCCAATCAGACGTGTGCGTGATTGGATGCTCTGTTGTGATATATGATTGAGCATATAGAGTCACAGCAGAGTTTGGTTACATAAACATCACAGAGAGAGTCTGTTCAGCAGAGACATCAGGCCTCCTGCCTCCACTTATTAAAACTATCCCCACACATCACACCGGCAGCCTGAACCGCTGGTCCAAGGCAAAGTGGATCCACTGGAAACTGGATTTTAGTATAAACTTAGATGAAGACTCAAACCTTTAACACCTCATGTGAGCATGAACCAAGTGGCTTATCCTCAGAGGATCAGGATCAGTATTTAACCCTTTAACTCCTAACTCAATATATTCAGGAATATTTAATGTGTTAAAAAAACGTTTGATTACAGATACAGAAAAAAGTGCAAACAAACCAAAATAACTGTTTTTTTCTTTGCGTAGAAATTAAAAAGCTAAAAATTATTATTATTGCCATCATTACTATTTTAAATACTTAACCATTTACCAATGATATATTCATCAAAACATTTTATATGATTATATAATCTGTTTTAAGATATTTTAAATATTTTATTTACAAATATTTCTGCCTTTTGTAATTGATTTTGCTCCAAATATTTGTGCATTTTTGTGTCATCACATAATCAACTCTTTGCTTCAAAACCTTTGAATCCCAAACCAAGAAATATCTGTTTTGTTTTGTTTTTGTAGTTTTCTTTGTTCCCTGAAATGTTAACAGTATCAAACAATGATTTTATTTATTTTTATTAAAACATTACATATCACTGAGTTTATTAATGACCTCTGCCAAAAAGTTGAGCTGGTTGTTAAAGGGATAAAAGTAACACCTCATTTATTGATATGTTAACTTATTTGGATTCATGGTATTTTGCCCAATTTAATGATTTTAATGTATTTATTTGGTTGTTGTTATCATGTTTGAACATTATAAACAATTATGAATCAGAAACAGAAATACTTTATAGGGATGCACGATGTTGGATTTTTAATATCTGATATCTCATTTGGATATCTGGCATGGCGATATATTTTTTTGATTCATTATCAATATCGATATTTTAGGTCTAGAGCACAAACTCTGTGCTTAATAAAAATGGACTCTTTTCTTTTATCACATGAACAGATGTAAGACAAGAAAAACAGCTTGTAACATTAAACCCTCCATATTTAAATGAACCTATCCAGTGATGAGAAGGTGCATCCATTTTGAACATTTGTATAATTTGCTGATATTCCAGATGATATATGGATGATATATGTGTGTATATTGTCTGTAAATATCTTTTAAAATGTCAATATCTGCCGATATGATACTTAACTTTTTAGGCTGATATCGGCCGATACTGATATCAAACCTGCATCCCTAATACTTTATTAATCCCCAAGGGGAAATTTGGTTGTTCCAATAGATAATTGCATACAATTTAAATAAAATAAAATAAAAAATTAAGGAGGCATGTTGCAACATGAAGAGTCTTTAAGCAATATCACCTTCCTTATGAAGGAAAAATAATAATTTAAGTAGAAGTGAGACTGTAAAAAAGGCCAAGGAATTCACATTAACAATATTTACAATATGAATATAAATATGACTGCACTGTTTCCTAAGCTAAAGGAGATAATAAAGGAAGCACTGAGCCACCTTTCCTAAGCATTTAGACTTTGTCTGTGTCCGAAATGGCATACTAACGTTCTACTCATACTAAGTGTGATGACAAAATGAGTATGTAGTGCGTTCACATTAGATAGTATGAAAAGATTGAATGTCCGAGAAAAACCCGGATGTATACTATATCAGAAAAAATTTAAGTATGTGAGGTAGGCATACTAGTCACACTCAAATGCCCCATAATGCATTGCAAGCGAAAATGGACGACTTTTCCACACATAAAGGAATGTCCGAAATGTCGAAATGAAATTTGTATCTGTGCGTTTTATGGCTCAGATGACCACATTTGGTATTCTACGTGGTGACGTTCTCGCCTAAAATTCTCTCTGAACTTTCAAATGTGGTGAATCAACAGAGATATTTGATAGCCTGGTGTGCTTCTGATTTTTGTCGTTGGAGGTTTGAAATGCATCATGGTAGAGCATAGTAGAGCTGAAACGATTCCTCAAATAATCTCGATTCTTCTATTAAAAAATATCTTTTTTAGCAAATTGTGTGCTTCGAAGCCTCATTTAATATATAATTAAACATATAAAATATATATCTGGACTACTATACAGTGCACGGTGTTTGACACGGACGGTGATTTCTGTGGCACAACGCGCCTGCTACCTCCGCTGCTGCACGGCTTGTAAAATCATGAAGGAAGAGAAAAGAGAGGGACAGAAAGGAGAGAGTCCACAGAAGAAATGGCAGAGAGTGTCCCAAGTGTGTGGTCACTACAAGAAGGGACGGAAAGAAAACACAGTGCAGCGTGTCTGCTGTCAAACGGAGTTAGCTTAGCACGTAGCTTAGCATGATAGCACGTCGTCACTGCTGCAGCACGTCAACAGTAAACATCCGGTCTGTGCGTCAGAGCGACACAACAGGATGACACTCATGATACATCAACAGAAGCAGCTAATGTGATCAGTAACTGAGATATGGGCTAGTAAATAACCTACTTTGATTATGGCTCCGTGTAAAGGCTGGTTCAGAACGTAAATCAATGCGGAGGCTACTTGCCCAGAATCATGTGTATTTTGTTCACATACTTTTCACATCCAATAACTTTCCATTTAATTTGATTGCAGAGAGTAGAAGAGGAAACACTGACAGTGAGTAGAGGAAGCAGGTGTAGGGAATGCTTTCATATGTTATAGAAATGTACATTAAATGATCTTAGTATCTAAGTATGACATTATTTGGTCCTGGAAATAAAGTAAGAAAAATAAGATCATCAATATGGTACAGTAGTAAAGGCAATAATTTAGCAAAAAGAGACAAGCATGAATACAAATAAAATAAAAATAACTAAACTTTTTAAAAAATACTGAAAAAAGCAAGATATGGCCCAGAGTAAAATAAAAGTATAGATTTTGATTTTGAGGTCCCATTTATGCTCAGAATGTTCAAAATAAGAAAAATAAGTTGTTATTTTAGGTGACCTGGCTTTTCTGTTTTGTGTGGTACTAATAATAATAATGTGTAGTGATTCAATGTGAAAAAAAAAAAAAATCCGAACTGTTATCCGATTACTTGATTAATCGACAAAATATTTGATAGAGTAATCGATTACAAAAAGAATCGATAGCTGCAGCTCTACAGTGTGAACGGTTGGCATTCTAATCACACTTATAGTATGATTAGAATACTTGTTGTATACAGTATACACATGAGTATGTAGTGTGTAGTACGTTAGTATGCCATTTCAGACACAGCGTATTTGAACAGCTCTTAAACCAAACTACTTCCGGATCATTCCTCTCGGTGAGGAGCCTTCCTATTGGGCTGCAGCCTCTGTCCTGTCTGTGTGGGTATTCCCATCAGTCTGGACTCTAATAAAAAGCAGGGCCTGCCGTCAGTGCAGACTGTGTGAATGGAGAAAGTCCCACACCGCAGCTATTTCACACCCACGTACTTCCTCTAATCTTATCTCCGGCTGGCTCCGAGCTCTTTAACAGAGTGTGTCCGTGCTGAGACATTAGAGACGACTTATTTCTGCTTTAGCTGATCGAGTGGGCGTCCCAGAGACTCTGCGTCAGAGGTCGTGTGACGGGTCACGGCACCTGGATGTGGTCACCTGTGCTTGATGTGGCTCGCTCTGTGTTTCTTGGCTGGGAGAAGAATCGGTGTTCGGCTTCCTCAGAGAGCCCAGAAGTCCTTCCAGAGGAGAGCGGGGTGAAGACCCCTCTCTGTCTCAGCGCTCTTCATAAACCTGAGACCAGAGCTTTTTGCTGATCGGGCTGAATCTCCATATAAAGTTGCCCTTATGGTGATCGTACGCTGCACTAAGTGATTTGAGTCAGCAGCCGAGCTTTCTGCTCCAACAGCTGCCAGGAAAGATTGATGTTCACACAGGAGGGGATATCCATCACGGGCTCTTTACTTTTCAGAAACGCTGCACCTTTAAACTGCCAAAAACAGCTAATTTAATATTTTATGTTGTTGTACGGTAAATATCAACTCTGCAGCGTCACAGAGGCGACAGCAGAGCTAGAGATCTACAATACGAGCATCGAGTATGTCAGTAAATCATTTCAGCAGTTTTCAAGCCGTACACTCCTGAAGTTCTTAGGAAAAGATTAAAATATTATATTATGGAAGTCACAGAACAGAGATCAGGGTCTTTAGCCTTGTATGCTAAGGCTGTAGTTTTCCAAAATTATTATTTATTTTTTAATATGTGGACATAACAATTACATTGGACAAACCAGATGCATTGTTTTAAGTGATTTAGCACAGGTGCTAATTTACAACACTTGTCCACAGGAGGCTTTTATAAAATGATAAATCAAATCAAACTCAGTTTTTTCATAGTTAGTTGAATTCAACAGAACAAAGTAAACACCCAAACAAGAAAAATTAACAAATGATAATGATAACATGGCTACGAGACTGGATGAACCAAAAACTACAATGCTGTGTGACATATATGTATGTAGTATGTATGTGTATGTGTGTATGTACAAAAGTATATCTACACATATAAATATTCTGTCTTTGGAGGTAAACTGACTGGATTCTTTTCATTATTCAGCAATGGAGAAGGGGTGGAAATTGAAAAGTTTTACTTCATTCCACTCCTTTTTGAAATGCTAAAGAAGTTAAACTGTGAATTTAACAGTTTGTTTATATTTGTTTTTGGATTGTTTGCTAAAACTGCTGAATTTCTATTGGACTGATTTTTTTAATTTGTCCCAAAAAAAATTTCAATTATTATTTTCTTTTACATTTTCAAATTAAATATTCATTCATTTATTCATAACAGTCAAGGACATCGTGCTTGTGAAGTATTCAAATGTGAGGGTGTAAAAAGGCTTATTTGTTCATTATTCACGATCCAAAATGCTCCAGTTGTCCACTTTATTATGTACATAGGTCCAAACTATAGTCATGTCCCAACAGTTCCCGTGGTTTCATTCATTTCTGCAGAAAAAGATGAGAACTTCCATCAACATAATGTCCAAGTTTTACCAAAGTGACAACCTCTGAGATCAAATATTTCCACAGTACAACAGTCGGACGATTCAAACAGTTTTTAAATATTCAATATGCTTGGAGGTTAATTTTAACCCCTCCTGAGGCCCCACCAGTGAGCCACATGTCCTTGCATGTGAATTTTCCTATCATATTTTTGAACATTTTATGCCTTTATTGTTTAGAGAGAGAGACAGTGGATAAAGCCTGCAAAAGCAGCACCTCTGAAATGGACTTTTTCTGCCCCTTTTGTAGACTCTGATGGGTGCAACACTGTCAAATGGGTTTGCAGATTTGTCGTGGATGAGGAGTAAGCCAGCTGCTTGGTGATTTTGCCATCAGTGGTGTGGAGCCCAAAGTGCTTCTATGCTATACTCAGTTGTTTTGGAGTGGCCTGTCCTCCATTTTCTTTTTTCTTTTTTTTATTAAGATTTTATTAGTTCCTTCAAAAGAACAAACATTTCTTCATATTGTTACATAAAAAACAAGTCCCTCGTTTGCTCCTAGAGCTCAGGACAGGAGATGATACAAAAATACACAAAGATATGTTCCAGCTCTGTACTGATATCTTGCACTTAACCCTACATCATGCACAGCAACATAAACATAAAGAGTTGTTGGAAAGAAAAAACTCCTCCAAAAATTTAAAGGATATATATATACAAATATATATGTACATACCTACACACACATATATATACATATTCATACATATGTATACACATACCTACATATACACCATATACACATACATACATATACACATAAAAGTGCATCCATAAATATCTACATACACACATAATCAGATTTTAAAAAATGAAACGAGAACCAAACCAACTGAAGACATGAAATACAGAACAACAAAACCATAAATGAGTGCAACTTCCTCCACTTTCTTGAGGTGCACTTCCTGTTGTTGAGGTCAAAAGAGCAACTGATGGTCGGGTTGCACTTGGAGCGCCCCCTGGTGGTTCACTGCTTCAGTTTACCTCATGTGCTTTTTTAATTCAAACACAAATTTTTACCCCCCGAGTTCAAACAGATATTGAAATGTACATGTGATATCACATCACCCTATATACAGTCTATTCATTCATATATAATACACTGCCTGGCCAAAAAAAAAAATTCTCCACCTGAATTTAACCGAGCAAACAGGTACGAGCCTCCTGTTGGATAATTCCTGCATGATTATCTTTCAGCTGAAACAAGTTCTTTAACTCCAGCTGATGTAATGAGCAGCTCCTCATTTCTTCAACAACCATGTCAAAGACACATCCTGTGGTCGTGGAAAAGATGTTAGTCTGTTTAAGAAGGGTCAAATCATTGGCATCAAGCAGAGAAAACATCTAAGGAGATTGAAGAAACTACTAAAACTGGGTTAAGAACTGTCCAACACATTATTAAAAACTGAAGGATAGTGGGGAACCATCGTCTTCAAGGAAGAAATGTGGTCAGAGTAAAATCCTGAACACTGAAGATATCTACTCATCCAGACTTTACATTTTCTGTGAGGATGACAGAAACTCTGCTCCAAGTTTGTTTTTTTGGTTCAAATCAAACTTTCAGAATCTTTTTGGACTTTTGTCTTCGTCCTCCCTGGAGTTTAGTCCACAGATCTGATGACACAGAGTCCAAACTCAGACGGACTTAATGGGGAAAGTTTTCATCAGAGGGTGGTGAGTCTGGGGGGGGGCAGACACAGCTTTTCCTACATCACCCCCCACCCCCACCCCTCCACGGCCCTGATCAACATGGCCGCCCTCATTTTCCCCTTTAAGATAGCCGTGCTGACTCAGTCTTGATGCAGACAGACACCTGGAGGTTAAATATAGGATCAGCTTTTCCCACATGTTTGCAGCGGAGGCGGAGGGCAGGGGATTTTTGACCCCCTGCCTCCGCACTCCTGCGCTGAGTCACCCTGAAAGGAGGAGGCCTCGGGTCACGTCCCTCTGCCTGGACGCCCACGCCGCGCCCCTGGACTCGTCCTTCTGCGGCCCCTGAATGCACAGAGTTCCCCGAGGGCTCAGAATCAACAATGTAGACGGAGAGATGATGAAAAAGAGGCTGTGCTGCAGAAACGCTGACAGGCCCAGAACGATGAGGAGACGCTCTTTGTTCCTCCTCCCGTCCCGTTTATGGACGTCCAGAGACAGGAAATCTGTTAATAAGTGAGAATGCTTAACAATTAAAGCCAGTCCTGCTGCAGTCCATGCAGGAAACAATGAAAGAGTCCCGGGACGTGTTTGGAGGACTGTGTAGGTGTTTGACGCAGATGTTCTCCATATCGGAGCAACTGCAGGATTTATCAATGACAGAGGCTTCAGATGGTTGACCTCTGACCTCTGAACAAGCTTACACATGATGACTAGTTTACTGATCCACAGGGATGTCATCACAAAAACATGTCCTAACTAGAAAAGCACTCAGACCTCCCCCATCGCCACAGTCCTCACCCATATTGTGATTTGTACCATAAATATTACTCCTACCTTTATTTCATCTAAATATTTAGATTCCTTGACCATGAAAACATACCATTAACTGGATTCATGATGATATCTATTTTAGTTCAGTAGTTATTCACAAAAATCACATTTTTTATCATGGCAGCCAGACACTGATCTGGATCAACACCAAAATCGAATCAGTTCTTCCTTTTCCCATGCTGAACATTTCCTGATAATTTCATCAAAATCCATCCATAACTTTTTGAGTTATTTTGTTCACAGACAGACGGACGGACGGACAAACAATGTCTCCCGAAATCAAACATGAAGCTTCAGAGCTATCTTTTGGTTTTGTAAAGAACATCAAGACTGATGTCGGTTTATGGGTTTTAATGTGCAGTTTAGTAACAATAATCATAAACTTTATTCATGCAGCACTTTTTAACACATAATCACATCACAGTTCGACATAAGAATATAGACAAGAAGAACAAAGCAGTCAACAGGATTTACAGCAAAGGGACTTCAGCACTAACCTGACATGTCAGATGGACGGTTTCACATTGGAAATATTTCACTAATCCATCTGGGAGGAGCCCTGAGAAAATGTGTTCAGGGGCAGAACCTTCAAAAACAACAGCAGCTTGTGATTGGACGATCGTGTGGCTCATCACACTCATTGCTGACCAATCCATATCAAGCAGCGCTGCTATGACGTAGCATATGTAGTGGCTAAACGTAGCAGATAACAGTTAGCCGTTAGCTGCTACTGCTAATGGCTGACAAGGGCTAACAACGGTAAATGACCATTAGCCATAACGGCTAACAGTTGTTAACAGCTAACTTGTTGAATGTTTGTGCGGAGGCAAACATTCTTCTTCTTCAGTTCAGAGGTCAGCACAGTCACTAAAACATGTCTGGGGACAGACTGTAATGGAGGAGTAGCGTGAGTGGACCATGATGAAATATTGGTGAAACTAATGAGTTTTTGGATGATTAATGCAGTTTTGGGAGCGGCGCTATACATGCCCCGTGTGCTACCATTATACAGATGTCCGCCGCTCGATTTTGGATCTAAATATCTCCTGAAGCACTGTTTGGATCAGGAAAGCCTTCTGGGTGAGTATATTGTTCTACTTCATTCTATAAACAATGTGAAAGCTGTAGAAACTGAACTTATCCTTTTAACCCTGTCTATACTGTCGCCAAAACCTTTCAGAAAGCTCAAATCACAGTTAAACCCAGCTAAACTAGATATTTAAAGCCATTTAATTCCATTTCAGCAAACTAAAAAACTGTTTAAGAGTTTAGAAATGGGTTAAATATAATTAAAATCCATCAAAGAGGTAAGATTCCCTCAGAACCTGGCTAACACCAAAAGTCAAGGTTAACATCATTGTAAAACCACTAAAAACTAGACTAGACCAGTCAAACCCTCGTTAAAACTAGTTTAACTCAGTTAAAAACACAGTTAAACCTGATGTGCTGAGTCAAGACCCAACTAAAACCAGTAAGACTCACTTAAAGCCCAGCTTAGACAAAAATATTGATTTAAAACCCTTTTTAAAAACAGCTGACTTAATAAAAACCCCTGCGAAAACCAATTTAAAGAAGTAAAATCTAATTAAACTCAAGTTAAACCAGTCTTATCCAGTAAAAACATACCCGAACCAGTGAGCTGACTTTGAAATATTTTAGTTCAAGACATGTGAAAATCCAGCTATAACTAGTTTAAATGAGCTAGAGCCATTTTTCTTTACTTTTGGACTTCAAATATATATATTTATTGTTTTCATTGCCAAAGAAACAGAATATTTGGACATTTTTTTAATGCCTATGCTCTGGTAAACTGACGTTAATGTGAGCAAAACAGTTTAGGAAAGTTTTTAAGCACTTTTGTTAACTTCCAAGTTTATCTGAATGGGATTACATTTTTTTTTTAGATTAACAGGTTATGGAGAATGACAAATATATAATATGCGTCTCATGTCTGACCTGGGCCTTTTCAAATCTAGACTGAAGACATTTATTTCAGATGGCTTTTAATACCCAGTCGTGTGGTGACACTTTTACTTTTACTCTGTTTTACTTTATTTTATTGTATTTTATTGCTCTTATTGCTTTTATTGTTTTCATTGCTTTTATTGCTGTTGTTGCTTTTATTTATTTTTAATTGTGTCATTATTGCTTTTAACTTCCACCTATTGTAAAGCACTTTGGTTCACCGAAGGGTTGTTGTACAGGGCTGTATGAATAAAGAACATTTACATTTACATGTTTGAAATGATTAAAAGTTCAGAGATTCATGAAGATCGATCATTTAAAGAATTAAAAGTCGTCAGTCTGATGATCAGGCACAGCAGCCCAAAACAAGAATCAATAGCAGCAGCTGAATGATGAAGAGAAGATCGTCATGTTCTTCACAAATGAGGTTAAAGGAGAAATAAACAGACTTTACTACGGTACAAGATTTATGACCAAGAAGGATTTTAACAAAGTAATGATTCACCAAACACTCTTCACTGACTCCTTTAGCTTCTCGACTGTTTGACAGCAGAACAGCTTCTCTAAAAAAGACCATTTACGGCCTTTTTTACATTTATTTCATCATATTTGTGCATTTATTTACTGCAGAAGACTCTGCAGAGTTTTTGCTCTGGTTTGAAATCTTTAATGGGGTCTAAAATCTTGGATGTCAGACAACTTTGACTGTGCTGGTGACAAAATCTGTGGCTGTTACACAACTTTGGTCGAGACTTAGATACTCAAATCATCAGATGGATCATAAAGGAAAGGGCGTTGAAGATTAAACATTTATTCAGGACAGTAAAGCTGTGATGCTGCTGTATGAGGCAAAGCAAACAGATAAATTAGAGATAGACAAAAGTTATTTTACAGGACGCTCATCAGAATAATTCTGTGAAACATTCAGTCCCATAATGTTAATAAACGTCACAGAAAAGCATCAGGAGGACGAGCATGACTATTTTCTGATCTGAAACTCAACAAAGTGAAAAAAGGGAAGAGGAAACGTTTCTGTGGGTGAGATGAAAAACACCAGAGGGACTAATAAAACATCTCAGCCCGGGGCTGTGAGAAAAAGAAAAGAAGCTGAACGACAATAAAGCGAAAAAGAGAGAGAAGGCACAAACAAATAAAGGGGCGTCGAATGAAATAAAAAAAAGTGTTTGATGGGACGCAGCTCGTCAGTGATTTGGTCAAATGGACTCCATTTCTGCAGAACTTTCTCATGATTATCCAAAACTACAGACCCTGATCTGCTCAAACAGCAGCAGGTCGTTTCTGCTAATATTAACACACTAAATATGTATATCAGAGTTTAAAGATTTTCAGCACAATTTATAAAGAAGTGATTTCAATGTGACATCAGGACGGGGTTTTTTTTGCATTTTCACCAATAACCCAGGAAGTTTTCAACAGATTTTGGTTAAATTTTTAGAGAATGTTGGTCATGGCACAAGGAAGAAGGAAAGAGTTTGTTTTAAGGATTTGTTTACAAAGAACAATAGGGCGCTTTTATACATTTTTTTTTATTATAACTCACCTGACAACCCTGAAATCCCATGGTGAAGGTGTACTCCTGGAGCACTTCTAGCTCTGTATGTTTTTCTTCTGTGAAAATCGAATCCAATGTTGAATTTTGGCATTCATATAAACCCCTCAGTTTCAGCCCTGCTCAAAACTCACTGTTTTTACCTGATCACACCTGTAACATGATCAGGGGCGCAGGCTCAAACAGACTGTTTAAATACACATTTACTGAAAGCTCAAAAAGAGGAGGGATTTTGTTATCACACTGTAAAAAAGCCGTAAATTTTACAGTAACTTACTGGAAACAAGATACCAGTAAGTTACTGTAAATGTCTAAACTGTAGCATTGCTTTTATTTTTATTTTCAGCATTATTACTGACTTTCTTTTAAAGTTTTATTTCTGTACTTCAGCTAAAGGTATCAAGGTACTCAAAGTACTGTCTTTCAATTAACAGCATAATTACTGTTTTTGTTTACAGTATCATAACTGTATTTTATTGTAAAACTCTTTAAATGAATATTAAATCACAGTGAACTTGCTGTATTTTGGTTATATTACTATATCTCTGTCTATTTTACTAATCATTACCAAGATATCATTTTGTAAATTAATAAATAAAACACATCATTTTTATCTAATAAAATAAATTAACTCAATCATTTGTTTCGCCCAAAAATGTGAAACATTTTCTAAACATCTTGCCTGCTATTGGTCGGTTTCCTCTTCATCCATTGCTCTTTTCAGTAATTCACTGTATGGACATTTTACAGTTTGTAGCTGTAGATTTTTTTTGTTTAAAATGTTCATTTTACAGAAATCAGTGTTTTTCCGCAGTGTTTTACAATTAACAGTAATTTACTGTAAATATTTTTACAGTAAATTATTATGATAGAATATTATTCAGTTTAATGTTTAATACAACTTTATTCATGCAGCACTTTTTAAAACATAATCACATCACAGTTCAACATAAGAAAATAGACAAGAAGAATAAAACAGTCAACTGGATTTACAGCAAAGTGACTTCAGCACAACAACATTACTGACATTTGTACCAAGTAAAATATTACCTTTTTAATGCCTTACATTACTAAGTTACAGTGGGAATGCATTACAGTAATCACCAAGGGCGTAGGTATGATTTTGACATTGGTGGGGACATAAAAGTGCTCCAAGGCGGCACCCCTAAAAGTTGATTTGTTTTATGTTTATGACTTTTATTTTACATCATGTAGAGCTGATCAAACCAGTAAACTATCATATTCACAAAAAGTTTCTCTTTATACTACACCTTCGACTCTCCTCCTCCACCTCTATAACAATCATACAACCCCAAAACCAGTGAAGTTGGCACGTTGTGTAAATCTTAAATTAAAAAAAGAATACAATGATTTGCAAATCCTTTTCAACTTATATTCAATTGAATACACAGCAAAGACAAGATACTTAATGTTCGAACTGAGAAACTTTATTTTCTTTTGCAAATAATCATCAACTTAGAATTTAATGGCAGCAACATGTTGCAAAAAAGTTGTCACAGGGTCATTTTTACCACTGTGTTACATCGCCTTTCCTTTTAACAACACTCAGTAAACGTTTGGGAACTGAGGAGACCAATTTTTGAAGCTTTTCAGGTGGAATTCTTTCCCATTCTTGCTTGATGTACAGCTTAAGTTGTTCAACAGTCTGGGGTCTCCATTGTTGTATTTTACACTTCATAATGCGCCACACATTTTCAATGGGGGACAGGTCTGGACTACAGGCAGGCCAGTCTAGTACCCGCACTCTTTTACTATGAAGCCACGCTGTTGTAACACGTGCAGAATGTGGCTTGGCATTGTCTTGCTGAAATAAGCAGGGGCGTCCATGAAAAAGACGTTGCTTGGATGGCAACATATGTTGCTCCAAAACCTGTATGTACCTTTCAGCATTAATGGTGTCTTCACAGATGTGTAAGTTACCCATGCCTTGGGCACTAATACACCCCCATACCATCACAGATGCTGGCTTTTGAACTTTGGGCCTATAACAGTCCGGATGGTTCTTTTCCTCTTTGGTCCGGAGGACACGACGACCACAGTTTCCAAAAACAATTGTAAATGTGGACTGGTCAGACCACAGAACACTTTTCCACTTTGCATCAGTCCATCTTAGATGAGCTCGGGCCCAGTGAAGCCGGTGGTGTTTCTGGGTGTTGTTGATAAATGGCTTTGGCTTTGCATAGTAGAGTTTTAACTTGCACTTACAGATGTAGACGAACTGTAGTTACTGACAGTGGTTTTCTGAAGTGTTCCTGAGCCCATGTGGTGATATCCTTTACACAGTGATGCTGGTTTTTGATGCAGTACCGCCTGAGGGATGGAAGGTCACGGGCATTCAATGTTGGTTTTGGGCCTTGCTGTAATTTCTCCAGATTCTCTGAACCTTTTGATGATATTACGGACCGTAGATGATGAAATCCCTAAATTCCTTGCAATAGCTGGTTGAGAAATGTTGTTCTTAAACTGTTGGACAATATGCTCACGCATTTGTTCACAAAGTGGTGACCCTCGCCCCATCCTTGTTTGTGAATGACTGAGCATTTCAGGGAAGCTGCTTTTATACCCAATCATGGCACCCACCTGTTCCCAATTAGCCTGTTCACCTGTGGGATGTTCCAAATAAGTGTTTGATGAGCATTCCTCAACTTTCTCAGTCTTTTTTGACACTTGTGCAGCTTTTTTGAAACATGTTGCAGGCATCAAATTCCAAATGAGCTGATATTTGCAAAAAATAACAAAGTTTACCAGTTCGTTAAGTATCTTGTCTTTGCTGTGTATTCAATTAAATATAGGTTGAAAGGGATTTTCAAATCATTGTATTCTGTTTTTATTTACGAGTTCCACAATGTGCCAACTTCACTGGTTTTGGGGTTATACATGTTGATGGTTACAGTCTGAGGAGAAAACAGTTTTACAAATATTACCAATAAGTGTAATTTATTCCCCAACAATACGGATGTATAAAATCATGTTTGTAATCTGATGTGTTTTTCCCACAACTTTTATTGTTGCTCTTAAATGGTTGCTGCCTTTTAATACACAAATTATGCATGGAAAATAAATTAAAAAAACATGAAGTGGGTCTCTTTGGCGTTAAATATAAGCATTTTTTAGTTGTAACTTTATATACCATGCTTGTGTTTTGTGTTAGGGATCATGCGGTGGTGGCTTAACATTGATAGGGACGTGTCCCTAGCGTCCCTACCCAATTCTACACCCCTGGTAATCACATTACTTTTGTGATGCATTACTCCAACACTGCTGAGCTGCAACAGTCACAGGCCCATGGTTTGATCTGATCTTATAAAATCTGTTCAGCTTGCAGGATCAGGCTGCAGACTGTCATGAACAGGAGCTCAGATTGATTAATGAAGCGGGACAGTCCACCCCTCCTCTCATCCTGTGAGTTTTTGAGGCTGAAAAAGCAGCCTGATGATCTGCTGATGAGCTATCCTGCGCTGACCTGCAGCCCTGACTCCGCTCTGCCTCCCTCTGCGTCCTGGTGGAGAGTTTATATAGGAGAGAATGTTCCAGAGCCCATGCATTATACATGACAGCGTGGAGCAGGTTTGAATCAGGTCGGCCCTGATCTTCTCGGAGGTGTTGCTCCTTGTCCTTGCTCACCTCTTCCTCTGGTCCTCGGCCCTGCAGCAGCTCTTTTGTCGCTTTGAATCTCTGAAAGCTGAAAGGATGTGGCGTCCGTCATCTGCGGAGTAAGAGGACACCTTTTGTGCATGAGTGTGAGTGTGTGTTATGGAGGGGTGTGTGCTGTGCTGCTGCCCCGCTGAGGGTCTTTATACCTGACTGTGTGTGTGTGATGGATAATGAGTCTGCACAATGAGGGCTCATGTTAACCCTCCAGGGTGTGTGACATCATGCTTTCCAAACAGGCTGGTCGATTGGTAAAAAAAAAAAAAGCTCTGTCATGACACACTCACAAATACACACAAATACACAACAAGAGAGTTTAAACTTCTCCAAAGTTTCTTTTTTATTATTTTGGCAGATACATTCTTACATATTGTCCCACAGTTACAGCTGTTAACCCTTAAACTCCCAGCTAAACCACTTGGTAGACCAAACTTGGAGTAACTGTCTTATTCATAAAAATTTCAAACTTCTTTAAGAGATTGTGAGGAGTTTCTAAGTAATTACAAAAAAGTCTCACTTTTAGATATATACCTGATGGAAATACACACTTTAAGATGAGTTTTATAGCATCAAAATAGGTTATCTATAAATGCTATTCCTTAGCTTCACGGTCTGGTCGGACAGGGCTGGACTGGCCTGGATACTCAACTTCAGGAACAAGACAATTAAAACTAGAGCAAATTTATATTATTCAGACACGTCTTAGAGCACCGGGCTGTAAGTAGCCATATATAGCCGGCTACAAAACTACAATACTAAGTTTTCCAAAAATTTCTTGTTGTCACTCATCAAAAACTACCGCTACGTAACTATAAAGAGATACATTACCTCGTGGCTTTGCATCCTGTAAGTTGTTGAAAAAAGAAGTTGTAAAGCAATGCAGAGTTCTGAGGAAGGTCTGAGCTGCATTCATTAGCATCACAACAAACACACACTTTGGCTTGGGTCACGTCTTTTGGTGAGTTCCAGTTGTAGTCAGAAGTAGGAATTTTGGAGTTCCGAGTAGGAAACTGCAACTGGAACGTCCCTCGACGTCTGAATTTCCTACTGGGAACTCGGTGAAACCTCACCACCCCCGAGTTGACAATGGAAGATGGATGCCCCCAGTGTGAACAGTTATTTAGCTCCTGTAATAATCCATTTATTTGCACTTCTGACTGGGGTGTGTGGCTCTAGATCAGCTGTATACATAGTATTGTCAGACTTATATTTACTAAAATGCTGCCATAGTGATAATCACATTCTTTATGTGATATTTGTGAACAACAACACAGGGCGTGCTAACAACAGCTAACAATAGCCTGGTAGATCGGCATGTTTTTTTTCCGACTTCAACTGGAACGCAGGTGCGTTGGAGATGATGTCACTCCCAGTTCAGAGGTTACTGGAACGCAGCATTACGACAGTCGCCGCGCGTGCTCATGGGTAGCAGAGTCTTTATTTCTCCGGTAATAGATTCTCCTCATAGCACCTTTATATTGAGATGCAGCCTATGCGTCGATGCTCTGACCGGACATATTTGTTTTATTCGCCACAAAGTTACATCGCCATCTACAGGCCTGGCAGGCAAACTGCTGCACTCTCAGTGTTCTCACTGATCCATGTTTGACTTTTCAACCTGTTGACACGTTGTTGTGTGAACAGGCTGAAACATCATCTGAAGGAAGCCAAAAGGCCTGAAGTGGTCCACGGACTGCTGGTTGCCCCACTGGTTGCAGCTCTGGTACTTTAAGTTCCTTTAAGCATCTCTTCATCCTGATCCTCTCCCCCTCCAACCTTCACCGTCCTCTCCCCTCTCTGGTTTCCGGAGGTATCGTCTGGGCCTCCTCTCCTGCAGCAGGAGGAGCCGATCTCTCCCTTTAGACTGAGCTGCTTGGATAACATCCATGTCAGAGTCTGCCCCTCCCTCCCTGCTGCTAACTTTATCTGCCTGTGTGAGTTTGACAGGTGGATGGAGAGAGTGGCGAGGGAGAGGATCAATGGGAGGGAGATCGATGTGAGAGCCCTCGATCCTGCACTCGTTTCTCCCACTGGACGTCCCAGAGCCTTCCTCCTCCTCCTGATGAGCGCTGAGCTGCAGTCCACGCTGCACGTCAGACTCATGAACCAGACATGAATGTGTTGAAGAAGATTTACTTTAGCACTTTACTTAACCTGTTCAGCTCCTTTTTAAGCCTTCTGCTCGAAAAATGACATCCTCATAAAGAAAAGAGTGTATCTCTGCAACCACAAGCTCTATTTGATTATTCTGGTGTCATAATAAAGTAACTCTTGACAGATTTTTCCAGGTGTGAATAATCAGTATATGTGTTACTGGGACAGAGTAAATGAAGATAGAAGTCAGAATAGTTTGAACATTTGATCCTCGCCTAAAAAAAACAAGTTTTTATTGTGAATTTCTCTTTGTAATGATGCAGCTGCAGCTTAAGAACTCTATGAATGAATGTGAAAATATGTGAACATTACTTCTGCCAAGTTTGAGTCTGATAAAGTGATGCAGAGCAAAGTTAGAGAGGTTTTACTACAGAGTGGTCAGGCCCAATCTTGGACCAGTTTGGCTCCATTAGTCTGAATTGGCATTTCTGATATACCAAACTTTAGATTTCACTTTTAGATCACTTTTGGTGTTCATTACACCCAGTTACACCCAATATATTATTTGTCTCTTTTTGTTAAAAATCAAGCAGAACTCTCTACATTTTTTCATTCAAATAAATCCATACAGATCAACTCAAGTCTGAATCAAAGTGAAACAGATTTGGATATTTGATAATTCATTTGCTTGGTGTTGACGTTGTGTTTGGTGTGTGTAAAAATGTCTTATATGGTTGTGTAGCTGAAAATCTCCTGTTTAATTTGATGTGCAGTATGAGTATATTTCTATATGAATGGTTCACTTTTTACTTACATTTTTGTTGGAGTGCCTGAAGCATTCCCTTACTTGAACATCATTATTTTTTAAAAGGTACGACTTTTACTCGACAACAGTTAAAAGACAAACATTGTACTTTTAACTTCACTACATTTCTATACAGTGTCTCATTACTCAGTACTCTTAAGTTTAGCTTTAAAGTCAGCAGGTGAAATGTTTTTTTTTCTTCTTCTAAAATGTGATTTGTTCAAGTGGTGGTGCCGTACCTGTACCTTGTTCATGTGCTGCTCAGATCGGGCAGGTAAACGTCACATCGCTCAGATTATGCATGTCAGTAGGTTGTTTCAAACATTATGTTGTGTAAATTTATTGTGGCAAAAATACAATAACCCACTGACACTGAAATGGAAAATTTTAATCCTTAAGTATTTTCAAAAGCAGGTACTCTGGTACTTTTACTTCAGTAAAAATCTGAACAGCTTTTACTTGAACTGGAGTAATATTTGACCAGGAGTATTTATACTGTTCCTGAAGTGAGTTGAGTATTTTGTCCTCCACTGGAGTGTTTCATATGCTGTGGGGATATTTCAAGGAAGAATTTATTTTCCTGTGTTGCCAGATCGTAAGAATTAAACAAGCAATCAGGCAAGTGGAGACAAACCCAAAAGAACAAGAAAAAGGACCAAAACAAGCAACCTCCTGTACTAAAATGTAAAAGAGAGAATCGACTCGGTCAGATCATCCTGTTAGAGTCACAAACCCAGATTCCATCAATACAGTGATTTGCAAATCGGATGAAATATTTCATGTTCAAATGAACAAATATTGCAAATATTAACCCATTTCAAATTTGATATCTGCATCACCTTCCAGAAAAGCTGGGACAGGAGCGTGTTAAGCCGGCATCCACTGTACGACTTTTCGATCGTGGTGTTCAGCTTCCGCTCATCCTGTACGAGTGAATTGCAGGGGTCAACAGTTCACAGCTCACGATTCTTCTTCTCACACTATACGACCCGATGCTCGGATGTGATCTGACTGCTCACACTGTACGTGCATGTACAACGAGCATGGATGTATTATAAGAACTTATAATATAACAAAGTCTTATAATACATCCATGACGACATGTCGGACTCTTGTATCCGGAAATGCAACGTCAAAAGTAGTAATAGAAGAAGAAGAAGTAGGAAGTGGTCGGATGCTCACAGAATGAATAACAAACAAAAACACATTGGCCGAATAGGCCCCGCTGTGCCTGCCACAGCTCATCAAGTCGACCCTCCATTGATTGGGTCCAGGTCCGCTGCGCTGCCATGCTGCTCCGTCTTGTGCATTTGTTTTCTCTTCCGTATCTACGTTTGCACGTGTAGTGTGACGTAGCCTCACGAGGGGCGACCAAGATTTCTATTGCTGCGTTCACACTCCAAGCGACCCAGCTACCAAAGTCGAGTCACCCACTGACGTAGCGTCGCGCATCCATAAATACCTCATTTTGGTCACCGTTGCCGTTGGCCGTCACTCGGTGGCGTCACATCCGCTCGAGTTTCACTGCGATCATATCATATATCATATAAGACATTGTTCCAGCTGTATCCTTTTCATTCACTTAACCACAAAACTCTGCAGCTGATGATGCAGCAGCATCATCTGTGAGTTTACCGCGGTCCATCTAGGCGGAACTAATGTCCTCACTGACATTAGTCCCGCCTAGACAGAACTCATCCGCCCTGTAGTCCGGATGAATAACTGACTGTCTCGGGCACCGTCACACGTACACACACCTCTGATTGGCTGATGCTGCACAGCCACACACGACATCGCCTGAATAGATCAACTTTTTTTTAACTTTGACATCGCGCGACTAGTGAAGTGATCGTTTTGTACGCAGCTGTCGCATCGCGGGAGGGTTAGCCCCGCCCATTGCGGCTGTACATTGACTATGAATGGAGAGTGATCGCCGAGGTAGTACAAGTAGCGTCCGGTGTGAACGCACCTTAACAGGTTTCATTTTCATCCGATCGATCGGGAGGTGGTCGTGAGGTGTTAATCGCTTCTCGTTACCTCGTGTATACTCCACGATGTAAGACGCACGGTTGAGCCAAAACTCAGCCCGATCCCAAAAATAGTCACACAGGTGAAAAACTGTGTGAAAAAGGGCCAAAAATCGCACAGTGGATGCCTGGCTTTAGTCCCTGCACTCGAGCAGATTGTGTCTTCATCTTCTCCTAAACCTGTCTGAACCTTTCAGCATTAATGGAGCCTTCACAGATGTGCAGGTTACCCATGCCATGGGCACTAACACCCCCCCCCATACCCTCACAGATGCTGTCAACAGTCGTTGATATTTGTTTTTGTCTTTGCGTGGTAGAGTTTGACCTTGACGCTGTAGATGTAGAGATGAACTGTGATAAATGACGATGGTTTTCTGAGCCCACGTGCTGATGTCATTTACACAATGATGCTGCTTTATGATGCAACAGGATGCAAGGTCATGGGCATTCAATGTTAATGCAGTGATTTCTCTGATATTATCGTCTGTAGATGATGAAATCTTTTCATTCTTTGCAGCTGGAGTGGTGAACCTCTCCCCGTCCTTCAGTGATGCTTCTTCGAGTGATGCTCGAACATTTCCTCAACTTTCAAAGTCTTTTATTGCCCTGTCCCAACTTTTTTTGGAACACGTTGCAGGTAGATAATTTTGTTATACTCCTAGGGTTTGTAGTTTCGTGGGAATCCAGAAAACACAGAAGATGCCTCATTGATACTTTTTCAAATAAAAAACTAGTTATTTTTTAGAGTTAAAGAAAAGAAAATCTACAAAACTCTTGCTAAAATGTTGCTGATTTTCTTTTTTGGGGCCTTTATCAGTCACGGGCCCACAGGATCTTCCTCTCCCCCCCTTTGTCCCGCCTTGAGTCCAGTAGAAACCGAACCATCGACCCCCCTCAGGTCCCATCAGACAGGGCCTTTGCAGAAATAAAATCCGGTCTCTGGTTCCAGTTTTGTTGTCTGATGGGACATCTGCTGGAGATCCTCATGTACTGCACTTTTGAACATGAACATCTTCCCGCTCAAACTGACCTAGTTGCAGCTTGCAGAGCAGGCTGGGAATGTTGCCATGTCTGCCAATTATAAGCGACATCGGCCCTGAAATGGTGTCCCATAGGGTTTCTGCTTTTCCTTTTTTTTAAACTTGTTTTGAAGTTTTAAAGTGTAGCTGCTTAGTTAGAAACATTACTCCTTTTAAAACCTGTTTCTCTACCATCTGTTTCTCAAAAATGGGAAAGGGCTCCACACCAAGAACAACCATGCACAGCTGCTTGGACCAGATATCCTTTGTGCACCAGAAAGACAGATAAAAAGTAAATAATTTAAGAAGAAAACTGTTTTTGGATGAAGAAGTAATGATTTCATAAAGTTATCTGAACACTCATCAGTCCCTCCTGACATAAAACCTCATTATATCTTCTATTTTACAACAATAAAGCGGATACAAATGTGAAGAATAAATCAGACACTTTACAATCAAACCTGATTTATTATCAATAAAAGTCTTTAATGTCTCTTTTATTCCGCTGATTTAGGGATAAGAAACTCTGGTGACCAAGAGAGCCACATTAACGTCATCCTCACACCACAGTTTGACCATTAGAAGGAATAAAACGGGAAAATAATTGCTATCATAAGAAGTCAAACATAAACTCAGGTAGCAGCTAAACAAACAATTTAAGCCACTTTTCTAAATAAGTAATAAAACATCGACCGTTATCAAAGTTTGTTTTACCAACTTTCTTTTTTTTATTTTGACAAATCTATGACAGAGTTTCACAACAACATTTACAGAAACTGGCATTTCAGTTTTCTTGCAAAAATTACAAATTTTAATGCCGTTGCAGCTGTTTTGTTAGTTTTTTAAAAAATATTTATCCTACTGGTGGGCCATATTGAGGTTGCAGTTGAGATAAAGTAGAGCCATGCGTCTTCACCATTGTCATGATTTGATTTGATTATCACTAATTAGTTAAATATTCAATTTGATTTGACATCACAATGCAGCAGTGAGTGTTTTAGAGCTCCAGGCTCTTTAAAAATCAAATAAAATACCAGCAGTCTGATAAATGTGAACTCCAGGCTTTTGGGATCAACTGAAGAAAAATGCATTTTCATTTTAAACCAAATAAATAAATCTCATAGGTCTCATCTTCATAAACTTGTTTTTTCTCCTCAGAAACTGATGCAGCAGGTTGCAGGATTAAACCATTTCTGTAATGGATGCTTTATCTTCGCCATCATGATGATTAATGAATACTTTTGACAGCCTGAAGCTTACTGAGTAATGATGGTGATGCCACACAAAAGGTGCTCTTACAAATAAAAGAAACAGTTTTACATAAGAAATTGTTCTGATATTTGAAAGGCCCCTTTTGTTCATGGGCCCTCAAAACTTTTCTACGGCTTAAAATAAATTTTCCTTTTGTGTAGTTTGGATCTGCTACATCATCAGTTAAGACTTTTTTTTGCTGTTTTTTTCTTTTTCTTTTTTGTTCCATCAACACATTTTGTGCAAGAAGTGCAGAATAAAATCTGTAAACAGGCGAGTCAAACTCATAACTTTCTTATACTGCTGTCCCAGCATGAGCTCATTAACTTAAATTAACATATTTGACAAAAGTAAAGACATAAACAAAGCAAAGAAAAACAAAACATAAACACACAAACACAAAGAGGGAGAAATGTAAAGTAGATTAATAACAAAAGCAGAATAATGATGACAGAAGATTACAAATCAAAAGAATAAATGGACAAATGCTAAATCAGTATGTTGGTAAGTCGAAGCAGATCACTGTGGACCATTCATTACCTAAATATTCACTAAATATTCTTTTATAAACTCATCTAATGTTCTTTGCAGTACATGTGATAGTCTCTCGTAAGGAAGAAAAGTTAATATCTTGTACCAGACTGCTAGTGTGGGTTGATTTTTATCAAGCCAAACGTGCACCATGTTTGCTTTCTGACCGGATCACAGGTAATTCAGAGTCACATCTAATCAGCTCCTACATTTAAATGTTAATATATTAACTGTAGTCAGTTCCTCTTTCCGTCTCTCCGCGCTGGTTTTTGTTCTTTCCACCCAAAGCTCTTCAGCAGACTTGGCTGCTTGTTTCTTTTAAAGGATCTGGCAACCCTCCTTTGCTTTCACTTGTGGAAGTAAATGTGCAACTGTCTGTGCACAATGTCTCCAAAGATGAGCGCAGAGTTAGAGGTAAAGGGTCAACAGATGCATTAGTGATTCTGTTCCTCTGGATGGGCTTTAAAAACCCGAATATCCAAACCAAAGCCCCTGCATGAGCCTTTCTGCAGAGTCATCCTCCCCACATCTGCAGCTGCTTTCGCTCTTCCTCGCTGCGCCTCCATCCTCGTCTTCACTTTGGAGTTTTGGGGTCTAAAAAGCGGTGAGAGCTCGGCTGTAAATCATCAGCATGACTCTAAAAACCACGCTGAAGGCGGGATGCTGCACCCCGCCCACATGTGGGGAGCGTCCAAGCGCTGCGCTGCAACTGCGCCGCCGCAGATCTTCACCACACCGCGCGGTACAAATGGGAATGTTGCCATGTTTGAGGATTATAAGTAACTTCATGCTTTCTTTTGTCCTGTGGAGGTACAGATGCAGTCAGTCCACACGGCTGCTGCATTAAAGCTGTGATGATTAGGTAAATAAGGGGGGACCGGGGTTGGTTGGCACATTGCTCATAACAGCCAAACCAGCTCTGTGCCGTTTCATGATGATACAGTTTATTTTTCCTGATGCTGTGGTCATTTCTGTGAGGCTGAGAAGCTTTTTAAATCTAAATCTGTATGAGACCGTTAAAAATACAACAATAGTCTGTACTGATGGTTTTATAAAGACAGTTGGAGTTTTAGGATTTGTTTTTTTTATTATAAAATGTTTAAAAACAAATCCTAAATCCCAGAACTAACAACAAAACAAGATCATGACCATAAACATGATTTCTGTCAGGCTCTCTCCTGGAAAAATCTGAAATAATTATTAACTGACCTTTCTGGGTTTGTACGGTGGCCTTGAAGGTACAAATATGACAACAAATGAGTCTCTTGTTTGTGTTGCTTCAGCTTTTCTTGTTTGGCTTCATAATTTCTTTTTTTACTTTTACTTTTGCTTTTGGCATCTCTTCTTTTGCTTTGTCTTTTTTGTGTTTCTTTATATATTTTTTTTGTTGCTTTATTCATTTCTCATTGTGTTTGACACTTCAGAGCTTCCGTAGGTCTGAGGCTTTTTTTTTCGTACAATATTATGACAAACAAACACAGCATTGCAACATACAAGAAAACTATAGCCACAAATACGACCTCAGATACCTCTTACATAACACACAAAAAACATAACATAATTTTGTGATCCAAAACATAATCTTTACTGTTCATAACGATGTCATATATCTTAAATTTGTGTATGTACCAGCCACACTTAGTTCAATATATCAAGCAGCTGCAAGCAATAAGACTGTAATAAAAGGATGACTTTGGGGCAGAAATAATTTAAAAAAAACATTCAAAAACACTCCAAAATAGATAAAAATTAGATAAGTCAATTTTACAAAAATTAATTAAAAATCAATTAAAGAAAGAAAAAAATAAGTAAGAGAAAAGTAGAAAAAGGCTAAATTAATGCTCTTAACTACGACATCGGTGACCCAGGACTGACATTTTGCCCACTTTGGGGTTGCAATCAATCAATCAATCAAACATCCCTTAAAGGTGTAGTCAGCGATGTGGGAGAAAAAGAGTGGAGAGGTTGTTTATGAACAAATTTACCTCTCCCTTCATACCTCACCCCTGGCTCCACCCCCGAAAGCTGATGGAGATGCATCGTCATGGAAACTACCGTAGAAACTGCGTAGCTGACCAACGTAGCTAAGGTAACCCCGACTCGTCAGACAACTCGACTGTCATTATTGATAACATCACAACAACAGAACATTCTGGCAGATTAGACAATAAGATGAATGTCCGACGGCTGTTACTGTTATGTGAAGCACCACAAAGCTAATGTTGCTAACCTATCCAGCAGACAGACGGCGACATCCGCGTACGTTTTCAGGTCTTTCAGTTCGCGAAGTTCCCTCCACCGTCGGAAAGCAACACCAATGTTGACCCGGGTCTTCGCTCTTTCATGGTCATAGCCCTTCTTTTTCACTTTTCACTCCTCTGACCTTTTTCTTTTGGGCTGTTTTTCAGCCATTGCTACTGCACCTATTGTATCTCTCTCTTACGTTAACTGCGCACGCTACGCAACCTCCTACTCCCCCTCCCCCCTCTGTCTGATCTGCGCATGAGTCGCCCCCTGGATGTGGGGGGTGTACTCTATTTTGGTGACTCGGCCCGAGCCACAGTATTTACCTGCTGAAATTCAGAGCCAAGGCTGTGTATTGAAACCAGACTTTTTTTTCAACATGCTGTCAGTGGGGACATCTTGTGGATGGAGAGGAGAAATACGGTGAATTTGACAAATAGTGCATTAGATTAGAAGATTAGAACATCGCTGACTACACCTTTAAGATGACATTTGTAAGTCTTTTACCAGCATATCTAAAAAATAGAGTTCAAATATCAAAAAAGCAGTTTTACATTTGATCCTCTAAGTAAGATATTCCATAGGAAAGATATTAAAGATTAGAAACCCTTAATTTAAGGACTTGGTAAATGAAGCAGCAGAGTGTGGGGCTCGATGTCAAGGTGAGCATTAAGAATGAGATTCAACAATTTACCCCAATAATCTTCAGTATGGATACATGAGCACACACGAGAGTTTCGGTTTGAGGTTTTTGAATTCTGCAGTGATAAAGGGTATTCTTTCTCCTGTTTGTTTCCTTTCCTTTCCTTTCACTTCCTCTGTGCAGCCAGATCTTTGTTCAACATTAAATACTGATAATAAAGATGACCTCGGCTGCTGCAGGTTTTTTTTTTCTCACAGTGACTTTTTTTACTCACAGACATTTTAATAAAATCGAAGAGTGGAGCTGTTTATTGTGAGACCCCTTTACTTGTTTTGTCGAGATCTGGCAACCCACCCGCCTGTGTTTTCTGTTTTGCTGCTCACGAACATTTGAGAGGAAACAATGCATCCACTTCTCCTCCAGCTGCGGGCTCATCGTCTCTTTCTCCATCAGCTGTTTGGACTTTTTGCGCATTTTTGCGCGTAAATCCGCATGTTGGAGTTTTCCTGAAGAGAGGAGCATGCAGCCGAACTCACAGGAGTGAAGTTTCCAGCCACGAGGAATCGGATTACATCAGTGTGTGACCAGTGAGCTGATCGGATCATCTTCATGCGGTTTGTCCGGCAGGTGCTGCAGGACCGTCGGACACGAACGAGCTGTTTCCCCCGGGAGGAGGAGGATGGTGGTGGACATGGCGAGCTGTGGAGCGGCCTGTCAGCTGGAGGACGGGTGAGTTATTTCATCGGATTATTTCCTCGTTGACAAACTCAGATGTGATCTGGTGTCAGAGGGTTTACGCGCACATGGACTCGGCGGCGCTAAAATTCAGCGCTCGAGGCGAAGCAGGAAGTCTTTTGTCGCAGTGGCTGCGGTTCCTTTCAGAGAATTAAATTCAGAGACATGAGAGTTTGAACCCCTGTCTGTCACAGTGAAGCTGGCCGTGCAGTGGAGCAGTGGTGCACGCTGCTCTGCTGTGACTCATGAACATCTCTGTTTACTGACGGCTGTGGAGCAGCGCGTTTGGAGGATGGACATGGTTTCTATTATAGTGACAAATGTAGGTCACACAGCAGCAGAGAAAAGTCAACAATAACAGACTGGAGCTGGAATCAGCCAGAAAAGGACTTTAAGCAGGAATCAAGCTGTTTAAGAACATCACAAAAATCCAGAAACACGATCCAGAACAGCCCCCATACACTGTAAAAAGGCTGTTGTAAAGTTTACAGCCAATTATTGGCAACGAGATGCCCGTAAGTTACTGTAAATGTCTCTACAGTAGCATTTCTCTATTTGAATTTACAGCATTAGTCTGTATTCTCCGTAATAGTTTTACTCCTGTATTTTAAATTATGTAACTATATCTTTACCTACTTTACGAAGATGTCACTTTGTTTTAAAAAGAAGTATACAATTTACAAAGTTATAATTTTACTCAGATGTTTGTTTCACCCCAAAAAAGATGAAACATTTACTCAAAGCGATCTTACCTGTAAATGGTCACTAATGGCCCTTTTCCATTAGCCCTACTCTACTCTACTCGCCTTGTGCTGCTTTTCCATTAGCCCCAGTCGCCTGCCAAACGGGGTGCAGTGTTGCTGTAAACAGCTGAGCGGCACTGCGGTGACGTCATTTTGAGTGCGACACAACAATCTGTGGCTTTTTGTCACAAAGCGAGTAAAAAAGGAAAGCAGAAGAAGGCTGCAGGTGGTAAGAAGAAATACCCCTTGAGAAGCACAGGAGAGTTTTGGAAGCTATACAACAGAATGAAGCCGAGGACGAGAGCAATCCAGCTGCAAAGAAAAGACGTATGAGGGTAAGCTAATGGTAGCTACCGCTAGCATGCTAGGTCGTCGCACTCATGACTCATCGATGACGACATTGTCTGACCAATCAGTAGCCGGCAGTCGGTGACGTCATCTTTTAGTATGGACTCAGCTCACTTGGAACCAGAGCGGAGTAGGTACTAAAACTAGCTTGTTTTAGGAGGTACCAGGCTAGTGGAAACACACTGCTAATCGAGTAGAGCAGAGTAGAGTAGGACCAAGGCGTGCTCTGTAGATGTTTTACAGTAGGTTACTGTAGATTGGTTAACTTATGTTAATATTAAAACAATTACCATGTTTTCCCACAATCTTTCACCATTTACAGTAATTTACTGTATAGGCTTTTACAGTAGGTTGCTGTTAGGGGTGGGAGAAATGATTGATTCACATAAGTATCAGGGTTTTCTGTTTGACAAATTTCTTCTTGCCAGCTTCTCTGGGCCGAGCTCATCTAAGATGGACTGTTTTTGGACATCATGGTGTTGTCTCCTCCAGGCTAAAGAGGAAAAGAACCATCCAGACTGTTATCAGAGCAAAGGCCAAAAGACAGCATCTGTGATGGGATGGGGGGGTGTTAGTGCCCATGGCATGGGTAACCTGCAACCTGTGGAGTCTCCATTAATGCTGAAAGGTTCAGACAGGTTTAGGAGACGATGAAGACACATTTAGCTTGAGTTACAGCAGCAGGTATCAGACTGACCGACAACCGAAACTTCAGACTGTTGATCAACTGAAGTCAAACATCAAACAAGAAAGTGAAAGAGTTCACCCACAAAGATTCAACAGTTATCGTCCTCGGTCACAGGAAAGTGTTTCAGCTTTATAAAAGGTGTTGCTAATTTAAAACGAGCGAATACTTGCAACAAAACAACAAAGTTTATCAGATTGAATGTTAAATATCTTGTCTTTGCAGGTGTTTAGTTGAATATAAATCAAACAGGAGTTAAAATCATTTCAGGTTTGTATTTAAAAAAACTTCCTAATTAAAATTGAAGAAGTAAAAAGTGAATTCCTCTTTGAGAGATGCGGTGGCTGCTGATGTAAATGACCTTTTCACTGTTTTGAATATGAGCTTGCATGCTAAGCCTGGATATCTTGCGTGCCCTCTTTTGTTTTGTACACCTGGACAGGTGATGTGATACTGCTGACTCACCGTCCTGCTGCTGTCCCGGGACAGTGGGGACGGGGGGGGGGGGCTGGAAAAGTCCCTGACTGAACAAAGACTGTGTGGCGCAGCTTGAATAAACTTCACATCAGTATAAGTCTGACTTTAATCAGTTTATGGCCGTCTGTAAACATCACAGTGAAAGGTGTTGTAGTAATAACAGACAGGGTCAAAGGTCATCATTTGACGGTTGATAATCTTCACGCTCTCTCTCTTTACTGTCAGACCGTGTTTGTTTTTAAATGTGGACGCCATTATCTCCAGACCAACACTCTCTGACAGGGCTGTTATCATGATGTGAAGTAGGGCTGGGCAAAATACTGTCATACCGAATATTGAAACGTTTAAAAAGAGATCAACATTTAGGACATGATTTCAACCAGTATGAATGTGACAGTTACCAGGGATGGTTGACATTAAAGTTTTGCTAATATCTTATATGATCAAATTTCCTTTATATCTATATTCAATTACAATTTATAGAAATAACTGAAAGTCTTTTTTTATTACATGTGGCCCATTTCTGACCTGAGCCTTTTCAAATCTAAACCGAAAATATATTTATGGAGGATGGCTTTCTATACACAGCAGTGTGATTGCTCTTATTGCTTTTAAATGTATTTAAAAAGCAATAAATAATAAAAACATTTAATTACTACCTTTTTGTATAGCATTTTGGTTCACCAAAAGGGTTGTTAAAGGGCTGTTTAAATAAAGAACATTTACATTTATTGCAGCTGTTACATTCAAATATATCTTTTAACAGTGACAGTATGATCCTTCTTTATCTGCCTTTAAGAGCTAAAAACACTGATTCACTCATCTATGGACATAAAATCTGCCTTTTAAGCAGCTTTTACTAACAGTTTAAAATTGACATGCAAAAATTTCCTAAGCTTAAAGCTGCAGATTTCAATGTTATACGGATAATATTGAGCTTTCCTAAAATAAATATCATTTGTTTCTTTGTGTCGGTGAGGGCAGAGTTCAGAGATTTAAAAATTAAAAAAAAGGTCAACAAGGGAAACCATGATGGAAATACAGAATATTAAACAGATGATTATGTACATGAAATGGTTTATCTAAAAGAGTAAATATCCTTTTATACCTTTTAAGGAGTTTTCATGTCAGTGAGTAAGTCATAGATAATGATGCATGTTTGAGACCGTGATACTTTTATTCAAATAAACCAAAAGTACTCAGAGATCGAACCTCCACCAGAGCGTTTACAGACAATGACAGCTGAGTTTACCCTCATCCAGAAGCTCAGATCTGGATCCTGAGCCACATGAAACCGCTTTTCCATCGACCCACACCACAAACATCTGCATGATTTAAAGATGCTATGAGGAGTTTCTAAGTAATTACAAAAAAGTCTCCCTTTTAGATATATGCCTGATGGAAATACACACTTTAAGATGAGTTTTATAGCATCAAAATAGGTTATCTATAAATGCTATTCCTTAGCTTCATGGTCTGGTCAGACCGGGCTGGACTGGCCTGGATACTCAACTTCAGGAACAAGACAATTAAAACTAGAGCAAATTTATATTATTCAGACACTTCTTAGAGCACCGGGCTGTAAGTAGCCATATATAGCCGGCTACAAAACTACAATACTAAGTTTTCCAAAAACTGCTTGTTGTCACACATCAAAATCTACCGCTACGTAACTAGAAAGAGATACATTACCTCGTGGCTTTGCATCCTGTAAGTTGTTGAAAAAAGAAGTTGTAAGTCAATGCAGAGTTCTGAGGAAGGTCTGAGCTGCATTCATTAGCATCACAACAAACACACACTTTGGCTTGGGTCACGTCTTTTGGTGCGTTCCAGTTGTAGTCAGAAGTAGGAATTTCCAAGTTCCAAGTAGGAAACTGCAACTGGAACGTCCCCCAAGTCGGAATTTCCTACTGGAAACTCGGTGAAACCTCGCCACCCCCGAGTTGACAATGGAAGATGGATGCCCCCAGTGTGAACAGTTATTTAGCTCCTGTAATAATCCATTTATTTGCACTTCTGACTGGGGTGTGTCGCTCTAGATCAGCTGTATACATAGTATTGTTAGACTTATTTTTACAAAATGCTGCCATAGTGATAATCACATTCTTCATGTGATATTTGTGAACAACAACACAGGGCGTGCTAACAACGGCTAACAACAGCCTGGTAGATCGGCATGTTTTTTTCCGACTTCAACTGGAACACCAATAAGTCGGAGATGATGTCACTCCCCGCTCCGAGGTTACTGGAACGCAGCATTACGACAGTCGCTGTGCGTGCTCATGGGTAGCAGAGTCTTAATGTTGCCGGTAATAGATTCTCCTCATAGCACCTTTAACACTAGCAAGACTGGGATTTTTGGGCACTCCTTTAAGAACTGAAGAGGGATCATTTGATCCCTTGCCCTGGAATGCAGTGGCCGAGCAGTCCCTGTTGTTATTCTAATGTGCCACTAATTGCAGGCAGCCACATGCTGGGAGTACAATGCAAGGTGTGACATCTAAATGAGGCCTTGGTCTTCATGTGATGCGATTCTGAGGCTGGGCTGATTCTGAATCTGATCTATTTGAATGACATCAAATTAGTTTATTTACAAAAATATTTACAAAATAATAATATTTATAATAATAATAATAACTATATCTATCTATATCTATCTATCTATATCTATCTATATCTATATCTATATATATATATATATATATACACACACATATATATATATATATATATTTATGTATATATATATATGTGTGTATATATATATATATATATATATATATATATATATATATATATATATATATATATATATATATACATATATATATATATATATATATATATATATATATATACATACATATATATATATAAATATATGGCATGCCGTTTAGGAAATTAAAATATATATAATAAAGTTGGAATTTATGGAATAAAACTCTGAATATATAAATTAAGTCTGACTATATTGAATGAAAGGAATGAAAGTCTGAATATATAAAAATGAAGTCGGAATATATTGAATGAAACTCTGAATATATGGAATAAAAGTCTGAATATATGGAATGAAAGTCTGAATATATGGAACGAAAGCCTGAATATATTAAATGAAAGTCTGAATATATTGAATGAAAGTCTGAATATATTGAATGAAGTCGGAATATATTG